>CM061533.1:212501494-213133874 GCA_030545055.2 Neoaliturus tenellus
ATATTACACTACAAAGGCTTGATGATTTAATTGAGGATTAAAACAAATGAGATTTAATAAGATGGGGCAGCCAAAGGATCTGGAGTTGACAATCAGTGAGCAAAGGCTTGGGGCACAACCAATTACCCTCCGAGTCTCATGGCCTGTCAGCGTTACAGATGCTTGAACGGATTGTCATGAGGCCTGTACTGCCACTACCAAGACAAAGCCAAAACTATACTTTAAACAGAGGCTAAGCCAATAAATAATGACGAGAATATTTTGTAATACAATATAGAAACTTTTTGATAGTGGTGTGCAATGCATCACCCCTTATTACTCATTAAGTTATTTTAACAAGAGATAAAAAAAATGATTTTCAATTTCTCTAACATAAACTCAATGCTTAACTCTTTTTAAAGGATTTATATGCATGAAGGAGAGGAGATATCAATTTAAAACTTTTAAACGTATTTTACAAAAGGATGAAAAAACTTCTGCACTCTATAACATATAGTTAATCCAATTCAATTCAATTCAATTCATTTATTCCAAAAGAAAATACATACATTATATAACAAATTATAAACAGCATGGATGAGTCCCCAAAAAGACGATAAGTCTGTGTATGGGGACGAGTCTGTAATCAGCTCTGCCGATGCTATCTAAGAATAAAACACTGCACTTTCACTTATACAAATTTACATGGAACAGAAATGAAAATATAACATACATAAATTATACTAAACTTAACCTACTTTTAACATTATTTGCAAATAAATATAAAAAAATCATCAACTTGCTGTGAAACAAAAATTATTTACAGTGAAAAGAAATTACAGTGATAAAGGGAGAAAAATATGTAAACCGAAATAATTAATGTTTTTGTTAATTATTTCTATTCATTGTACAAGTAATATAAGGGACATTTTATTCAGCTAACTACGGTATTGCATTTTGTTGTATACAAAATATATTAACAAAATTAATAATTATTTCTAATAAATTAACATTCTTCTTTCATTGAAGCTGCTTGAAAAAAAATTTTGTCGAACATCAAAAATTAATAGGTAAACAATTGAATCTAGATACAATTTTCAAATTTATTCAAACATTTTTCCGTACACGATTTTTTATTGAATGGTCAATTTTCCAGTTGTGGATATTCTTCAAAATTTAAAATTTAGATGCAAAATCACAAAAAAGCTTTGATATAGTTCTCTACATGCAACACGCATATGATAGCTGAACATCAAATCACCGTGGCATTCGAAGATAGTGGAATAGTTGAAAACTATGAAGTAGTTCAATAATGCGATCCCGTGCTGCCTCGTCCGCACCGAACAATGCACAAGTCCTAGGATCAGATGGCTCTGGAACTGCCAACTTTATTATTGACTCCATTTAGTATCACCAATGGAGCCCCTCTCATTTTGAAGATTTTTAATAAAAAGTTAATATTGAAAACTTGTAGACAGTCTCAATAAAACACACAATGGCGTCTAACAGAAACATCGTTGAAATTATTAACGGCTCACCATAAAAATGAAAGAAAATACAACTCGATCTCATGAAAAACCCCTCATTTCAGTAATCTAAAACATGAGTGGTTGTGGGCGCTACAACTCATAAGGCATTACAAACGGCCTGTCCAGGGTGATGGCGGCCTTCTAATTAAGACTAGTAACACAAGAACATACTTTTGGTTAACGAGGGGACAACACAAAGCAAACGTGCTAATTGGGCTAGGCTGGTGTGTCACTCGCGGCCTGGGGGTGGGGGAACTAACACTTAAACTGTGCAACTCATCATCAGGGTGGACTAGCTTAGAGAAGACTAGAAAAAAAAAATTAAAACGAGTCGTTGCCCGTCGATACTTGACGGATAGGCCCAGTCATCGTGAGTCACGAGCTAGGCAGACGGCGTGAAACATTTATAAAATGTACTTTTTAAATTGCTATTTCCTTCAAAGCTCGTTTTCATAATTAAGTAACATTAAACAATTTAACAATAATAGCATTGCGCCTTTATTGGCTTTTTCATACATTTCATAAACTAACGGTTCAAAACACAAAATCAACTTTATATATCACCCGAATAACATGCAAGATGTAATATAATTGGAGTTGAATGAGCATGTGATAAGTTATCTCACAAGTATTAATTTCATATCCAAACTTCAGGTTGATGCTGGATGCTTTCATCCGACTGCGAGAGCTGGAACAGGCTGGCTCGTTCTTTGTAATACTCTTTATCACAATTTTGTGTTACAAAATAATCTAAGATTTGCTCTAGTTAATACTTTTACATTGTTTTATGCTAAAAAAACAACTGAAATGTGCACGAGATTAGTTCGAAAGACCAACAGAGATTTGTTAAAAAGGAAATAAAACACTTATTAAGATTTTAATTCAGTAACCTTTACTGAGTTCGTATATTATAGAGTTAACTAGTACTAAAAACAACAATAACAATAGACAAAAAAGTCATGGTTGGATTTATCTCTCGATATCTGGGGATGCGAACGAGTCGAAATATACAAGATACTTGAATACCAAACTCACCATTAAAATCCAATTTAAATGGTTCATCTTTAGGCATAAAAAGGTAGCACATTTCCGTGATCTAACAATAATAATTCAATACGTTGTGTTCTAACTCACTACAATTGTTTACAATATTTGATCAACCGCTTGCAACCCCGTAAATCCACCTATATGAACAAAATTACTAAATATAATTCAACAACCTGTTATAAAATATGAATAATATTTAAAACTTCTTTCATAAAGCTATGCATATTTTTCGTAATTATTTTTAAATATGTTATAACAATAGTATGCATAAAATAATAGTAATGATAAATATAAAATCTTAAAACATAACTAAACTTAACACACAATTGAAACTAATTAATTATCCAATACAAGTAAATATATGCAGTTGCATCGATTCGTACGATTCTTTTCAATTTACTCATTCAATAAAGATAAAGTTTCTTAAATGTAAAATATAACAACAAATGATTTTATGATTTTTTCACATACCTTAGTATATATGATTAGATCTAACATTATTATAATATAATGATATACCTTAAAACTTATTATTTAAACTACTTCGAAATTCATACCTTCAGATGGTATTGAAAACCATCTTCTTGTGTTCCTGCTGTCTCTCAAGTCTTTAGGGAGTTATTTTAGAGTATGTGCTCGTGAAGTGGAGATCAAAGCATTGACAGTGATGCCAACTTATTGACTCCTCCACTCATGGACTTGTCCATAATGTTACCCATATTTTTTTATGCCGTCTCCAGCCTTTCCCATCACGCCGCTGACGATGTTGATCGCAGTGTGGGATATCGTGTCGTCAACAGGGGAACCCTGCAGCAAAAGTGTATAGAATAATTAATTATCAAACTGCTTGTACCATGTTTACCACAACTGCTTTCAGGCAAAACATGGTATTGGACGCTGTCTTTAAATCAGTTTGCTTGAATCTTGATAATCATTTAGTTGAGTTACTATTGTGTCTTTAACTGGTATTAATAGAAATAAAAATAAAAATAGAAATAACGAGGTGAATACATTGAAAAAACATTTAATAAATTGACTTTAAAGTATTAACAAAACCTGGATTGATAAACATAAACAAACATCCTAATTGTAAATTATAATCAGCTGTTATAGACAAATTAAAACTGAATAACATAGAGTAGGCTACTGGCAAATAATGTAGTTATCAATTTTAGAAATATACAACATTCTTCCCCACTTAAATTCAAAAGTCCATTGAAAAAAATAGAAAAGATTATTGAACTTATTCACATTACATAGTCTTTGAAGCGCTCAGGTTGTTTCCTTGTTCTTTGTGAACGCCTTTGGTTTTGCATTGCTATTTCCCGTGCAGGTACCTCGTCCGGTGGGATTTCTTGGTTTGGTGTTTCTTCATGAACGTTATCATTTCGAGGCTGTCGGATTCGTGGGACCTCAAAACACTGAGTCGGTCCAAAAGAGATAGACTTCTTCGATGTTTTGTTGACTAGTGTGGAATACAGCTGGTTTATATGTCTTTTTATTATCCTCCCACTGTCCAATTGAACCAAGTAATGAAGTTTTCCAATTTTCTTGTACACTTCACCAAATTCCCAAACGTTCTTGTTGTTTTTGAAAAACCTGACTTGCACTCTATCCTTGACATTTAAGCTTCTTGAGGGTTTGCAGTCATTCTTTGAAGGTTGTGGATTGTTAGGGAAAATAGCATTCAATCGAATCCTGAGTTTTCGATTCAAGTAGAGTTCAGCTGGTGACTTCTCGCATGCTAGGGGTGTAGCTCGATATCTAAATAATATTTTCTTTAGCCTTTCTTGAATCGGCATTTGTTCATTTGATGTCGCTAGAAGTTTGTGCTTTAATGTTTGAACGTTTCTCTCGGCCAGGCCGTTAGTCGCTGGATGACCAGGAGCGATAAACTTTTGATAAATTCCATTGTTTGTACAATAGGTTTGAAAATCATTACTCTTGAAGATGGTAGCGTTGTCTGATACCATTTGTTTTGGATAACCATGAAAAGAAAATATATCTTCTAGGAGAGTGATGGTCTTAAAGGAGTCAGGGGCATCTTTTGAAATTTTGACTTCTGCCCACTTTGATTTAGCATCAACACAGATTAGAAAATAATTGTTATCAATTGGTCCTGCATAATCAATATGCACTCGTTCCCAGTTACTTTCAGGTGTGTCCCAAAAGTGAACTTGTTTTGGAGGATTCGACTTCGTTAAAGCGCATTGTTCACAGCTTCGAACTATTCTTTCAATATCTTTGTCCAAGCCGGGCCAGTAAACGTATCTTCTTGATAACTGTTTCATTTTAGTCATCCCTAGATGTGTCTCATGGAGTTCTTTGAGTATCTTCGACCTTAGAGTTCTTGGTATGAATATACTTTCTCCTCGGAAAACTACTCCATCTATGAGTGTAAATTCAGAGTCTTCGGCTTTATTTTGAAGTTCTTTTACCAATTTGGCCAGTTCTTGATCTTTTTCTGTCTCGGTCTTGATTGTTGAATAGGTTATTTCTTCATTTGAAATCTGAAAGATCTTGTCGATGTACACTTCATTTACTTCATCACCTATTATTTGATCATTTGAAGGTCTAAGTTGTTTTACTGGAGTCCTAGATAAGCAATCAACGTTTTTGTTTTCCTCTCCTTTCTTAAATTTGACTGAGTAGTTGAAACCAGATAAAAAAAGCTGCGTATCGTAAAAGACGTGCAGATGTTATTTGAGGAAGTATTTTGTTTTGATGGAGAATTCTTGATAGTGGTTGGTTGTCTGTGATGAGATAGAAATGTTTACCGAATAGGTAGTAGTAGAAGTGATTGAATCCAAATATAATCGCTAGAGCTTCGCGATCCAATTGACTATAATTCATTTCAGCCTGAGTCAGTGATCTTGAGGCGTAGGAAATTGGTCTTTCAATTCCTTCGATACTGTGGCTCAATATGGCGGCAACTCCAGTAGGGCTGGCATCTGTAGTTAGGTTCAGAGGAAGGCTTGGGTCGTATGGGACAAGAACGCGATCACTACAAAGTTCAGTCTTCAACTTCAGAAAAGCAGATTCACATTGTGAACTCCATAGCCAACGTTCTCCTTTTCTTAAAAGACATCGAAGAGGGTAGGTTACGGTTGAAAAGTTAGGTATGAACCTTGCGTAGTACGTCACAAGTCCTAAGAATCTTCTTACTTCATCAGGATTGGAAGGTCGAGGCATGTTCTTGATTGCTTCAGTTTTTGCTGGAGATTTCTTTATTTTATTGTGTTCAATAATGTGTCCTAAATATTCAATTGATTCTGAAAAGAAAGAGCATTTTTGTTTGTTGACATGAAGATCATAATCCGAAAGTCTTTGAAGGCAACGTTCAAGGTTGGAAGTGCATTCTTCAAGCGTACTTCCATGTATAATTATGTCGTCAAAGTATGCTTCGGTTTTGGGAACTCCTTTTAAAATCTGGGAGATTATTCTGTTAAATTCTGAGGGAGCTGTTTTAATGCCAAAACTTAATCTTTTCATCAGGTAAGTACCTCTGTGAGTCGAAATCGTCTGGATTTTACTGCTTTCTTCATCGACTTCTAAGTGAAGGTATGCCTTGAACAAATCGAGTTTGCAGAAGTAACGTGAGTTACGGAGACTACTCAAAACATCATCAATTCTTCTGATTGGATGATTGGCTTGCACTATTCTTTCGTTAACCCCACACTTGTAATCGACGCATAATCGTACGCTTCCGTTAGGCTTCGGTATGACAACTAAGGGTGATCCCCAGTCGCTACAATTTGTTGGAGTTATTATTCCACTCGATTCAAGTTCGTCTGATTCTTTGTTGACAAGTTCACGTAGAGCATGAGGCACAATACGTTCACGAGTGAAAATCGGTTTTGCTCCTTCTCGAAGTTGAAGAGAAACTTTGATACCGGGTACACATCCTACTTTTTCTTCAAACACACTTGAAAAGGTCTGGAAAATTTCATCTGTAGACTTGTTAGATTGAACATTTGAAATTGGGCTGGATTTCATTTGATTGTATACTTGTTGAAGATCAATGTTTAATTCCCTTATCCATTGTCTACCAAGTAAGGCATCAAAACCCGGTGGAACTATGAGTAACTCTCCCTGCATTGATTTGCCATTGTATTGAACATTGACAATTACTTTTCCCTTAGGTTTTATGATGTTCCCGGTGTATGATTTGAAAAGCAAGTTAGTGTCATGTAGGGGAATATTTAGGTTAAGGCGTTGAAAATCAACATCTGCAATTAGGGAATACTTTGCGCCAGAATCTACCTCAAATTTTTGTTCTTTACCATTGATTGTGACATCAACTAAGTATTTGTCTATGTCAGGCGAGACCTCAAACAAATCGACAATATTGTTGTTTTCATTAGGAGAACATAGCTCAACTTTGTTTATACCATAGCCTTTGGCTGAGTCTGATTGATTAGGGTTTGAGTCATCATCGAAAGAATGGGTGTTTTGCTTTACTTTTGACGAACTCATTAGAGATTTAATGCAAACCTTAGCTACATGTCCGCTTTTCTTACATAAATTACAGAACAGCTTTGTACAATCGGTGCGACAGTCATTTACTTTGTGGTTACTTCTTCCACACCTGATACACAGATTCTCGATACCTAGGGCTTTGAAGTTGGGTCGAGGGTTACGAAAATTTGACCTATTTTTGTTAGTCCTATGGGTTGACTGTGATCTAGACCGACCTCTAGAAAATTTATTGCAGGAGCTAGAAACTTTACTAGTGTTACTGATCTCATTGGTTGAAAAAGAGGGTCGAACAGTGTTTTGACTTTGAGTGAGTTGCTTACTTTCTATTTTTGAAGCTTCTATGGCAATGGCTTTAGCTTTAGTTAGGATTTCATCGAAAGAGGACAAGTTAGACTGCAAAATGTTTTCTCTTAACCAATTATCTCTTAAGCCACGAATGAACTGGGCTCTAAGGAAGGTGTCAGCAATGGATACAGATTTTTCACATTCACACTTTGTTATAAACTCACACTCTGTTAAGTCACGTTGGAGATCAGCTACGAATTCAGAGATTGACTGGTTCTCCTTTTGATATATATTTAGAAAATAGTGTTGAGATACCACAGCACTTTTCTTAGGCATGAGCATTTGTTTGAACGATTTGATTAAGAGATCATAACTAAGTTTATTGACAGGATTTTCAGGACCTAAATATGAGGCAAGGTTATTGTAATGGATAGATCCAATTGAAACACACAGAAGCTGGGCTTGTTTCTCCTTGTCAGAAACATTTCTCATCAAACAATAGTTTTCAAATCGTTCAAGATAGCAAGAAAATTTCTCTTTTTTCGAATCAAAATTTTCAAAAGGAATTAGATTAGATGAGGTTGTGTTTTCAGGGTTTTTATCTTTACCACTCACAAGGGTTGCAATTGTAGTAAGAATGGCCTGTTGTTGTTGAGACATTAATTGCATAAACTGTGAAAATTGATCAGGACCCATTGTTAAAAATTGAAACTACTTCGAGTTGACGAGAATTGAATGAAAATGCTGTTTGAATTGACGTAATACAGTTGAAAACTATGGTTCGAGTTGAAGGCTTGAAATTGGGTAACTTGCCTTACCTTGATCCATCTTCTAGTTATTTTCATTTACTAAAAATTTTGCACTGATAGTTCTTTAAAACAATTGAATGCATTTTATCGTCGCCAAAAAACTATTGTGTCTTTAACTGGTATTAATAGAAATAAAAATAAAAATAGAAATAACGAGGTGAATACATTGAAAAAACATTTAATAAATTGACTTTAAAGTATTAACAAAACCTGGATTGATAAACATAAACAAACATCCTAATTGTAAATTATAATCAGCTGTTATAGACAAATTAAAACTGAATAACATAGAGTAGGCTACTGGCAAATAATGTAGTTATCAATTTTAGAAATATACAACAGTTACATTACAGCACAGTTCTCATACCTGAAAGTTTCCAAATATAATCCTCAGTGACGTTAAAGTAGCACAATTATCTTACTTTTAAGATTTTTTTACTAACACATATTATTTAACATGATACATCAGGTAAGAGGCCATGGATTCAACATTAAGCTACAAAACCGAAGCATAATTTAGGCCTAGTGTTTTTACAGGGGTGAAAAAGACTTTTAATATTTTGTGTTGGGAGTACCTCTTAAATACAGTGTTACCAATGTATTAAGCACAACGAAATGTAATTGTAGACAAAGGCAAGTAGAATAGACGAAAAGTGTTGTAATTCCAAAACCAACCAATCTAACCTAAACACCTCATTGTTACAGAATTTAGTCGGTTTTAGGAGACAGGTCCCGTAAGGGAAAAGTACCTAATTATTAAATAAAATATAGGAACTATACAAAATAAGGTTCCGATATGAAAATTTATAATACATTACATTTCTTGAGAAGACATGGTGGGCGTTTTAGGTGAGTACGACCGAACAGTGATTGTGGTGAATCGGATGCGGCGAAGCTTTGTTAGGGGACTGATATGCAGCTTTGTAAGGTGATTCGTTTGTCAAGAATAAGTAAGGAATAGATTTCAGCAATAAAAATTATATTGCCAAAATACTTTGTGTATTATCAAAATTTTATTTTTTATTTTTTATATTGCGGGAGCCCTTTAATGAAATGTTATTGCATCAAACAACACCGTTGAAAAAAAACTGACGGTAACTTTTTAGAGTTCTCAAAAAGCTCTCTACTTCTTTATAAAGTGCCTAAAAGTGTCTCAAAACTATTTAAGAGGACACAGTGTTAGAAAGCTAATCTTCAGTTATAAAGCTATGCCTAACCAGTATGTCGGAACTGAATAATATTCAGTTTTTTCTTTACATTATACATTAAAATAGGCACCATACAGAGTGTGTTATCTTGAGTAATATATAAAATATATTATATTTTATATATTACTCAAGATAACACACTCTGTATGGTGCCTATTTTAAGGTTAATATGACTGAAGGGCGAGTTTGGTGGATTAGATGAGGTGTATCTTAGCTACTAGCAAGTAGTAGGTGAATCATTTGTCAAGATCAGGACGAAAGGCCTTTGGACCATCAAAAGCTACTAACTTTTCTCAAGATCGAACCGGCAACTTTCATTGTGTAAGGCGAGCTCTTTAATCATTCAACCACCCAGCCAGTTATTTTAACTGACGACATGTCCAATACATCTATAGCTAGCAGCATGTTACCATGGATGATTTCATCTTGCCGGCCCCGTCTTTGAGGACTCCGTCGACGGTTGTCGTGAGCGAGTCGACCATGGCGCCGACACCGGCCATCCCCTGCGACGAGGGAGTAGGCCTACAACTCGCCTGGAAACGAAAACAGAGCATTTTTATTGCAATCTAACGATTAGTTAAACAAAATTTTAATCCGTTTATTTGCCGTGCTCCTTTTTGGACTAACTTTAAAAATGTCTGGGTATTACAATAAAGGAGAGAATAATTCTTATTTTTTGATTAGTAACTTTTATGTTTATAACAATCATTATAAGTTGAATGTTTTTTTTTTCTCAATACTATACAATAAAGTAACCGATGTACAAAATATTTTTTGTTCGTTGATGATGATTTACAAAATCTATCTATATATTAATACGCAAGCATGTTTCATTTCCTCCTTTTTCTCAGCTTGTGTGCATCGTAGGAGAAATCCATTAGAAAGGTATTGTGCTGTAGATGAGCAGAATCACGTTTTCATTCACATCGGCCCACTGGGCTACGCCCCACAGGCTTTCAAAGTTTCAATGTTAATCTTATAGGAGAAGGATAATTGATTGATTCATAAGACAGCTGTTGTAATAATAACAAATGCTAGCAAATAAGGAAGAACAGATGTTTCATTTATAAAAAATTTTAAAATTAATTGGCTCAAGATCAACTGAATTTTTGGTCGAATTTCGACCGGTGGGCGATCTCTAGTACTTATTTAATACGCTAAGGGGTTTTTTTTGTGTTGAGAACTCCTCCTACAATTCTCAACCGATTTTAAAGTTTTTGGTGTCGTTGGATAGGGCTAGGTCTGTAGTTTTTTCCGCCAAAAATTTATGAGAATCGGACTTAAAATAAGGGCGCTATGGACAAAATTAAATTTGAAATTTCCCCATTAGGCCCGGTTCACACGAGCGTCAAAATACACTTCGTGCACGCTGCGTCGACGCGGCTTCCCCGGTGCACACGAGCGTTTACGTGTGTACTAGTAGTGCAAAAGTAAGGCTGCTGGCTCACTTCAAGGTCACCTGAGCGATGACGTCATCGAGGTCAATGACCCCACCGATGACGTCATCGATGACGTCATCGATGACGCAATCGATGACGTCATCACTAATGACGTCACATCCATGACGTCACACCCATGACGTCACAGAAATGACGTGCGGATGACGCCATCACCCCTTACGTCACCAAAATGACGTCATCGATGTCACAAAGGTCAAGGTCACGCTGAAACCTAAAATTTTTCGGCACTTTTGCGGTTTCTCGCACTACGCTCCGAGTTTTAGTCCGGTTCCCATGACCTTGACGACTTGGAGCGAATTTGCGATGAGAAACAGCAAAAGTGCAGAGGAAACTTGAAGTTTGCAACGTGACTCTGCCTAAACCGTCATGTGACACCGCTCGGGTGACCTTGAACTAGCCCAGCTGCCTTACTTTAGACCAGTACTACAACCGCGATGTGCACCCTACGACAGACACCGAGCGACTGACTGTCCGGCTCTGTGTACTCTAGGTATATCGGCTTGAGAGACTAAGACTCTAAACTGTCAGGAATGGGAGTAACTAACTGAATTTTGCAAGGAAAAGTCATTTCATCCAATATTTTAAACAAATCCTCATCAGTAAAACTGACATTAGTCCGTTTTGTATAAAACTTAGGGTGTCCGCGCAATAGTTTGCGCCACTTAGCTAAAGTCGAAACCCTCTTAACTTTGAGTGGTGGACAGTGAGCAACTAATAAAGCCTTAACACGACTAAGTTTCTTACCCAAAGTGTCCCGCGACATGGCGTCTCCTCACAAAAGTCCACACAATACTGAGAGACTGCTTGTAGCGCACGAGTCAAGGGAAAAGAGGTGGGGGAAACAGCAGGAGTGGGGGAAGGTCACAGTGGCGGGGGAAGGAGAGGCTTAACGCTGGAGTATCGCATCACTTCACCATGAGCTGTCCTACAGTCAACACACTGTTCTCTTGGCCCGAGTTGGCACTAGAAGAAACATTTCTGTACAGCTTAGGCTGTGAGAGCCGAGGAAGCAAAGTCAAAGTGGAAATTGTGTTAAACTCCAAGATAAAGAGTCTCCTAAATAAACTAATCGTATCCCTGCAATCTCCTATAACTTTAGAGAAATACCACTATATTAAGCGACACCTTATACTTTGGCAAAACGAAGCGGAAATGGAAAAGATTACAGTAAAATTAATTTAACTCAAAACTTGGACTGGACAGTCATGGCGATACCATGTGGCGTGCAAACGCCACCCTAAACATTACAAGTTAGGTTATTGAGCACCTCTGGTACGATAACCGATGTGCTAGAGTTAAAGTGTGATGACCTTGAGTCAAAACACTGAAATACTACAAGTCGATATCGTCCCAGAGTTAAAGTGTAGTGACCTACATTCAGAACTTGTAAAATTACTTACATATAGAGAGCTATGGAACAGCGAGACGCACCGCATGGAAGCCGGAGACATACTGGCGAAGCGGTGTTGTGCAGCCTAGGGACCCAGTTGTGGTGGGGGTACAGCCAACACTTAGAGTACAAGTGTCGTGGGTGACCTTGACCCACTTAACTTACCTGACCCCCCCCCCCCCCCGACAAAAAGTGCGAACCCCCCCCCCCCCCCGACAAAAAGTGCGAACCACCCCCCCCCCCCGGCAAAAAGTGCGAACCCCCCCCCCCGGCAAAAAGTGCGAACCCCCCCCCCCTCCACCCCCACCCCCACCCCCTCCCCCACCCCCTCCCCCACCCCCTCCCCCACCCCTGATATCCTGGGTGTGGCAGCCCCGGCGGGGATATAAGGGGGTCCAGCCAGAGCCGGCTCGCAGTCCGCTCCCGCGCGTTGAACGTGAACGACCGGGACGGACCGCCATAGGCATCACTAAACATTGAATGGCGCCTTCAGTGTTTAGCGAAGTCTACTCTAACTTTAAGACTTGTATTAGTTGTAAGATATTGCGCTTGCGTTTGGGTATTGCGAATTGCTTTATATGAGAGTGTTTTACTTATACCCTATGTCTCCTGTGTCTTTTATCCTTTGTGTCTTGTTTGTTATGTGTTTATTGTGTATGTGCTTGTTCCAGCATTGACTACGTTGAGCTCAATTGTGTGTTGTAAGTGTGTTATTTGTTTCTAAAGTGTATACGCTTGTTTTAGCAATCCCCCCTTGAGCTTTTTCAATGCTCAAAGTAAATTGTAAAGTCAGGGAACGGGAGTAGGCCCCCGTGTAAAGCCACTTTTAATAATTGGTAGGCTCCTCTCATGCATGCTTCAATGCGGCTGAGAACTCTCATGCATGCTTCAATGCGGCTGAGAAATAGGAGTTGGTCCGTTTGTACGCCTATATGGGGGTAATGAGCCGATGGCCTCTGCACTCGGACCGAGGACGTAAGCCACTAGGGTGTCCTCAGTTAGTTTCCCTTCTGGAAACTCAAAATTATGTAAATGAATCTTTGTTAGCTATTTGTGTTTTTAGTCCCCAAGGCCCCCGAACATTCGTGGTTCGCCATGGATGTACGGGGGAAAAAATTTTTTAATGTCCGTGTGGCCTTGACCCACAAAGACTTGTAAAAATTCAATGCATTGTAAATTAAAAATATTAAAGATAGGTTACGGGAGTAGGCCCCCGTGTAAAGCCTATTTTAATTATCGGTAGGCTCCTGCCAGGCATGCAAAAGGTTGCGGATGGCATTTGGGAGCATGTCCGTTTGTACGCTGGCATGCAAAAGGTTGCGGCGGCCTCTGCACTCGGACGAGGACGTAAGCCACTAGGGTGTCCTCAGTTTGTTTGTTTCCTTCTGGAAACACAAAATTATGTAAATGAATCTTTGTTAGCTACTGAAAAGACAATGCAGTAAATGTTTACAAGTCTTGCGTGGCGAAGGGTACACGACATTGGATGTTGCCTTGTTGTCATAGTTGGGTCTCTTCGGAGGCTACAGCGATGACAACCTAAGTGCCTCACACCCCCAAAGGGGGGTGTGGGGCTTATTTTTTTAAAGTTTTTTTGTGACCTTGACCTAAATATGTAAAATCTTTCAAAGTGTTTAACAGTCAGGTCTTATTAACACAGTTAATACATTAATGTCTGTTAAAAAATATAACAGTTAGGTATTTGTAACCCACAATTTTGGAGTTGTTTATAGTTGGGTCCCTTGGGAGGCTTCAGCTATGGTAACATAAATGTCTCAAGTGGGGCTTATTTTTTTAAAAAGTGCAAACCCCCCCCCGAACTTTTTTTTTGGGAAAAATTTTTGACCTTGACCAAAAAGTTTTTTGCTCCGGACGAGAAGTGCCCCCCCCCCCCCGGGTACCTTGGGCGTGGTCACCCGGTGGGGATATAAGGCGGCCGGGTTGCACGCATTTCTCATTTTAGCTCCAGCGCTTATGCTGACCGGTTCTTAAAATGTATCGTCGTATACCTTATGATCCTTCGTACTATAATCTGTTTGGTATTAATAGTATTACAGACAATGAGCAGAAATTGTATAAAAAATTTTGTTGTTTACTTGATAGAACGCACAAACTACCACCAAATACTTTCACCTACAAGCTACCCCTGATAGACAAGGATGATGTAAGCAAACTAACAACAATTCAAGTGAAATTTCTCGAAGAAAAAATCCTTGTTTGTGTAAGAGAAGTGTTTCATAATGAATATTCAAAAAGATTGGCCTTCGACTTTATTAAGGAACATGCAGGACGTGAAAAAGAACAGTACCCAGGATTATATTATTTATATCTTTTTGAGAATGGAGCAAGTGTAACGGTAGAAATAAGTATCAAACTAATGTAATTCTCCCAACCAAGTGTTAAACTAGGACTTGAACTTGGACTTGATTGAGGTTTTTGTAGAACAGAGCGGGGGATAGATCACTTTGCGGCAATGGACTAGCATGCTGCTTAGTGGTTTATCCCCCGCTCAAAGGGTATTTTTACGCGACCTTGACCCACATAAATGCATAGTTGGTGGGGGTATAAAAAAGGGCAAACCAATTGGATGGATACACCACTTCTATACCATGGCTCTATTGCAGTGCTCTATCCCCGCTAAAAATAATAATTCCAAGTGACCTTGTTCCACATAAACTTGCTCAAACAGACATCTTTCAAAATATTTGTACAAAGTAGTGGATTTAGACCAAACATTATTGGTTTATCAAGCCTGTTGAAGAATATATTGAAAATGGGTGTTTAAAAGCCAAATTTACTAAATGATTGATAAACCGGATGTATATGACGTCACCTTCCCCCACCCTTCAACCTCGGGTATAAAGGGACCCGGTTGAGCGCGCTGCTCATTATTGCTTGGACATTCACCGAGTGCACACTCAAAGCCAAACTTGTTCAAAAATGGCTCTTTGCGATATTTGTGGTGAGTTTTTCCAAGATGAAGATATCTTTGTTTTACACCGAGAATTGCATCATGAAGAAAACAGAAAAGAAGAGATTGTTGTAAGTGAAGAAGACTTGGATGCGTTTGATCGGTTATTGGAAAACTACCAGAAACAGATGGACGACTGTGATAGCTATCTACAGTTACACCGAGAATTGCATCGTGAAGAGGACAGAAAAGAAGAGATTGTAGTAAGTGAAGAAGACTTGGATGCGATTGATCGGTTTTTGGAAAAACCCCAGAAGCAGAAGGACTGGGCTAGCTATTTACAGTTAATGCAAAGAATAAGACCAAGTGTTATTCAATTTGCCGGAGCTGGACCATCTACAGCTGGAGGATTTATTGAAAAGGAAATGGAAGGAAAAAAAGTGGAAGATGTAAAACAACTGCGTACCCAAGAAGAGGATATGGAAGAAGAGGATACAGAAGAAGTGGAAGAAATAAGACAACTGCGCACCACAGCCTTGCCAGGACCAGTTGTAACTCATTTCAAAATTAATAATGTGCAATTGGAATTGGAAAACTTTATAACCCAAGCTAAAAATTTAGTTGTAAAAACATTGATGGAAGAATTGGCAAGATTGAACTTTATTAAATTTGGATTGGTGTTGGAGGCTATGTTTACTAATACCAATGGTGAAAACTCACCGAGAGCATTCATTGCTAAAAACCGAACCCTTACAACCACATCTGATATCAACGAAATTTTAGAAGATTGTTTGAATGAACTGCTAATGAAACTCCAAGAACACGAAGGAAGAGGATCTGGCTGGACGCTATCATCGATTGAAGGTATGGATGTGAGGGTTCACAAGCATGGATATGGTATGAGGGGTAGCAGCTTTATCCCTCTACCAAAGAAAATTAAAGACACCAACTCTTGCAGAAATGTTACAAACGGGGATAATGAATGTTTTAAGTATGCGATGCTAACTAAGTATGTAAAACATAATCCTTGTAGAGTTGGTAGGGAATATTATGAAAACGAACACCGCTACAACTTCCGAGGAATGTCGTATCCTGTGAGTCTTAATCAAATTGCAAAATTTGAGAAACAAAATCCAGGTGTTTCTGTTAACGTGTTCGGCTTAGATGATTCGAACAATGTGTATCCTCTACGAGTTGGAAAAGTGGAGCAAAGAAACCATACTGATTTATTATTGATAACTAAAGGCGAAATTTCACATTATGTGTGGATAAAAGATTTTGAAGCATTGGTTGTACGACAATTAACGAAAAATAAAATTAGAGTGACAGTGTGTAAGAGATGCTTTTGTTTTACGAATAAAGATTTGAGACGTGGAGGATCGGAGTGGTTGAAGGAACACCAAAGACTTTGTAATGACAACTATGAAGTGAAGATTAGTCTGCCGCCGCCATCTCGAGCGTTATCCAATTCAACAAAACAGTTCACCAATATCGGATTTCAGTAGCCGTCTACGCAGATTTCGAATCCACGTTAGTACCACAGGAGCTTCCGGATGGTGAGGTGACTAGAAGAACCAAATATCAACTGCATCAACCTAACAGTTTTTGCTTATTGGTGAAATCGACTTTGCCTGAAGAACAGTTGCAAGACTATGGCTTAACATCCACTCCGATACTCTACCGTGGGGAAGAAGCCGCTAAGCATTTCGTAGACCAGTTGTATGACATTGCTGAAAAGGTGCAACGCTTATTCGGTAATGTTTTACCTATGGAACCTTTGAATCAAAATCAACAAGAAGAATACAATTTGGCAACAAGATGTTATTTATGCAAGAAGAGCTTCAGTGAAGAAAATCAAAAAGTAAGAGATCACGATCACCTGACAGGGTTATACAGAGGAGCTGCTTGTAATTCATGCAATATAAATTACAAACTGCCAAACTTTATCCCTGTCGTGTTACACAATCTTAGCGGCTATGACTCCCACTTCATTATCCCAGAGTTAGGACGAGATGATGGAAAAATCGAAGTATTAGCTGAAACATTGGAGAAGTACATCAGTTTCTCAAAAACAGTAGGTAAAATTAAACTTCGCTTCGTAGACTCTTATAGATTTATGTCATCTAGTTTGAGCAAATTGTCTGAGAACCTAAGAAGAGAAGATCTAAAAGAAACCAGCAAAATTGTACCTGAAGATAAATTGGACTTAGTAATGCGTAAAGGAGTGTTCCCCTATGATTACATAACTTCTGCAGAAAAATTCGAAGAAACCAGTCTGCCACCGATTGAAGCCTTCAATAGCAAGTTAAATGAAAGTGAAATCTCCGTTGAAGACTACAATCATGCTTGTAATGTTTGGAACCAACTAAACATTCAAACCTTAGGGGAATATTCCGACTTTTACATAAAATTGGACGTAACTCTGCTGTGCGATGTGATGGAAGAATTTCGAAACACCTGCTTCTCCGCCTATGGACTGGACCCTCTACACTCGTACACATCTCCAGGATTAGCATGGCAAGCTATGCTAAAGTCAACCAACTGTCGATTGGAACTTCTAACAGATATTGATATGGTGCTCATGATAGAATCTGGTGTACGGGGCGGTTTGACACAAGCTGTAACACGTCATGTCAAAGCTAACAACAAGTACATCCCAGGCTTCGATGAGAGACAACCATCGGTCTACCTTGGTTACTTTGACGCAAACAACCTTTATGGTTGGGCAATGTCAAATCCGCTTCCCTACGCTGACTTCAAATGGATCGACCCGGCCACCATCGGTGACATCTCACAGATTCCAAAGAATGGTCCAAAAGGCTATATTTTGGACTGTGATTTCGAATATCCGGAGCACCTTCATGACCATCACTACGACTTGCCTCTCCTAGCCAAGACTGAAGTTTCACCGACAGGAAGATGGCCGAAATTGATGATGACGTTGGAGAATAAAGATCGGTATGTGGCTCACTACTGGGTAGTTCAACAAGCTCTTGAATTGGGTCTACGTGTGGTGAGAATTCATAGAGCAATTGAATTCACCCAGTCTTGTTGGTTGAAACCATATATTGATTCCAACACTACAAGAAGAGCAGCAGCAACATCAGCATTTGAAAAGGACTTTTACAAATTGATGAACAACGCCATCTTCGGGAAGACCTTAGAAAACAAAAGAAAACACAAGATTGTAAAATTAGTAAGTGATCCTAAGAAATTGGAAAAATTAGTGCAAAAACCAAATTTTGGAACATCTATGATTATAAACGAAGATCTAGTTGCCGTAAGTATGAAGAAAACAACAATAGTGATGGATCGTCCGTTATACATTGGAATGTCAATTTTGGATATAAGTAAAACTTTAATGTATGATTTCCATTACAACAAAATGGTTAAACACTACGGAAGAGACAACATTGGAGTTGCATACATGGATACCGACGCGTTTATCTACTGGATAAAGACTTTGGACATGTATGAAGACCTAAGGAGTTTCCCATACAAAGACGATTTTGACTTCTCTGACTATCCGAAGAACCATCCAAATTACAACGAAAAGAATAAAAAAGTAATCGGAAAATTTAAAGATGAAGCAAATGGAATGCCTTTAGAAGAAATAGTGGCACTGATGGCAAAATTGTATTCATTTAAAATGTACAACGAGAACAACACACCCACAGTCAAGAAAGCAAAAGGAGTCAAAACATCGTACTTGAAGAAACATGTGACATTTGACCATTACAAGACCTGCTTGTTTGAAGATTCTACAATGTCTGCAACGTTCAACACTATCAGAAGCTTTAAACATGAGGTCTACAGTGTCACTGAAGTTAAAAGAGCACTGTCAGCTCGAGATGATAAAAGGCATATTATGCCGGATAAAATTCACACTCTTCCTTTTGGACACTACTCTCTAAACCCTATCGACTAGTAACCTATTCTTCGCCCCTCTACAACTTCGACCTTATTCCTTTCTCCTTCCGTAAAAAAATGGGGAACACGGCAAGTCAAACGCCGTGTTCCCCATTTTTTTACACAAGTTTGGATGACCTTGACCTATATAAATGATGTTAATATTTAAGACAACATTCATTGTTATTATACATGTGATACATGAAACATTCAAACCTGCAATATGAAGAACTTGAAGCAAGAAATTGTCAACGAGCTTCATAAACCTGCAAGAAGAAAGTTTCCACGAATAAATACAGTGATAAAAGGAATAAATGATTTATATCAAGCGGATTTAATCGAAATGATTCCTTATAGTAAACAAAATAGAGGATTTAAATACATATTGACTATTATTAATTGTTTTTCAAAAATGGCAGATGCTTTACCACTAAAAGATAAAAGTGGCAAAAGTGTTACAAAAGCAATGGAAACAGCTATACAAAGAGACAAACATACTATAAAACATTTACAAACTGATGATGGAAAAGAATATTTTAATAAGGAATTTGCAAATTTAATGAAAAAAACACAACATTAACCATTACTCAACCAATTCAGAGGTAAAAGCATCAATAATTGAAAGATTTAACAGAACTTTAAAAGGTGCGATGTATAAGATGTTTTCCAACAGAGGATCACACGTATGGATTGATGTGTTACCAAAACTTATAAGCGATTACAATAACAAGTTTCATAGAACTATCGGTATGAAACCAAGCCAGGTGACTAATAAAAATGAAAAACTTGTATTAAAACGTATAAAAATGAATACTAAACCAAAAGTTGAAAAACTAAAGCCTAAAAGGTTTAATGTTGGTGATAAAGTGCGAATAAGCAAATACAAAGGTGTATTCAGTAAAAGATATCTTCCGAACTGGACAAATGAGGTATTTACCGTATTTAAGGTGCAACCTACAGTACCAGAAACTTACATTTTAAAAGATAATAAAGGACAATTGCTTGAAGGAGGTTTTTATGGACATGAAATGTTAAAATCAACAGTAGGTGATGTAAATCTAGTAGAAAAGGTGTTGCAACGCAAAAAAGATAAGGTTAAAGTAAGATGGTTAGGATTTAATAAGACGGAAGATTCTTGGATACCTAAAAAGGATCTAATATAATGATAGAGCATCATTTTGGGTTGAACCATTACAAAGGATGGAGATAATACCGCAAAAAGACAATTTTACTATTAATAATATAGATGAACTCACAGTGGATGGTTCTCAATTCAATACTGGGAAACACGGTGTTTTGTTACCAAACACGGTGCGTTGTCTGGTTACCGGTCCTTCCAATTGTGGAAAAACAAATGTAGTATTCAATTTGATTACAAACCCTAAAGGCTTACGTTTTAATAATTTATATGTATTTTCAAAGTCACTACAACAACCGAAATATCAGTTATTGGAACAAATACTCAATAATGTACCTGAAGTTAAATATTTTAAATTTAACGCGAGCGAGAGTGTCATGCAACCGCAAGAGGCTAAACCATTCTCAGTATTCATATTTGGCGATGTATCTTGTGAAAATCAAAATACAATAAGGAATTACTTCGCCATGGGTCGACATAACAACATAGATAGCATTTATATTGGTCAAACTTACAGCAAAATACCGAAACAGCTCATTAGAGACAATGCAAACATGTTAATTGTATTTAAACAGGATGAAACCAACCTAAAACACATATATTATGACCATGTAAGTGCGGATATGCCATTCGAACGATTTAAAGAGTTGTGTGGAAAGGCTTGGGCTGAAAAGTATGGGTTTTTAACAATTATAAAGGAACAACCGCTAAACAATGGTCGATACAGGATAGGATTTGATAAATTTATACTAATACACTGATCATGATGTAAAACATTCATTGTTGTACAACACGTCTTGCTACAAACATGGTTAACCAAGAAAAGTTAATAAAGGAAATAAAATCACTTAGTGATTCTATTCGGGATAAAAACAGAGCATTAAAATTAGGTATTAGCGAAAGGGAGAAATTTCTTGAATCTACTTTTAAACCTATTACTGAACCCTTGAAACAATTAAACAAAAAATTTGCTAAACCCGTTTTGGAAGGAGATGCAATTGCACCTATTACAAAGTTTGAAAGAGAAAATATAAAATCAGAAGATTTTAGTGATGAAGACCTGGAATCCTCTACATATAGTGGTTTTACCGGTGAAGAACCTGAAAGAGAGCTAGAATCACCAGACTATAGTGGTATAAGAGAATTATATGAAGTAAAAGCTAAAAGAGGACATGAAGATGTATCAACTGCTAGTGAAGAGGAAAAAGAAGAAGAAGCAAGGGAAGGTCCGTCAAACATAAGCTTGTTGGGTGAAAACATTCATAACAAAGGACCTTTAGGAAGGAAATACATGATAAAAATGTTAGCTGGAATAAATCCTAATAAAAACTACCGTAGTTATGGAGTAAGATTAACAGAAGAAGGTTTAATGGTTGGTAATAGCCCGGTAAACATTGATGAAGATGATAATATTATTGTTGGTAATCAAAGATATAAGGGCACAAGAGGATTATTTGAATTATTATTTGAAAAAAAGCCTTTAGAATTGTTAGTTAAAGAAGAAGATATGGAAGCATATAAACAGATTTTGGAACACACCAATGCATACAGGAGGAAGTATTTAGCTGACCAGCCAGTTTTTAGATCTAGGTCTTTAAAATATAGAGTATTTGTATCCAAGTTAATACCAACAACGAGAAGACAACCAATGCCGATAATGCCAAGAAAACCTGTAAAACGAAGGTTTGTGTCATCCACTTTGGATATAAGTGCTCCAGAACCAAGAAAAAGAAACAAATCTGTTACAGGTACAGGTTTAATGAAGAAACTATATAACACAAATGTGATTTATTACAATAATATCAATAAATTGGTGGATAGAATGAAACTAATACATGAAGCTAAAGAAGCGGGTCATACTGGATTGGAAAACGAATGGGTGGCTTTAGTGGATGAACTCCGAAACCGTGGGGTAATCTCATAAAAATGCGTTACTCCCTAGATTACTATTCAGTTGCACCATGAGTGTCGACAAGTTCGGACGTTACTCCTCGGATGGGTTATATTACGCAAATAATTTAAAAAGAGGTGCTGGTTTACCACAAACACCTGATGGAGATTATGATATAACTAATAAAAGGTTAAAAAACATAAAAGATCCCACAGATGAAAACGATGCAATAAATTTAAAAGTATTAAAAGAAAATATATCACCAACATTAAGACTACAGAAAAACACATATGACGCAGGTAATCATAGAATTGTCAATGTTGGTAAGCCAAATCAAAACGCTGATGCAATAAACAAAGGTTATTTATCATCAGAATTAAAAAATACGCTAAAATTCAATGGAAAAACGTATACTGCTGAAAATAAACGTATATCCAACGTAGATGATCCTAAAGATGCAAAAGACAGCGTAAATAGACGCTATTTACATTCATTAATACCTGAAAAGACAAAAGATGGTTTTTCTTTTTATAAATTTGTTATTAACGATATAGGTTATCCGAAAAATGAAAATGATGCTGTAAATTTAAAATATATAAAAGATCATTGTATTACACGTGATGTAGGAGTTATTGATTGTCTAGGTAATTGTTTAGCGAATGTTAAAGATGGTTCGGCACCATCAGATGGTGCAACAGTGGGTCAAATGATGGAAACCTTAAAACAAGAAACAACCTCTTTTGTAAAACAAGATCAAGTAGTATCAAAGCAAGGGGATGAATTTGTTCAAGGTAATGAAAAATTTAATTTATTAACATACAAAAATAATGCTTGGGATTGCATGGGTAAAGGGTTATCAAATATGGGATGGGGTTATGAAAAACATGATGCAGCTGCTTTATCACAAACCGTACATCTAGATCCAGATCATTCTTTTAGATTTTTTACATGTAAAAATAAAGTAATAAAAAACTTGCATAATGGAAGAGATCCAAATGATGCTGCAACTGTAGGACAAACATTACAATATGACAGTGCAAATAAAGAGTTTATTTATAATAAGCAAAGATTTAAATTAATGGATGTAAATGATTATCAAAATATATTAATTGCAGATCCAAATTCATTTAGCGGATTTAGAAAATTGTCTGGTGAACAATTTATTCATAAAAATCATGTGTTTCGAAATGAATCAGACGGAGCATTAGTTAGTGGAAATTTTAAATATTTTAAATGTCCCGGGAGCGATGAAAATGTAACTGATAAAGACTAAGAATTTGTATAAAAACTGATACGGGTTAGAAATCGAGACTAATATTATAAAAATGGGTTACACTCTAGAATGTTATTCAGTTGCACCATGAGTGTTGACAAGTTCGGACGATATTCCTCGGATGGATTATATTACTTTAATACTTTAAAAAGAGGTGCTGGCTTACCACAAACACCTGATGGAGATTATGATATTAGTAATAAACGGTTAAAAAACATTAATGATCCCACAGATGAAAATGATGCAATAAATTTAAAAGTATTAAAAAAAGAGATATTACCAACACTGAAACTAGACAAAAACACATATAACGCGGGTAATCATAGAATTTCCAACGTCGGTAAGCCAAATCAAAACGCTGATGCAATAAACAGAGGTTATTTATCATCGGAATTGAAAAATACGTTAAAATTCGATGGAAAAACGTATAATGCTGAAATTCGACGTATATCTAACGTAGCAGACCCTGTAGATGAAAAAGACAGCATAAATAGACGCTATTTACATTCTATAATACCTGAAAAGACAAAAGATGGGTTTTCTTTTTATAAATTTGTTATTAACGATATAGGTTATCCAAAAAATGAAAATGATGCTGTAAATTTAAAATACATCAAAGATCATTGTATTACACGTGATGTAGGAGTTATTGACTGTCTTGGTAATTGTTTAGCGAATGTAAAAGATGGTTTTGCACCATCAGATGGTGCAACGGTGGGTCAAATGAAGGAAACTTTAAAACAAGAAACCTCCGGTTTTGTGAAACAAAACCAAGTAGTAACACGTCAAGGAGATGTATTTGTACAAGGAAATAAAAAGTTTACTTTGCTTGAAGAAAACAATTATGTTTGGGATGGTAAAGGAAAGTTATTGACAAATTTAGGTATTGGTGAAAAGCCTGGTGATGCTGTTACTTATGAACAGATAATACAATTAGAGCCAACTGGAAAAAAATGGTGGAATTGTGATAACAAACGATTAACAAATGTTGCAGACCCTGATTATGCCAATAACGCTGTAACTGTTAATTTTCTTGTTAAAGTAATAGGTAATTTATTATTTGATATGCATAATTATATTGCAGCAGGACAACATAAACCTATTGACGAAAAAATGAGAAATACATGGATTAAACAAGAAATTCTTTATAAATATTTTTTTAATCATAACACACAAAAGTTTAGATCATCAGATTGGGGTGATTTTGATATTTAATTAAATAACACCATATATTACATCATTTATGTGCAACCTGTCATAGAGGTAACACATGGGTTACGCTTTTCGAATATAAAAGACAATCATGGCGTTTCATTACACCAGTCCATATCGAGACACTATACGGAAAGGAGGCGGTATCACGTCCACAGCGGTTTCTCTGTTAAGTAAAGCTTTAAATCGTATTCCAGTAGGATCTATCGTAAACAGAGCAATAGACGCTTTACCATACGAATTTCACATACCGGGAGGTTATCAGTATTGCGGACCAGGAACTAAATTGAAAAAACGACTGGAAAGAGGTGATCCAGGCATAAATAAGTTAGATCAGGCTTGTAAAGAACACGATATCGCATATTCCACGTTTACCGATTCAAAAAATAGGTCAATCGCTGATAAAAAGCTAGCGAATATAGCTTGGCAACGAGTAAAGTCTAGTGACGCTAGTATTGCGGAAAAAGCAGCAGCTTTAGCGGTAACAGCAGGTATGAAGGCTAAAACAGCGGTAGGAGGTGGAAAAAGGAGGGGTAAGAATAAAAAAGGATCAACCAAGAGAAAACATGGTGGTAATATTAGACTAAAAAGACGTTCTCCGAGGAAAAATAATAAAAAACCGACAATATGGTCAATGGTAAAAAACGGGGCTGGTCTATACCTAAGACCGTATCGTGCATATTAAATAAAAGAAATCAATTGGTTATACCACATAAAGCGTTGACTAATGTTGAATTATTTAAATATATTTCCTGTTTAAAAATACCATTTTTCCGCGGAGTATTTATGAAAGACAGTTTACCAAAGAAAATATGGAAAAATGAGACTGGAATCGTAAATTTGGATAATACTGAAGGGTCCGGCACCCATTGGGTGTGTTATAAGAAACTAAATAGTAATGTATATTATTTTGATAGTTTTGGAAATTTGCCACCACCTAAAGAACTTGAACATTACTTTAAATCTGCTAAAAACATATATTACAACTATAAAAGAGAACAACCTGATAATACTTCAATATGCGGCCATTTATGTTTGGAATTCCTAGCTAAAAGTATCAGTCACTATTGAGATGTCTTCCTATACGGTATCATTAACAGGAAAATCGTCCACTTTACGAAGTATCCTTTTTCCAGCGTTCCGCTTGCAAAAAGGAAGATTTTGGGAGGCAGCACTGTTGGATTTTACAACTTACAACTCTATTCCCAATGTTACGGAAGGTAAAAATAACTTATTACATTATTATAAAGGAAAAGATGCCAGTGGGAAGTTTACAGACTTGGAAGTTTGCACTCTACCCACAGGTTCTTATGAAATTGATCATATTAATGAATTTTTGCAAAATAAAATGGGAAAAGACAATAAAACGCTAAAAGGTAATAACAATACAATGAAAGCTGAGCTTACTTCAAAATATTATATAGATTTCAGTAAGTCAGACTCAATTGGTGATTTATTAGGATTTCCCAAAGATGGAGCGATTTTAGAACCAAATAAAACACATTCCGGTAAACAAACTGTAACAATATTAAAAGTCAATAGTATAGACATAACTTGTAATATTATACAAGGAGCTTACAGAGATGGAGCAAATACTCATATAATACATACTTTTTACCCCAGTGTACCACCTGGATTTAAAATTGTTGAAAAGCCGCAAAACCTGGTATATCTACCTTTGAACACCACTTTCATTTCAGACATCGTGTTGAACGTATTGGATCAAGACGGTAACTTGATAGATTTCCGAGAAGAGCCTATTACGGTTAGATTACATTTAAAATCAACACTTTAATACAAAACCATGGGTTTAACATTTAAAAGCGAACAACCTACGGGAATCCGCATTAGTAGCTCTTCAGCTGTGGAGGAGTTAACACGCGAGAACATTCGTTTCTTAGAGAGAATTGGATTAAAAGTAACCGATAATGGATATACTGGATATAGCTCAGGGTCCAACATTCGACGAAACCCTATGGGAAAAAGAATATCACACCCACAACCCTTACACTTCATCAAAATTAAACAATAACGATGAAATTCGTATTCCCATACAAAATCAAGACATTTACACACTACCATGTGAAAGTTACTTGTATATTGAAGGAAAAGTTACTAAAAAGGACGGTACTACTACTGGTACAACAGTTCCATTTATAAATAATCCCATGGCTTTCCTGTTTGATGAAATTAGATATGAAATATCAGGTGTAACAGTTGATTCTACTAAAAAAGTAGGTATTGCAACAACTTTAAAGGGATTAACATCTATATCACCTAATGAAACCAATTTAATACAACCTGCAGGATGGGTTTTACCTGCAAAAGACACAATCACTCCAGATACAAATGGAAATTTTGATTTTCATATTCCGTTACGTTTGTTGCTTGGTTTTGCTGAAGATTATAGGAAAATAATATTAAACGTTAAACAAGAATTAGTTTTGTTGAGATCTTCAAACGATAAAGATATTATTAAAGCTCCAGACGGTACAACAGATGCAACTTTAGAATGGAAATTAACATTAGACAAAATTGTATGGAGAGTTCCACATGTAAAATTAGCTGACGAGCATAGAATGCTACTATTAAGAAAGTTAAAGGCTGATCGTGATATTGTAATTCCTTTTAGAAGTTGGGAATTTCATGAACATCCCAGCTTGCCAACTACGGATCGACACACTTGGACAGTTAAAACATCTAATTATGTGGAACGAGCCAGGTATATTATATTTGGTTTACAAACAGGCAGAAGAGACACCATCACCAAACATGCAGGCCAATTTGATCATTGCAACTTGAAAAATATTAAAGTTTATTTAAATTCACAATTTTTTCCATACGATAATTTAAATGTGTCATTCGCTAATAAAAAGTACAGCATATTGTACGATATGTATGCAAGATTCCAAAGTTCATATTATGGTAAAACGAATGCACCTTTACTATCACCAGAAAAATACTTAGATGGTTACCCTATAGTTGTAATCGATTGTTCTAAACAAAATGAATCGCTAAAATCATCAAGTGTAGATATAAAAATAGAAATGGAATTCAACGCGCCTATATCGGCTAATACAACTGCATACTGTTTAATTCTACATGATAAAATCGTAACATACACACCTTTAACTGGAATTGTTAAAAATGTATTGTAAAAAACCGGTTTTGTTACATTCCAATGCATTCCGCGAGTATAAAAGCAGAGTGTTCAGGTCGCTCCTCATCAGTTTGTTGCCTGTTCTTGTATGGGTAGCATCTTATTCAATATGGCTTCTCCTAGTGGTACACAAGAAAATGTAGTAGATATTGAGAAGGAGATATCCGACTTTTTAGATCTTCAAGGTCAACCGGAGGGAGATGAACACAACGCTTGCAGACAACTCCACGGCAGTAATAATGTTGAGGAAAAAGGTAAAAGAAGAAAGAATGCACAGAAGAAGAAAAGGGATACTGAAGATAATATTTCTCCTAACATATTGAGTGAGGTATTCTTGCGAATATTTTATCCAATCTCATCCAGTTTGGACAAAAGTGTTTTAATCGGTGTTATGAAATCGACGGATTATTCACCTACTGTAATTTTGACTCATGGACCCAAAATGATTTTGTTCACCGATAGTGCTTGGGAATCTTTTATGAAGCACTTGCATCTGCTAGAATGCTATTTAACTAGTAACATGTATGGAAGAAAGACAAGAGTAGGACTTTTGGATTCAAATGTGGAAATTGATATTATAAAGTATCGTGGTGACCATCAATTGCGGTTTAGAGACACAACAAGACATGATAACAAGATTCAACTTAATCGAGAAGAGTTTTTTATTCTAACCTGTGCAACTGAACCAATAACAAGATACTTGAGACAACTAGTGTTTTCAAGTTCTATTATTAAAGATTATTTGGAAGACACTTTGGACAAACAACCGGACGCACCTATATTGTACGGACCTGTGGATACTTCTATATTTAATAGGGTTCCTCATGAAGTACAAATGTGGAGACAGTTGGAAAAATACGCTCAACTACATAAGAAATCAGTAAAACAGGAAGAAGAGGAAGAAGGAGGAGAAGAATCAAGTGTTAGTGATGAAAATGAAAACAAGGAGAATGTAAAGATGGAAACTTAGATGACAATGGTTGGTTTTTAAAACAATATCAAACACTTTGTGGGGTTAGGCCTACCGAGGACGGTGCCCACGTTAAATAAACACCAACGCGCCAACAACTGTACGGCCAGGTATAAAAGTCGTACCTACCGTGGTGTGGAAATCAGTTGACCTTTGGACTTCGTCATGAGCAGACGAGTGATCTTCGCAATGGACAAGGAAGAAGAACAAGTAAAGTCCAAACCTGGTATAATTGAGTTCCAAGCGTTTCGGGGTAATGATGATAGATTTATCATAAAAGAACTTGTGTTTTTCGATATCAATACAAGTGTTCCATATACATTTTTGTTCAAACCACCATGTTCTTATTCATCATTAACTAGCAAAGCCGCTACTACCAACAGGTGGATTTCAAAATATTTCCATCATATCGATTGGTATGATGGTTTTGCAAGTTACACGGACTTATATAACATCATGCATCAGTTTTCAAACAGGTTTACCAATATTTACACAAAGGGGTTGGAAAAGAAAAGATGGATCGAAGAATTTACTCATGTTCCGGTTAATGATGTGGACTTGGATAAAAACTACAAGTATACGATGGAAAATGTTTGTATTTGTACTAAAAGTCCAGAACATGAAAAAGATAGACATTGCGCTTTAAAAAACGCCTATAAACTCGCATCTTACCTTCAAAGTGGGGAAGTGGGGAGTGGTGGGGGTGACGGGGGTTATATAAGTGAGGAGCAGACCGGGACCTGGCATGAGTATTACTCGAGATTCCGAGACGACAACATCTCCCAGCAAGAAGACGAAGAAGAAGACAATCTTTAACTCAACCATGGCATCTCACCAGTTCCTGCAAACTTTGGTTGAGCAGTTCAATGCTCACTCCAAATCTACCATACTACCCGTCAAGAAGTGTTCCGAACTTAAAGACGAGAAGCACTACATTATCCACGCCATGAAGAAGATGGAGACTTCAGTTGGAGAGGCCATTTGCTGCAGTCTTAGCGAGGCACCGTTCACTCCGGGGGATGAGCCCAAGTTCCAAGTCTACCTGCCGAAACGGTTCGTCCATCTCCTCCAGAACGAGGATCTGCGCTCCATCCAACCCGGCTGTCTCTACCTGGTTTCCCACGGTTGCACGGGTAGCAATTCCACCGAGTTGACCATCCACATCGCCGACAAGCAGCAGTGTTAGATTTTAATTTTACTGTTGTACATATGTTATTGTAATGTTTTATAAATAAATAAACCATAAAAGACAAAAAATGCAACATATCAATATGTGAAGTTTGTCACATATTGATATGTTGCATTTTTTTTTAAACTTCGCGGGTGACCTTGACCTTTGACCTTTGCATTTCACAGTTACCCCCACCACCAAGCTAAAGGTTAAACCTGCTTCGATGCAAACACCCCCACCACTTTTTATAGTACCCCCAAGCGCTGCGCCTCAGCTTCATTTCAACTCCGACGGTCAACCGTACAACATCAAGATGTCTCTCAATGTAAGTTGTGCTAGTTACGAGGAGGTAACCATTAAGACTCAGCAGGAGCTGAACGACTTGTACAAGGAGTTGCAGCTGATGGTGGCGCGAGGCTACCGTATAAATGTGCAAGTCTACGCTTGCAATATACGCAATCTCCGACACCCAAAAGAAGAGTCTGAACATTACTCTTCTCCAGCGACTTCATCACCGGCGTCCATGAAGACTGAAGCGAGCCAGACTTTGGATTATTTCAGCTGACTAGCAGTTGTCTTCCTTCTTCTTACCATTGTAGAATATGTTTATTTATTTGTTATATTAAAGATGTAAAAGAGAAAAAAAACACCTATCTTGTTACTGACATATGTGCTCAGTAACAAGATAGGATTTTTTAAAACACAATTTGGATGACCTTGAAACTTCCCCCACCACTTTTTCATAGTACCCCCAAGCGCTGTGCCTCAGCCTCATTTCAACTCCAACGGTCAACCGTACAACATCAAGATGTCTCTCAATGTAAGTTGTGCTAGTTACGAGGAGGTAACCATTAAGACTCAGCAGGAGCTGAACAATTTGTACAAGGAGTCTGAAAAGGAGGTTGTCAACAAAACCGATGATCAACAATTGTGGGACTCCTCTATTACAGAAAAGGAATTACATGCAGCCGTCGAAGCTGTCGAGGAAAAGGAAAAGAACCTCAGGCAGCTCTGGTTGGCTCAGATGGATATTTGCGGATCTGTGCCGCGTGATGATTTTGAACTTCAATGTCAGATGGCGATTACCCAGCAACTAGAAGAAGCCGAAAAGGAGCTAAAGAGTGGAGGTACTATCCGGGCGGAGGTGAAAACTGAGAAACAGGAAGAATATAACGAATATGGTGATTAAACGTACTGTTGATCCCAATCCTTTTAGTTTTAAGTGGTTATGTTATAAGTAAATAGAAAAAGTTTCCTTTTTTTTAAAAAACTCCATTTGGATGACCTTGAAATTTCCCCCACTACTCTGTAATACCAGCATTGCTCGCTGCACCAAGCATCATTCCTCCTCCAACAACCATGGCGGACACACCTGCTTGCAATGCCATGTCTTCCACCGAAGATGTACCCAATACGAATTGGAAATTGACAATCGACAACGTGCATTATTTAGAAACCATCTGCGATTGGATGAAGTCTATTCTCCTCGACAACCCGGGAATAAAGCTCAAGGTCACTTTAGATTATGATTGGTCTGAAGTTATACTGCAGCAAGACGATCAACAATCACTGGAGTATTTGTCAAATTTACCATCGTCAACCATATATACTACAAATGAGGTGGAAAGGGAAGAAGAGGAGCATGAGGTTTAGAGTTTCTTATTTTTTTAAAACCCAATTTGGATGACCTTGAGATTTCCCCCACCACTTCCCATATACCTAGAGTGCGCAGGGCTGGACAGTCAGTCGCTCGGTGTCCGTCGTAGGGTGCACATCGCGGTTGCTACTCCAATTCCTGACAATTTGGGGTAGTTCAAAGTCACCACACTTCTACAACTTCAAGGTCATCACACTTTAACTCTGGGACTGCATCAACTTGTATTATTTCTGTGTTTTGACTCAAGGTCATCTCACTTAAACTCTGGGATGGTATCAACTTGTAGTATTTCTATGTTTTGACTCAAGGTCATCACACTTTAACTCTGGGGCAATATCGACTTGTAGTACTTCAGTATTTTAGCTCAAGGTCACCACACTTTAACTCTGAGACTGCATCAACTTGTATTATTTCTGTGTTTTGACTCAAGGTCATCACACTTTAACTCTGGGACGGTATCAACTTGTAGTATTTCTATGTTTTAACTCAAGGTCATCACACTTTAGCATGTAACTTTAAGGTAGCACCGAAACGGTGCTACCCGGCTTGACATTTTCAAGTTTCCCAAGGTTATCACAATTTCCCCCACCACTTCCCATATACCTAGAGTGCGCAGGGCCGGACAGTCAGTCGCTCGGTGTCTGTCGTAGGGTGCACATCGCGGTTGTAGTACTGGTCTAAAGTAAGGCAGCTGGGCTAGTTCAAGGTCACCCGAGCGGTGTCACATGACGGTTTAGGCAGAGTCACGTTGCAAACTTCAAGTTTCCTCGGCACTTTTGCTGTTTCTCATCGCAAATTCGCTCCAAGTCGTCAAGGTCATGGGAACCGGACTAAAACTCGGAGCGTAGTGCGAGAAACCGCAAAAGTGCCGAAAAATTTTAGGTTTCGGCGTGACCTTGACCTTTGTGACATCGATGACGTCATTTTGGTGATGTAAGGGGTGATGACGTCATCCGCACGTCATTTCTGTGACGTCATGGGTGTGACGTCATGGATGTGACGTCATTGGTGATGACGTCATCGATTGCGTTATCGATGACGTCATCGATGACGTCATCGGTGGGGTCATTGACCTCGATGACGTCATCGCTCAGGTGACCTTGAAGTGAGCCAGCAGCCTTACTTTTGCACTACTTGTACTGTTCCATTTAAGTAAATGCACTGCTCAAACGCCGCTGCAAAATAAAGCTGCATCAACGCAAACGCAAAACGCTCGTGTGCACCGGGCCTTAGAATAACATTGAGATTGCTTTGAGCATTTTAAACATCTGTTAACGTCCAGCTGTAGTTTTTAGTGATCACTGATATTCACAAAATTGGATTGGTCGGATTCAATTGATTTAGAACTGAATGTAATTTATATATTGTATCAAAATAAATTGCTCGATGTCGAGCAACACTTGCACTAATAAACTTTATTGGGCGACGTTATATATTACAAAATATCAACGTTTACTTTGTTGAGGCGCCTCGCTAGCGTAATAATTAGCGCCATGGCATAAAAAAACTAACCAGGTACTACCTGGTTAGTTTTTCTTTGGTCATGGGTTTCGGTTCAAGAGGTCTTGGGTTCTATTCCTGGCATACCCACTAACTAAATGTATGGGGTTTGAACCACATTCTCACAAAGTGTTTGAGATATTTTCTTACAAAATGCCTCAAAACATTACACATGGAAAGTAATTTAATACGTTAATTGCAATAAAATATTTATTTGTTGTATTTATAACTCATGCAGTATTACAATTACTACGAGGATTCCTAAATTGATGACACATTTATATTGTGGAAAAGCAGACCTTTCTATCTGCTCCAAACTTTTGTTTGAGTAGGTCACTTAAACTAGCTTGTTGAATGCTGCTGTACACCTCTGTCCCAAATTTCCCAAAATCGGAGGTTCCGTTCGAGATGATCGTGTTAATGGACACATATATACTACACATATGTATATAATTTGAACGAACGGTGTTTTTTATGGCTTCTAGGGACAAAAATGTATCATGGTACCGGGCTCATGTCTTACCGTGACTACTACCGTAATAGCGTATTCCCTATAGAAAAATTCACTAAAACACGGCAAACAAGAATACACGAAGGAACCGACATATCTCCCAAGCCTACAAGTGTTTGCCCAAACAAAAAAGGTAATATTTTGGAATTAATAATATTAACTTGATACATTATTTTTTCATGTCTTAGCGGAATTCACTGTTGCAATCAACTAATTATGATTGACTGAGACAGTGTTGGTAATATAATTATTTATAGTTCAGGAAGAATCAATTTTAAGCTATTATTAATTATAAGTAATGGGTTGACCGATCCTTGCTCTTTGGTTTAAATTTAATTGCCTTATATATTCATGGTAGTCATTCTATTAAGTTTACACCAACAACCAACTACGTCTTTACAGTTAACAGCTGCTTCATAAAGAATGCTTAAAAGAAGTGTTCTTTTATTTATTCTTTTATTCTTCACCTTTCGTTGTTATTTAGTTGCCAAAATAGCATATAAAACATAAATTAAATGATGAAAAACTTACCTTTTGCACAACTAACAGAGCGATTAAAACAAAGACATTTGCAGACTTCATCGCACTTAAGTAAGGAACTGATTAATGAAATGGCAAAGGTTCCTTACAGGAAACAGCTAACGGCGCCACGTTTTTATTTATGACTATGTGTACCACTTTTATCAACGGAGATGTGGTATTTCGATTGTGAATTTGACCTAGTTAGCTACCAGATGACATTAAAAGGTAACTTCCTTGTATATTGTGGTAATTATTATTGGCAAAAGAGAACGGTAAGAATAATGTAATATGATATTAAAATAACTCAGTCTACATTTTCACTATAAATATTTTCCCGATGTTTAACTATAGATTGAAAATAAAGATAACTAACGTCATCCATTGTACTTAATCTTCTTTTTATTTATAATAAAGTTTACACACACCAGCACTTATTTTATAAGTTATATTTTTGTCTTTGATTGAATTTTTGAACGTCTGGATAAATTTTCGTTTAGGAAAACATACAGTCCGTAGTTTTAACTTTTAATTTTTAAATTTAACTTTTTCCCCCTCATATAATTGCATTTTATTAAATTTTCTGAAAAATAAATCATTTATTTGTCTGACTTTTTTTTAAATAGTCCATTGAAATATTGGTGTTTTCCCATTGATTGAATATTTGGAATTTGGGTTACAAGACTTGAAAATTTGAATTAGAGAATAAGTATATTGTACTTATAAATAACGTCATTGAACTGCAACAATGAGATCGTGCGCATACTGTCTAAGTACAACATGATATCGGGATGCGAGTACGGTACTGATAACAACGCAAATAAATTACAGACACTTTAGCCTGAACGTGATATATTGCTTTTGCAGAAAACCAACGGGAGTGTCTTGATAAGACGAGAATGCTATTTATTTAGATCTTTTGCACGATTTAGAGCATGATTAACGTTTGTGTAGTCATGAGCAAGTAGTCATGGCTTGAAACCACGATCGGAATTTAATTTGTTCCCTGGTTTATAAAAAAATTCAGCTTGAAGTGTAACATTTAAATAGATTTAAATGGTTGACTAAAACATGAGAGATGTAACTTCGAAGAAAGTCAATAATTATGGTAACCCTAAAAACTTCATGCTGTGGCATTTCGTTCCTCTGCTGTGTTTAGAGTCTGCCTCCAAAAAATATATGGTACCGAACTATTATTTGAGTTTATTGATAAAATTGTATAATAAAAGTATTTGACTGTCCCCACTACTACAAGACAAACTGAACTGAAAAATTAAAGAAAGCCTTGACTTTAACTTATAAATAAAATATACATAATACTACACTTAAAAAAAACACCAGGGAAATAACAATGCAAAAATTACTGTCAAGTTTTATAAATAGCATGAAACATAAAGCTTTGTAAAAACAAATACAAGCTACCGTACAAAGAAAACTCGTTAGGCTATATATAACATTTTGTAAAAAATTAACTGACTTTTTACTTTTAAATTATTAACGTGTCGCAATAAAGTAGGTGATCACAATCTTAAATAAATGTAAAATTATTGCATCTCACAGTTATTGATTTCAATTATTATTACATAACTTTGATGCTATAATTTAAATAAATAGTTAATAAATAATTTACATAGATAAGAGAATTAACAATATTATAACAATTATTTACAATGGATTCAGAATAGAGAATCTTTTCTAAGTAAGTGATTCAGTTTTGTTCCAATTCTTAAATTGTACATCTCGATTTGAGTAGAATATCATTTTCTAATAAAAGACATTTGTCCATTGTATGCAATTTTAAACTTTGGTCTCCTTATAATCCAATAAAGAATGAATGGTGTTATGAAGATGAATATTTATCATAAGCTGCATCCAACTTCGCTAACACTTCTGAGACTTCGGCTGAGATGCTTCTGCTCCTAGAAAAACAAAATTCATCAATCCCTGTGAAATTTACTGACCATTTAAAATTAACTTATTAATGTTGTCAACAGTTTTTCCATCATCGTCATTTCGATCGGTGTAACATTAGGTTAAAACTGTAGAAAGGATTACTCAAACCATATAATGAAATCGAAAAATAATATATTTAACTTGTTTTAGGTTATAGATGCAATGGTCTACTGAAAAGGTTTTAGTTTTGAGCTAGTTAATTTCTGGATTAAAGTAGAGCCTAGGAAGGACAGGCAAAATTATTTTAATTTAATCATGGAATAAAAATAGCATTAACAAAACAATATTTCATACAAAAAGTTAGTCACAATTCACAAATATCACCAAGTTTAAATAAGACGATTTGTAACTGAGGGTTAAGTCGTAGATATTATGGCCTGGTCGATACAAGATAGGCACTCCAATATTAAAAATCTAAAAACTCTTCAACAAATGTATTTTTGATGATACAACATTGCCGATTTGTAATTCTATAAAATTAATATTTTTGTGTTTAGAAGTACTGTATACATTTTGGTTAGGCATAGAAAATGTAGTACATATTTTCTATCCATGGAAAATTAAAATGATAGGCCTATTGCCGAAATACTATTGTTTATTATTATAACTATTTTTACTACGTCATATTAAGAGGGGGTTTTAAGAAAATGTTATTGCATCAAAAAACAACCCGGCTGGGAAAAAAACTGACGATAACTTCTTTAGAGTTCACCAAAACCTTCTTTCCAAGAGCTTCCAAAGCTTCCAAAAGACTTTCTTTATAAAAGTCTAAAAATGTCCTAACCGCGTTCTACTGAGGAGGAAACAGCCATGTCAAAATATTCTGTGAAATGGATATATTGTTCTACTTTCTTTCATGGAAGGTTCCTTAATTTTTTCTTTTTAGATACACTTTAAGATCTATTTATTCAGTTACGTCTAGACTCCCAGATAAAAAATTAAAAGTTGGACATAATAAAATAAAGCTATCCCACAACCCGAGGAGTTGTGCGCCTCACCCTCGCTGGCCGGAGGTGCCGGGCTCGACGGAGTCGCCCAGGGCGCGCAGGAAGGTGCGGGCGCGGATCTTGAGGCTGTCGCAGTTCTCGAGCAGCGCGCACACGAAGGGCCCGAGGGGCGGCAGCACGAAGATGGCCACGATCACATTGGCGAACATCTGGCCCAGCGGCCCGCGCTCGTTCAGCCAGTTGATCACCCAGCCGAACCGGCGACCCTGGCTGGCCGCTGCGGGCAAAGGGATGCTTATAAGTACAATGTAAACAAATAAACACAACAATCCTTTTGCGATTACTAACGATGGATTTACTGATTTTATTTTATTTATTGCTCTAAACTGGTGTGACTAGACAATGCCAAGTGTCCTCAAGCCGGCTGCCGTTGCGGAAAAGTGAAGAAGTTAAAACGTGAGATCAAACCGTCCGTCCGTGCATAGTGTATATGCCTGTATGTTTTTTGTACGGTTAATATAGTGTTAATTTATAAACAGTTTTAAATTCCTAACTATGTCTAGTCCAGTGAATAGAGGGATATTTGCTTACAAACGGTCCGGTAGTTCAAATTTTTTATATGTTGTCTGCGATGGTTAGTAGTTATTTAAAATGCAAAATGCACAATTTCCCCCCGTCGCCATATTGGAAATTCGAAAAAACTGTACTTTCTTCAGATTTTTTGTTATATCATCGTTGGGGTTGCATTTTACATGGAAGACAGTAATGTAAATGTTGTAGACAATTAAATTTCCTATAGGGTAAGTCAGAAATAGATGGACCACCGGGATAGACGGACCAGTTGTAAATTTCCTAATTCGGCCACATTAGTTCTGCGGTCAGCGTGTAGGCCTGTGAGGTGCAACGAAGGGCGATGAATGTTGGTTCAAGTTTTAATTGATTAGAAGTAATAAGTTTCTGTGTTATTCTGATTATTGATTTTAGGTATGTTGAGAAATATTACCCTCTTACTTTGTTCCTTAGATTGTGACATTAATTTTAGATATATCTTCATAGTTTTCGATGTGTAGATTAAGTTTTTAGTAGAGAATGGAACTAACATACAATGGCGTGGCGAGGGCCTCGTTTGCGCGACTAGCCTGCCGGTCCATCTATCCCTGACATTTGGGATAGATGGACCGGGTAAATTTGGGATAGATGGACCATTTAAAAACTTGGGGAAAATATGGATAAAGTTAAAACAATCTTAATTAGTTGGGTTTTTCTGTTGCAGAAAAAATCCAATTAAATATATGAGAAAGGGGACTTCGGGACGAGGGGAATGGTCCGAAGAAGGATTAAACAATGCTGTTAAAGCAATTATTGAAAAAAAAAAAATAAAAAATAAATAAATGCCTTAACTGGCTGGGTAGCTGAGTGGTTATAGTGCTCACCTTAGAATCCAAAGGTTGAGGGTTCAATCCAGAGGAAAATTTGCCGCAATTTTAAGGATCGATTCTGGACCCAGTTGCCATTTGTCATTGGGCTATTAATTAATGATGTTTCTAACAACTGGTCGATGTTAGATAGTAACAAGCCAGGGGTTTGGACCGTTCCCCGTCAAAACGTTAAAAAATGCCAATGGCGTTTTTACACAAAACAGACACAAAACAAAACAAACAAAAAGAAGGACGAGGAAAAAAGCAAAATTGTCGTTAAAAGAAGAGAAGAAGGAAGAAAGAGAGCGGAAAAGAACTAAAAGAAAAAAATCTAAAGAATGATAAGAAAGTTCCTGGAAAGAAGAAACGGCAAATTTTAAAGGAACCTGTAACCACTTCGTAGTTAGAATGAAGACACTGACATTGATGAGTTTATTGACGAAAACCTTTATGAGATTGATTGGGATCGGGAGGACGATGAGTGTGTTGGGTGGTGAGAACTACAATGAGACCAAAAAACAAGATGACTGGATTAAATGCATTTTCATGCTCTCGATGGATGCACGAGGGCTGTACACGATTTTAAAATAAGTGTGATTATTGTGGAAAGCGTTAGTAAAAAAAATTAAATTAAGGGGTTTTAAGCAAACTAGTTGGAGAAAATAATGAAAATTTTTTAAGCTTACCGGTAAGAATAAGAAGTGAAAATGATGAACATTGTTGAACACGAATTTTATTGAACAATATTGACAAAGAAGATATGTAAAATTAAGACCTTTTGTAATTTTGTATTAATTAAACTACTTAATTGTATTATTTACCTTTGTTATATCACTGTGTAACCTAATTCCATTTAAGAAAATGAGTGGTCCATCTATACCTTTTAAATGGTCCATCTAACCCAGACACCCTCGGGATAAATGGACCACTTAAAAATAATTTAAAAAAATTCTTGATATCGTAATTGATTATATTTCTGTAGGAGAACATGGGGTTTAAGATGTATAGGATGAGCTTTAAGTAAAAAAATATATCAATATTTTTATCATTAAAAACATTATTTTTAAAAACGTTTTTATAAATGTGGTCCAACTATCCCTGACTTACCCTAATTTACATATTTAATTTGTCTATCTAGGACTTATGGTTACTGAGATATTCACTTTAAAAAAATATATGAATATTTCATTTTTTTATTTGCCAACATTTTTATTTTGGAACACTACAATCGTTAAAAGCCAGTAAATTGAGATTATTTTGGGTCATTTTTTACGTGGTGAACCTACACCCAGCATATAGTGTTCCTAACAGCCAACCCAAGAACGACGTACGCATTTTACTGTAATGAAAGGTGACATTATGTATACAGAAAAAAATAATTTTTATAAATTTTATTCTAGTGATACTTTGTTTCAATAAACAAATATTCACGAAAATGGTTTACGTTGTTTGTAGTTTATTTGCTATTGAACATTACCTCTCACCTGTTGATATTCTTGTAAAATAGTAAATATCACTTTTTCACGTGGAAAAACTCTGGTATTATTCATGTTAATTTCAAGTTGTATCAAAGAATGGTAAACAATTTATGCGTTTTTATTAGATAAAATCATACACAACAGCAACAAATATCAATATGGTGCTGTTTAGATTTTTTACTTAAGTTAATCATCAATTTATAAAGTCGGTTAAAAGAAATGTAGATAATTAATTTTCCTGTTAAGGTATTATGATATTCGATTTCCTACATTACGCTATAACCGAATTAGTGTTCCAAAATTAAATGCTCTGGCAAATTGAAAAAAAATGAAATATTTATATATTTTTAAAAGTGAACATCTCCGTAGCCATAAGTGCTAGATAGACAAATTTATGTAAATTATAGGAAATTTTACTGTGTACAGCATTAACATTGTTGTCTTCTATATAAACTGCAACCCCAACGATGATATAACAAAAACTCTGAAGAAAGTACGGATGTTTTCGTATTTTTTCAATATGGCAGCGGGCGCGGAGGGGGAAGATTGTGCATTTTGCAAACAACTACAGTACTAACCATCCTAGACAACATATAAAAGATTTACAACTACCGGACCGTTTGTAAGCAAACTCCCCTTTTGTCTCTATTCACTGGACTAGTCGTACAGACTAATATTTTGAATTGCTTGATGTTTTTTTAAGTGAAAAACCTCGTGAACATGGCGAAAAGCAGCGCCGAAACCAAGTCGAATATCGACAACGGAATCGAACTGGAATCGATAATGCAATTTAAAACCACATTAGTTGGATTTACTTCCTGCTTAAAAATTGTTATAGTGTACTTAAAAATATTAACTGAAGGAAAAATTCATTTCGTACATTGGGTAAATAAAAAACAACATTTTTATCAACTGCATACTTTGCATCTAGCCTCGTTATGGCGTTCGTCAGTCACCATCATTGCAGGATGATAAATTTTTACTAGGAAATCCTAATCACGAAACTATTGTTTAAATTGAAAGATTGAAAGAGTGCATTAAAATACATTAACTTAATACCATAGTGAGTAATCACCGCATCAACTGTTACAGCTCAAAATAATTGAGTGGTTCAAACACATCATTGTGTGGTAGTTTGTGGTTCCGGTACCACTAAACTGCAGTTCCATAATAGCATTGGTATAAATAAATAAAATTTACACTGTGAAACTTAACTTTTTGAAGAAAGGCATGATTAAATGTAGGTAGTTTAACAGAGAGTTAAATTTATTCAATACAAATAGTTTATAAACATTTCTCTGAAATATCCCTTTAAACTTTGAGGTGACCAAAATCTGTTAGTAAAACGTATGAGGTACTCTCTAAGGGTAAATCCCTCCATAAAATCAAAACAGAGGTATTGCAACCATCTTAACGTTCACACATTATTAGTCTTGTTATACTGAACTGTAAAAAGATACAAAGATTTTGAAATTAATGTAACAAGAAAGATGTATTACGATATGTATCTGTGGCTAGATGTATATTTGTTAAATTTTAAATAAAAAATAAACCGGGTAACACATACAAATTGTTGGGATGGAATCGCTTTGTGTAAAAGTATCACATTTTGTTTCCAGAGCCATTTCCAACCCCCATCCCCGCCGGGTAACGTAACTGGTCCTGAAAGATGCGGTTCATCCGTATCAATAATATTTTACCGAAACGCATTTTAACCACCTGACACGCAATCTCCTCTAATATATTCCGCCATATTTCTCCGAGCGGGTCATTTATTTCCCTAAACACACAATATATTGGCCCTCTGCCCGTGCTCAATATCAAAATATTTCAATGCGTTTACAGTAGACTATTAATCATCGTTCCTTTATGATGCCGCTTTTATCAGTCTTTTGTGGGGCGATTCAATAAAATTGATCCATTATTTAGTCAAAGGACCATCAATAATCCAAGATGTATTATTTAGTTAATCAAATTTCAGATAAATAACAATATTAATTTTCGAAGTAAGTATATACAAGACTAAAAGATTATTTGGTAACTATTGACCTGCTAATTTAAAATATTGTAATTGAAAGTGTAACCCTTCAAGTTTTAAATGATACCTGCAGCAAATGTTTTGTCTGTAAGAAGAGGTTTTCAAAAACGAAAATGCAAAATACGTACTGTAAAGACCATTAGACTAGGTATTAAGGAAAAATCTTTCTTTGAATTCCATTTAATTTAAATTTTCCTGAATATATCATATTTAAATAATTTAGAGGAAGGCCTATTGAGCTTCAGGGCACCTCAATGCATATTATTACGAGTGAATGTCCAATGTCATTAAGTTTATAACATGATTTATTGTAAATGAAGAGGCAATAAATATAATTAACCTAGGATTACTAAAGAAAGCTTATCAACCAAGGCACAATTGATTGCTATGAAGTTGAACCCCCTTAAGATGGAATACAGTATAAGTGACTCACGCTGCAGCTGAGTGGTCGAGGTAGCTAGCTGATTCTCTGCTGAGTCGTCGGTCCGGCTGTCCAGCACGTAGCCGCAGCAGCAGCCGGCTATCAGCAGCAGCAGCAGCGGCGTCAGCAGCAGCGGTCTGGCGGCGGCGGCGGTGGACATACTGGCGGTGGTAGGGAGGGGCTGGACTGAGATGACCACGCCAACAGTTGTGTCAGTTTATACAGATATTTATAATGATATTTTTTTAAGGAACATAAGAATGGAATCGATTAAGGTTAGGCAATTGACGTCAGGTTTTAAGTCAATAGGTCCAATATACTTGGCTAAATAAAAAAAAATCAATTATTCCATCATTACTTGGACTAAATAGGCTCAAAAATTATTTAATCGTTCCGGAACTGTTTTTCCACGCTGTATCTAAAACAATATGACTATGGAAAATTCGCTTCAATAACGTCAAAATGTTGCGTGAAAATTTCTTTCTGTAATATTTTTATTTATAGGACCACAAAAGTAAAGAAAAAGAATTCGATTCAAATTGTTTCACATAGTTTATGGTATTAGAGGTTTTTAAAGTAACAAATAATTTACATACTTTAAAACATATTAAGTTTTTATATTGCCATTGATGTTTAATTAACCTAAAATGTCCGTATTTTTCTATTTACTCGGGGGTACTTGTTTAAAATACCTTGTAAAAAAACCAAGGTTATGTGTTTCAATTTACGACTACTCAAGCCATTTATGTCTCTGAGTTTAATTTTGGGCAAGCCAAGAGTTTCTCTAATAGTTATCTACTTGCGTAGGCCTATATTTTTCATCAATATTAAAATAATTTACTATTGATAAATAATATTGTTTGTGACAAAAAGTATATGCAACACAGATTAGATTATAATGAATCTGATGCATTTATCAGTCACGAATTCTCTGTCTTAAATTGAAACCCAGATTTCAGTTGCGTAGATGAATCAAATTATTTAATGAAGAGTTTTATGAGTTTTGTCTTGTAACATTTTGTCTCGTTCACATTTTGTTGATTTTTTAACACGCGTCATGAACATTTCGATGCTTATCATAAATTAAGAAAGATTTATGCTTGAATAAAAAGTAACTGCGATGTTTCTAAAAGGAAAATATTAAAAAAGGTTATGCGCAAACTTGTTTAAGAATATGTTATTAAAGACAGGTTTGCATTGCCTAGTGGAAAAATAATACCTGGTTTCTTTCAGACGACATTATAATGTCAAAGAAGCTGAAAACAGGCTAAGCGACTCTTTGGAAAATCAAATACTGTAGCTAATTCATTATTCATAATATAATTATCAATTTATGCTTGGATTTAACCTAGTTTAGGCTATTTAAAATGTTAAAAGCTAATACTGTATAATAAAAGCGTGCATTTAAGGGTCCATAGAGATAACTATTGAACGTATCATGGTAATTTTAGTGTCAATATATTCCTAATGGCCTCTAAGAAGATGGGAACAATATTGAATCCCGGAGAAAATACTTTACAAGTCATTAAATGAAAATTAATCTTTATTTAGACCAATTTAAAACGTTATTTAGTCCATTTATTTACTGCTCCAGGAGATACACGTCTTACTTTTCAATTTGACACTACTTCTTTTTTTAATTATTTTTTATTTATTTATTTATTTATTTTTTTGGCTAATTAACACAACGTTAGGCCCACACAAAATTTTAGCAAAGCTGACAACTACTAAACGTCTGATGCTAAAACAAAATTTTGCTTATATATAAATGCGTGTTAGTTTTGCATGATTTCATCTTAACTTATACGTCATAGATTAATTTGTTTACACATATGCTTTAATACATTAACCATAAGCTAATAAACTGTTGGTAAATCAAAATATAAAACATGTCATTACAATCGTTTGATTGCAATTTTTTACACATTTTAATCTATTAACTATAAGGTATTGCAATTCGACTGTAAGGTATTGTTTTGATTTGAAACAACAAATGAATGACAAAATTTACAAAAAACATGTAGACAAATAAAAAATAAATAAATGAATTATTGTAATACCTATTGTTTGAAAGGGTGATTGGTAAAACAGTAGTCAAAAATAAAAATAAAATTTTTTAAAAGTCATGTGGGCTTATATGCTTCAATTAATTTGACCGTTTACCATAGGCAGTTCACGTAGGCATATCACTTCACGTGTTGATACGCAAATACCACAATCACAGAACAGTTTTATTATGATTATTGTAGCAATTTGATTGTAAACCTGCTATGGCTGATTAACTAGGCAAAACTTACCGGGACAGAGTTGAGTAAAAATAATAACGTAACAAATAAACCAGATCTAATTACATTGAAATTCATGAACAACAATTAACGTTCAGAGGGTATATTAATGACGTATTATTGTATTCAATAACCTACAATATCTAAATCACGGAACCTTGTAACCGCAAATTTGAAAGAAATTTTTCCACAAAAGCCTTGTATAAATGTTTATTAATTTTTTTAAATTAAATTTTGTTATGCAATCTATAAACAGTTTAAAATAATGTCTCTAGAAAATTTGAACACTTTAGTTCAGTTAGCACTTACCTGATTACACCACTAAAGCTGTAAACTGCTGGAAAGTCCAAACAAAAGTAAAGCTGAAGCTGTCCTATGGTTCTGGGGTTCGAGCGTAAGTTGATCTACATTCGGGTATTGTGGGGGTGGGGGAGGGTAAATTTAGGGTGAAACCGCCTAACGGAACCGCATTTAGAACATCAACACTTTCACATTCGACCAGAATTGGTTCGATCTAGTTTTGAATAAGAGAAGAATGTTTAGTGAGAAAGGCACGTTGCACATTCCAATTTTGATTGGATGTTAAGGGAAGTTCGGTGGCAATTCGGAATAAGTTGAACGTATTTGTGACAATAAAGTTTTAAATGCCGTATTACCTGAGTCTGCCAACGAGATTCGACTGTCTCCTAAAGGTGACGCGTTTCGAGTATTAAATACTCATTATGAAACCTAACTCAAGAACACTTGCTGATCACTCGAACGAGGTTGTTAAAGTTTTTTGATACGGCCGGCCCGCGTGCACGCACCTGCTGATGTTCGTCATGACTGTAGACAAAGACGTGGAAGTGTCTTGGACTTTGTCCCTCTGGGTTCCTTATCAGACAGCTGATTTTTTTTCTTTAATAATGTGTCAATACAATAACGAGTCACCTTCAGGAGACAGTTTAAGTTGAATCACATCGGCATCTCAGGTAATACCTAAAGTCTAATTTAAATTAGAACAGTCCTAGGTAGCGCCTCCTCCCGCGTGCTACCCTGGACTGTTCTAATTTAAATCAGACTTATACAAGTTTTTAATCCATTCAATTGATTTGGAGACACAAACCCAGAAATATGAAGTGAACATCTTTGTGAGATATGTTGCATTGTTGAACGTTTAAAGTGTTATACAGACGGTAATTTATTTCAATCTACACGATGTTGATTATAATTATTTCTGCTTGTATACCATTGAAATTTGTAATCTTGTATAGGCCTACCTACGATAATCATATTTCATCGAATAACGTGTTTTTAAAAGTTTCAAGGGAACAATATTTACTATAACTGTAAAAATAAATAAATAAATAAAAATTAAAACGAAGCAAATCTATGAGACCTTAAAAATATATTGCTTTAATCAGGGTCTATAAAAACTAATACAGTTAAAAATAACCGTTTGGTAAGAAACCGAGATGAGGTCTTCTACTAAGCATGAGCCAAAATAGCTCTTGAAATACAGTATTTACACCAATAGAGGAGCAGGAATTTATTGAAAAGCTGTTACACTCAATCGCCGGCCTAGCGGTTCCCCTTGCAAAATCACCAGTCCGGGATGAAAATCCGACCCTGCAATCCCCCGGGCGACGGGCGCCGCGGCTGATAAACTTGATAAATACCGGGCTCTGGACAGAACACCTTAGCGCAAAGTGGCGATCTCAGACTCGAGTTAAAAAGTGATCGAAACAGTTTCCAAGGAGGGGAGTTTAAAAGAGAGTCAGAGATGTTCTTTTTAGCATTTCGGAAATCACATGATTGAATTTTAAACTTAAAGTGTAGCAATATTAATTTACTGTGGTTACAGTATAACCTTGAAAACCCCCATGGAAATTGTTTAACATTAAAGCTGATTTGGTGATTAATAATCCAGGCTTCTATACTTTTTTTAAGCTTTAAGTAATTCTCATGAGGGATCACGATCTAGAAGGATTCTATAAGATTTCGATTTATTATTTGATTTGCAATATCACTTGATGCAAAAAGTGTTCTATGAATTGTTTAATTTTGTCTATAAAAGTATTTTTTATATAGTTTATTAGGATTAAAATATACAAAAATAAAATATTTAAATACATAATGCTGGGGTTTTCATTATTAGTTACAATTTATATGCAATTTTTAATGGGCCACAATTTCTAGAAAATATAGTTTAAAAATGCTGGTTTTGGTAGAAAACTACTATATACACGCAATATTGGAATGTTAAAATAAAATAGATAATGTCAAGTTTCAGTAAACAAAATTTTAAAAATCTAAAACCAGCTTGAAAGAGAACTGAAACTGCTACAAAAAACTTTACTGACTAACGATTTTGTAGAGTATAAATTGACCCATTGTAGAACAATCTTATATCAGGCGAATACTCAGTAACATAAAATAATAGATAGTAATAAATATTTTTGAAAATATAAGTATGTTTGTTTTCGGCAAGCCCGTTACAATATTGCACAGCACAATAATTAAATGAAAATTATTTGTTAACAATAAAAAGTAAATGTAGCCAAACTTAAAATTGTTATTTATTTGATAAAAATATAATCCTTCCTTCCAGGCATGGTTTAAATAAAATTTAGGCTACTTTAGAACCAGGGCACAACTACTATGAACAACGTTATTTGTAGATATCCAAATTATATATAATCATAAGGATAGTGAGTGATATTTATTCCACTGACAGTATTTTACATTGTATGGGAATTTACATAAGAGCCTTATAATACATGTACTACATGTGAATTTAATATGTGCAATTAAATGTGAACTATCATTTAAAAGTTCACATTTCCAGATTTTCTTAAATGAGATAATTGTTATTTTATGTTCTTTTAGGGTTCAGTATTTAGCACAGTATTCATCCATTCACTCTGACGTTCAGATGACACTGTGCAAGAATACCGGGAAACTAAAATATCTCAATGTTAATCCCTACCAACTAATATTAAATGTAAATGTCCGTTTGTTACGCTTTTAAGCGAAAACTACTCAAACGATCATCAAAAAATGTTGTGCAGATATTCTTGGAGATGTCAGAAGTAACATAGGATACTTTTGATTTAAAAGCAATTATTTTGTATGAAAGATAAAAATTGTTTTGTCAAAAAACCTCACAATATATTTAATAATTCATTTTTTGTTGCTAAGAAACAAATTCAATAAAAAATTCCAAATTAAGATATTCCAACAATTTTATACATATGGTGAGCATACTATGTATAACATAGAAGGTGTTAGTAGGAATTTGCTTAAGAGTTGTTCAGCATTTAGCACAGCATTCATCCATTCACTCAAACGTTCATGTATAACATAGAAGGTGTTAGTAGGAATTTGCTTAAGAGTTGTTCAGCATTTAGCACAGCATTCATCCATTCACTCAAACGTTCATGTATAACATAGAAGGTGTTAGTAGGAATTTGCTTAAGAGTTGTTCAGCATTTAGCACAGCATTCATCCATTCACTCAAACGTTCATGTATAACATAGAAGGTGTTAGTAGGAATTTGCTTAAGAGTTGTTCAGCATTTAGCACAGCATTCATCCATTCACTCAAACGTTCATGTATAACATAGAAGGTGTTAGTAGGAATTTGCTTAAGAGTTGTTAAGCATTTAGCACAGCATTCATCCATTCACTAAAACGTTCCAGATGACACTGTGCTAAAATTCTGTGGAGTTAATATTAACATGTTAAAAGGTAAATCAATTTAGGCTACAAGTTTAATACTTTTATTTATTTTGTGATAAGTTACAATTGATTTTAATAGTGTTCATTAAATTCACTTACTGAGTAAAATGATCCATCAATCAAGAACCTTTTAATCTAATTTTCAAATTTAATCTTATCCCTAATATTTTGAATTATGTAAGGTAACTTATTAAAATAAGAAGCACCGCTATATTGACCTAGATTTTAGTTTAGTAATAACCTTTGAAATCCCTGTCTTAAATGATTTTACCCCCAGTATTATGCAAACGCTTATTCGGTAATGTATTCATTGTTGTTGAGTCTAGCAAACATTATGACTTCATATATGTATAATGTATATAATGGTAATATACGTAATGGTGATATAAAATCTTGTTTGCAAGATATATCTTTGTTCTCTTTAATCCTTAAATTTGTCTTTTTGCTCTTTTTTTGTAAAACAAAGATCTTTTCCATTAAACTCTGAGTTGCTGATCTCCATATTATAATACCATATCTAATTTTTTATTCAATTACTGCATGATAATACATTTTTACTACTGTAAGGGTTTATATTTAAATTGACAATAATAACTCAAGAAAAATATGCATGAAGTTATAGTTTTGCATGATGAGTCTATATGAGGGATGAGGGGACCATGTTAGATTGTCATATATTCATATAATTCTTAAATATTTTACTGTTTTAACCTTAGCTCAAAGTCGTCTATTACTAACCATAATATTTTTTCTACGTTTCTCAATAAACTAAATCAATATAATTGTTTTTTAATTTTTTATTAACTTATAACTTTAAGTTGCCTATGAAATGATAAGTGTTTGTAAAAAAATAACTGTATTTATTTTGAAACTTTCACCCAAAGGATTATTTATTTTTACAACAATGTCATCTGCATAGGAAATAATAACTTTATATTTAGTTTCTTTAATTAGATTATGAACGCAAATATAAAGCATAGGACTTAAAACTGAACCTTGAGGTACTCCATAATTAATTGCTTGAATTTTAGATCTAAAACCAGAAAATTACTATGATTTGCTGTCTATTAAGAGGTAGGACTTTAATTATTGTTGGCAATTCCTCTGACACCTTTTTCAACTAATTTATTACAAAAAACATGTTAGAGTTTATGCAATCAAAATCTTCACTCAATCCTATAAATGCTTATATTTATGTTTATTTTTTCTAACTAAATTGCTTACTAATTCAGTAATTACTTTATTGTGATATTAGTACTTTTACCTATTCTAAATCCAAATTGATTGACAGATAAAAGTTTGTTTCAAGAAAAAATGTGAATCTACTTAAATACACAATTTAAAAAGTACTTAGGGAGATATAATACTTGGAGATATAAAAATAATGAAAATGGAAGTTAGATATACTTAATTATGTCATTAAATGAAGCTTGTGCAATAAATAAAGAAAACAATACAGGTACATACCTCAAGAATTGAAAGATTTTATTTCCATTGGTCTCCTGAATACTGAATGAATCCTGCTGGGGATTTTCGGGAATCCAGCGGTGAAGTGATGAGAATCTCCCCCAGACAGTGACCATTCGGTTAGATAAAGACCTTATGAGATGCACCCCTGCACACTTGGAATTGGATCCTTATCCACTTTCGAATTCTAATTTTATCCTCCTTCCTTTTCAAAATTGAAGTGTCTTTCAGCTATGTTAAATTGTTTTATCAAGGATTGCATTTAACTTAATAAGGTTATTTATAATTTTCTCAAAGATTTATATTTGTTCACTATTAGTAGTTGAAAAGGAAGAACGTTTAAAAAAATTACAAAAAGGTTATAAGAATAGAGAGATGGAAAGAATTAGAAAGAACACAAAGCTATGTTCATGATTCAATAAGATTTTTGTCTGGTTACTTTCCTTTTACCCTTCACCTACATAACCCATTTTTAAGATTGCGGTGTCATTTTAAAGCTTATGAGTTAATCTTATGAGTCATTTTTCAGTTTATGGTGGTTAAAAAGGTAATTTAGTTTTGGGCTTTGCCCCCTAGCCTTTGATTTGTTTCTAGAGGCCACTTTAAATTGTTGACCAACTTTCATTAAAAGATTTTAAAGATGATTTAACATGGGAAATTGTTACATAACAGCTGATTGATTACCTTCAGATGAATTTTAAAGCCAGATTGTAAGCAAATAAGATCTTCTGCTACTCCACAATTAGAATACGCTATTACGGTGGTAGTCACTGCAACACCTAAGACCGGGTCCATGATACTTTTTCATTTTGAGGTCCCTAGGAGCCAAATAATCGTTGGTTCAAATTCATACATCTATGTGTCCGTGAACACGATAACCTTTAAAGAGAACCTCCGCATTTGATGAAATTTGGTACAGGTGTGTAGAGTAGCATCTATTTGAATGAGTTTATGAACCAGAATGATCGGACCATAAAAACGGGTTTTTATGGGGTTTCAAGAGGGTAAAAAGGGTTTTTGAAATAAAATGAATGCAGTTGTATGTTTTTGGTTAGCTTATAATTCTAACACGTGCTCAAAAGATGGGACCTACACCCTCGTGAATTAAAACAAAGTTGCAACAATAATTAATCGCCTAAACTTTCCTTGTCATTGACATTTGACTGGAATAGACCTTTTTCTATAATATTTCTATTTCTTCCATGACACAAGTGCACTAGACTTGCCCATTAAACCCTTATTCCCCACCTCACAAACTTTTAATTTCACTTGACTTTTTCCATCTTGAAATTGATTTTCATCATGCTAATAATTTAGTTTTACTTGTTATTGTTATAATCTTTATAAGAACATTTATTTTAAGACATAAAACAAAACAAATTGTGGATTTTTATTAATAATTCACTGTTAGCTCAAGTTTTACAATAACCGATACAAAAGCAAAACCGACCGGGAAACCGGGATAAGATGAGCGAAAAACCGGGAGAGTCCCGGTCAAACAGGAATGTATGGCAAGACTATTTATATTATTATAGTCATGTACAATTATACACAAAATATATATTTATATATATAAATCTGTCATGATTATCCCTAAAATAACATTTAAAAATCTAAAAATAAATTTTTCTTTAATGAATAAAAATAAAATTTTAGTTAAGCTAACTCAGAAATTTAGGCTTATTGGTTGCTTCTGGAGTTACAATAAATTATTGAAACTGTTTTTAATGTTTTGTTATGAAAAGGATTTACTTATGGTAATAGGTGACGGTCTGTATAACATAATCTTGTTTATAGTATGCTCTGAGATACCAAAAGTTAGTTTTCCTAGTGTCACTGTTGCATTCGGTTTACCATTTTATTTTTTATCAAAGTAGTATATTGGGGCCTTTAAGCTTTTTTTACAAATCCTTCCCAGGAGAGGAATAATCAGTGTCTGAACAATGATTTCTCTAAGCCTACTTGTTAATAATAAAACAAACCGTTATCATGAAAAGTACGGTAATTTTATTAATCGTTTTTCTTACTTTTCATACGGTACTAATATAGTTTTTGTTGAGGTGTTTTCTGTTAACCTTGTTTACAAAGACTGATGAAATTATTGTTCTTGGCTAAACCACTTTCCAAAACAAACTCTGTCTAGACTAACACACTTTTCATTTGGTACTGAACTTGCTACAATAAGATCATAGATAATTACATCCCAGACATCCATCGCAATCTTAACTAGTGCAACACCACGCGTGATTTGCTGTTCTGATCGCGTGATTTGCTGTTCTGATCGTTGGTGGTGTTCCCTCCGTGTTAAGATTAGGGTCACCCATTCTTCGAGCAACACTTTTACTTAGGACATAACAGTTATTGCTTGACGAGTAATCTAACTCCCCTTCATATTCTTCTGAGGTATTCAATGATGACGGCTCTTATTGGTACAACCTGAAAAACGACCCAAGCAGCATGAAAATTGTTGAAAGTTGTTTCAAAATAGTTTTGAAACAATTTTAAAAGAAGTTTGGTTTTAAAATTGTTTTAAAAGAAGTTTAAAACAAGTTTAAACTTGTTTTTCTTATTAAAACAGTTTTAAAACAAGTTTGAAACAAGTTCAAGATTGTTTTGATTTAGTTGATGAACTTTCTTTTAAAACTGTTTTAAAACCAGTTTGAAACAAGTTTAAAACAAGTTCAAAATTGTTTTGATATAGTTGATGAACTCTCTTTTAAAACAGTTTTAAAACAAATTTGAAAAAAGTTCAAAATTGTTATAATATAATTGGTGAAATATATTTGAAAAATATTATGTTTTTAATAATAATATAATCATGAGATTGGAACAAAAGCTACTAACATCACATACAGACATATAAACGTTAATAGCACTCCAGATTTAACACGGTTTAGGACTCTGATTTTTTTCATTTTCAACAATAATTATGATTTAATTGCCAAAACCATGATATATAAGTCCGAACGATTTAAGACCTATCATTTCTTAAAGTATAGTAGTATTCAACATCATTGTTATTACTTCCAAAACATTTAAAGTTTTATGTTACACAATCAAGAACAAGCTCTAAATGTTTTTCTAACCCACTTGTGCGTCATATTTAATTAATAGAGGTAAAGGTTTTATTTTTTATTTATTAATTTAACTTAAATTGTGGTGCCATCACAATAAACACTATACACATTAACTTCTGTTAACTTATCAAATTCAACAACAAAATATTTGACAACTGTTATAGCATACAAGTGAATTAAAGTGTATCACAGACAAATTGTGTGAAATTTTTTACACAAATTTGTCTTTTAACTATTGAAATTTTTTGAAATAAGTTATTTAAACAACTGAAAATAGTAAATTTTTAAAGTCACTTTGATTTAGTGTCTACTTTTGACATTCCAAAACTTTTGACTTTTAACTCTACAAGTGCACCAGTGAAAGCCAAGCTGTAAGTATAACTAGTAATTGTGAGCCGGATATGAAGCATCACGAGTACCTCAGTTGGTAAGACATAGGGACAATGAATGAGAGGTTGCTGGTTCAAATTCTGGGGAAAGTATGGTGAAATTTTTGATCGATTTTATTTACATCAAATATTCCAATCAATTTTTTCAATCACTTGGCAAAATAATAAACTTTCTGTTATAAATTTTGAGAAAAAGTCCTAGTTTTCAATTTATAAAACTATTTTTTGTAATAAAAAAATTTAGGTAAATCTTGTTTAAAACTCATATAAAAATTGTTTTGAAACAATTTTAAACTTGTTTCAAAATTGTTTGAAACAATTTTAAAACTTCTATCAATAGTGAGAAAATTCCACGTCTAACTGCTATTAAAATAGTTTTGAAACAAATTTTAAATTGTTTTAATATAGTTGAAATGCTGCAATATATCATCGTGTATACTATAACATTTTCTGTATATAGTCTCAAAAATAAATTTAAAAATATCGCTGTCACTCTCAGCCCTAACAACAAGAATGGACTATGGATTGAGGGGTAATGCATGAGCACTCCGAAAACACCATCAGTTATGTGTTGAAATTAATCATCACTTACGCAGAAGTTATTAAAACAGTTTTATATTCTTATGACAATTGGCTAGCCACAGCCTGATTATAAGTTAACTGTTAATTTCCACCATCGCGGTTAATTTTTTACTCTGTAAATTAATTGTCAATGATTATCTTAAGGCAAATAAAGAACTTTGAACTATCGCAAATTGTAAAATTATTTAACTAAAAAATATATGTTTTTTGTATTCTAACATTTATCAAATTATCCTGGCGACACCATTTCTTTTCAATTACAGTAGAAACAGAAGAGTCTTGTTAGACCGAGAGATGTGAATGATGATTGAACAAAGGGGTTTCTCTTTAGGTGCAGAGTTTCTGGATCCTAATTGGCAATAGCTAAAATTTAGCTTTGTCCAACCCCAGTTGATGGCCTGACCATTAATTAGTATCTGTAGAACACAACAATAATTGATTCTGTCAACTTATGACTGCCGTGGTGTTTCAATACCGACGGGAAACTGTAGGTTTGTTATAAACTGTGAACTTCATGTTGCACTCAGTCATGATTTTATATGCAAATATTCTTCTTTGAAAACAAATAGAATGTTTTCAAAGTAATGTATTGCATTCCAATGCATTTTATAATTTTTTATCATATTGAAACATTTTACTTATAGGGCTACCTCTAAAGAAAAACTTTTGATATAAGGAAATACATTAGATGATTTTTTTCCAAGAGTGTGTGGAATGTTTGACACAACTTTTTTTACCCGTGTAAAATAAATTTTTCAGGTCCAAAATATATTGGACACAGGTCAGGGTCAGAGGGTTATTGGATTGTATTCGGGTTTCTGTTGATATAACAACAGACTGCAGAAAATTTATCAAAGTTCATAATTTTTGTAACTTAATTGCTAAGAATTCTTCTTTTATTTCTAGCTCCCTTTTCACTCCTTTACATTCACTGGCTGAATATTTGAAATGGGAAAGCGGGGTTCTTTATTAATTTACCATGCAATCACAAAAAAACCAATGGAAAATTAAGTTAATTTAATTTCAAATTAAAAAATAACAGATTTTTTTAGGCTAATTTTAGTTATTAAAATACAGCGGGGCTCAGCCCCACAGTGGGGGCAGTGGGGTGTTTATAACAATAACATTTTGGAACAAATTCCCATATTATTTTTATGGACAGACAGGTTTCATAAAACAGATTTATTGCTTAAAATACATAATTAAATATAATTTTTAATTGGTATTTCAGTACACACGAAAAGTCGAGGAAGTGTGGAGCAAACGAGCTCGCTTATTGACAGTTTAAGCGGAACCGCAAGTAAAATTTAGTTGAGGTCTATTAGTACTCATTGCATAAATCTGTAAATTTGCATTTACAGGCTCATGCAACTGTTTGCATTGCTCTTTTAAGTATAATATCCAATAAGAAGAATAAACAGTTTAAAGTTTTAGTAATCTATCATAACTTTAGTGCAGCTATTTTATCAATGAATTGGTTTTTAAGGTTGATACTTTTTAACTACGTTAAGCTAAACTGTTTGTAAAAAAATAAGAAAAGAACAGGCTATGCTAATATTAGAGTATAAGATTACTTAATTTACCAAATGAAAAGTTCGGACTAACATTTTAATTAAGATTTTCTTGCGGTATTTCTCTTTTCAACCAACTCTCTTTAATGTGTTCCTTCATAAATTCTTATTACTGTCGGAGAGACTCAAAAGACTCATTAAGAGATTTCAAACGATTACTCCTTTAAAAAGACCAGTTTCTTTTTGTCAGCAGAAGTAAATTAAGACAGATCTTCTTGCAAATGGATTGTGGGTTTAAGATTAACAGCTCAGCCTTAAAAACTGAAAATTTTAAAGGTACAAGGAAAGAGTGGGGTGAAAATTCGGTTACATTATGTTTTATGAATAGATGGACTAGTTACCACATTATACAGCAAGGAGACTTAAGAGACTTTTTTTGTTAAATTACTTACTGTACTTCTTATTAAATAGAATTCTATAATAGAATAATCTTCAATTAAAATATGTCTGCTATTGTTATTTTTTTTTAGTAACAAATGCAATTACATGCAAGAATTGAGTATTTTCAGATAAACTCAATAAATGTATTTTCATTTCACAGTGATAAAAAAAGAAAAAACCCAATAACAATAAAAATAAATAGTTCAAGTCATCTGCTTGATACATAAAAATAAGAGCCAACTCCACTCTCTCCTTCTTTTGTATTGCAGCAAAATTAGACTTATAACAAATTTTTTACTAAAAAACACTGAGTGTCCATAAAGTCTTGCCCTGATACAGAAATCGAATAGTATGAAAATGATTGGTGGTAAGATGACGTTTTATGTTTTGTTTTAACAAGTGATTTCTTAAGTTTTTGCAGCTATGAAAAACTTAATACACTTCTATACGTCCACCTTGAATGGGTTACCTGTAAATCTTCTAGGTGATTTTTTTTTATCAATTTTGTTTTATTAACAAACTTTTTTATTTTAGTTAACATTTCCTGATTAATGGACGGCACTGCATTTATTTTCTCACTTTTAGTTTCTAAATTATTGACTTGGGAAGAATAAAAGAAAATCTTTGACAAACCGCTACGTAAAAAAATTCAGAGAAGTCTAGTGTTGTGAACGAGGTGGCAATTTAGTCAGAAAATCACTATTTGTTTTTGTAATGCATTATAAGTAAACTGCATTATGATCAATCAGCCGAGCTTACGTATTAACAAATTAACAAGGGGAAAACTTGATTAAATTCCCTTGAAAACGAGATATGTAAGATGCACGTGGCCATAATGGTGTCCATACAGCAAAGCTATGAAATCAGGGAAAAACTTTGTGTACACCCACAACTTCTTTAATTATTACCTTAAACAGATAATAGGTAATGTAGAATCCATGGTGTGTATTAAGTTTTGATAATTAAAAAAAAAATTAATAAAATCTTAATTTCCTTAAAATCCATTTTGAACATCGAAAGGAAAATATCAGAACTTCTACTAATTGCCTGAAAAAGTCCAAGAGTAACTTGTCTATTATAAAACTTCATTTCAAAGTCAGAAGTTTATCAAGTAATACAAGTCTAATTTTAAAATTACATTTTTTTTATCTGTAGAGAAATAAAAAAAAAAAAAAAATGCTTAAGGAAGGCAGGGTGTTAAAAGTTTGCAGACAATTTGAGTGTGGTTATGAATTCTCACACGGTGCTGATTAATTTGCTAAGCCAGAACAACTCCGCTCGTCTGTGTGGCTGCACGTGTGATGCATTGACATTCGGTTTGTACTCAGAAAATCCGCTTCAACAAATTTGCAAACAGTTGGTTTGGCTTTTAGTAACGAGTGGATACACACGGGGGATTTGATTAAAGTGCAATTAATTGTTAACAGTTGTCAAAAATCCTCAGACAAAAATTGTGCTTAGAAAGGGTATGAAATTGTTGTATTTTACATAAAAACAATTTTTTGATGGGATATTTTATTCTTGTAATAATAGCTCAGATATGTTACTATTACCAAGCCTTTACCGATTTAATGAAACAAGTGTACTTGTTGCTCAAAATCAAGCAATTTTGTTGGGATACTTTTTACTGGGTAGGATTGTTTAATGCAGGTCGTTATCCAGTGTATCCTGTATGGTTTAACATGACTTCTTTGGTTTGAATAGACAGATGATGCAATGTATACAGAAACAAATAAGTAGGGACATCCCATGTTAAAAAATTTTAGTTTTGCCCCCGAAAACCAGAGGAAAAGAAAGCGCTGATGCTAGGATTACTTCTCCGTATTGTCACGGGAAGCGCTCTTTTTACCTCTTAAATGTCAAAATGAGCGTATTTGTTTACAAACAATCTAAACAATGACAAACTTCTGTAAAATTATTCTAGTCATCTGTTTCCATTCAACCAATCAGCATACATACCATCTTGGTGATGCTATCCGAGTGTCGGGGGCGGCGTTCTCACTTCTCCATAAGGATGTCCCTACTTATTAGGTCCTGTATACATTGGATGATGTTAGTGTGCTGTGTTTACTCGTTACAGCTGTAAACATGAAAATCTTTTAATATCCTTATCAATGTTAATCCATTGGGGAAATATAGAACTTAAAAAACTTGCAGAGCCCTTCCATTTGTATGGATATTTACCAATTTTCTTTAAAACAACTTAAAGCCGACTTCTATCCAATGAAACCAAAATCAATGAAATCTGTCTAACACTGTAGCAGGAGTTCCTTGTACAAAAAACATGTCGTCAGTTAAATATATATAGATAGGAGTTTTTTATTTTAATCTTAGATACATTTGCAACCGATTGAAATCTGTTCATTCCACTTTAAAACTAGAACTTTATTAAATCATTAAGAACTTCTACACATGATTTAATTTTACTGGAATATATATTATATATCGTATGTTTGTAAAAACATTTCTATGTTTAAAATAGGTTGTAGGTGGGAATATATTGTCTGGCTTCTTCAAAATAGTTTTTCCAATATATGGATGAATTTATTTAAAGCAAATGCAGATTTTCATGGATTTGCAAATGTCCACTATACACTCATATATTATGTAAAAATAAAAGCTATATAATATACGTCTCATTTAGCCAGACACCAAATGTTAAGAACAAGAAAATAAATACTGCAGTGCAGATCACCTGGGTCAATATATATATATAAATAAATATATATATATATATATATATATATATATATATATATATATATAAATATACAAAAAAACTAAACTCTAAAATAAAATTGTGATCTCTCCTTATAAAGCTAAATCCAATGAGTTAAGCCATTGGAGCCCAACTTCACTTGCACAATGCAAACCGATCAACCCTTCAGGGAAAGCGCGAAGTGGGGTATCTGTGACTATGTGATCCATAGGCTGGAACTCCGCTCCACAGTCGCATGACTCTTCTTCTGCTATTCCCCAATTGTTCTTACAATAGTTGCATCTTCCTACTCCAGTGCAGAATCGATTAGTATAGTTCACTGCTTCCAAGGGAAGCTATATATGTATATACTTTAATGTATTTCTGATTAAACATAACTTGCTGTGGATGTAAACTGACTCTGCTATGTGATATGTAAAATGGCAACTAAAGACTTATTTATTTATGACAGGTTATTATATTTATTTATGTTAGGTTTTTAGGTTATTTTGAAACATTTTTATACATATATATATATATATTTTTTTTTTTGAGTTGTGGGCTGGATGCCATTCGCTGCGGTCGTTGATCGGTTTTTTAATGTAAATCCGCGCGGTGTTGTTTGTTTCTATTATTTAACTGTCATGTGTCCGTGTCCGTGTTTTCATTTTGTGACTGTGAATTTTAATTTCCTGACGACATCCACTGGATTGAAGGACAACCACGTTTTCTACAGCCTGATGATGATGCAAAAATTAAGCATCGAAACCTAGGTCGCACTAGACCTCAACAAAGAACTGGTGACTGAGGTATTTACACCATTTGTTTGTTTATTTTGAAACTACGGTACGCTATTTCAAGTCAGGAGCAACATCTGTTTAACAAAACGAAAGCCCATTCAAAATCCAAAAGCTGCACTGACCTTGGTATTCCTTAACATGGAATTGTTTTAAAAGTTAATAGAAGTTCTTCAGCCTTTTTACTACTCCAATATTAAAGATCGTTATTGACAAAGGGCTCAAGCAAAGTCAAACTAATGATCAAACAAGAACACCATCTTGAACTACAACTTGGATGGGTCAAAGCAAACACACTAATTGGCGTTCCGAGTAATCCCTTGTGTTTCCGCTCACTGTCACACGGTTTAGTGATTTCCATCCACTTAGCTGAAAAATTAACTTCATAAGAGTAAACGCTAGGTGAGTCAGGATGTCAGTTGCATTTCATGTTTATTTAATGGTGTTCTGTGTTCTTCAGCAAAAATGTGGAAACGGGCATTAATATTGAATATAAATAATATGATAGGTAAGTGTTCGTTATAAATTTACTTTTAAGTTTGAATTTAACATTGTGTGTTACCCAAAAAAGTTTGATGTGAATGTTCGGTTGGCGCAGCTGCGGCTTCATGTTTTCTATATGTCCATCCAGTGTGTTAAACAAAAACACTCTAGACATATAAAGGAGTGTTTACTTCAAGATTGATTAAATAAAGACTACTACACAAGTTATATACATTTATTCAGTATACATAGGTACAAACTATCATTGGAAAAAGACACTTTAAGTGTGCGTTGCATTGTTCATAGGTATGAGTGTGCTACTGCGTCACTGAATTTCATCCACCACTCAGATGATTCTGATTCTGACACCACAGGTTTTGAATCTACTCCCTTTGAGTCTGATTCCGTCTCCATCTTGTTCTGTCATTTACGATGCTTCATTTCAGAATTATGCCTATAAGAAAGAAAGTCACAGTGAAAGAAGGTAGGCTCCAACAAAAGTAGAAGAAAGAAAGAAAATCCAAGACGAGTTTTCCCAGGCAAGCTTAAGCTAAATTATTAATTAATGACTGAAAATGAAAGAAGATAAAAATAAAGAAAGAATAATAAATAAAAATTTAAGATCATTCAGCAACAAACTATTGCACAAAACTACCTTTGCTACTGGTTGGAGGGATTATTTATCCCTGACAAGCCATGATGCTGGAAATTTTATAAAATGTTTTGTGGCAATAAAGGACATTTCATTTCATGTTATCTTCATGGCAAGTAACGAGTTCCTAACAATTTGAGTCCTAAATTGTAATACCAAACCTTCAATTTGTAAGTTGGTCTGTTTTTTAAGAAAATTAGTGATCTATTGTTTTTTCAAGAGGTCAGTGATGTGATAAGGTTAAAATTACACAGTAATGTCAATTTTCCAAACTAAACTCAAGTAGTTAATTAAGTGAGAGAAGTCACAAGATTTGGAAATTGTGTCAATAGTTATCATGAACAGCAGTTTTTTTTATTGAAAATAGGCCTAATAAGAGAAAGATAGTTTGTTATGCTAAATATCAGAAGTGGTGACTAAAGTTGAGTTATTTCATATATTATAATCAAAAGAAAATAAATTAGAAACATAAAACAAAACCCAACGTGTTTGAATAAAGGGTATATTTCGTGGAAACAATAGAAAAATACATGCTGTTACTGTGTGAGAAAAGCATACCACAAAAGCAGATGCATCTTAAGGTACGGCTACACATAGCAGGAAAGGATACGGAAAGGACACGGACAAAATTCTGATGAGGTGGTTACACATATCGGGACACGAACAGGACATTTCTGAGTCGGAAGGCTGCGCGCGCAGCTGTCAGATGTCGGAAGGTTGCGCGCGCAGCCGTCCGACACTGCTCATCCCGCCGGCCGCCACACTCACTACACAGAGCTACCGTTATCATTTTCTGATAGTGTCGGAAGGGGTGGCTACACATACCAGGACGGGATTCGGACAGGACACGACAGAGGCGGATGAATGCTCGTCTGGCGATCCATCCGACACGGCGAATGTCCTGTCCGTGTCCTTTCCGTGTCCTTTCCTGCTATGTGTAGCCGCTCCCATTTGATAACACAGGGAGCATTCATCAGAAACTGTCCTGTCCGTGTCCTTTCCGTGTCCTTTCCTGCTATGTGTAGCCGCACCTTTATATTTACTCAGAAGTTTTTACTACTACGCTGCCTCTCAATTTTCCTTATTTCAAAATAGTAATGGTTGAAAACATGCTTGCTTGAAGATAATCATAATGTATGTATCCTTATTGTTTTCAAGTTTTATGTATAAAATGAGGGGAAAATTAACATCACTACAACCTATTTGCAATCCCAGTTAGTCAGTATAAAGGCTAAATGAAGAATGGATAACTTATTTGGGTAAGCTTGGCAATCCATGCAACAAACTAAATGTTGCATGCATTTTGTTAGTTTTTCGCTCACCCCAACTTTAAATTACTTATTGGTTTTTATTCCAAATTGTTGCTCAAACTTCAAACATACCTTGATTTTATTTCCTCAATTGCATTTCATCCACGGACTGGCTGCTAATTCTCATAGTAAAGTGAAACCTCAAAGCTTCAATGTAATCTTTCAATACATAATATAAAACAGTTAGTTTACATTACAATTTGTTCTCATCAAGTATCTAAAAAAGAGACTAATATGTGAGAGTGTAAGCTACATTTCAAACGTTTTATGATCAACCAAATGATCAAATGATTTAAAAATATATTATTGTACAGTGATGAATTATTTAATGTACCAAATTGTGTACCTATCTTATAAACTAATGTTTCAGATGAGAAACTGGCATTTAATGTCGAGCTCTCATGGTCTAGAGCCTGAATTGTAATGTGAAATCATTTAAGACCTCAATAAGCAACGGTTTAGAATTTGGTACCTCTTTATGATGCTACGTGTAACATCATTAATAATGTTGCAAAGTTCATTGATAAAATAACTCATTTTTCATTAAATATAAAAATGAAGTCTTGATTACTCATCCTTAACTGATTAAAATTAAAAACATTGATAAGCGTAAAAAAATATTTTTTATCATCCTGCACGAAATCCACCTGTTTTTGTTCTCTCAAAACTAAGTACATAAAACGTTGTTTTTTTACCTAAAAAAACCTGAAAAATCAGCTGTGATATTTTTATGTCCTAGGACTAAAGAGTTAGCTGTTTGCAAAGTATATTATAATTAATTGTTTAATTAATTTTGAAAGGCAAAATAGTGGAATTGAAACGTTATAAAAAACAATATTTGTAAATAACAGAAATGTAAACACTGTATATTGCTTACTTTATAAAAGTAACCTCAAAAATACAACTTTATAGTTAAAACGTTCAACAATTAAAAGTTTAAATCTGCATTATGATAAAAAAAACGTTGTTTATCACTCGGAGCAATAGTGTCTTTTTAGTGCTTCAGCGTTTTTAAACCAAAAACGATTGCACACCAAAAAAGCCACTTTTGCTCCTGGTAAACTACTATTAAAAGTGCTGATTGAAATTGTGACAGTTTATTATTTTCAGTATAGTAATAATATGGTTATTTGCCATCACCAGTTTAAAATGGACTCCCATTTTATAAGAGGTTGTCAAGATATTTGTTGAACGGATTCTATTTGTACTATAATGCCTTTAAACATAAGTCAACCTTTAAAATATGGATTACCAAGCAACTACTTTGTGTACTCAAGCTTAGCCAGTTAAATAATGTGCACTAAGTGCAATTTAAATGTTAAAGTGGTTGTTGGGTTATGAGAAGATTTATTAATATACCACAACTAATAATGAAATAATAAAATGAAAAAGTTTGGTTATTTAAAAAATCATCATCTATGTATGTGTATGACAAGTATTACCAATATTTTTGATCATGAAAAAGAAACAAATAAAATCGAGAAGATTAAAAACAATGTTTATTCCTCCAATTAATAATTCCGACGTAAAAACATTTATAAACCAAACACAAAATAAAGTATATTTTCTAATGAATTTGATACTTTCATGGATATTCTTTTAATATATAAGATGAGCATCATCGTTATTTATTGAAAAACATTAATCAACAGAAATTTAAACTATTTACAGATACAATATTAAGAGTTTTGACATTTCCAAAGTCAATGGAAGTAAGTACTTCAATTAAGCATAAACAATCTTTTTTACAACTGGCCACTGGTTTACTATGGTTTTACCGTATCTAGCACCTAACCGTGGGTTTTACCAGTACTGGTATTCCTACTTCACCGGTACATGTTAATTGTGAATAGGTTGCAATACCTGTTACTGCCGTGTGATTCTTATATTCCAGTGGCGGACTACGAACATTGGATGTTAGAAACATCATCATCAGATTGCTGAACGAAAACTTAAATCAACACAGTACTGAGAGGGTCACGTCATAGTTTAAAAAAACACGAATTGCTCATAAAACCGTTTATAAAAACAAACAGCCTATAAAACAGTTTTATTTGTTTGTGTACGTATTTTTTTATGGCCAAATTTTGTTTTGTGTGTTTTTAAAAATTATTATGTGACTCTTCAAGTGATGTGTTGATTCAAGCTTTTGTGTGCCCTGATGCAGGGCCGGCCCAAGGTTTTCTGGTGCCCTTGGCGAAATTGTCGATAGGCGCCCCCCTTCCCCCCCCCCCCCCCCCCGGCTACATTCGAGACATTTATTTTAATTTTAGCTGTTATATCATATTACCGTATAAAGAAAATAACGTTAAAAGTAAAAATATATTTTTATTACGAATTTATTATCAGATAAAACACTTATAATAAAAACCTATTCATTATAAAAAAAATTGATCAACAATTATTTATTCAATGCAAATATGCGGCAATTTATTTCATTGGAAAGTTTTAAGTGGGGGCGCCCTTAACCTCTCATATAGACTCTCTTTACTGTCGATCGTCGGTGCTATTTACCACATATTGGGAACCAGAAATCAGAAAGCTTTATTTACATCATCTTACAATGAAGTAGGCTTAGTTAGTCAACAAGTAAACAAACATGTGAAAAACTTATATTAATAGTGAACTCCTGTTTTACCCTTTAATGCCGCTGATCGAGGGCTCTCTTTACAGCTCAGGGGCACTGTTCACCGTAAATTGGGGGGATGTTTAACTCCGGTCGGGGGTGCTCTTTACTGCTGTCATATTCAGAGCGCTATTGACCGACAATCATGGATGCTTTTACCGCCAGGAAGATGCTGTTTAACTTTGATCTTTGGCACTATTTACAGTCGATCTTGGGCTCTTTTTACCGCCAGTGGGTAACACTGTTTAGCTCTGATCAGGGGCTCTAATTCACTGTCGATCATTGACACTTTATACCGTCGGTGGGTAAAGCTATTTAACTCCGATCAGGGGCGCTAATTTACCGTCGATCATAGATGCTTTTTACCAATGTGAGGGACACTGTTAAACGCCGGTTGCGGCACAATTTAACTACGATCAGGTGCACTATTTACTATTTAGTTAACACGTTCGCTACCAGCCGCCGCATATATGCGGCGGTCAGGCCAATCCCACAGCCCACCAAAGTAATCATGGATTTCCCTGTAGACCGGCCCTAGCGGTTGTGACTTATGCCACAGACCACGAATATAAATCGTCCAAAATTAGTTTTCACAATTCAAAATATCTTAATTTCATTAAATAAAAATATATATACAGTTTTCTCTTCATTTTTGGTAATGTTTTGAGCGCCGCACATTTGCGGCGCATGGTCAGAGACTAAGTGACGGATGTTAGCGTCGGCACTAATATAACCTTATTTTTAGTCATAACCTTTGAAAAACGGAAAATAAAATACGGCTTATACATAAAAACATTGTATTGAAATATTTAGTTTACAAAAAGAGTTGTTTACAATTCATTTACGTAGTATAATTTTATAATGTTTTACAAGTTTACGAAATGCAAATGTTTATACATTTTTTCTTACACAATAAACTTTTTTCAATATGTCATATAAGAGATTTGATAAATATTTGTGTAAAGATATATCAAATACGTTAAAAAATGTTACTTTCAAAAATACATTAAATAAAAATGTATGTAAAACATTTTAGTGACGTCAGTGATCGTTCAAGCCACAGAATAAGCGCCGCACATATGCGGCGAACTATCCCGTAAATCGTGCCTAAACTGTCTGACCATTAAAATAGACCGCACTGAAGAAATTTCGTATTTAGTTTCATGCAACCATCGCTGCAGATATGCGGCGGCAGTCTATTTTAATGAGCCCAGAACCCGCAGATATGCGACGGTGGGCTCTGAGTAGAACTCGCCCGCCGCAAAATTGCGGCGGCAGGCTGTGGTTAAGATTTTTTTTTTTTAACATTGTGGTAGCGAACGTGTTAAGAAAGCAATGTTAGCCGGCAGCAGGGGGCGCTTTTTACCGCTGATTGGAGCGCAATTCAACTATACCTTCTGTATTTTAGCCTATTGGGGGAGCTGTTTAACAGCGGTTAACGGTTGGGGGCGATTTTTAAGGCTGATCCAGGGCACTATTTATGCCTATTGGGGCTCTTTTTACCCCCAATCCAGGGTTTATTAACCATCTTTTTGAGCGCACTTTACCATCCATCACTCATTTACCGCCAGTCGGGGCGCTTTTTACTGCTTATCAAGAACAATCTTTATGGTAAATCAGGGGCGCTAGCCTCCGCCGCGATGGCGCCCCTAGGCTAGGGTGACCAAACGTCCCGGAAAACCGGGATTGTCCCGGTTTTAGATCATGTCATGCGATGTCCCGAAAAATTGTATAGGGACGCCCAAAAGTCCCGGAATTCTGTTTTTAGGGGATTTTTTTAAATACAGTACACTCTCGTTCATCGGAACTAATGTGGCGGACGGCCGGTTCGGATGTCAAAAAATTCTGATGAAGCGGAGTCCGTCGTGAGTCATCATTTCCGCCCGTACGGTGACCTATTGTGATTGTATTCACTCTTGTTTTTAAGATAACACAAGAGATTTTATGAAAATAAGGCACAGATTTTGAACATGGTAACAATGAACCTATAAGAATAAAAACAACGCAGGAAATAAAGATCAAAAATCGTTATTCTCATATTCCATATTCGTATTCCACTCCACTCATATTCCAGCAGTCAATTGACTTCCACGTACACAGGTGCAGTCGCAACGCGAGACAGACTGAATGACAGTTTAGGAAGCGGTCGAAACGGATGTTCACTTCCTGCCCCTTTCCTCTTTCTATTTTTGTGCGAATACTCCACGGCCTCGTAAATCACATCGATGGGTACAGATTATGGAACACGCCTGATGACGTTTGTTGCAAAATGTGATACTTCACTGTTGTGCGGATAGAACGAATAGAAATTGAAGGCGCTAAAACGAAAAAAATATTTATTTCGTAAGAAAAAAAAAATTAATGATATCCAGATTTTCAGTTCCGATGAAGCGGAGTTCCGATGTCGCCGAGTCCGATGAACGAGAGTGTACTGTATTGGAAAAAATTCACAGAATGGAAGTGGACTCTCTTGGAAGCAATCCTCCAGATTCATAATAATTGTGACTGTGAGCAATTTTATAACTACGTTTTTACAAATAACGAAGACATGATCAAGAAAGCCGGAAGCAGAGACAAAAATATTCCTTACTGCAAGGCCGATCATTATCATTCATAATCAATGTTGATTTGAAATTTAATCATTTGAAATTTTTATTTAGGTATTTTTACCATAAATACCTACATTTTATATGTAGTCAATTGTATGTAGTAATGTTATCAATGACTGTAATATTTATTTCTATCATCCGATGACACAACTTTTGAACAATGGTACATTTAACATAGATTACTAAGGGTTTAAGTTAAAGGAAATTTATGAAACTTTGCTTTTGTGCGAATCTGATATTGAACTGTAGTTAAAAACACATTAATCAATATGCAGCATTAATATGAATCAATCAAATTTTACTAAGCCTAATTCTTATCCAGGGAAAAATATGGACCAGTTGGTTGGTTTTGGTATTGGTGTGGTGTTGGGGGTGGGGGGGATGGGGGTTACATTTTCGGAGCATACATCGATGGTAGGGAGCTGTCCCGGTTTCCTCTGTGAATGATTTGGTCACCCTACCCTAGGCGGTCGTCTAGTTAGCTTATATGGTAGAGCCGGCCCTGACCTGATGATGAGGTTCCTAACATCCAAAGGTGCGCAATTGGAATAGAAGAATCAAACGGCAGTAAAAGGTATTGTAACCTTTTCACAATTTACCAGAGCATTGGAATTTTAATACCTAATTTTGAGCTTATGAAGATTTGAAAAGGTTTAAGAGAAAGATGAGATCTATGGGAAGTACATGGAGCAAACAAAGGTTGGAAAAAAAAGAAAAACATGATCAAATATTTAAGAAAGGTGATTAATATTAAGGTGTTTATTGAAAGTAGACCCTAGTTCTGTGATCGCCCGTAGTGAAAGGACCCAAATATCTTACTGTAGATTCATTTATTGTACTCTGATCCAAGTTACATATAAGTTGTAAACCAAACTGAAGCAGTCAATTAAAATGGGATTGCAATGAGCTAATATGAATCTTAAAGGATACCATTTGTAAAAATATTAGGTACTATTAAAATAAAAATTATATCAGTTCTTTTCAAGTTTTAAGACAACTAAAAATCTTCAACCTAAGAATTCAAGAGGTAGGTATTTTTTGAATTACATGAGTTATGTTTGGTTAGAGCACAAGGAAACATCAAAAGCCTTGGTAGAAGAAAGCTGCTGAGATAGGAAGTACTATTTCAGAAATTTAATGATGTCAGACTACCAGAAAACTCAGAGATATTGTACATCTTCAACATCGTGTATATGTTCAACATGTACACCCATCATTAGACAACACTTAAAAATTTATTTCTAGAGAATAAGGAGACCATACATTAAGGCCAGCTGAGAGAGTACATTTACAATAAAAGAATACTTTCAAGAATCATTTAGTTCATTAAGAAGTTTTATCATAACTAATAGTTACTCAAGGATGTTTTTTATAAATTTGACATGACTTAGGCCAGCAGCACACCGAAACGGACGCGACGAGACGAGACCCGAGGAAACCTTTTACGACTTCGCTAGCGAAGACAATAACATGTTTTATAGTGTATGGGTATTCCATTTAATAATATGTTTTTACCTTTGTTCGCGAAGTCGTAATATGCTTTGTCTTGTCGCGTCGCGTCGCGTCCGTTTTGGTGTGCGGCCGGCCTTATTACTACTGAAACAGCTTTAACTAACTTACTGGAAATTTTTGCTTAATATGTAGCTTCCGTTTAACTTTTTAGCCAGACACTCACCGAATACATGTATTTTTTCCTTTGTCATTATGGTTTAAGTAAATTGTAGCTGCTTCGAAATTTCACATTCATTATTCATTCTTCTTTATGAGTACCGGTAATTTTGTTTTTTATTACAATGAAGTGAAATGAGATTGGAAGTTAAAGAAAGTCAAACATACTGAACGGTAAACATCCATTTAATATTTTTATAAACAGTCATAAGGAATAAAAGAAAGCTATAAAATAATAAATTAAACAACTTGTAGATTATTCTCTAAAAATTTCATTAAAAACAACATATAACCTAGTTTTTTTTATTATTTGCATTCCAATTATATTTTTAAATTCTGTTAAAAAAAACTTTTTAACTTTATTACTTTTAACAAATTTATAACTAATTTGTTATCTTAAGTAAAACATGAAAATACAAAATACAAGATAGCAATTCATATTTTTTATGAGCATAATAATAAAACAAAGGTTCTAAGAGGTGTCATGATTTCATAGTATTTAACCTATTATGTTAAATATAAAAATGAGTATTGCGATAATAGTCAAAATGGTAGCCTTTTGACTTTTATATAGCCTAACAATAATAATTATCATTAATTTCTATATAAAAATATGTTATCAAAATTTGCTTAGGAAAATGTATTGCTCATAATTGGAACTTTCAGATAAATTTAGTCTATAAAAGGATAATATGACTGAATAGTACTAAACTTTAAAAAAATTATTAATTAATATAGGCTACACTCTCAGTGATCAATAAATTGTAGGCACAAGGTAATAATTAGAGTTGTGCAGCGAAAAATATTTTGCGTGACAAGGGTAGGCCACTAGCGCTTCAATCAGTACAAAGTGCATGAAAAACACATTAACAGAGGCACATAGCGGCATCCAGGGAACTACTGCCCCCGCCGGAGTAACCTCGCGGCTGCACAACTTTAATTATTACTCCTGACTGCTATACAATACTTCTAAGATTGGGATCGCCATCTCCCATTTAATAGTGAGATTCAATATATACAGTTTTATAAAAAAATTTCAATTTGATCGCTGAAAAATAAAAATAAATAAATAATGTGCACAAACAAAAGAGAAAGATTCAAGCTGAGCGTTGTAAACTCACTTTGGAAGTGTGAGGAGACTCGGCTGAACTGACGACTGACTGCGGTCGTCGCTGGAACAGGACGGAGCCTTGACTAGTGGCACGTGCGGGATCATCTTCTTTTTGGTCAGGGAGTAGATCCAAGCGACTCCAGTGCTAACTAAGACCAGAGTGGCGAACCCAGCGATGATCAACACCCAAGCCGGAGGAGACTCATCCAACTCCAACAACTTGGCATTCTCTGGGCTGCTGAGAGCTGCGTGTACGCTGCTGTCTAAAGATACCTTTGAAACTCCAGCATCACAGGCGGACTCTCGCACGTATCTGAACCAAGTTCGGTTGACATTATCGGTGATTTCCGTTCTTCCAGCTTTCGATCTGTGAACGATATTTTTGATGGGTGCTGTTTTCTTGTCAAAGTGACACCAAAGACCTTTCTTACGCTTTCCAGTCAAAGAGCGGATTTCTTCAGGAGTTGTTCGCGAGCCAATCAAAACTCCTACATCGCCTTTAGTTTGCATCGCCCATTTCCACATGTCTGCAATGTTGCATCCACACTTCCATGGGTTTCCAACCAGTTTAACAGCAGTTAAGTTTTTATTGTTTGAAAAGACTGAAGGTGTAATGTAAGTCAATCGGTTGGAACTTAAGTCGAGGTATTGCAAGTCAGGTAAATTCCTTAGGAAGTCAAGCGAATCTTCTTTGGAGACAGTTAAATTGTTTCCAGATAGTAGAAGCCTTGTTATGTTGCTGAACGAATTCAGTACAGCCGGTCTAATGTAAGTTAAATTACAATTTCTCAGGTCAAGAGTTTTCAATCTTCTCAACTGTCTTGGTAAAAATGATCCACTAGAAGGAACTATCAAAGGGTTATGAGCTAGTCTTAACTCTTCTAAATCAGGATAGGTGAAATTATCTGGGAACACAGTAGCGTTTAAGCGAACTAAACTGCAGTTGTTCAGTTCTAAAACTTCTAATTTGGTAAGGTTCTGGAATAAACCTGGTTCTAGACTTTCCAAGGGATTCCCTGATAAAATCAACGTTTTCAAGGATGTCATCTTCGAGAATGTAGTTTTTGATATTCTTCCCAAATTGCTGTTGCCCATGTTCAAGTATTCAAGAGTATCTAAAGGTGATAAAAGACCAGTGAATGCATCATTTAATGGATTTTCTGAAATATCCAATTCTTGCAAGCAAGAGAATCTGTGGAAAGTATCGGCTGGTAATCTAGTAAGACTGCAATTTCTCAGGGATAATTTCTGTAGCCGAGTTAAAGGTGCCATAGCAACAGCCAGGTCTGCCGCAGAGGGTCGATTTCCAGTAAGTAAGAGTGTCCTCAGGTTGGTTGCATTTGCAAAAGCATCCTCAGACAAAGGACCTTTCAATCTGCAATTCGACAAGTCCAAATAGTCAAGGTGTTGAAGATTATTGCTCAAGGTAGATGACACATCCAAATCTCTCAGCTCGTTCTCTGCCAATATTAGACTTCTCAAGTAAGTATTATTTATAAAAAGATTTTCTGGTAGGTTGACGATACCAGATCTGCGCAAATCAAGGTATTCAAGTCTCATCAATGGACCTAAAACTGAAATCCAGTCAACAGGTCCAATAAGGTTGTTCTCTGATAGTTCAAGCCTTTTTAAGTGTTCATTCAGAATAAAAGCTAACGGGTCAATTCTTGTTAAACTGCAATTTTTCAGTTTAAGATACTCTAAGCTGACAAGGTTGTCAAACACTCCTGCCTCGATAACTCCTAGAGGGTTGCCAGACAGGTCTAAGCGATTTATGGCTGTGATATTTTGGAAAAACTGGGTGTTAAGTTTGGTAAGAGTGCATTCACTCAAGTCCAGGTAGTGAAGAGACTTGGAGTAAATAAATGGTCCATCAACAGGTTCTAGAGGGTTCATTCCTATCTCAAGTTGAATTAAACCATAGTTGTTCCTGGAACAAAATAAAATCAATCAAATATTATCATGATATGTGTAGAATATGAAAATTAATGAATATTTTTTTATATTTTACAACTAACTAATTCATCATTTAAAAAATAAAATAAAATTTAAACACATTTGCTCAGTAAGTTTTTAACCTATCATTGTGTAATTGTTTAATCTACCAAAGAATTTTTGTTTAATTAAACAAATATATTACCGTAATAACTATCAAACAGGTCATCTAAAATGACAGCTTTTTTATGATGATTAATCATGAAGTAAAGTTTTGATGGTCACAAAATTTATGAAAATCCTGACGACATAATATCTTATCTTATACCGTACTCTTAAACAAGCACTCTTTGCACCGCCAGTTTTTTTTCTCTCCAAGGATTTTTTATTTTGTGGTTGAATATGGGAGTTTTTGGGCACCAGGAATTGATTGGATCTGGTCCCATGTCTGGGAAAAATCCAGTTTTCATCCTAGAGCCCTTCAAAGTTCTCATGTTATCCTTATGGAGATTTTTAAATTGAACAAAAATCAGCTGATAACTGTAGATAAATAATAAACCAATGTGTTACATCTTTGACCCGTGGTTTAGGAAAATTATACCAAAGTGCAGCATCCTTTGGTCTGGTGAGTGAGCGAAGCGAACGAGCTCGTCTTAAAAAGGAATCTAGGGCGAGAGTGATCGGAGCAAACGAGTTTTGTGTGAGAAACGAAAGTAATTTTACCGAGCAATAACTTGGTCCCCCTGGTATTGAAAACTTAAATCTTGCCCACTATTAAACTAAATGAACAGTTATATAACAACAATAGTTCCCAGGACAACTTTAAAACTGATTTATACAAGTTGCAAAGTTGACATTGCGTACAGCAAACGAAGTTGTCATAACACTGTGGTAAGTCTTTTGGCTGTCCACTATGACAATTTCCCTTCCATCATAATCCATTCATGTTCAAGACAGCGGGGGGTTAATGTGAACTGCATGAAAACTCTTAGCTGGAACATATGTAGACAGCAGGGGGTGAGGAGAAATGCTATGGGCATGGAAACCTCTAGCTGGAACATATGTTCAAGACAGCTGAGGGTGAGTAATGCGACGGGCATAGAAACCCCTAACTGGAACATGAGTGGACAGTACCGTGTCTCCCCTTTTTTCTTCCTTCAATATCCCATCCTTCTGGGGGCTTGCGCAAAATTCCTATTAGAGGCAGACAGTTCGGCCGGGCTCCTTATCCACCAATAACAAAAACAATATGACAATAATAGTTTATTATATTATTAAGTTTTTACAATTCAAAAAATATCTATATATATAATACGTGATGCCCTTTTTTTGTTAACACTACTCCTCCCTTATTTCTGGACCAATTTTAAAGTTTGAGGTGTCAAAAGAATGGCCTCAGTTCGTAGTTTTGCAATAAGGTTTTGGATTTTTGATATTTTAATTCTGGAGCCCACGGGAAGCCCTTAAAGTTCGTATTTTGTCCATAAGATTAACATGGGGAACAATTTATATTGAATTGCTAAATAAAACAGCTGTTTATAGTTAAACAAACAAACATATGTTAAAAGCTGAATAGAAGCAAATTGAACTGGTACTGAAATATAAACACAACGAGGTGGCCCGTGCGCAAATTGCGCATTTTATGATTCTGTATAAGTGAAACCAGTGAAACTCACCTACAGTACGTGAAAGTTGATTATAAAGTGACAGAGATCTATTTTTGTTTACTATCTGGCTTTTAAAAATTCATCTGAGGGTAATCAGCTGTTAAATTACAACCCACATTAAAGAACTTGCAATAAAAGTTGGTCAACATTTTAAAGCGCCCTCTAGAAATAAATCAAAGGCGAGGGGGGCGAAGCCCGAAACAATATGACCTTTTTAATTGCGATTCGTCACTGCGGTACATCCTAAGCTTTAAAATGACACCTCAATCTTAAAAATCGGTTCAGTAGGTCGAGAGAAAAAGGGACGTAACAGACGAAACCCTTATAGAAATAAGAAGATAGATCATACTGTAATACGAGGAGTGTCTAATCTGAGGTTTTAACCTTTTCTCAAAATGTAGCAGGTAGATTTTGCTTGAAAGTTTTATTTATGCGTATTTGGGCTCAAAAATAAGTTTTGTAACTTAACCCTGGAAAAATTCATTTTTTTACGAAAACAATTTTGGAAATTGAAATTTTTGACATGGGTCTTATTGGTTGTCCCCCGAATGGTATTTAAACAATAATGTAAGGTAACAAATATTAAAATAGAGCAATAAATTTGTGTGCATGGGTTTTCAAACTGCTGTTAACTATAAGGAAAAGGGAAAGTTGGTTGTAAGTGTAATAACCTTTTTATTATTTACTATTATATAGTGTAATCATGTTTTATGCAGAACGCTACACATATTAAAAAACCTGTGTAAAAGAAAACATTTAAAAGTTTTTTACCTACATTATAGAAAACAAGCTTATTACAAATATTGTTTTTATAAAGAGAAATTTTTACCAAAATAAAAATGCCACTAAAAACAAAATGGACCACACCAACAAAGATGTAGATTCTCTTAATTTTTGTGATTTCTTTATTTAAATTTTGTAATGTCATGGGAAGTTAAGTTTAAGAGGATTTAGGCATAAATAGTAATGTGGACTCATTTTTTCACTATGTCATTGACTACCTCATACAGTAGTACTACAAAAACAGCCGCATGAGTGCTGCATAACTTTTTCAGGACCGGGGTGTAATGAAATGTTGATTTTTGTTCTGTTGTCGTTTACGTTTTATGTGTGATGAACTATGTGGCTCCAACATCTGTGAATTTATTCTAAATTTTATAGGAGGGTTTAGACAAAGGCCCTAAGACATATCGGCAAAAGAACAACTACGTAATCTTAGCTAATTTAGATCTAAAAGAACGAGCACCACATCTCAACACTATCACATTTGGGAAGTTGGAAAATTGTTAATGAAGATCGATCGATGAAACACCAGTAATGTTCGATCTGATTTTTACTATAGTGATTTTTTTTCAAAGTATTACCATGGAGCCAAGTTTGATCACCAGGTACCCTAATAAATGCAGCGCAACCCCCTAGATGGTAGCCTATATTTTGCTTGAACTTTGTATTTAAGTGTATTTGGTTAAAAAAATAAGTTTACTAACTTAACCTCAAAAAATAATTTCCCTGTACAAAAATAAGCTTGGAAATTAAAATTTTTGACTTGATTCTTATGGGTTATCAAAATGGTAATGAAACAACAAAGAAAGTCAACAAAAATTAAATAGAACATCTAATGTTTTCACATGGGTTTTCAAACTGCTGTGAACCAAGAAAAGAGATAGTTAGTTGGGTGTTAGTGTAAATTTCATAACCTGTTTACTGTGATATTCTATAACAAATTTATTCCAGAATGCTACACATACTACAACACCTGTTTAAAAGAGACCACGTTTAAAAGTGTTTTACCTCCTGTAAAGATAATACGCTTCTTGCAAAAATTGTTTGTATTTTTAAGTGAAACTTAAATCAAAATATACACACCACATCAAACCAAAATGTGCCACACCAACAAAGACGTAGATTTTAATTTTGCTCTTAATTTAAATTCTATAATGCCATAAAAAGTTAAGTTTAATTGGATTTAGTCTGTTATAAATAGTATAGTCGTGTTGGAATATCCACTTTGTCGACTACTAACTCATACATTACCAGAAAACAGCCTCAGTGAGTGCTGCATAGCTCATACAGAATATTTCTACTGTTGTCATTTACATTATTTGTATGATGAACTATCTAGATCAAACATATGTGAGTTATTCTAAATTTAATGTGAGTTTTTAGGCAGAGGCTCTAATACAAATCGGCATAAGAACCACTACTTCAAACCTAGCTAATTTGTACATAAAAACACCAACTCGCAACACTATCACAGTGGTAAGTTAGAGAATTATTGATGAAGATCGATTGATGAAATACCAATATGGTGTAATCCTATTTTTGCTACGATTAAATTTTTATTGAAAGTAACTCGGTAAATTACCATGAAAAATGTTTGATCACAAGGTTCTCTGGCTAAAAGCAGCGCATTGCGCTGCACGGGTTCCCTAGTATATATATATCGTATGGCTTTTAGTGGAGGGAGATCAGCAATTAACTGATAGTTCTCCTCGCCTGAAATGCCTGCACTTTTTTGTTTTCTATGCAGGTGGACCAACGGCTTAACGTGACTTCCGAACCACGGGAGCGGTCGAACAATCTTTTTGTCCCCGGGCCGGGAATTGAACCCGGGCCCGCTGAGTGATAACCCAGAGCTCTACCACTGAGCTACGGCCGCTGCCGTTTTTACAATACCTTGTAGTTATTAAACTTTTTATTTTCAAATACTGTATTACGTATTACATATTTTGTCTTAATCATGTTTTTTACTATTTTGTAAGTTGAAAAAAAAACTCTTTTAATTTCAAACTTCTTTAATTCTAAATTAGTTTTCTGCCCGCTGTAATGGAATAAAAGAGGTTATATTCTATTTACACAAAGAGTGGTCAAATAGACAAGCCAGTGAAAGTTACTCACTTTTGTGAACAAAATTTAATCAATTTCTCTTCCCTTTAAAATAATTAAACTTAGGGGCGTTCTTCAATAATTTAGGACCTTCCTTACAATAATTCCAAAATAAGTTATGACCATTGTTAGTTAAAAACTCTTTTAAAGAGACAGATGACGGATTCAAAATTAGTTTTGAAACATCTGTGAGCCCTGCCAGCCTCGACTGTCGATTCCAATCCGAGAGGACGTTTTCCGCTCGAAGGAGCGGAGGGGGGGGATTTGGCGAACAACCTTAGTTAATTAATCCGCCCCGTAGCGCCGGCGAGGTGACATCTGCCCTACAACTACGGCTGCTAATTGTGAATACCAGATTGCATAAACGCCGCCTCTCAGTGTTCGGTTTAACTCCGCTCTGTATTTGTCTTGTGGCATTTAATTGCGTCGAGTCGGTGGGATAATTGCATCTATGTTTATTTCGCTGGCATTGGAATTACAAAACATTCCCTTGCTTTGACTCCAGCCCTGTTCGTAAAATTTGGTTGAAAACAAGCATGTTTTAACTGAGCAATAAATCTACTGAGTAATGTATTTTACTGAGTTACAATTTTATAACAAATTCACTTAATAAAAAGATTTCCTCAAACTATCACATTCAGAACAGTTATAACTTTTTGAAGGAGAGAATTTAATCTAAAACTATTTTTTGTTAAGTTTTTTGGTTTTCTAATTTGAACTTTCTGTACTGTTACAAAAAGAGAGCGGAACATTGAGTAATCAATAATTATGTATGATAATTAGAAATAAAGTTACGTAAAGTTATTCATTCAAACATTTTTAAATTTGTATTTTTTATACTCAGTTCCTTGGGGCAGAGCATTTGCTCAGTAAACTTAAACATTTTGATGTAGTCATAGTAGTTTGTCACAAACTGTACGCTAAAATGCCAAGCCCAAAAAGATGTTTTTCTTTCAAGACGAGCTTGTTTGGTTCTGCTCAATCGTCTTTCAGGATGTTTTAATGTATTACTCAGGGCGCTGCACTCTAGTATTAGTTTTTTTGACACTGTGACACGTGTATTTTACCTCTACGGTTAAAAGCGAATTTCATCATTGTTGCTAACTCTTTTGTTTTTAACTTAAATTGCAATTCTACAAATTGATTGTTTTCTCATTTTCTTTACTTTTATTTTCTAAACAGCCATACTCATCAATATAAAGTAATATTTAAAAACTGATAAATTATTTTTATTTTATTATCATTCAGTAATTTGGTTACTAGCTACATTTGCACACAGTCGACATTGCAATAAACTACATTGCTTATAGTCGACCACGTCTATCAGTCAGCCAATGCGACCGGTTGCTTATCTACATTCCTCTGGTTAACTGAACTTCCTGGTGTACCATCCAGCCTGTTTGTGACTGTGTATTTGTGTTTTAAAATTAGTATACTCTGTTGGTTTACAGAATATCAATTTACAAACTAAAGTTGTTCCTAAAATTTGTGCTGAAAAATTATAAAATTACTATACATGTGATCAAAACATCAAGAAAGTGCAAGTGTTCTTCAGCCTGTTTCTGGTGTAAAACATGTTCAAACTTCTGATAGTGGTGAGCTAATACATTTACCAGGTTATAAATAAGTTTGGCATATTAAATACTGGTATATATATATAAATATATTTGCTTTAAATTTCTTTTAATTAATTTGGAGTAAGGTTTTGAAAACTAATTAATATAAAAATCAAAGAGATGCCAATGGAAAAGTGCAATAAATGTGAATTAGACATAGTACAACCAAAAGACTCTATAAAATGTACAGACTGTAACTGTTTTCTACATACTTCTTGTGCACCTACAAAAAGATCCACACGTACAAATTTCAAATGTGATAACTGTGTATCAGAAACTTCCTCGACAGGTAGTAGGTCTGGGCGAGACTCTTCTGTGTTAGAAGCAATCTCAGCTTTTAGAAAAGAAAACTCTGAGGCGATAGCTGTTTTGAGGAAGGAAAACATGGATAACTGGAGGGAATCAATAGCTAAACTGACCAAGGTTGAAGAGGATATTAGTAGTATGACTGCTGAAATCACGGATGTCAGAAAAGAGATTGAAGAAATTAAGGAAAATAGCAAAAATGCAGAAAGTAGTGTTGATTTCTTAAAAGGTGAATGTGTCAAAATTAAAAGTGAATTGAAACAAACCAAAGCTGAATTAATGGAACTCCAGCAATACTCAAGAATTGATAACATGGTTATCACTGGCGTCCCTAAAACTAATGGAGAAGATATCTATGCCTTATTGTCCGACATAGCCAAGGCTATAAATGTTGATTTCTACAGAAATGATATTTCTACGGCGCACAGACTACAAACTACTCAGGACGGAAGATATCCACCTGCCATAATAGTAAAGTTTACCAACAGAACTACTAAAAATGATTGGTTCCAGGCAAGAAAACATAAGAAGATTCTTAAAGCACGAGAAATACACAGAACATTCCCGGACTCTATCGTCTATTTCAATGAGCACCTTACTGCCCACACAAGAGAGGTTTATAACAAAGGAAGGGAACTAGTAAAGCAAAACAAATTGGCTTTTGTGTGGGTAAAAGACGGTAGAGTTTTAGTTAAAACTTCACCAACGGGCAGAACTACAAGAGTAAGAGAAGTTGAAGAACTGGTAGAAATGCTGCACAGAAATACCACCACACCTGATAAAGTCAACAAATCAGGGACTCCCGCGCTAGTTGAAGATGTAAATGTGATACCGTCAACTTCGCCCCAGGAGACAACACACCGTGCCAGTACTCCGCCACAGCAGTTAGCATCTACAGACACATCTGCAAGTACCTGCAAAGGAACCTCCATGCCGGGGATACAGCAGACCTCAGGAAATAATAAGGCCGCCTGATTCTTCAAGTGAGCATCACTAGTTGTCAGTCTGTCTAATTTATATACAATTAGTATTTTTTTCTTCTGTTACAACGGTTTTCAAGATCTTACAAATTTAAGTGAAAATCAATAAAAATAAAAATACAGTATATTGTTTTTGATTTTAATAAGGCTCTTAGGTATTAGTAGCTTTCCTTCTCATATTACTTGTTTCATTCAATAAAAATTACATGCAATCTAAAATGTAAAAACTTGAGCGAAAATAATAGTTTTTGCTACTGTTTATATAGTTACCGGTAACTTAAAATATATAAAAAAATGTTACACAATCTGTAATTTAAGTTCTTTAGGCAAAATATTCACATTCAAAAAAAAAAAAAACTGTTTTACTCAATCTGGAAATTAATTCTAATAAAAAATTTGCAAATGGTTTTTTAATTTTTTTATTTTTTTATTATAAATGGTTGATATTTTTTTATTGCTATTTTAAATTAAATATGAGGATAGAGGGAACGAACAGTGGGAGGGCTAACAAAAATGTCCATATCATTGCTGATAAGGAGCACAAGAGAAACTTTTATTTTATCCTTTTTCTTTTGTATGAGTAATCTTTGAGGAAACTTATTAATCAAAAAGGGTAGGCCTAAGTTACCGTACAAAATTATCTTATTGCAGATTTTCTAAGCAAATTCTTTAAATTTATCTGCTGTGTTTAAAATTTACATACATTTCAAAGTTAAATAAATAAATAATTCTTTATTGTCACAAAACGTTTTAAACTATAGCAAAGCTATAAAAACAGGTGACATTGTCAAAATTACAGTCATAAACATAATATGATACTATATACAGGCATAGTTCTCATGATCTTAAATAGTATATAAGATTATAAAATTAAGAATATAAGAAGTAAAGTAGTTTCTTAATAATGTAGGGAGGCAAAAAAGGCAAAATCTAAGTGTCTCTTTTCTGTTCTATTTTTCTCAACAGATTTATCATTTTATGAGTGTTGTTGAAATAAAAATAAAATTGCAATGATAAAATAGAACATTTTTCTGTTTATTGCTTACTCTTAGTACTGGTTGTACACCTGCAATGAAGAATTGTTTGAAAAACGTTTATATTTGTATATCTGTAACTAATTAATTTTAAGTTAAAGGAGAATTTATTTGCTGGATGGTACAAAATCCAGAATTGCCATGCCAAGTTTAAGCATCAATGACTGTGACGAAGAATTTTCTTTTAATTGTATTAGTTTTAATGATACAACAGAAGTCTATAATTATTATTGTGAGTGGGATGCAAGAGAGAATTTGGACAACTTTAGGCTAATGCACCAAAATATAAGGAGCTATAATAAAAATTTTGATCAATTTCTTGTAACTTTGGCAGATATCAAAATTAATTTTCAATGTTTAATACTAACCGAAGCTTGGCTCTGTGACAACCTAAGTGTAACCCAGCTAGAAGGATACAATATTTTTAAAACTGACAAAAATTTAAATCAAAATGATGGTTTGATAGTCTACATTGATAAAAACATAACTGTGACTTCTGAACAGATATTACTAGGTGGAGTAGCAACAGCCTTATCTCTATCCTTTCTTTGGGGGAAAATGCCTATTGAAATCATTGCTGTCTACAGGAGTCCAAGTTCTAGTTTAGTCCAATTTGTAAATGGATTACATAATTTCTTTACAAACAAGCAAAATAAAAAAATTACTCAAATATTTGTTGGAGATATTAATTGCAATATTTTAGATATTGAACAAAATTCAGTGGAAGAGCAATATCTCGATGTTATGTCTCAATTTGGATTCATTTCTATCATCAATAGTGTCACACGGCCAGCAAGCAGATCATGCTTAGATCATATATTGATAAAACCTCAGAACAATTTTCAATTCAACTCTGGTATTTTGCAAAGTTTTATAACTGACCATTTCTCTTGTTTTCTACAACTGTCAAAAAATATTAACCCTAAACTAAATGCAAATAATGATTTAACTGTTTATAACAAAATAGACTGGCACAAAGTTAATTTAGAGTTAATTTCACTAAACTGGGAGCAGGTACTAAACTCAGCCTCTGTTAATGATTCTGTCCAAACCTTTCAAAATATCATAAGACATACTATTGATAAACACACTAAACCCACTAAAATAACATCTAAAAATAAAAAAATAAAACCGTGGATTACCATTGGTCTTATAACATCAATTCGCAAGCGTGACAAATTAAATAAACAACTACTAAGAGAGCCGTATAACTTAGAGTTGCGAAAAAAATACACTCGGTACAGAAACATGTTACACTCTCTGATAAAACAAACCAAGTACAATTTTTATACAGCTAAAATACTTGAATCAGAAGGAAATCCAAAAAGATTTTGGGGTGTAGTCAATGAGATTGCTGGGAGGGTGGCCAAAAAGGAGGAATTTCCAGTGGAATCTTACTGTGGTGGTAGGGCTGTCACCCCCGCCACGATTAAAGATATAAGTAACTCATTTAATAATTACTTTGCGTCAGTGGGTTCACAGCTTGCTGGTGCTATTAACCCTGGTGGGCCCTCTCCTGTCTTGGATGCTGACCACCCTGTGGATGCAGTTTTTGAGCTAGGGCCGGTCTCAGAGCTTCAAATCATCAACATTGTAAACAGTTTAAAAGGTCGCTCTGCTCCAGGGTGGGATGGGATATCTACAGATCTAATAAAAAATACTATACAACATTTAACTAAACCAATCTGTAAAATAGTTAACCAGAGCATACAAGAATCAAAATTTCCTGACCCCCTTAAAATAGCCAAAGTTGTTCCCATTTACAAATCTGGCCCTAAGTCCTTAATGTCAAATTTTAGACCAATTTCTCTATTATGTACTATTTCAAAAATCATCGAGAAGTGTGTAAAAATTCAGTTAACAAATTATTTGGAAAAAAACAACATTATATCAAGAAATCAATATGGATTTATGAGAAACAAAAACACATCGGACGCGCTTTTTGACATTACAAGTTTTATAACCTCGAGTTTAAGTAATAAAAAAAAAGTAATCATAACATTTCTGGATCTTGCAAAAGCGTTCGATTCAGTGGATAGGCAAAAATTAATTCATAAATTGAAATGCATTGGAGTGAGAGAGAAAACCCTGGATTGGTTTCAGAGTTACTTCGATAATCGATTACAAACAGTTTCCATTAATGGAATCCAAAGTGATGTAACTCAGGTAAGCTTTGGGGTGGTCCAGGGTAGCACACTAGGTCCTTTATTATTCCTAATATATGTAAACAATATATCTAAAATAAATATTGGAGGTAATCTCTTCTTGTTTGCTGATGACACGGCCCTAGTCTCTGCCGAGAATTCATGGGACGGAGCATACACCCAGGCTGCCTCGGACCTGGCTGACCTTAAGAGGTGGTTAGACAATAACACATTAACGGTAAATGTGAGCAAAACTAAGCACCTTCCAATTTATTTCCGATCTGACCTTGATCCTGGTGTGAGGACACTTCGTATGCATTCATGCGGTGATCCGAAGTCTGTGACGTGTAGTTGTGGTCTCATTGAGCGTGTGGATCAATACAAATATCTCGGAGTAATTATTGATCATAAGTTGAATTGGATGCCACACGTCCAATGTGTAAAGCGGCGGCTCCGGAAATTAGTTTATGCTTTTTCTCAGCTCAATCAGGTCCTGACCGTCGACCACCGCAGGACTGTGTACTATGCATTTGTCCAATCTATCCTACAGTATGGCATCCTGGGATGGGGTGGGGCTACAGCGGCTGTTTTGGAACCTCTTTTTGTTACCCAAAAGATAATTATTAAAACACTTCTTTGTAAAGACATAAGGTATCCAACAAACCAACTTTTCAGTGATTTTCCAGTACTGACACCTAGACAACTTTATATTAAAGACCTTCTCATATTCCTGCATAAAAATAAAGATCAAGTTTTCCAATTTACTGACCATAGTTACAATACTAGGAGTAGGCAAAGATTTGGATATATGACACCTCGGTTAAATCATTTGGTGCAAACCACATGCTCATTTTATATTGCTCATATTCTTTACCGAAAGATCCCAGCTGAAATTCTTGATGTTTGGGGTGGCAGTCTTGCAGCTTTTAAGAGGAAGGTGACAAGCTGGCTGCTCCTCTTAGGTCCAGTAAACTCCGAGAGTCTCATTCATTCTACATATACTTAAAGTGTGAAATTTTAACTATACAAGATAGAACCTTAGATTATTTTAGTTTTTAGTTAAAATGGGTAAAAATAAGAATAAATAATTTCATATTTAAGAAATTGAATGAATAATGTTTAAATTGATTTATCGATAAATTAATGAATTTAGAAATTTTTCAGTCTGGGAGTCCGAATCCTTGCATCCTACTTGTACTTTATATTTTTAGTTTTATATGTTTTTTATAATAGTGCAATGAAAGTATAATGTAAATAGCTATAAGATAAGCGGCACAGAGACTTTAACTGTCGACTGATTGGCTCGTCTCCACTCACAGACCTGCAGTCTATGTGGAGACTACATTTCCCTATTTTATGTATATCTCTGTCCATCAATGTATTTTTATGGAAATAAATGATATTGAATTGAATTGAATTGACGTGTTTCTTGCTTTGGCAATACATACTTGGTTTTCCACAACATCATCAAGTCATCTGTTTATAGCAACTCTACTGTTTTTATTTCATACATCAATACATATACATATATAATTATTATCCCAAAACTAACTTATTGGAATAGTTTGAAGAAAATTGAGCCGTTTTCATGATCTTAGTGCATACATGTATGTAACAACCTTACTTGTATTACACTATAGGATTTTTAAAATAAAATATCCAAAATTTTAATATTTTATATTATTTTTAAAATTTATTATCTTATACTACTAACTTCACTGTAGTACAGTACTACAACCCTTACATAAAAGCCTCCGGATGTACACTGTGAATGTTGTTGGCAGTCAGGTCAATGTCTATGAGGTACATCAGGCTAGAGAAGTCATCTTTGCCAACCGTAGAGAGCATATTTTCAGCCAGCTGTAGACTGCGGACCTAAAGAAACAGATAAATGTTAGCTGGACCTAAGCACTATTATGCCTTGTTTCTTAAATTTAAAATTCAATTACAATTTTGAAGAATGAAGAAGGAGATAAAATTGAAATAAAAATAGAAAAGAAAATAAAATGCAAAAATAAAAGTTTTTTTTAGATGTAATATTTTATCAGCAGGGTGGCTATTCGGCAGCAATTAAATGTTACAAGAGATTGACTAATCCCTGATTTAAGACTTATAACACGATAGGTCTTGCATTTCGGACCGCAGGGTCGACGATGAGTAGAAAAATGTACGGAACGTCCAAAATCAGCGGTCAAACCAGAAAACCTTGAAATAAAGTTTAAAAAGTGTAAAAGCATCTAGAGTGCAGTGCTCCAGAGTTCCCAAAGAGCTGCCACGGGAGTTCAATAGGCGAAATGCTTCAACTTCATTAATTAAAAGTTGTTGCCATCATTGCCACTTTTAACATTATTAGCTTTTGGAGAAATTATTAAACCCAAAAATGTAAAGAAACAGAGATACATTCATGTATTACCCTTTTTTTTTTTTTTTTTTTTTTTTTTTTTTTTTTTTTTTTTTTTTTTGAGGGAGAGGCGGAAAAATGCATTACGCACACAGGTGGCCAGCCTGTAGTGTGGGGCTCCCCTAAAAACGAGTTTACCCACTAAAAAACCTCCTCTACTCTTTAGGAATCTAACCTGGAATTGTTTGTCACATTACGTCAGGCTAGGCCTAAATTTGGCTTACGCCCGTGGGGCTCGCTCCTTATCCAGCCACTCGATCAAGAGATCTGGGCCACTTCACGGTCCAGATCGGTTTTCTTTTCCAGGAGGATGCCCCGGACGAACTGTGACAAACAATCCCAGTTGCCCTCATCCTCCAAAATCTTTTGGCAGACCGAGTCCACCGAAAATGCACCAAAGATTTGTGTGGCCTCCAGGCGGGGCCCTTCCCAACGGGGACAGTGGAAGAATGTGTGTTCCGCATCGTCGGGAACACCCGGGCAATAAATGCAGTCCGGTGAACCGGTCTTTCCCATACGGTTCAGGTACGACCGAAAATAGCCGTGACCTGTCAAAAATTGAGTCAGGTAGTAGTCCACCTCCCCATGCCGCCGTTCCACCCATGGTTGGACCTGCTTGATAAGTCGCGCAGTCCATCGTCCTCGGGTGTCGTGCTCCCAGCTGTGTTGCCACTGCTGGTAGGTTCGGGAGCGCTCTTCTGTTCTTGCCGTGTCCTTGCCGATCTCGCCTTGTCTCTGATAAATCGCTTTCCTCTCCCCTGCCAAGAGCTTGACAGGGATGACTCCGGCGACCACCAGGACGGCAGGCTCGGACACTGTCCGGTAGGCGGAACACACCCGGAGCGCAGCTTGACGCTGAACCCGGGCGAGTCGCAACCTGTAGCACTCCTTATCTAGAGCGCCTGCCCACACCTCTGCCCCGTAAAGAAGCACGGACTGGACCGCGGACATCAACAGACGTCTTCTGCTGGATCGGGGACCCCCGACATTGGCCATCAGCCTACTAAGGTAAGTCACTACCTTAGCGGCCTTGTCCGCCGTACCGAAGATCTGATCCCTCCAGCTTAACTTGGTGTCCACCATAACCCCGAGGTATTTGGCGGCACGAGTTGATGTGACCACCTCCCTTCCCACTCGAAACGGGACGACGGTGTCGATCCTCTTTTTCGTAAGAATCACGATCTCCGTCTTACTGAGAGCAAGTGAGAGACCGTGATCGGACATCCAGTTGTTGACCACCCGCATAACTCGGTTCAACTTCAGTTGGGCCAGCTCAACGTTGCGTGCAGCAATGAGAGCTGCGACGTCATCGGCGTACCCAACCAAAGTGGTTTCCTCAGGCATCTCGGACCTCAGGAGGCTGTCATAGGCAACGTTCCAGAGATCCGGGCCGAGTATTGAACCTTGTGCGGCACCAGAAGTGACTTCCATCGTCCGCGTTCCGTCCCTCGTGTCATAAATCAGGCTTCGAGAGCGTAGATAATCCTCGACGAGCCGCAACAGATATGCAGGAATACGAAAGGTGTTGCGAAGCGCATCCAACATATCGACCCACCTCGCCGAGTTGAAGGCATTCTTGACATCAAGCGTAACAAGAAGCACTACTCGGCGGGAGAAATGGTTGTGGCTCTCGGCTCTCTCCACAGCTCTCTGAACTTCGGTGACAGCGTCGATCGTTGACCGTCCCTTTCTGAAGCCGTACTGACGGGGGCATAAGTCCCCGGCAGCTTCCACGGCAGAAGTCAGGCGGGAACGGATCAGCTTCTCGAACAGCTTCCCAGCCGTGTCCAACATGCAGAGAGGCCTGTGGGACGACGGCAGCTCGGGATCACCTTTGCCCTTGCTGATCAGTACAAGCCTGGCTGTTTTCCAGGGAGCCGGAAACACCCCTTCTACCAAACAGGCATTGTACATTCTCAACAACAAGTCAGCGTTGATTAAAAATACTTTCTTTAAAGCCTCACTGGGAATCCCATCCGGGCCAGGAGCCTTGTTGCTCTTCAGGGAGAGAACGGAGGTTTCCAGCTCCTCGAAAGTGAAAAGTGGAACGTCCTCTACCCGTCCGAAGTCAACCGGCGGTCGCTGTGGATGTTCAGGAAACAACGCAGCGACGATCCTCCCCATGGTGGCGCCCTCCATGATGGAAGGTGGAGAGCGGGCGCCGAGTTTCTGTGTTACAAGTTTGTAACCCAGGCCCCACGGGTCGGAATCAACGTCGTCACGAAGTCTCCTCCAGCTATTCGCCTTGCTCCTGTTGATCGCCTGGCGGAGAGATTTTCTCGCAGCTTTATAGGCCTTCGACTTACGAACTCTGTCTGCGGGAATTCTCGCTCTAGTGGCGGCTCGTCTAGTTCTTAAACATGTTCTTCTGAGTTCCGCAATCTCTTCAGTCCACCAGTAAACGGGTTGTTTGTCGCGTCGGGGTTTCCTTCGCGGCATAGACTGGTCGCAGGCCGAGACGATAAGTTCCATCGTGGATGTTACTAGTGCCTCGGCTCCAGCCTCACCAGGATTCCCCTGCGCTCCCCGAGAGATGACTTCGGTGAACTTGACCACGTCCAGTTTGTTGGTGTTCCACCGGCGTGGCCCTTCCCGAGATGCGGAAACTCGACGATTTGCCTGATCATGCAGGTCAAACACGATGTATTGGTGGTCGCTACCCGTGTAGTCCTCGACAACCCTCCAGCCAGAGATCCTCGGAAGGAGCGACTCAGACGCAAAGGTGACGTCAGGGATCGTGCCTCTCTGCCCGGGGCGCCGAAAAGTAGGTGTGTCGCCCTGGTTGAGGACGACAAGACCGGCCCTGGCGATGAAATCCAGGATGTATTTCCCCCGGGAGCTGGTAGAGGGCATTCCCCACTCGACGGCCCTGGCGTTGAAATCGCCACCAACGACGACATGCCCGGTGGTGCCGAGAACGCACTCCTCTAGGCTATCTATCTTGTCGCGAAAGTCCTGGACGGCCTCGTTGGGTGTGAGGTAGCAACTGAAGATAGTCACGTCCCTACACCGAACCCAGACGAATCCTCGGCCACGCCCGTGACTCCGCACCAAGACATCCTGTGTATTACGCGCCCAAAATGCAGCAGTACCGAGGCTGTCGGAGATCCAAATGTTTGGGTCTCTGTCCCGATACTGTTCGCTGATAAGGAGCGCGTCAGCACCAAGTTCTCGGGCCAGCTGATCTAGAAGGTTATCAGCTCCCCAGGATCTATGAAGATTGGCCTGGAGGATGCGAATTACCGGCCGCTGCCTTTTGCCTGTTCAAGTGCGGCTCTGAAGGCACCGCACTGACCAGACCCGGGTAAGTGACCGAGGGCACTGGAGCCTGAATCCTTGCAGAGGAAGCAGGATGGGCTCGAGGAACATTCCTTGCGTTTGTGGCCCTGGCCTCCACACTGGAAGCAGTTGGCACTCCTGTCGGGCCCGTTACAGTTTCGGGAGGAGTGGCCGAAACCGAGACAGCGGAAGCATCTCGAAACTACCACCCTCCGTTTGAGCCTGCAACTGACCCAACCGACTCTGAGGTGCTGAAGGCTAAGCAGCTTATTGGCGTGCTTTTCGCCCATCTCAGCAACAGCCATCCTGAGTTGACTTCGGTTAGGCTTTGTCAGCCATACCCTCACTCCATCAGCCGGTATCTCAGGGAGTGCCACCTGGATCGCACGGGTCGCCTCATCTTCGGTGGAGAGGGCATCAAGGTCCCGAATCTCGACCGAACATTTCGGTTCTAGGGCCTTGATGGAGCCTTTGTCCCCAAGTGCAGTCTTGAGGGAAGCGGCAAAACCGATCTTGTCACTCGACTTCCCCAGTTCGAGGAGGACATCCCCGTTCTGGGTTCGCCGAATAGACTTGATAACGGTGTCGGTCTCTTCCGGTTTGGCCTGCGATCTAATCTGACCCAGAACATCAGCAAAAGATCGCCCCCCTAAGGGCTTGATCAAGATTGCCTCCGTCCTGGGCTTCTTAGGCCTGGGTTGTTTAGGCTTTCTGACAGACTTGCCAGAGGCCTCCCCCACCGGGTTTGAGACTTGCGTCCGCTCCACCCTCGACGCACTTTTCGAAGCTGCCTCCACTTGCTTCTGCCTCCTCCTTTCTTTCTTAGACAGGCGCGTCTTCCAGCCCCCCAAAGGTGTTGAGGCAGAGTTTGCTGCCAAGGCAGGATTAGCCGCCGGAGCAGGAACCTCTGCAGGAGTAGCCGCTGGAATCGCGACAGCGCCCGGGGCGGATTGAGTAGCCTGGACAGGAGATGTCCTGTCTCTTCTTTCGCTTTCTGGCTTGAGTCTGGGACTCAGCCAGATGAGCTTGAGGCGAAGCAGACATAACTCGGTTCATAACGTCGCGCTCCTGCTTCACTGCCTTCAGCCTGATCTTCCGGCATTCCTCAATTTCGCCAAGGAAATCCTCGAGTTTTGGAATTCCGTCCTTAATCGCCTTGTTGACGTTCTTCTGAATAAGGAGAGCCTTGGCCATCTCCTTCAAAAGATCGTTCATTTTCTTCAGACATGAGTCTTCCTCCTCGTTGGCATCGTCCTGCTGCTGCCGAAGCATTTGCATCTCGAATGCCGGACGAAGAGGACTCTTCCTGGGAGGAATTCCTTGCATCCCGGCTAGAGGTGTTACCGGCTCAGTCACCCCCATACCCAGCTTAACCTCATCCTTCTCCTTTCCGGTTACGGCCGACGATCCGGCGACACCAGCAGCCTTGAACGGGATCGGCGGAGGGGAGGCTTTAATTCCCCCCGTCGGCGTCCCAGTCTTCGAGGTCGGAGACCTCTGCAGTTTTGAGCTGCGCTTAAAGGCGGCCTGCTCATTCTCCTTTAATTTCGTGTTTTGGTTTTGAAAATCCATACTTTTGTTTCACCAGCGCATCGTGCGGCAAGAGGCGGCCCTTCATTGGCCGGGAGCGGGTACACCCTCGGAGGTCTACCCCCCGTAGGAGATAAGACACCCCTACCCCAGGACTCTGGGGCCCGAAACCTCCGTTTGCCCAGCACCGATACACAAAATGTGCCGGACGTGCTGGGGGTCGCACCGTGGCAATGCAGAGTCCGATCTCTGCATCCATGCCGCACTTCCTGACTAAGGTCCGAAGCGGCTGGCTTCTGACGACACACTGGAGGAGACCATCGGCAGTGCGAGGCACACATCAGTCCCTGCAACACAACAGGGACACTCCCAGGACCCCCCAGCGTGCGCCGGTCGAAAGAAGGTGGAAAGACACCCTTGATTCGGGGTCGAAAACAAGAAGGTGAGCAAGGTTAGCTCAGGAAAGAATAAAGACGGTGAGCTAAGACCTGAAAGATGAGAAGAAAGGCCCTAGCTCGGGAAGAACTGTGAGGAGGGTCTCACTGCTTGGCTCAGGTACCCCGGGGTCGCCAAGAAACACCCGTACAGTGGAAAGCCCACTGCCCCTGAGGGACATGTATTACCCATGTATACATTTATGTAGTTATGATTGACCCATTTATGTAAATAAATCAAAGATATGTTGAAAAACACTGAAGTCATATTCATTTAAAATGTGACCGTCTCTTTGCGCCACCCTATATATATTTGAACTATCCTCTTGTTTTTAATTGAACTTTGTTCCCTTGAATTATACTTTGTTGGTTAGTCAATGCCACAGGTCAATTTAATATATGATCAGAACTTTAAAACAAGTGCTACTGGCTGAGCAGAGCCCCAACTTTACAATCTAAGATTTGCCAAATCTCCTTCTAGAGCAAAGTTGACAAATACTGCTAAGAATCCAAACCCATCTGTCATTCATTAGTCTTTGGGATTTTAATTAATGGTTCAGGTGAAGAATTATCAGGTCTTGGTTAACAACAAAGCTAAATACAAGAGACCTCATTCTTCCTCACTCTCCCTTTATTGATATGAAGTACACCCTTATGGGAACTTAGGCATGACAACTATTGTGCTTATAATTTATTGAGATCCTTGATTTTTAACGAGTTTGGCATAATGTGCTATTAGACTGAGGTAACCAAGATCATTAAGAAAAAATTGATGGTCCCTACAGAAAAGTGTCCTGGAGAACATTTACACATCTTTAATATAATCAGAAAAAACTGAGATCCAACAAACAGTTGATCTATTTACTGACTGGGCTGAGAGGTGAGTAGAGAAAATTACGTAGTTGCATACTCTTTTAAACTGGAGAAAATTCACATATACGATATTTTTATATTATTTTTGGTAATATTAAAAATATTATTCTCGAATTTCAAAAACGTTAAAAGGCTATGAACTACACTTCAGGTACCGCTGATCCAAAAATTTCTCAGAACTATAATCTATAGGATTTGGAATTTGTGTGGGATACTACCGACAATATCATTAAGTAGCAAGATACTAAAGAGATTACATATAATAATTGGAGATTAAAAAGAGACTAATTATAGTCTCTTATTGATAAAAAAAACAAACATAAGGCTATTTTATAAGAAACAGTTATGCTGTGTTTCAGGGTACTGTTGGTAAACCGAACGAATGTATAAAGAATGGCTAGGTAGCTGAAGAGTTATAGTGCATGTTTTGGATTTATAGGTTGCCTGTTTGATCCTGAGAACGTTTAACAGCATTTTGAAGGTTTGATTTTGAATCCAGGTGCTATTTGTCATAGGGCATATATATATACAGTGATATTACTTTAGCAGGGAAGTTACTGGCACTAAGACTGCTGCTCGATCTATAGCACTAGAGCAGTAGAGACTAATGGGGTGACGCCTAAAAACCTGTTTTAGATCATTACCTATTAAAACATTAAATAATGTCAAAGGCATAAAAAAACACAAAGAAAAACTTAGTTGTCATGATAAAATCTCTAAAATCCTTGACAAATAAACTTAATCGTTCAGAAATAGTAACAGCATCTAACCAGGTACTGAACCTACATGGCTCTAACAGAAAGAGAGCCCTGTTGGGTTCTCACCTAGTCGCTTATTTACTTTGCTGAGGTGTTAAAATAGAACCTACATAGTTTGGTTGGATACTATCAAACTTTTTGCAGTGAGGGAGTTACATTACCAGCATTGGTACATCACAGCGACGACGCAATAAGGGAAAAATAAAGTTTCCTCCGCGACCCTACTCTGCCTTCTTTGACATGGAGAGTATCAGTGAACACTGCAGCGCAACAAAGTATTAAGATCTTTTAATTCATCCTTGATTTAAATATCGATGTGAGGAGATTAGAAGCTACTTGACCACTAACCTTGAGGTCGCTGGGGAAGGGCTCTAGTTCCTTGAGGTTGTTGGCGTTCATGTTGAGGAGGTAGACACCAAGGCTGAGGCCTTCCTCGACTGTGGGGACGCTGGTAAGGTTGCTCTCGGAGCAGTCTGTCACCCAGTTGATGCGCCAGTAGTGGCAGTCGCAGTCGTCCGGACAGTCTTGGTCTGGGAGCTCGGCGGTCGCTTGCGCCACCAGGGCTGCCGCGAGCCACGCCGCCCACATCACTGCCTTGCCCATAGTCACTCGCATTGCACTCGCACTGTTACGTGTACACCAGCACTGGCACTAACACTGCTGCTTGATCTATAGCACTAGCACTGTAGAGAGAAACAGGGTGTCCCTTTCACTCCATCTTCCTGTAACACAGGCAGTTTTTAAGTTTGTTTATGTGGAGTGATGAGAATTGTTGAAATACCATTGTGGATTGCAAATGAATGGTTCTGCTAAATTATATCCATATCTTACATGTATTAAAGGGCAAAAATACACAATTGGGATCATGATAAAACTGAATCTTAAAAATGATTGAGCATAAGAAAAATATAAGAAAGGTGGCTTCTAATGAATTCCGATAAGAATGTTGCTCTTTAAAGGTTTCTTAATTGTATGTTGGATTACCAATGAATTGAAAATTAAAATACTCGCTTTTTATTTAAATTAATTTTGTTTAGATTTTACAAGGCCATGGTGACAATGGCACAACGGTCTTCAGTTTGGTGTAAATAAACAGAATTATAAATTGATACACCTCTTTGAGTGGTACTGCAGTAATTTTTTGCATGGAAAATTCATGATAAAGGAATGAAACTGACTATTTTTAATCATATGGGTCAATAAATAATGAAGGGAATAAACGGGCTCTTTAAAAACAGTCCAAAACAAAAGAAATGCAAGTTGTTTCTAAACCAGCTAATCTATATATTAATATTAATAGGCAAGCATGTTTCATTTCCTCCTTTTTTCTCAGCTTGTGTGAATCGTAGGAGAAATACGCGCATACCGTTAGAAAGGTATTGTGCTGTAGATCATGGCCACCATTACACATCATTACACATCATTACAATCATTACACACCAGGCCGGAGTGCTGAGAGAGAGATGACGTCACAACAGTGGTGTGACAGCTGATCGGTGTTGCCAAAAAATTTTAATTTACCCAATTTTAGGGTATTTAAGCGGAAGTTGGGTAAAAATTTGTTTATTTTAGGGGATTTCCAAGTAATTATCAGGGAAATTGCATCAAAATCGCATAGTTTCGATCAGCTGGCACACTAGTGGTGTGACATTTAACACGAGTGGTGGGGGGTATTCTGATCTGGTGTATAGTTGGCCTTGTGTAGATGGGCAGAATCGCATTTTAATTCACACCGGCCCCCACGCCTATGCCCTACAGGCTCTCAAAGTTTCAATGTTAATCTTGTGGCAGAAGATAATGGACTGAATCATCAGACAGCTGTTGTAATAACAAATGGTTGCAAATCAGGATGAACAGATGTTTCAGTTATAACATATTTTTTTTAACTAATTTGGTCCAGACAGTCCTGATGAACTGAAAAAAATGTTAGTTGAATTTCAACCAGGAGGCGATTTCTAGTATATCTTAAAGGAACAACAGGTCTAATCAGCTTAGAACCAAGACAATTATTTGGACCTAAAGAAAAGTTGCAAAAACAATATTTTTTTAAGAGATGTAATAAAGAAAAACTTAAAAAATAAGGTGGCCAACTTTCTAAATGCATGTGGAAAAACGCAACCCAACAATCTGAAGCTCCATTGGTGGTGTGTACAGCTTCTCTAAGACCTCCAGATGATGCAACTGCTCCGAATACAATTATCCCTGGAAACTTCTCACAAGCTGAGTATTTCTCTTCGTATTCGCATAAACAACACAGTTGGCTAGCTTGTTGCAAAGTTGTGTTAACTTGTAGAGTACTGTATATTAACTCAGAAAAGTTGCTGAATTACTGGTGGTTCTCCCTCTCGGGGCACGCATTGTTTTTAACAAGTATAAAGCGAAATCTAATAGTAATCAAATTATTTACTTTTATTTTTACTACAACAAAGATGATTAATTTGTATTTTAGTCTACAAAATTGAGCAGTGGAATTTGTGTTTACTGCATTATATTAACAATGTTTTAACTGTTGTAGAAATGATATGCTGTATCTCATTGTTTATAACTAAAAACTATACCGTGTAAATTATTAGCTAGTCTAAAAAAGTAAAACTTATCAGAGATATGTTTAATGTTATAAAAGTTTTTCACCCACAGCTTTGTTTCTTTGTTTCCATAAAAAAAGTGTTTGGTTGTAAACCAACAATACCTGAATATATTCCTTAATTTTAATTAATATAGTCCCCTAGATAAAAATTAGTTTCAAGAAGTCACAATTTTTAAAATGAATAAGAGTAAAAAATCTTAGTTCTTGGATTACCTACAATAATAAATTTAATGATAAAATAACACTTTTGTTGTTATTTAAATTATTTTTATTCCAAAAAATGTTCAAATTATTTATTAATATAAGCTATAAGTTAGAGTAAAATAAACATCTTGTTGTGAAAAAAACTACAACAATTTAGAAAGTATTTCCCCTGGAAATAACCTGATACAATATTTTAACACCAACTATGATAGGAAATCCTCTCTCCAATATATTCACACTTTATGTGCCCTAGTTGCTAGCCACAACACCATGATTTGCCTCCTTAGAATTTCTCAATTTTTATTCAATGCTAAAATATTGTACAGTGTTTTTTATGATAGTAGTAAAGAGTCTAATTTCGTACGTCTATGAAAATTGTATAGCAAGAAAAAATAGACGTAATTTAAAATTATGGTGTGATTAATATACGATTAAATATGTTAATAAAACACCTTATGCTAACAAAAAGTAAATATTATAATAAAAGTATTGTGAGTAATCATACGGATAATAACACAGATTTGAATAAAAACATTTAAGCGTTTCCCTGTGTCAACCATAAACTGGACACAAAATTAAGGCTCTATAAGTTTGAAATCGAGATGCAATGAATATAATGAGTTACTTGAATAATACAGCTTAAAATCTGTTTTAATTTACCGTGAAAATAACTTTTATTAGGAGTTTTTCATGTAGTAGTTATAAATCTATAAAATTGAATCAACACAGGATGAACTTTATATAGTATCAAAAACAAATTGTAGTGACGAAACGTGAAAATTCAGAGAGAAATGAGAATTTTTCCCCGAGAACACACATTTTGTCGGCAGGACGATGCGCCGCAGGTGGACGCCTAGTGCGTGCCCGCCGCAAAGCCAGATGTTTACGGTGGCATTTAAATATTTATCAGGGCTCGGCTAGCGGCGAGTTGTTTATGCGGTCTCACCTCTCGTTCTCTCGCCTCTCGGTTCGATATTTCCGCAATGTGATTTCCAATCCCCGGTGGACCCGCGCCTTATTTCCACTCCCGGCAGGCTCCTTATCTTATTATTGTGTTTGGTCGCCTCGCCCCCTCTGGGACCCACGTCCGACAAAACCTCTCTCCCAATTTACCCTTTAACTCGCCATTTCGTCTCCAGGTGGCAAAAATAACATCGGAAAATAATAGCCCCGGAGGTGAAGTTAGCGGGTAATCCTATTTTCGACTTGTTCCAGCAACACTAGTTTCGCGTTCTTTTTAAAGGCGTTTAGCCTATAATTTTACGATGGTCTGGAAGTTTGGTTCCATCCAACGCACTCTCGGTACAGAAATGTTACAAGGAACATTTTACCCGATTAAATCGGAAAATGTCAAGTTGTTTGGAATGCAGCAGTCAATTTAAAATTAAGTGATTTCTAAATATACGCTTCAGGAATTAGTTTTAGTCGTTCCTATCAGCATAGAATGAGTTAGGGCCTACAAAAAAATGTAAGGTCTCTGATCATTACACAATTTTGTCGCAATGTAATGAAAAATACAAAGTTCATTGCAAGTTTACAAACTATTCCATAGGTATTATTATTTCTACTTCAATCGGATACAGTTTGTGACCGAGTACCCATAGAGTTCGGTCTTAAAGTATTTTATATTGCAAATTACAAAAGACCTAATTCGCTTAGCCATCCATGATCTAAGACAATAAATCGCCACTGCCCCCTCGTAGTTTTTCACTCATACGCTATACGCTATACGCTATACGCCTATGATCATCAAGACTATATACGAACCTTAATCATAGTTTTCCAATCTACAACTCCATGTGAAATCTTGAAATATTCTCGCAAAATTACTTTTAATTACTTTTAAAAAATTAGTATATTAAGCGGTTTCCCCGCGTTTTCCAATGACAACGCGCACTCGTTTAAGCATATTTCGATGATATCGCTTGGGAGCGTTTCTCGGCCATATATCACGGCTCGTTGTAATTGTAATCCTATCGGCGGCGGCACAGCACACATGGTGTCTGGCGGGCTTAGTCGCCCACGGGATTATCGACGCCAACTTGGTCTACAATTCGGTCCCAATCTGCTTACTGCTGCTGCTGCTGCTGCTGCTTAGCCACCGCGCCGCGCCGGCGCCGCCGCCGGCCGCAGCTGTTGTCTCCGGCTCCGGCCACGGGTATTGAAAGCCGATTATGACTTTTTTTGCATGTACTGTGATGCTTATGAGTAATGGATTAAAAATGTAACTGCATAAAACATGACAGGTGTTTACAGAGTATGCAAACAAGAGTCTTATCGACCATAACAATTATTTATCTATATATTAATACGCAAGCATGTTTCATTTCCTCCTTTTTTCTCAGCTCGTGTACATCGTAGGGGAAATCCAAGCATACCGTTAGAAAGGTATAGTCCTGTAGATGAGCAGAATCACATTCTAATTCACTTAGGACTCCAGGGATACGCCACACAGGCTTTCAAAGTTCCAATGTTAATCTTACGGAGAAAGGAGAATTGAAAATTGAATTAATAATTAGACAGCTGTTGTAAAAACAATTGCTAGAAAATTAGGAAGAACAGATGTTTTAGTTCTAAAATGTTTTTAAGTTTCTTGGGTCCAGATCAACTGAAATTTTGATCGAATTTCGATCAGGAGGCAATCTCTAGTAGTCATAAAACCGCGGCAATTCTGGATTACGTCCCAAAAGACGGCTATTTCAATAAATTATCGATTAATAAAAATTTGTGTTATCAGGTCTGTGAGAAGAAAATTTGTTATAATGTATTCCTCTGTAAACAAACAAGGGAGCTTGGCATAATAAGATCAAACTTAGTTTGGCCCAGTGTGATTTTCAAAATAGTTGAGTTTACGAAGATTGAGCTTGTTAAAAGTATTCAAAGGCAAAGCTTAGTGAACTGTTTGAGAGGAACAACTTTATGCATCGTCATCATTTTTTATAGGCTAGTGGTAAGTTTATTTCTATTACCTAAGTCCTAAATTAATATTCAATGGGAATGGAAAGGTTAAGAAGAGTTTTTAGGTACTTCGTAGCACAGCAGGTTTCGTCATTTTAAAAACTAAATGTAGTTTAAGATACTTGCAAAAAAAAGACTGATCATATTTATACAGAAAAGTAAATTATAAACGATGCGCATGTAGAATTGGATTAAAGTTACATCAACACAGTTGGTGGTTAAAAATAGTTACAATGGTGGAAAAGCCGAGATCCTGCCGAACACTTTCAACACCACACAGTACAAAACTGTACACTCGTTGTCATGACAAAAATGAAGGCGCTATGATGATGTAGCAGGGAAAAATTCCCACAATTGGCATCACTGCAACGAGCCGTACGTTGCTCGGCGACCGCATCACTTGATCACTTAGCCGCACTAAAGGATTGGATTGAAACATTAATTAATTTGTTATATTGTTAGGCCTATTCCATTAGGCCTATTGAAATTTTGTACAACTTTACCATTTTTAATTGAATATTCTTTTCATCACTCCGTATACAAAAGTGACAACTTGCCGTACAGCTGAGACCTTGGAAAGTAGTCATTTCCCAAACTGTCACCGTCAGCTGATTTTACTGACCTGTACGGAAAGTAATGTTTGTAAACATTACTTTCCGTCCAGGGTAAACAAACTTTTCCGTACAGCAACAATCAGCTGGGTTTAAAACAATAGTTATTTGTGCTTCTAGGGACTAGAGTACAATGTTTTCTCCCTGAAGGAAAAGTGTTGTCGCCCGAAGGCGAAGCCGAGGGCGACAATTTCCCTGAGGGAGAAAAGTACTTTAGTCCCTTGATGCACACAACATTTTTCCTCCACCTACACGAATAAAATTTAGGCCTAATAGGCCTACCGTAGGTAATTTAACTTTACCTTCATATGATCCCTTGCTCCGTCAAGCTGGATCTGCCACATCAACATAAAAAAAAACACACAAGGTAGGCCATATCAATTTTAAAGAACACGAAAAAAACAAAATATAATTTAAGCCTGGTTAAAAGTTTTACACTTATGTTTTGGACTTCTTAGGTTAATAGCCTACCCAAGCGAAATGTAAACAAACACCTACACTGCCACGGCCATCTCTAATACTAGAGATGCTGCTCACCCACTGCTGACTGAATGGTCAGCAGTGGGTGAGCAGCAGCTACAGCTGCTATTAGTCAACAATGAGTAACGAAACAAATACAAGTAACAGCTGACTGTGACTCATGTTCTTTTTAATCTCTCTTTTAATGTTATTCTTATGTAACTAACTTTAGCCCCGTGGTACGAAAAAACTCGAGTTTTCCCTAGGTAGAAAGATTAAGTATTCAAGTCACATGGGATAGAAATTAGTACTTTACTACTCTATTCCAAGGAGTAAAATACGGCTTTAGATAGTAGGTGGAGGAAAATTAAATTTTGAATTCCAGCTTTGTTTACTTTGTCCAATGGCGAAGAATTTACAAAAATAATCCTCCTTTAAAACTTCCACATTTATTAATAATTGGGTCGTGATGAAAAGTATCGTTCACAACTCGTCCGGAAAGCCCATTTCCAGGCTCGATAGTGTTTTCCACGCTCGGCTTCGCCTCGCGCGTAAAGGCCTATTTTGCCAGAGGCGTCTCGTGCGTCTGACGCTCCGCTATGATCGCTAGACCGATGATCGCTAGACCGCTCAGTGTCGATCGCTGGAGGCTATTTTCCCAGACGCGTCTATTCGTTGCGATTATTAGATCACAGTGGTTGTCTTTGGTGGCGAAAGGAGTGGTGTCGGTGGTGTTGAAATGAGTACCGGTATTAAAAGACAAATAGTGAAGTATTTACTAGCGGAGAAGGTAGACGATGAACAAATTTTAGAAATGCTGTGTGAGCCTAGGGAAGAAGTGCGTGCTATGTTTTTAAATATGTCTGAAGAGGGATATTTCAAAATATTAATAGAAAAACACCTGCGTTCCGATGAGGCCAAATTCTCTGAGTTTTTCAGGCTTGATCTCACTCAATTCAACTTTGTGCTGAGTTTAATTTAAAATGAGTTGTACACGGCCTCCGTGAATAAAACCCCACATCCGATAACACTAAAAGAAAAGCTTGCTCTAACTTTAAGGTAAGTTTTAATCATGTAGTAAAAAGGTTATTATATGCACAAAATTTCTGCCTCCTTCCATTTTAGTAATAAAAAGAAAGCACATTTTAACCCACGTATCAAAAGGTTTTGAACATTTTAGTTTGGTTGGGGAAAAATAATAAATAACAGCATTTTCGAAACATATAGTTTTAATATAGTGTAATCATGAAACCTAATTACAACTGGGAAAAGTAGCAAAAAACCTCAAAAACATGAATTATTATTAAGAGTTTTCACTGCTAAAACACCACTTTGCGACATATCACCAAACTTTAAAAACTGGGTCTATAAACTACAACTACAACTTGAACTAGAAGTCAACAATTATTGAAAACACGTCTTTCTTCCACTAATAATCGCGAGCGACTGCGTCTCCGTCTGCTCTAGGAGCAGAGGGCCGCGTCAGACGCTATAGCGGCTCAGTTACAGACGCTGGCAGCTGACGCGATAGACGCGTCTGGGAAAATAGACTAACCTGAAACAATGTAAAGCAGAGGGCAGCGATTGACGCGGAGCGATCATCGCGGAGCGTCAGACGCACGAGACGCGTCTGGCAAAATAGGCCTTAAAACACTATCTCGCCCAGAAATGGGTCACTTTCCGGAGTAGTGGTGAAATATACTATTATTTATATCTAACAGGGAAGAGGGCCTCACAATAAAAACCGGACAGTAAAATATTTCACACGATTAGTGAACTTAATTGTTGCCTTGCTGTTGGTTCTGTCATTGTCTTTCTAACAAGAAGCATCGAGCCCGTGTTCTCAAGGATATAATGTTTACATGGGACATCAGTAGTATAACACTACAGGTGTCATTAAAATAATAGATACAGGCTGAAACATGCACGTTCCTTACTTGGAATTTAGCGCTGTGACTGAAAGAATATAAAAGTATATCAATTAGATTAACTCTAGGTTTATTTGACTGAATTGAGTTTTCCAGGGAAAGTAGAGTTCCACAAAAATGTTAATTATACCTATGAGTCTGGGCCATTGAATCATTAACCGTTCCTCAGGCGCATTTGCATTTTGGTTAAAATCATGTAGATAAAAATATGCAAAAAGGCATCGTACTGTTGACAAATATAAAATCCAATAACTTATTTTCCACAAATTCAAACCTAAACTCTATACAGTGCACCCACTTCATTACCAAACACTCCCGGACAAAGACATTAAAGCTCTTTACGAGCCAACTTTAAAGCTTATTTCCTCCTAAGCGATTCCGATCCGGCAAAGAAGTCCACAGTGTCTTTCCAATTCAAATCAGAGTGTGGGAATTAGCCGGGCGAAGTAATCAAGAGACTTTGTGCGTAAAAAAGTTGTACGGTACAAGTAAAGTCGGCGCCTAAATGGAATACGATTACCGGAATGGGAAAGAAAGTGTCATTTGCATGGAGTAGTCGGAGGCGGCGGTCCCGGCGGACCTATCGGCCTGATTGCGGCCGCCCCCGCCGTTTGCTGCCCCCCCCCCCACCGCCCCCCTCACCATCGCACGCGGCGGCCAAACTTTGCGATTCCGTCCCCCCCCCCAAACCGATAATGAGCTCCGGATTCAGATTCTTTTCGGGAAGCTCGAACGTAATATTATTCAATGATATTCAAAACAGGTACATTACTTTTAAATAACTTTTTTAACCTATAAATTGACAAAATAGGGAAAATTGAAAGGAATACATTTTAGGCCTATTACGAGTGTAAACTACTGTATAATACAAGGAGTGTCTGTGGTGATGTATTTTACAACAATCACGAAAACTAGCAGAGTGTTTTGGTCCAAAATAAGTTAATGCCACAACCCCAAAAGAAACAGTTTTAGTCTAAAACTAAGAATAAAATTTGTAATTTTAAAGAAGGTTTTTATGGGTTGACATCAATCCAACGAAATAACAACGAAAGGTAAACAAAAATAATAGAATGCTATAGGTACTTATAAGCATTGGTTTTGAAATAGCTGTCACCTGTGAAAAATTATAGTTGGCGTAAACTTCAAAGCCTGATTACCATGATACTATGACAAAAGTGAATTACAACCAACGGTGGGCAAGGCTCGGTTAACAAGGTAAGAATAAATCATAAACCAATTAAAATAAAGATAAAAAAAACATTTTAGCGAATTTTCCTATACGCTATTACGGTAGTAGTCATGGTAAGACCTAAGCCCGGGACCATGATACTTTTTCATTTTGAGGTTCCTAGAAGCCAAAAACACCGTTCGTTCAAATTGATATACATAAATTTGGTACAGGGGTGTAAGCCAGCATCTATTTGATTGAGTTCGCGAACCAGAATGATCGGACCATGGGAACGGGGTTTATGGGATTTCAAAAAGCTCCAAGATTCTTTTTGGGGTTTTATGGGTAAATGGGGTTTTTGGCTTTTTTATTTTTATTTATAAAATTCAACAATTTTAACTTAAACCATTTAAAAGAGCTTAAAAAAACAATCTAGTATTTTGAATTTTTTACCTAACTTAAATAATTATGGAGAAAATCCAAAAACTATGTTTTCCATGTTATTCTTAAATGGGAAATCAACAAAACCTTCTATCTTGCTTATTTATTGAAATACCTTGATAAAATTTGGTATGTACATTCATTAGGAAGCGTTTAACTTATATCTGTTTAGAAAACGCATATGGCGGCAAACCTACGTACTCACCCCTATGGGGTTTATAGGAAAAATAAAAAGAACACCATATCCTGATAAAATTTGGTATGTACATTCACTAGGTAGGGTTTAACTTATATTTACCAACAAAACCCATATGGCATCAAACCTACATACTCTAATCCCCATGGGTTTTATGGGGAAATAGAAAATATACCAAAATTCCATTGGAAACTCGCTGAGTACGCAGGTCTGCTGCGACGGGGGGTATTTTTTACATTTTTGATCAGGGGTGATAACTTTTATGAGCTACAGACAGGCCATCGTTGATTAGTTTTCAAACCTCTTTATCATGAAAATTGGACTGGTTCGCAGACGAAAACTAAGCCCAAGCTAAAGGGGGTCTCGGTCTACTGCACGGAGTAGGCTACGTTCCTCTTTACCTGCATTACTCACCATGAAAGTTTTAATAGAACACCCAACCAAATAGGTAATGAATCACGCTGAAGAGTAAATCCGATGGATGGCGTTAACATTATGAGTAACCACCCGCTTCTGGCTCTAATCTGTGTACCTAATTCCTTATATTGGCGAGACTTTAATGTGTGATAGGTTTCTTTGTTTAATATGGTAAACTGCACAAATCACCAGCCGCAAAAGAGCCTTAAAACCCCATAAAGCAAAAACGCCTGAATGTGTCTTCTATAGTGTTTGCGTTTCCCCGTTAGAAGTGGGTCGGCATTGTAGTGCTACTGGCGTCGCGGTCACTTGACTGGATGATGAACATAATGAGAGTGGGTGGGGATTCGTCATTTCCCTCCCATGTTGCACACCTACTGTCCGGTGAACTGCCAACTGCCACCACGCCGCGCCGCGCCGCAGGACTTGAAAGAGCATTTAATACTCAATAAAATGTCAATACAATTTCTGCATTAGATGAAGAAATTTGGCATTCGTTTATTTATTACCATTACATTTTTTCTAAACTTATTTTGTATTTTATTTTATACAAAAACGGATTTACAGCCTATCACACGGATTTGTTCAACTGGTTCCTCCCACATTGAGAGGCTGTTTTATTCTAAATGTCGGCTTTCCTCCGTTTTATATATTGATTCTATTAATGGTTAATCAAACATGCTGGACCGGCAAAAATCATACTTTCTCGAAGAATTACTCGTCTGAAAAATTGAAAACTATATCTTGGATATAGAACAAAGTTGAAAATTCTCTAGAACAAAGTTTTTTGAATGTATAAACAAACTTAAAGAAGCCCAGTCTTACTAGCTGCTTACAAATCATACGCAATGAAATAAGTTTATAGTTTTTATTTCTAAACTCAACTTCTCCAAATTTAAATATTATATGTCACCCACCACGCCTTTGTCTGAGTTGTAATTGTAGTGGCATAGAGGAGCTTTCTCACAAAGTAAATAAACAAAGGCGGCGTCATTAGGCAAGATAAATAATCCATATCATACAATTTAAATAGATTAAGATCATAAAAGCGGAAGAGGAGTTTCATTCTCAAACCTATGAATACCGGATAAACAGCGCAGCCTGAGCTTACATCAGACCAGGCATTAAGTGCAGATTAGATAAGGTCGTTTACAGAGATTGCCGATAAACTCTCATAACGACGATAACGGGCATAAAGCGGGCTGGAATACGAGAGGAAAACCAACCGACAGCTGATGGGCCGCCGCCGCCGAGCGGGGAGTATAGGGCCTACCTGATGTGTACAAATACAATATAATACACACATTCAGGAGACTGTCGCTGAAAAGAAACTAAACTATCGAGATTCTGTGTGAATTATATAGGTCAATGTAAATGTTATCCGACTTAACAGTGCAAAGAAAATGCATTGAGAAAAAGAAAATTTGAATGAATGCACATACCAGAGTTAACATCCGACTGACTTGATCGTAATTTGAAATTTCAAGAGTTTCGGTACAACAAATAGAATTACAGAAGTTCGGAGGTTGACCTCGAATTCTGGAGTTAAAGTTTAAAGTTAGAATATCACTATTCGGACTTTAGAGACTTATGCAATTAATTAAAGTTGTAACTTCGATTTGGTATATAACGTTATATAGGTATTTGGTATGAACAATTTTATAATCACGTTGGTTAATTTTAAGAAAAAAAGACCAAAATGCAAATGGCATTCTCTATCATCTCCTCTATTTCAATATCAATTATAATTGGACAGTAATTTTCGTAAAGAATCAGTTAGAATGACGAAAGTGTATACCGTACCTTTTAAAAACTAAAGAAATTCCGGCCTTCTTAATTTTAAACTTTACTACCGTAATGCATGTGATTAATAAAGTGCAAAACGCTTGATTTATTGTTTCTAAATGTAATTTATTTTAATGAGTATATGTAAGTTAAACAAATAAAAACATATACATTTACACTTAAAAAGTTTGCAAATTATTTAAAGAGTGAGGTTTCATCAAAAAGTTATAAATATAAATCAATACACAATGGAGTCAGATACACGCGGATGTCGGAACTTGGCTGAAAGGCTGCTTCCACGTTTTGGATAGGTCAATAGAAAAGTTGCCGCGACGGCGGAATCTCTCTTCAAACAGACTTTGGAAGTTTCTCCCAGTTTGTCCGCCTTTTACAACTTCCATCGGAGAACAAGAGGAGGCAATCACACGGGAAATACCACCTGGAGAGGCTCACGGGCGCTGGTTGGTCGATGTATTGGAAATGTTACGTGAACGAAATACCATATTTGTAAACTTTTTTTTATATAATTAAAAAATTACATTATTTTAATAAAAACTATAAATACGTCCAATTTTAGTTCAATGAAGCGGTTTATTTTACCGATATAATTGTATAGGACTAATAATAGTTTAGCAAAGTTGCATACATACAAATACTATAAGTACATCTCGATGAACCTTTTTAAAATGCCAAATTATTTTATTTAGAATTTGAAAAGTAAAGCTACATATATTATTTAAGAAATTCCGTTATTCACCAACGGAATATTAATAAATGAAATTTACCAGTGTTTTTCTCAATCAAAACGTAACATAACATAATTGTTATACAGGGTGTCTACAACTTTACCATCCTCTCATCCTCTTTCCATGTAACATACAAGTTTTAAAAAAACACCACATGATAGAGTGGGTCAAAAAGTTTTAATCAGTAGCAGTTTTATCAGCTAATTAGTTTATATTGTTGCTTGGTAAACAATAACAAATAATTTGTGAGTCCCATAAGAATCGCAATGGATGTTCGTATTAAAGCGGAGTGTGTGGAGTGGTTTATCGAAACCAAGTCTATGATATTGTTGTTCAACGGAGATTTCGGACAAGATACAATAGGAATCCTCCTTCAAGAAAAACAATTAAGGCTTGGTTTCAATAAACCACTCCACACACTGCGCTTTAATACGAACATCCATTGCGATTCTTATGGGACTCACAAATTATGTGTTATTGTTTTCCAAGCAACAATATAAACCAATCAGCTGATAAAACTGCTACCGATTAAAACTTTTTGAGCCACTCTTTCATGTGTTGTTTTTGGAAAACTTTTATGTTACATGGAAAGAGGATGAGAGGATGGTAAAGTTGTAAAGATTTTTTATCGACACCCTGTACATTGAAAATAGATTTCTTCGATATACAGCGTGATATCTCTCCAAGGCAAATGATATAAAATAAATTTCGAAATTATATGATTTGTTATTTTGATTATTTATTAGATTTATGGAAATGGTATAGGCGTAAAATGGAAAAGTACAGCATAAACATATTGCGCAGTTAGTAATAAATCTTCAATTTAAAATGTACCAGAGTTTTAGAGACTGATCGAAATTCAACCAAAATACACTTGATCTGGAACGAGTTACTATTTACTGTATTAATAAGCAAGAATGTTTCTTTTCTTCTTCTTTTATCAGTTAGTGTGCCGCATTGTAAAAGAAATCCGCGCATACCGTCAGAAATGTATCGTAGATTTCGGAGTAGAATCGCATTACAATTCATATTGGTCCCCAGGGCTACCCATACCAGTGTAAAGAAATAATTACATTAAGTAGGGACATCCTGGGGAAGTGAAAAACGCCATTATTGAAACGCAGCTAGCACCACCAAGATTAATTTTTTATAAAACATTTGCTGATTGGTTGAATGAAAACAGATGGCTTTTTATGTAAACAAATATGCTCATTTTTAAATTTAAGCGGTAGAAACAACGCTTCCCAAATTTATTAGGAGAAATAATCCTAGCATCAGCGCTGTATTTTCAACTGGTTTTCGAGGGGAAAAAAATATCAATATATTTTAAACTAATTAGGCCCCGGTACCAGCGAGATGGCCCGGTACACTCGAGCGTCAATTTGGTCTACTATAGGCCAACTTCCTCACAAGGCTGAAAAACTATTCAGTGTGTTGTAGGCCTAATATTTTTTGGATCCACCTTTGGGCATCGCATCGGAATTGTGCAGTCCACGGTTGTGAAAGCTTCCTACTTACAAACATAGACTCGTCATGAATAATTTAACGGTGGGTTGATGTTGGCGGTCTTCCAAAATGCCCTTACTCAACTGCGCATTGGCCAAACAATCTTCACATTTCTCAATTCACGGCGTTATTCAGAAGCTATAAATAAAAAAAAAATATATCGCAGAAAGAAATTGTTTGACGTTTCTGATGTGATCACGTCCACGATTAATTAACTTCATAAAATCGAATTCCAAAACTCTCTAATTTATCACTAGCCGAAATACAAATATATGTTTGTCTCAAGTGTTTCGTAGACCTAATAAATGATTGGTAAGGTAATATAGTACTATACAGAGTGCCCTGGAACTCTCGGGGATCCCTTTTTTGTTCCTTACATCGAGACAAACAAATTTTACAATATAATCATGGGACTGTGGTACCTAGTTTTCTGTCTGTCCGTCTGTGTGTAATTTTTCTCTTAACTCATGATATAAATTAAATACCCCCGTCGCAGCAGACCTGCGTACTCAGCGAATTTCCAAAGAATTATTGTTTCAACATCAAAGAACATTGTGGCTTATATAATTAATAATCTTTACAAGGAAATATAATATATTTAATGGAATTATATTTCTGAGCAAAATTATTTTTATTTAATAATTTATATATTAATATTTATATTGCAATAAATGACTTTTTTAACAGTAATTGAATTTTTTACTATATGGAACATAGAGTATAAAAATTCTTTTAGATCGACTTTAAATTTCTCTTAGGCGAATTTTTGACCCCCAAAAGGCTTTTTTATTACTAATTTGATTTCAATGAAATTCTCAGGTTAGATTTTAAGTATTTTAAACTAGGTAATAAACTATAATCGAGCAATTATTTTCAAGTATTAAAAAAGCTTATTTTCCGGTATTTTTGACAGAACTTTAGTTGTTTAGGCTACATGGTTTGACTAATGTAGTTGCTATGATCAGTTTATTTTCCCCCATCGCAGCTGAGTTGTCGCTGTATGCTGAAAACTACATAACATAACCTTTTCTTGTTTAAATTTGCTCGCCGTTATGTTACGTTTTTAAATAAAATTTAATTGATATTTTGACAGACCTGTTTGTTAAATTAAATAGATCAACATGTTTACTTATTGAAGTTATAAATTATACCAAAAGATAGGCATGTTGATGTGGAATGAATTGATGTCGTACGGAATTATGCGATTAACTATAATTTATGGGATACAACTAATATCTATTTGGGAGAAAGATTTAAATTGAACAACTAATTTGAATGTGTTGTGCCATTGTAGCCTATGTCTCAGGTAACAAAATATGCATTAAGTGTTAAGTAAGCGTAATTATACAATACTTACATTACTTGATTTTTATTAATTTTGATTAATTAATCATGGATTTTAAATTGTATTGTTTTTTTCGCTTTACAATCTATTTACCTTTAATATTGTAAGCATAATTATTATTAAGTTACTTGCTTGTTTTAAGGTCTTAGCTAAAATCATTCTTTGTATGTATTTATTTGTAGGCTAGGCCTAGGATGTACGCCGGTTGACTTCGGACGGTTAGATGACGTTCCACTCTTCACATTCGAGGAGATGGAAACCTCCGTTCTCTCCCTAAAGAGCAACAAGGCTCCTGACCCGGACGGGATTCCCAGCGAGGCTTTAAAGAAAGTATTTTCAATTAATGCTGACTTGTTGTTGAGAATGTACAACGCCTGTTTGGTAGAAGAGGTGTTTCCGGCTCCCTATGGAAAACCGCAAGACTTGTACTGATCAGCAAGGGCAAAGGTGATCCCGAGCTGTCGTCGTCCCACAGGCCTTTCTACACGTTGGACACGGCTGGGAAGCTGTTCGAGAAGCTGATCCGTTCCCGCCTGACCTCTGCCGTGGAAGCTGCCGGGGACTCATGCCCCCGTCAGTATGGCTTTAGAAAGGGACGGTCAACGATTGACGCTATCACCGAAGTCCATGGAGAACTGTGAAGAGAGTCGAGAGCCACAACCATTTCTCTCGTTGAGTAGTGCTTCTTGTTACGCTTATGTCAAGAATGCCTTTAACTCGGCGAGGTGGGTCGATATGTTGGATGCGCTTCACAACACCTTTCGCGTTCCTGCATATCTGTTGCGACTCATTGAGGATTATCTCCGCTCTCAAAGCCTTATTTACGACACAAGGGACGGAACGTGGACGATGGAAGTTACTTCTGGTGCCGCGCAAGATTCAATACTCGGCCAGGATCTCTGGAATGTTGCCTATGACAGCCTCCTGAGGTCGGAGATGCCTGAGGAAACCACATAAACCACTTTGGTTGGGTACGCCAATGATGTCGCAGCTCTCATTGTCGCACGCACCGTTGAGCTGGCCCAACTAAAGTTGAACCGAGTCATGCGTGTGGTCAACACATGGATGTCCGATCACGGTCTCTCGCTTGCTCTCCGTAAGACGGAGATTGTGATCCTTACGAAGAAGAGGATAGACACCGTCATTCTGTTCCGAGTGGGAAGGGAGGTGGTCCAATCAATTCGTGCTGCTAAGTACTTCGGGATTATGGTGGACACCAAGTTAAGCTGGAGGGATCAGATATTCCGTACGGCGGACAAGGCCGCTAAGGTAGTCACTTACCTTAGTAGGCTGATGGCCAATGTCGGGGTTCCACGATCCAGCAGAAGACGTCTGTTGATGTCCGCGGTTCAGTTCGTGCTTCTTTATGAAGCAGAGGTGTGGGCAGACGCTCTCGATAAAGAGTAGTACAGGTTGCGACTCGCTCGGGCTCAACGTTGAGCGGCCCTCGGGGTGTGTTCCGCCTACCGGACAGTGTCCGAGCCTGCCGTCCTGGTGGTCGCCGGAGTTATCCCTGTCAAGCTCTTGGCAGGAGAGAGGAAGGCAATTTATCAGAGACAAGTCGAGATTGGCAAGGACACGGCAAGAACAGCAGAGCGCTCCCGAACCTTCCAGCAGTGGCAACACAGCTGGGAGCACGACACCCGAGGACGATGGACTGCGCGACTTATCAAGCACGTCCAACCATGGGTGGAACGGCTACCAATTCTTTATTTATTGCTCGGGCGTTCCCGACGATGCGGAACACACATTCTTCTGCTGCCCCCGTTGGGAAGGGTCCCGCCTGAAGGCCACACAAATATTTGGTGCATTTTCGGTGGACTCGGTCTGCCAAAAGATCTTGGAGGATGAGGGCAACTGGGATTGTTTATCACAGTTCGTGCGGGGCATCCTCCTGGAAAAGAAACATGATCTGGACCGCGAAGTGGCCCAGATCCCTTGATCGAGTGGCTGGATAAGGAGTGAGCCCCACGGGCATAAGCCAAATTTAGCCCTACCCCTACGTAATGTGATAAACAACTCCAGGTTAGAATCCTAAAGAGTAGATGCGAGGTTTTTTAGTGGGTAAACCCGTTTTTAGGGGAGGCTCACACTACAGGCTTGCCACCTGTGTGCGTAATGCATTTTTCTTACCTCTCCCTCAAAAAAAAAAAAAAAGCGTCACCTAATAACTCAAAAAGTGAGTAAAAAATTCTTGTACGGGACGGACATCGGAGCGTATTCCTAGTAAAAGTGCATATCCAAAGCTTCCATGCAAAAGGAATGATTTGTTTACAAATAGCAAAACATAAGTTAAACATTTCAAATTTGACAAATATGCAGAAGACAGCTGATCAGCTGATTAGGAACAGATGCCTTACTATCTCCATCTCTCTTGCTCCCATTATATAGGCTAATTATTTTCCATGAAAATTCCATGGGATTTTAGCATGTAGGTTTGCTGCCATGTGGGTTTTTGATCAAATATTAATTACTCACCACCTAGTGAAGGTTCATACAAATTTTTATTAAGATATGTTGATAAATAAGCGATATATAACTTTTTAAAGATTTACCCATAAGAATAACATGGGAAACTTGATTTGAATTTTCTCTGTAACCAGTTAAGCTATTTTAAAGATTCAAAATACCAAATTGTTTGTTTTTTTAAGCTCTTTTAAATGGTTTTAGTTAAAATTGTTGAATTTTAAAAATTAAGGTCCAAAAATGCCAAAAACCCATTTTTTACCCCTTTGAAACCCCATAAAACCCCGTTCCCATAACCCAATCATGCTGGTTCGCGAACTCATGAAAATAGATCTGGTCTTACACCTTCATACCAAATTTCATCAAAATCGGAGGTCGCTGTCAAAAGTTATCAGTACCACGGACACATAGATATATAGAGATATATATATATATATATATATATATATATATATATATATATATATATATATATATATATATATATATATATATATATATACATATATATGAAAATGAACGAATGGTGTTTTTGGCTTCTGGGGACCTCAAAATGAAAAAGTAAAGTGGTCCCTGGCTTAGGTCTTACCATGGCTACTACCGTAATAGCGTATTCCCTATAGGGAAATTCGCTAAAACCACTTGAGGTATTGAGTTAAAACTTGGCATGAAATCACATTGAAACACATCAATTTTTGTGTCACGATGCAAGGAACAAATATACAAAAATGTTCCAGGAGGTTCCGGGACAAACTGTATATCTTTGATTCACACTGTCAATCCGAAGACTTTTTTAACATACACGGTGTAATAGATTGTCTCTTAAAATGAGTTATTTTGCGAAAAAGAACTTTGTCAACAAGAAACTTATTGCCCCTCTAATTGATAGACCGGTTTATTATGACGAGTAGGATTAAAACTCTACACAGTCTCGGCAAACGCTTCGTCGAAGGAGCGAGCCATGGTAGTTGAAAACAAAAAGTAGCAGCAAATAAAAATTTAAGGAAATACAGAGTTCGAAAGGTTAATTTGTACTAAGCATCGACCTGCGGGTCAACGTAGCCTGTACGCCTGTAGCCTGTATGTGAGGCGACACGCCTGTAGCCTGTAGTGATGTGATGCGCGACCGCATGGTCCAACCTTGGACACCTGGCACGGCGTGGACACAGCCACACACATTGTGCAAAGGGCAGTCAGTGTACACGGTAACTATTGCACCGCAGAGAACAGCTGGTTGGACAATCGAGAGAAGAAAATGGTACTATATGCCACAGAGAAGAAAAGAGTCCATTCTTCTCTGTGGCCCTATTCCATATCTGACTTCACTTTTCGTAGCTAATGGTAATTTGCATTACTTAGTCTCACAATTCGGAAGTAATTCCACTATTTTAAATGTAGTACCAGGGGGACCGAGCTTAAGCTCGGTAAAATTATTACTTTCGTTCTCACACAAAGCTCGTTCGCTCCGCTCACTCGCCCTCTCCCCTTTTGAAGACGAGCTCGTTCGCTTCGCTCACTCGCCAGGCCGAAGGGTATAATTTTGCTTTAAATATATAACACATTGGTTTTATCTACAGTTACCAGCTGATTTTTATTCAATTTAAAAACCTCCATAAGGATAACATGGGAAATTTGAAGGGCTCTAGCGCGAAAACCGGATTTTTCCCAGCTATGGGACCAACGCCAATCGATTTCTGGTGGCCAAAACCCCCATATTACATCAAAAAATCAAAAATCCTTGGAGCGAAAAAAAACTTTGCCCGGACAAATGGAGCTTGTTTTAGAGTATACGATATAAAGTAGTTTGCTACGACTATTTCATGATGTCAAAACTCTGAAAGTGACTTTTAATGGTTTATCGAGAGATATTTATAATACTAACTGCAGTAGAAATAATATTGTATATTTTGCACCCAGAGTCGAAAGTGGAGTGTGCTAGTGCGAGATAGTATTACATCGAGCAGTATATTAAAGTATAGGTCATAAAAACGAGCGAAGGCAATACGAAACCTTTCAGCCAGGGTGCTAATGATATTTTTCACAATTAAGTACTACGCTATGGAATGAATTTTAATGCAGCCAGGTGGAATCACGGAGTTAAAACAGCTCAACATCAAAACCACTGCTTTGAATAATTGTTTTGTTATTTCTCTCACTTAGGCCTATCGGTATGCAAGTAGTTATGTAAAGTTGTGTACGCCTGAACAAAAATTGACACTGATGCCAACATATCAGTTGTCTTTCGGGGTCTGGGGCAGCAAAACTTAGATTGTAATTTCGATATTCAAAAAACTGACCTAAAGCAGAACATTAAAATTTTTCAAATACAATAGGCCTAATAACAACGTTTTTTAACTCTCAGCACAAAACTAAAAGGGAGTGAATTCAATTACAACCATAAAATCAACACGATCGCCGGATGGCAAATTATAGTGATGGAAGGGACGCGACCGCGATCTCATGGGGCGGGCGCGGGACGGGGACAGCGGTGTGTTTGTTTGGTCAGACTGCATCGATTAATTGCATCAGCTGTTTATTCTGGGACAGCCAGTTCCCCAGTGGCATTGATTTCATCGCATTACAACACGACCGCCGATGGCACCGTTATCTGGCGACGATGATTAGCTTCTATTTGCCATGTTTTGTCATTACTGGGCTCCTATCGAACAGAGGTGGGCGATAATTGCAATCACCGAGGCTTAAGCGAATTATGAAAGCGCCATCATAGAGGGAATTGGGACGGATCTGATGACTGGAACAACTGCGCATACAACCATTTTCATGAACATTACTTTTCCTCATGAAGAGATTCAATAATTTTTATTGCTGTGTATAAGTATATACATTTTGTTCCAGACAGCTATTCTAAGAGTTCATTATTTATTCACTCTCAATACTTAATGGGTCCCATTTGACTTTTTGCGAACTGTTCTGTAATCGTACAGGGACTACCGGTGTTAAATCTCTGTCACAGGGTGTTTATTTGTCTCTCTCTCGCGATAGCGCGCGTGTGTTTTAGTGCAAAAATGATTTTTTGTCATGTTACATGGTGAATGAATGTTACATATGGCCCTGCATGAGAAAAATGTTTATGTGTATCCCATGTTTGACAATAGGTTCCTAATTCCAATCTGGCTGTTTATGTAATGTATGGTTGTAAAAAGGAAGCCGAAGTCTGCGATCAGTGATTTTTATATCTGTGTTCTTATACTACCTAAACCGCGGATCCTGGACCAAATTACTGCATGCTAGAAGTTACATAACTTTTTTACATGCCCCGTCAACAGCACAATCATAGCCTGCGTTTCACTCAACCGCGCAACCTTTTGGCTGTACAAGGAGGAAATCATTTCGCCAAATTCTGAAGCCGGTTTTTGCACCAAGGTGAATCACGCGGCCTTCATTTCTTCACTTGTGACCAGTTGTGACGTCGCGCGTCGGCGACACTTTACCTTGACCGCGGCGATGCGGTGCGAACATCCTTAAAATTACTGACTGAGGTAAAGCCGGAATCATAGAATACAGGTCAGTTTGATATCGAATAGCATAGGGGGTTTACATTTCGATTCAGACGCAGAACGACAGAGGTTCCGAACAACAGAAACACATGATCCAAATATCAACTCCCCGTACCCAACAAATTTTGTTGCAAGTCCTACATCCTAGCTAGAACATCACCAAGGAACAATGTAGGTTTCCCACGGCGGCTGTTCGTACCGGCTAGCGTTACAGCGTTACGTAACGCTATTTCACACACCGACCGGGCAGACCTAGACAGAGTCAGCCTCGCGACGTCACCGTACTTCTCCTTGACCGGTGCCACCTGACAAACACTAGCGCACCATGCGCTCGGCAAGGGCGGCGGCGCGACGACACTATCTGGATCATGGCTGCACCGCGAGACCGTGATCGCCGGCCGAGCTGCTTTGCGACTGCGACGCTGTTGAGACAGTTTCCGCCGCAACTTCCTTTGTTTACCATGCAAATCACTTACGTGTCCCAAATAGAGCAAGGTAGATTGATGGGTATGTGAAAATAGGATACATATACAATTGGTCTAGTGAATATGGTTTATATGAGGGATTATGGAAAATTCTGTAAAGTAATCAGAAAAAATGAAACATAATTTATAATGTCATGCTGGTAAGAGAAGCAGTTACCAAAGCCACGAGTTGCACAGATAATGTAATCTGGACGGTTCCGAGAGGTTGGCTGCACTACAATGGAGGTGTTGTGACAACAAACTATACTAAGTTTAGGACGGGGTAGAGGATACTCGCGAACAGTTCTAACTTTGGCCGGACCTAACTAAACTCTGACACGACGAGCAACATTCCCCAACGATGACGATTCATTTTTATGATGCACACTCACTACGAGCATACTGATATGATCGATCAAGGCGTCCAAGTTCCGTGGCGGAACCAAGCACTACCAGGACTTACGGTATTCATCAATAAGTTCTTTCTTTGCCTATAGACTATCATCGCTAGTCATTCATGTCATCTACCCCTTGAAATATCATGCACGTTGTACAATAGGCCTTTATACTAATTTAGGCAACAGTAGCCTATTTTTGCTAATCTTTATATTCGAAAATATTGTCAAAAAATAAATTTGAAACCCTGTCAACTTTTTACAACCATCAAAATTTATTATTACTTTATGAGGCACTTATTTGCCTCAAAAACATTAAAATTCTTACCATATAGTGGTGAAACAAAACACGTTACAAGTAGGTCTAAGTTATGACTAATTAACGAAAGCGGTGGTTAAACAAAGGAATAAATTATGAATGTCGAGTCAGGTCGTCAAGCTACAACCTATTTCAAGCTTACGTTTGAAAATAACAGAACTTAAAGTGATCACAAAGCCCGTACCATACCTCTGACGTAGCCTATTTGTTGATGAATTACGTAAAGAGGTTTCTCTGGGTTGGTCGGGTATTTATAGCGAGCATATGGAACTTTCTCCACATCACGAGAGTGACCGTGCAAACTTCAGCTACTATTCACACCACAAACATTAAACTTTTTGGATTATAGTAGGCTTCATTGATCATATTAGTTTTATTTTTTTTTTATATAAATGGTCATATTGAGCACAACTTTATATAAAAATAAGGTCTAACGTTTATCTTAGGAATAACTCATAAGCACTTAAAATTTACAGCTGACGGATTTCTAGGTGAAAAAATTAACTAGGCCTAAATGACTTAAATTGATTTCAATTTAAATTCTGCACTTTGGTATCTATTTTTAGGGCTACAAGTTGGCATATTTTGCATCCAGTAACTTAAGAATGTGTTGAACATAATTTATTTTACTGTAATATTAATTGGAAAGTTTAGGCCTATATTTTCAATGTGAATAGAGAGTTTTTGCAACATACGGTAAATCTTACGGTAAACACGCTAAAAACGCTATTTTTAAGTTGCCAAATTTACGTTACACAGGATATTTCAACTGTATTATTAGTGTTTAATGGTGGGTACTATTGATCTCTTTTCAACAAACTTTCGTAGCTTTAAGCATCAAAAGTACCTAAATCCACCATTATTTTAAATAGCGTTTAGCGTGTACCGTATTCATTTACCGTGTGTGCAAAAACACTCGATTATTTGCTCTTAATGCACATAAGGGCGACAATCCAGCGAGAATTTTCGGAGGCAAAACTTTGAATATTTTTTTTGTCGGGGCACGGGCCATCTCTTAGACAATGTTTGTTTTCGTCAAGGTCGTGTAGACCCGCGGGAGACCGAGCAACTAATACCTTCTCCCGTCAGTCATGGGACATGGGACACGTGATAATGGGTTGTTCCTTCTCATGTGGGCTCCTTGTAAAACCATCTCGAGAATGTTGAAGTTTAGATGAGTTTCATTGAATTTACTGGGGGCCTAAATAAAATCCAGGAACCTAAATCAGTAGACTACTCTCTATTCTTTTAATTATTTTTTTTTTAAAACGAGACATTATAAAACATTTTCTTTCTATATCTTGAGAACAAATTAATAGTCCTTAATAAACTTGTACCGTATTGAGAAAAGGTACTGGAACGGAAGTGAAGACTTTTCTTTTGTAATTCGGGAAAGCCTTCACAATTAATTTTCATGACAATGTAAGATAAATTTATGAGAACACTGAGCGAATAAAACATTTGCCTCTTAGAAATTAAAATTTTAACAGATAAAAAATCTAACAGACAGACTAAAACTACACAAAAGCAAAACATTACACTCCTAAACTATATTTTTATTATTTTTTTATATGATTTATAACTTTGAAATTTAAAAAATAATTGATAAAATTTGCAATTTTTGGTGTCTGTTCTTAGATATTGTGGCACTTGTATAAAATAACATTGTAAATAGGCAACCTATTCCTAAGTGGTAGGCTTAAGTATTTTTTATTGGAGTAACACAAGTTAGCTGCTAATATTAACACTTCCGTCGGGAAAGAGTAATAGAACCTCAACAGATTTCCTCTTTAAAAACTGATTTAATTTACCGCGCTGCACATAAAAATAGTTCTCTTGTACTGGTAAGTTACATTTAAAAAATGGTAGGCCTAGCCTAATATACAAGTACGGTGTATGCCTATGAACTTATAATATTGCATGACAATCAATAAACTTAGAAGCCTAAAATAATCAAGCCTAAATGATAGTCGTGAGATATGAAAAGATCAAAAGATGAATAGCCTAGGTAAGTTATTGTGTAAATTATCTAGGTAGGAACAGGAACGTTTCGAGCGCAATCGGATGTTTTCGGACGTAGACGGAAAATCGATTTCTGAAATGGGCGTGTTCATGTGGGGCAACTCACGGGTCAAGTACGCACTTCCCAACCAAAACAATGATTTCAATTTACATTTAGACTGAGTTACTTGAAGAAAGAAGTCTAATCAGATCGTCAGCACATTAGGGCCAATCGACAAAACACTTGGTTTTTAGGGGTAGAACAGTTCATACAATATTGATGTTATTACTAAAGTTCAGTCGGTGTGTTTCATACAACGTAGGTATCAGTTGTTGTAATTGAAATTTATATTAAAATTAATTTGAAACTACATAAATGATAATCGAGGGAGCAATAATTGACAGATTACGATAATAAATAATCCAAAAAGCTTACCTAGGATTTTTGTTAGTCTACATTAGCAGAAGACACCGGGATGACACATAAAGGTTATGTTCACTCAGCTAAAATAAACCGTTTCACTTTGGCACGTCGTCGTTCTAAAATCAAACATTAAGTAAAACCTGACTAATATAGGACCAATATAGCTCACAAAGAACATAAAACAAAAAGACAATCAGCTAAAGCAACTGAGAATTAAGAAAAATCACATAAACACGACGCAGCGATAAACATTCGGACCGAACGAGAAACAACTGACTAGCAGTGCTACCAACGTTCTGGAATGTAATTTCCCCACTGCACCCGTAGTTGAAAAAATATAGGGCTCGGTTGTGTAAACCAAATAGTAGGCCTAACTTTTCACAACTTCACCCTGATTTAATAAACTGTAAATCGATATATTTTAAACATAAAAAATGTATAATTAATTCAAAACATATTACAATATCATAATTCTGATTTGTTAAATTAAAGATATCGGCAGGCCTACATTTATTATAATATATTTATTAATTTATTATCCACTTCCAGAGTATGACTAACATTGCCACCGATTGCCCTTTGGTGCTTTCCCCGAAGGGGAAAGAAACAGGCTGATAAGGTGAGACCACTCAAAGTTATATTGGAATCCACGTCGGACGTGTCAGCCATCATCAGTAACTTCTCTTCCGAATCGGTGGCTCAAATTGATCCTCTTTTCTCTTCTGTCAAGCTGGCTCGAGATAGAACCCCACGTGAAATCAAGCACCTTCAAAGCCTGAACTCTGAGTTGGTTGATCGTACATCTCGTGGTGAGAAAGACCTTACGATTAAATTTGTAAATAATGTCCCTCAGATTGTTAAGAATACAAAAAACGCATAAACTCCAACGGTGCACCAAAATATCTTCACTGTTATTTTCAAAATGTTAATGGGTTAAGAACAAAACTTACTGAACTATCACTTAATGTGACAGCCTCTTGTTTTGACGTCATTGCTCTGGTCGAGACCAACCTTTCTCATGATATTGGTGACCCTGAGCTTGGTCTTACTGGATTCAACGTTTTCAGATACGATCGATCAATGGCAACCAGCTTGAAGTCAAGCGGTGGGGGTGTTCTCCTGGCTATACGTGATTCAATCCCAAGTTGTTTGATAGCCACTCCTACCTGTGCCACTGAATGCATATTTGTCAAATGTACTATATCGTCACGCACCATACTTCTGTGTTGTTCTTACATACCTCCTAGTCAATCAGCTTCCACATACTCTGACTTCTGTGACGTTGTTGATGAAGTGTTAACTTCTGCTGGTGACTATGAGAGTGTGATGTTGTTGGGCGATTTCAACCTGCCGGATGCTGATTGGAGCGACTGTGACATTCTCTATGCAACTGGAACCGATTCTTCTTACTCTTTGCGAAATTTGGCCATCATACACAACATGAAACAGATCAACACTATCAAAAACTCCAGAGGTGTCCTGTTGGATCTAGTTTTCTCCTCAATACCTTCTACTGTTGTTGCTGCTGCTGAAGATATACTTGTAGGGGAGGATAAACATCATCCAGCATTGGATATCTCTTTCTCCTTTATCGAAGATAAGCCTAAAAGTGGTGTACGTCAAGTATTCAACTTCAGAAAATGTAACCTTGATGCTGTATTCAATGAACTGCAATGCCTTAATTTTCCAATGTTCAACTCATCAACTAGCATTGAAAACAGCTTCAATGAATTCTGTGAATGGTTGAGTCTTCTCATCAAAAAGCATACTCCTATCAAGACAATTCGCTCCTCGTCTTTTCCGGTGTGGTTTTCAAGTGACCTCAAGCAACTGATCATTCAGAAGAAGATTGCACACAAAAGGTTCAAGTCCACTGGTGAATTCGTCCATCTCCGTATGTTTAGAAAATTAAGAAATCAGTGCAAAACCCTGGCTAAAGTCTGCTATAGTGATTACACAAGAAAGGTGGAGGATGGCATACCAACGAACATTAAATCTTTTTGGACTCACGTCAATAACCTAAAGCGAAATCCTGCTATTCCCTCTAGGCTCATTTTTGACACGAGGGAATCTGACGACGACGTGGATAAATGTCAACTCTTCGCTGACTACTTCTCTTCAGTATTCTGCAACTCAGCTGTCCCAGTTCCAAAATTTGATTTTGGCTGGAATTTCACTGTTCCACCATGCCTTGTGTCCCCCACTGACGTACAGAGAAGGCTTGAAGGACTTGATCCGAATAAGGGAGCTGGACCTGATGACATCCCTCCTCTCGTCTTAAAATACTGTGCAACTGTACTGGCCCCTCATCTTTCCATTTTCTTCTCGACATTGCTTACCATTGGTATCTTTCCTTCACTCCTGAAGCGAGGATTTGTTGTTCCTATCTACAAGTCAGGCGACAGAACCAATGTCAGGAATTATCGACCGATTGTGATCCAGTCTGCAATTGCCAAGGTTTATGAGAGTATTGTCCTTGACCACTTATATTTTCACCTTCGTAAGTGTATCTCTCCTGAACAACATGGATTCTTGCGCTCTCGTTCAACTGTGACAAACCTTCTTGAATTTCAGGAATATATCATGTCCTCCTTTGTTGAATCATGCCAGGTTGATTGCCTTTATTTAGACCTCTCCAAAGCATTTGACAAGGTTAACCACGCTCTCCTAATAGCCAAGCTGGAAGGTTATGGTGTGACTGGCTCATTGCTGACGTGGCTCGCTAGTTATCTGAGGGACAGAGAACTCATTGTCAAATGTGATGGATCGACATCTCAACCTTTCTCTGTTCTGTCTGGTGTCCCTCAAGGGTCACACCTGGGCCCCTTGCTATTCAATCTTTACATGAATGACATTGGTGGAGTCATTTCATCTAACTTTCTCATGTTCGCTGATGACATGAAGATTTTTGAAAGGGTAAATTCTGATGTTGGTGCACTGGACCTTCAAAACTCCCTAAACAGTATTGACATTTGGTGCAGCGAAAATGCTATGGATCTTAACGGTTCAAAATGTATTGTTTTCTCCTTCAAACGTGGCACTAATATAACACTCTACGATTACATGCTAAAAAACAACATCCTGAGAAGAGTTGATAGTGTTCGAGATCTTGGTGTGATAATGACACCTTCACTGTCTCCTGCTGAGCATATTCATCAGGTCACTGCTCGAGCCAACTCACTTCTTGGCTTCATCTTTCGGTCAACAAGAGACTTCACATCTCCTCAAACACTTGTAGTCCTGTTTAAGATGCTTGTGCGTCCTATTTTGGAATATGGATCCGTTATTTGGGCGCCCTACCAAATGAATCACATAGAACTACTCGAAGGAGCTCAACTGAGATTCATCAGGAGGCTGGGTATCAAGTTGGGATATGCCTATAGGACTGCTCCTGTGGAAGAGATTGAGGCAGTGTTCGATCTTTCACCATTGCAGCTGAGACGTCGACATGTAGATCTTGTAACCCTCTACAAGCTGGTCAATGGCCTCCTGGACTGCCCAGGACTACTGAGCAATATCGACTTCATCTCATCGAAAGGGACCAGATCTAGGACCATCTTCAGAAGGCGCTATCTTCCAACCAGTTATTCCTACCACAGTGGTCTCTCCCGGCTTATTAGAACTGGAAGTGAAGCAGCCACCCATTTGGACTTCTTCCTTGAGTCTGAGCAGTCCTTTAAAAACAAAGTGAAAAAACTGATCTAGCTTATAGTCTTGCTTATTGTTATTATAAGTACTATTTATTGTCGGTTGTTATTGTCCACCTAATTATTGTCGTTTGTTTTTGCTCACTTATTTATTGTTATCTGTTACTGTAATTGTTGTTGTTGGTACGATACTTTATTGTTATAATTACTAGTCTTGTACTTTAAGTCATTATTATAATTATTTTTAGGAGTTGTAATGTCTTGTTATGACCATCTTGAGGCTGTCCATTTATTACCTTGTTATTCAAATTTATCACTCACTTATTATTGTTATTTATTATTGTTAACTTGTTGTTGTTACGGCACTAATGTTATTTATTACTAGTCTTGTCGCTTTAAGTCACTGTTATTATTTTTAGGAGTAGTCATGTCTTTGTTATGTCCATCTTGAGGCTGTCCACTGTTACCTTGCCATTTAAATTGTACTATTGGTGTAATCCGTTGGAATAAATAAATAAATAAATAAATAAAGGGCTGATGGGCCTGAATTAATTGTGCAAGTGAAGCTGGGCTGCAATCGCAATGGCTTACTAGCGCCCTGTATTCAGCTTTATAGAGAGATCAAATGTTTATTTTAGTTTAATTTTAAACGTACTGACGCATTTGCTTTGCACTGCAGAATATCTTTTATTTATTTTATTATTATTGTTTTAAGATTGTAGCTAATAAATTTTGATTCAGCACATATTTTTTTATCATCATAAAATTAAATAAGAAATATAACTATAAATCAATTAATAAAATTACAATAAAAATAAATGTAATGCAGACGGGTATGTATGTTTTAAAATTTCTATTTTAATTTAAACATTTTTCATACAGCTTATAAGACCATAAGATCATTGCACACTAATCGAAAAATCTATTGATGCCAAAAGATGCTATATTCAATATCTTTGTGGTTCCTGATTTCACTGATCTGTTGCTGTTGATATTCTGCACTTAGCACTTTAATTCTACTCAGGCTTAACTCTATAAGGCTCTACTCAGGTTCTACTCAGTCATATTTGGCCGGGTACCTGTAATTTGGTTTTAAAACTTAAAATTTTCATTTTGCCTTTATTTTTCCAGTCACTGTATATATGGAGTCTATAGACTAATATTGTCAGCTAGCCTACATAAGTACTTTTATGTAAATGTTGTTTAATTATGTCATAAGCACTTTTTTAAGGTTTATTTATAAGAAAGGTTTTTAATTTATAATAAGTCTTTTATAATAACACCCGATTGTGGAGCGTCATAATTCACAAAAACAAACAAAATTCACTAAACTTGACAGTTTACGTACATGACGGAACTCATAGATCATTAAACAAATTTTATACTGGGAAAGAAATAAAAATGGCCTTGGTTGGAAGTAGAACCAACGCGTGTGTTATTCTCACTTGCAGGATATTGTATATCACGGTTTCACTCTTTCCATTTAGAACGTAACCTCATGAGGCATGCAATGCATGTAAAATTTCAGTCCAATAAAACAGTTTATTTACCTTTAAAATGTCAACGATATTAAGGAGTTTTTCGATATGACAAAAACCACATAACTCTAATGATTAAGTTTATTTTGAATTTTATAAATATATTTTAAGATGCCTGAGTGAAAAATGTCTTTATTTTGATTTGGTATCTGCATGAGTGAACTGTTTATAAAAATAACCAAGATTTTCAAAGAAATACACTGGGGCTAGGTATTTCCTAATAAGTGTCTTTCTATTTTTTATATTTGTTTTATTGTATAATTATAAAAACTTCAAAATTGAGCACTCGTGAGAAATGTCTCAATTTATTACAAATAATATATAAAATTTTAACTAGGTTTTTTATGGTACGGTTATTTAAACAATATTTAAATTTGACTACAAATTGATAGTATCCATGCTTATTTAATTCGCTTAAGTTTTTATTTATTTATTTATTTTTAGAGAACTCTGTCTACAGTTCTCAACCGATGTTCATGTTGTTTTGTGTTGTTGGATAGGGCTTGGTCTGTAGTTGTCGTAGTTGTCTGTAGTTGTCTGTAGGTGTAGTTGGTCCCAAGGCTATTGGTTGTTTCCGCCAAAAATTGGTAAGAATCGGACTTAAAACAAGCGCGCTATCTATAAATAAAATTAAAAAAAATTCCGATCAGCATAACACCAATGTAAAGTATACATTGATAACACTGAGATTGGTTAGCATTTTAAATATTCTGTTAACGTGCAGCTGTAGTTTTTGGTGATCACTCATATTGACAATATTGGATTGGTCGGATGTCATTGATTTAGAAATGTAACTTTTGTATTATATCAAAATAAATTGCTCGATGTAGAGCAAAACGTGTACTAGTTAAGTTAAATAGTATATTTCGTCACAAGGGCCGAAAGTAGCGTTTTGCCGGCCCCGAGATCGTGTTTCAAGTTCGAGACGAAGTCGAGAACTTGAAACGATCGAGGGTTGGCAAAACGCTTTCGGCCCGAGTTATGAACGATATTTATCATCACACTACACAATTCAATAAATTCTAAACAAGTGAAAAAATTACTTTTTCGTTCATAACAAACAAAACATAACCTCAACTTCAACTAACCTAGCGAGATGTACTGCTTGAGTTTCTGGTTGCTAGGCAACCACTTCACATCAGCTAAGGCCACCAAAACTAATACTCTAACGGTAAGTGACTACAGCTGATTCCAAGGGAAAAGCACCTTTTCCCATCTACGTCATAGGCCTACATATTATTTAACAGTTGCTATCAGCTGAACTACTAACTACGTCACTGATTTGTTATTTGTTGTTGTTGTTGTTAAATACCTTCTAATATTCTAGATTTCTCTGCAACCGTTTCCATTACTGCCCTAGGCCGGAAAATTTTGCCGGCCTAGGCCTGCAAAACAGGTGTTTCGTTGATAGAAATGAGGGTCGAAAACAGGTGATATCGATGTAGTGTGATGAAAAATTATTTACATTATTAGTATTTCTTTCGAATCTTTTAAAAGATAAAACCTATTTATTTTGTAAAAATCTATAATAATATTTAACAGACGAAAATTATGAAATCCCCATTGTTGATAGACTCTTGATATTAATCACATGGTAGCCATGCTGCTATCATGCCAGATCGCAGCTTGGTCTACATCCAACACCTCCTAGAGTAATTTCTAGGAGTTATTGCTACATCCCGGGTGCGAAACCGAGATCGGCCGTGGCCACCGATCATCCCCCATGTCCTGATCGGGGCGGTCCAAACCAGTTTTCCTGTTTCCGCCAATAAATTCACGGCCTTGGTAGCTTGAGTTAACCGACCCTAATTTATCTTGGTTGCGAACATGTATTTTTATTAATATCGGTCCCTTCCAAGAAATGTACTGAATTTTTTGAATACATAATATTATTTGGTAACTTGAAAACGTCGGACGAGGAGAAAATAGGTTTTAGTGTAAAAAAGAGTTCAAAACAGAAATTTATAGCAGTTTTACTATATATTTTTTTATTAAAAGAGGTTTACAGATTCCTTTTTGTCTTACTTTGCCCCGTTTACATAGACTATTGTTCGTACGAGATCGTTTTAGACAAAGTAAGGAAGTGAGCCGCTACAGTAGCCTACAATGTGCACGGTATTGATAAAATTCACTAGCAGAGAACGAGGATTTGAACCCACGACAACGCTCGTATACGTCCCGAAGTACGGCGAGCTAACCACTACATGCCACTACTCTACTGACTCACCCAACAATGGTTTTATGGGTTGCTATTTAGGTAAAAAAATAACAACTAAAGGTAGGAATAAAGAATAAAAAAAATTATTAAAATTGCTTTATAACCTTTGTTTTGAAATAAGTTACTTATTAATTGTGAAGAGCCATAGTTGGTTTGTTAGTATAAACTAAATAGTCTGTTTACATTGTTACAACATGATCAAGCATAGTTAATGGATAATAACTAGGGGTACCTGTGCAGCGCAATGCGCTGCATATTTCAGAATGCTTGGCCATCAAACCATGTTCCATGGTAATTTACTTAGTTTTTTTGCATAAAATTTAAATCATACTGCAAATTAATTTCCGTCTTGCAAGCGTTTGATCGATCAATGTTCACCACTTATTTTCTAACTTATTACTGTGTTATAGTGTTGAAATGTTGTGGCATTGTAAATTGTAAAAAAATTATACAACTACCCGGTAATGTGTGAAACGTTATGGATCACTCATTGTGACGGTTTTTGTAGTAGTGTATGGAAAAGTAGTCTTTTTCATAGCGAATAAGCTTACACTAATACTATTTATAACACTTTAAATCCTTTAAAACTTAACTTTCCAATTCAAAACAGAATTGAAATAAAGAATCGCAAAACTAAAAAGATAAACAATGTCTTTGTTGATGTGGTATTTTGGCTAAAATTTATCTTCATAAAAACATTTTTGTAAGCTTATTGTAATATACTGAAGGTAAAAAAACATGTACAGATTTTTGAATATTATAAGAGGTATTTTAATAGGCCTATCTTACGGTAATTGTTCTTTTAGTTCTAAATTAGCTAGGATTACGTGATGGTTCTTATGCCGATTTGTCCTAGATCCTCTGCCTTAAAACTCCTATAAAATTTAGAATAAATTCACAGATGTTGGATCTATATAGTTCATCACACAAAAAACGTAGGCCTATATGACAGTAAAAGGAAAATCAATAATTCATTACAACTCCCCGGTCTTGTATGAGCTATGCAGCACTCACTGTGACTGTTTTTGTAGCCTTGAGTTAGTAGTCGACATAGTGAATAAAGTCCACACTATTAGCCTACGATTTATAACGAAGTAAAACCTCTTTAAGTTAACTTTCCATGGCATTACAGAATTTAAATAATGAAATCACAAAAATTAAGAAAATCTAGGACATCTTTGTTGGTGCTGCATTTTGATTTGATGTGGCATTTATATTTTGGTTAAAAATTTTCTTTACACGCTAAAATAGAAAGAATGAAAAAGTCATTCTTTGTTCAGAGTGAATGCGTGTTCACTCCAAAAGAATGAAAAGTAACTCGTGAAAGAACAGAAAACCTCCACTCTTTCTAAAGAGTGAAAATATTCACTATTTAAATAAATGGATTTTCACCTTTCCAATAGATGGTTTCTCAGTCACTCTATCAAAGAGTGATTTCCTTACAGAATCAGAAGACCGCCATCTTTAACGGGTCCGGGACAATTTTATGTGCGTTATTTATATTAAGTATTGGGAAACGTTTTGTGTGTTTGCATGGCTATGGCTAAAACTTCAAGTCAGCTCTGAAATCAATCATCGAAAGCATTCACCTCCAAAAAAATCTTCCTCCTCGGCATCGGTGTCACGTCACGGCGTCTCTTTCCAGAAGCTTTCCTTCCTCAATAGTTAGCAAGCACAACTACTTAAGTTTAGATGAAGTAATTTAGTTCTATATGCAAACATACTCTATTATTAACAGGATATTGTGTAGTATACAAGACTGAGAATCACTTATAATGAAGGCAAAGCCACCTTACCTTTCTACACTTTGTCTTGTAGGTTATCATCGAGGTTCAGTTCAGTAGGTTTTAATAGAATAATATCAACATGAATAACAAAATAAAGGACAAATTTTAACTAAGTTAATGTAGCCTAAAACATTATCAAAGAACAACACAAAATAAACTAGCTAAGTTTATTTTGTATGTGTACCTATTTTGAGTAATTGTGAGAAGACTTCATTTGATAGGTTAGGTTAGAGTGGAAATCATTCTTTCATTGAGTGAAAATCATTCTTTCGTTGAGTGGAAATCACTCTTTCGTTGAGTGGAAATCACTCTTTCGTTGAGTGGAAATCACTCTTTCGTTGAGTGGAAATCACTCTTTTGTTGAGTGGAAATCATTCTTTCGTTGAGTGGAAATCACTCTTTCTTTGAGTGGAAATATTCACTCTTTCAAAGAATGACCCCAGTTCACTATTTTAAAGAGTGAATATTCATTCTTTCAGAGTGGCTCGGTTTTCCTACTTTCAAAGAGTTAAAAAGTCACTCTGAAAGAGTGACAAATAACAATACAAACAATACAAACAATTTTTGCAATAAGCTTGTTATCTATTCTGGAGGAGAAGCACTTTTAAATAATGTCTCAGGTGTTTTAATATCTTCTCATACATTCTGCATTAAATTTCTAATAGTATCACAGTAAACAGGCTATTATTAAATTTAGACCAACAACCAACTATCCCTTTTCCTAGTTCACAGCATTTTGAAAACCGATGTGCAAAAATTTAGTGTTATAATTTTTGTTAACTTTTGTTGTTGTTTCAGTACCAATCTGCTGCGATAACCGATAAGAACCACGTCAAAAATTTCAATTTCCAAACTTGTTTTTGTACAGTAAAATTAGTTTTGCTGGGGTTAAGTTAGTAATCTTATTTTGGTGTCCAAATACACGTAATTACAAAGTTCAAGCAAAATCTACCTGCTACATTTTAAGGGAAAAGGTAAAACACACAATTTGTTCCACATAAATGGACACTCCTTGCATTTAGTATGGAATTGTGTTGATATTTCAGTACCAGTAGTTCAACTGCTTCTATTCAGCTAGCTTTAAACATGTGTGTGTTTGTTTTATTATCAACAGCTGTTTTATTTTGCAATTTAATAAAATTGTTCCCCATGTTAATCTTATGGACGAAAAACGAACTTTAAGGGCCTCCTGTAGGCTTCAGAATCAAAATATCAAAAATCTAAAACCTTATTGCAAAACTACGAACTGAGACCATTCTTTTGACACCTCAAACTTTAAAATTGGTCCAGAAATAAGGGAGGAGAAGCGTTAACAAAAAAAGGGCATCACGTATTATATATATAGATATAATTTGAAACAAAAGGTAATTTAATTTTAGTTTTATGTGAAACTTTATAATTTTTTTATTCTAACCAACACTTGGTATTTAATCATGATCCATGTCTCCAACATAGGCTACAAACATCTTGAAACTAGTTCAAAATTATAGTCTACAGTTTATTAATACCGTTTATTACCATAAAAATTATACTCAGTTATCATTTTATAGCTTAAACATTTGATAGAACATGGTGATGGATGAAGCATCGTGGTTTCAAATAACAGCTGGAAAACGATTACAGAAGTCAAACACTGTAGCTAAGAATATTGTACAAACCGTATATTAGTTAATTATAAAAAATAATACCAAACTGTGTACAAAATGCTTTGGTTAGCTAAGTTATAAAGTGTTTATAACAATAGCCATAACGTAGATGAAGACGTACCGCAGGCGGGCAGGCGTGGACGGCGGGTCGGCGGCGGACGGCCAAAAGGAAGTTGTCAATCTCGCGTCGTCCCCAGCTTCGGTACCGGGCAATCGCCACACTCTGTACTCTGTGTACTCCGGCCACTCACTGGTCATACTCGATGGGTCAACACTCCGAGAGGCTTCCTCATCAGCTGTCAAACTAGTTGGCCATTAATGAGGCGGCCACCTCGGCCAGCTCACCTCCCGGCGGATGACGTTTACCGGAACAGGTTTCTCCTGGGAATCTTAATCTTTTTGTGATGGTCACAATTAATTGCATAAAAATATATTTTGCTTAGAAAAAAAAAAAAAAAAAACTGAAATAGTATGTTTTTCTACATTTTTAGATACTGTAGTCGTTATTATCTTATTTGAAATATTTTTCACCTTTTACCTACGACTGAACAAATAATAAAATATTTGAACATTTTAGAATTAATTGAAGGGAAGATGTTCTGCTGGATCTCGAATTTCCTTCATAAAATATAAGTTAGGGAATACTAATCCTAAATAACTTTCATGAACTCAAATGGTGTTTTGTGTGTAGGCGAAGGTATGAATTATTTTGTGTTACGCTGGTGTACCTGAAGATACAGTCCTTGGACCCATCGTATATATGTTGTTTATGAACTTTATACGACTCAAAACATTTAACCACCAATGTTGCTTATTTTCAAGTGATACTTCATTGAATGATTTAAATGACTGATGCGAACTTTCGGATATCCGGAGCGAAGAATTGATGCTTAGTGCAGCCTTCTGCTTCAATGGCTTGAGTCAACTCTACGTGGGTATTGGTGGGTTTGGAAAAAGGATTTTGATTTTAAAATGGGGAATTCAAAACGTATTTATGAATGATGTTGGTCACATGCTTATTAACAAATAAGTTTTTGAAAAATATTATTTTTTTTTCTAAATAATAAAATTGTAACAATATTCAATATCTCCTTTTTAAAATAAAAATTGCTTTAAGGTTTTTTAATGCAATGTATAAGGAAGTAGTACTATAAAATAAAACTCTTTGTGATGTGAAAATCTACATCTCATTAAAAATAAATTAATTGATAGGAAACTAAACTTGTTCTTGAACATCAAATTGACAATAGAATAAATATTTTAAATTGAGAACTTTTTGTTAAATTTTAGACAGTCTGTTTCCAATGCGTCACAAGGTTATTTAATAGGATGAGCACGAAATTGTTTCAAGACTTATATATAAACAAACCATCGGATAAGAATCAAGAAAAATACTAACACTTTAAAGCCTCGACTCTAATTTCTAATCTCTCTTAATTGCATTAGGATCAGAACTGGTGATATGAAATCAACCGTACACCTTCAGAACGCGTCATTGCAACCAAATTTCAAGTAGTAACTGATTTATTTAATTTTATAAATATTTGAAAATGAAAAGTTTTAATTTTTTATCAGTTGGTTCCAACACCAAATTAAAGCAGTTGCACTTAGTTATCAGACGCTCATCTACCTCAAGAGTAAAGGGCATAAAAATTCCCCGAAGAAAAGTTTAAGAGGAACGAATACCCTGAATACCTTTTAGAGTATGAACACAAGTTAAACACTTTTTGGTGCTGTTTTGAATCATGTTTAAAAAGCTTATATTAAAAATCCCCGAAAAGGTGGGTCGCTTCTTGCTTAAAAGAGATCTATTGTTTCCAGATCGCGAAGTTGCAATGATGCAATTCTGCGAAGGCAGAGCCCAGTTCTCTCCGGACCTGATATGACAGCTTTCAAGCAGCTGTAATCGGCGGAAGCAGCAATTGTTGGGGACAATGTAGCAAGCAAGACCTCCTCGACGGCATTCAGATGAGGCTATGCCCAACTTGCCAACATACTGCACTATATGGGGAGTGGAGTGCAGTGGGACACTGTATTTTGGCAGATTTGGATGTTATCTGGGCTCTTCTGTAGAGGAAAGTAGTTCTTCGAATAGTTTTGAGATGAACTTTGGTCATCTTGAACTGTTAAACTATGTAAATAGTAGATTTTGAAGGTAATAGGCTACACAAAAAATGCAGTAGTTCGTTGAAAACCAATTCGTGTTTGCAAAAAAATAAAAAATCAGTAAAATAGTTGTTGGGAGAAATAAGAAATTGATTTTTCACTGGTTTCACTAGTTTACTTAACTAGTTATTCTATTACCGGTAAGACATTAGAAATACCCCCGTCGCAGCAGACCTGCGTACTTAGCGAATTTCCAATGGCAATCTTTACATAAGTGAACATAACACATTTAAACACACACTATAAGTCTTTACATAAGTGTGATATCTAATTTCATGATGATCAGACATTTTTTCGATACCGATCTTACTGGTTAACGAACTCATCCAAGAGAATCTAACTTTACATGCCTGTACCAAATTTCCACAATATAATATATATAATTATGTAATCGCAGAGGTGTCCCTACATCGATACAAACGGCAGCTCCCATGAAAACGACGGTAATAGCTTATTTCTAAAGGAAATTCGCTAATATCTCAGTAACCAGTGGACGTAGAGCAATAATTAAACATACCAAATTGTTTGTTTTTTCGAGCTGAATCTAATGGTGTACACTAAAAGGTAATCAAATAAAAATATCTATGTGAAAAGTGGAAAAAACCCACTTTTGAGGGGTAAAATCCCCCACTTTCCCTACTGAAGTTGGGCCGATCTTACTGGTTAACGAACTCATCCAAGAGAATCTAACTTTACATGCCTGTACCAAATTTCATGATGATCAAACGATTTTTGCACTAGTTATCGTGTTCACAAGCACTCAAAATTGAAAATTCTATTTCCCATATAAGCCCATGTTAAATTTTTTAGTAAATCGTTATTTGAGCAGTTTTAAATGTGTTACCGACAAATAATTACTACGTATCCAGAAAGTACACATAAAAAGCCACAATATAATATATATAATTATGTAATCGCAGAGGTGTCCCTACATCGATACAAACGGCAGCTCCCATGAAAACGACGGTAATAGCTTATTTCTAAAGGAAATTCGCTAAAATGACATAATTCGTCATGGTAAGAGTTGTCATAACTTCCATGGCAGCCCAGCAAAGAGGTAGATAATACAAAAACTTTTTTTTTAAATTTTGTCAGAAATTTTTCAATGACAAAGTATTTTTATTAAAATAAAATCCTAAAAAGCGTGTCATACATTTACCGTCTTATATACTTTTTGACATACAGTTAATTGTACAGGGGTTTGCTATACAAATTTAACATTGTGATTGTTTAGTTACCTTATAAAAGGAGTTTCCAAAGCTCTTTGTACTCAGTAGAGTCTATGGAAAAATATAATTCTTTGGCGACTCAAAATAATAATTCTAAATTAAAGTCACTCTTTAAAAACTTTGCTGCGCTCCGTGTTTTCCATCCAGATGTACAGCCTAATGCCCAGTGACAAGGCAAATGTTAGCTTTAATTTATAGGAAATAACTTCAGTAATCACTGGAATAAAATAAAAAAAAACCTTTATCTTACTAACCTTTGTAAGTGGGGAAGAACATTTAATTCTTCCCCGCAGAGAGAACGTGGGTACATAACTCACAAGTATTACTATGCCCCTTCTTTTAATAACTCAACACTGAACTACGTAGTGCTTCTATTAATCATTAGCTGTAGTGGATTTATAACCCTGTTTAGTTTTGTACACTTGTTTCTCTTTCCTCCCAACCGTACGTGTGCACAGCCCCAACCATCGCGAGAGCTGGGTAGGGGATGGAGCGTGTGGCTGCAACGTATGTGCGAATGTTTCCGCATTTGCACTCGTTGCGAGCGCCCGCCGATGTTTGAGGGTGGGCTCTGAGGCGTCACGTGATTTTATTATCGGTTGAAAGCTTTTGATCGCATCCGTCACTCATAGGCTGATCTTGTATGCTCTCGATACTTTGGGAGGGGTATTAATTGAATGCCCAAAAGCCAAGCCACAGATTTTCGAAAGTCGATTGTCATGACGTGATTGGACGGACTAGTTAGTTGTTTGTTTGCGATCTATGCTATACCGTGATTCTCAATACGGAGTCTTATATTTTTTATAATAATTAAATAATTAAAGAAATTAATTAAAATTAATACAGCATAAGTGATTTTTATTATAAAAATACATATATCAATAAGATTTCACTTTAATCAATGACAATCTTTCAAGTATACATTTTATTGAAGAATAAGAAAAGTAAAGTACACTGTTAGAAACCAAGTGAACAACAAAAGTGGGTGGAGTAGAGGACAGTTTTGGTTGTAAACAGCGATTCTGTTCTCGAAGTGTCTGGTTCAGCGTCACGCCTTTTTAGAGTCTCCTTTAGTCGGGATACTCAGCTCAAGTGAGCCTTTCTTACAGCCAAGCTCCTTGAGAATTGGCGAAAATTTAGTTCAATCTGAGGTTGACTTTTCCTTATTCAACCTTACATTAGTGTTACAAGCGGATATATATTGTTATATATTTGAAATACATAAAAAACAATTAAAAACGAATTGAAAAGGCATAAAAAGATGTTTCTAAAGAAAATAAAAGTAGAAAGTAAACTAACGATTAACAAGGTAGCACGAGAATACTAATTTAAATCAATTTATTTATATTTTTTTTACAATTATTAAATTTCATAACCTTTTTTATAACCTACAATAATTGTTAAACACACCTTCTGATTTTATACCATTCAAACATTTGATCAAGGTTTACTGTTGTAAAACCTACTGGATCGGGTAGGCTACAGTAGTGACATACAAGTAGGCAAAGAAGAGGTTCTTAGTTTGAAGGCGTTGTAGATACTGCTATTCACAAAACCTATCTCGTACAGCCAAAAACCTAAAAAATGTCCATAGTTAGTATATTTGGATAAACCAACAAGAAAATAATTTAGATAAATAAAAACCCATTTCACAGGTTATTTATGACAATTAATAAAATATATAAATATTATGCCGGATATTGAAGGAAATAAAGTAGGCTATAAAACTATTCTTAAGAAACAATAGATTAACACACATACATAATTTCAACTATTATTTTAGAACTAGGGAGCCTGTGCAGCGCATTGCGGTGCATTTATTAGGGTCCCTGGTGATCAAACTTTGCTCCATGGTAATACTTTGAAAAAAAAAAAAAAAATCACTATAGTGAAAATCAGATAGAACATTATTGGTGTTTCATCGATCGATCTTCATTACCAATTTTCCAACTTCCCAATGTGATAGTGTTGAGATGTGATGCTCGTTCTTTTATGTCTGAATTAGCTAGGATTACCTAGTTGTTCTTTTGCCGATATGTCTTAGGGCCATTGTCTAAACCCTCCTATAAAATTTAGAATAAATTCACAGATGTTGGATCCACATAGTTCATCAAACATAAAACTTAAATGACAACAGAATAAAAATCAACATTTCTCCCCGGTCCAGTATGAGCTATGCAGCACTCACTGCGGATGTTTTTGTAGTACTACTGTATGAGGCAGTCAATGACATGAATGAGTCCACATTACTCTATGGCTAAATCCTCTTTAACTTAACTTTCCATGACATTACAAAATTTAAATAAAGAAATCACAAAAATTAAGATAATTTACATCTTTGTTGGTGTGGTCCATTTTGTTTTTAGTGGCATTTTTATTTTGGTTAAAATTTCTCTTTATAAAAACCATTTTTGTGATAAGTTTTTTTTCTATACTGGAGGTAAAAAAAACTTTTAAATGTTGTCTTTTACACAGGTTTTTTAATCAATCAATCAATCAACATTTATTTCGCTGACAATTAAGAAATTGCATTAGCATATACATTATAAACTTATCTATAATACCTAAAATTAATTTAAAATTCATAATTTCTTATTTTATATTATAAAAGAATTCCATTGAATAATGCTCTTGTCAATAATAAATCTTCTTAATTTCTTCTTAAATGTGTTTGTGTCTGAATTCATATTCTTAATTTCAGTAGGAGGGTTATTGTAAATTTTGGTATAGTTATATTTAATATGATTTTCATAAAATGATGTTCTATGATATATGGCTGAAATTTTATTAGTTTTTTTCTGAGATTCATGTTTGTGTTATTGGTTTCTATAGTATGAATTTTATGTGTAATGAATAATATGTGTAGCGTTCTGCTTAAAACATGTGTGTACTATAATACCAAATAAAAAGGTTATTACATTTACAACCAACAATCCCTTTTCCTTGTAGTTTATAGCAGTTTGAAAACCCATGCACACAAATTTAGTGATCTATTTTAATATTTGTTACATTTCATTATTGTTTCAATGCCAGGCGGACGACCAATAAGACCCATGTCAAAAATTTCAATTTCCAAAATTGTTTTCGTAAAAAAATGAATTTTTCTAGGGTTAAGTTACAAAATTTATTTATGTGCCCAAATACGCGCTAATAAAACTTTCAAGTAAAATCTGCCATCTACATTTTGAGAAAAGGTTAAAAGCTCAGATTAGACACTCCTCGTATTAAAGTATGAAATTATGTTGATATTTCAGTACCAGTTCACTTTGCTTCTATTCAGCTTTTAACATATGTGTTTGTTTGTTTATCTATCAACAGCTGTTTTATTTAGCAATTCAATATAAATTGTTCCCCATGTTAATCTTATGGACAAAAAATGAACTTTGAGGGCTTCCCGTGTGCTTCAGAATTAAAATATAAAAAATCTAAAACCTTATTGCAAAACTACGAACTGAGACCATTCTTTTGACACCTCAAACTTTTAAATTGGTCCAGAAATAAGGGAGGAATAGTGTTAACAAAAAAAGGGCATCACGTATTCTATATACAGTATAGATGATACTATACGTATTGTTAGAAAAAAATGTTTTAATAATCCCACATACCACACGACCTCACCTTATATTGCTTTTGAAGATGCCTTGAAATGCAGTAGATAAAATGGAAGAAATACCTTGCTTGAGAGAATAATACAAATTAGGTGGTGTCAAATCTAACAGTGAAAATTAATATCGCGTTTTAAACAACGTAACATTTAATCATTGAATTTTCCGGCAAGGTGATAACCAGTATAAATTTCACCGTTAACAATTAAAGAAGTTATATCCTATTACTTTTAATAATTTCGATGACAAATATAAGCTTAAATGTTGCATTTAATATTAAATTCTGCGATTCGTAAGATAAAAATTATTTAAAAAATACAAGGATTATCATTAATAATCTGGAATATAAAGTATCAGAAACCAAATACAGTATGAGAAGAAAAATTTAAAAGGGTTTTTGAATACGTTAAGTTCAAGGTTTTAATATTAAATGTACGAAGTCTCGATATATCTTCTAATGAAACGCAAGTTCCCTAGTATGTTCAAGCCCTCCCTTCCCATTCAAAGTGTGATCCAGTGATATTGTGAGGTGATTGAGTGGCTTTTTGTATCAATAATGGTGCTCGTTCGCCGCCCTCTAACGCGTGCGTTTGCGAGTGTGCGAGTGTGCGAGTGTGCGCGTGTGCGCGTGTGTGCGACCGTGCACGTCGTTAGCACCCCGGTCGTCCGACCCTTCAATATTCGCAATACATCTGGGAGCCAGTGATTTTATTATCAGCGGAAAACCTTTTGATCTTGCCACTAGCTTTGACACACGCGGTCCCGTCGGTGTGACCTTTTGATCACTGGGTTTAACTGGGTTTGCATTTTTGCTTTTGCAGAAGTAAACATTAAATATGGAGACAAATTAATGTTTTAAGTGACTTGACGTTAGACACAATAGTTTTCATTAAGAAATTTACACATTTAAAATGAAAATATACGATGCATTAGTCCGAAACTAGTAGGTGTAACATCCATAGAAAAATAATTCTTAACTTCTGTATTTTATATTGTTATTTATGATTTCGATTCGGTTCTTTATCTGTTATTTGACATACCAGTGTCCATGCACAAAGTCTTGCCTGATTTCATAGCTTTGCTGTATGGACATCATTAGCCAAGTGCATCATACCTATCTTGTTTTCAAAGGTTTTTAATCTCGTTTTCCCCTTATTAATTTTTTAAAATCTAAGCTCATCTGATTGATCACATGCAGTTTACTTATAATGCATCTCAAAAGAAAATCGTGGTGGTCTAATTAAATTGCCACCTCGTTCACGGCACTAGACCTCTCTGGAATTCTTTATGTAGGGGGTTTGTAAAAGAGTTTCTTTTATTCTTCTCAATTTCCGAATTTATAAAACTCTTAAAGAGAGAATAATAAGTTCAGTGACGTCCATTAATCAGGAAATGTTAACTAAAAATATAATATTAAAAAGTCGCCTGGAAGATTTACAGGTGAACCAAGGTCACTTGTTAAGACTGAATATAAAACGTCATCTAATCCAATTGTTTTAATAATATACGGTTTCTTTATCAGGTCAAAACTTTATGGACATCCAGTATTATAAACATGCTTTACTAGTCATAAACTGTAATGATTATAAATCTTATTCTAATATTCGGGGAGGTGTTTATTTACGTAAAAGGTCTTTTATGAGTTTAAGGATATGCGTTGTAGACTCCAAATAGTCTTAAAAGATAGTAATATTTAATACAGTATTTCAAATGCAACCGGCCACAAAGCAATCGAGCGAGCAATAAGCTTTGCCTGTAAACATAATAAAAGGACGAAGAGGCGTTCACAGGCACGGATGTAATATAGCAGTGTTTAAAGGTACAGTGCACATTATGAGCTAGCTAGTGCTTTGAATGTAGTATAAGAAGATATAACCATCAACTGTATTTTATAAGTTTAAATACATATTGTTGTTGGGTCATTGTAATGAGCTATAAACACATTCTAAAACTTCGTGGAAGTAAATCTTTAACACATTTTTACAGAAGAAAAGCGGAAGATATGGTTAACATTGTACATTAAAGTGAAAGTACCTTGATGGGATCGAGTATTTGCTCGGTAAACTCATACAGTAATTCTTTATAGTAATACCATTTACAGACAGTGCGCTAAAAAGGCCAATGCAAAATGTCTTATTTCAGGTTCAAGACCAGCTCGTTCGCTTTGCCTTTCAGACTGTTCCAATGTAGGGATATGGGTGCTGCACGTTGAGGTATATTTGTTGAAACATATCTTGAAACTGTAACACGTGAATTGTAATTATTTCGTTAAGAGTCATCTTCACCCCTGGGCCAGTAGCCCATTGTTGTGCAGTCGGCAATGTTAATCATACGGCTTTTATGCTAAAACATGGTATGGCATTCTCCTGTTTTGGACGCCGTTTTTCAACCGATTTTCTTTAAACTTGGTAAGTGTTTAGTTGAATAGTTATACTATGTCACTCATACCTCGGAATTTTGAAAATTTAACAAATATTAATAAGGGAAATCGAGTTACTTTGTGATGCCTCAAAGAGTAATATTCATTAAATTTTCAAATTGCCGACTGCGCAACAATGGGCTACTGGCCCAGGGGTGAAGATGACTCTTAACAGCTAACTGTTTTTACAATTCTTATTAATGCTTTTGTTTTTAAATTCAAATGCAATTCTACAAATTGATTAGTTGTTGAATCCTCTTACATGACTAGTATTTACATTCATAGTCATTTGTATGAAGTACGATTGAAAAAATATAAATTATTTTACTATATAGTAGTACCATTTAGTAATTTAGTATCTAGCTGTCATTCAAAACCACATGTTTATACTGGAACTCATGGTCTGCACTTTGAAAGTTGAGTCAGCTGTTTCCATTATTTCTTTGTTTTAATTTTTAACTCCAATAAGACCATTGTTAAAAAAATTTTGAATTTCAAATAAAGATTATGAGGAAATAAGATTTTTCCTGGCATGGAAACCTATACTAGGAATACGCTCCGATGTCGATGTCTCACTTTTTAAGGAGAGGTGAGAAAAATGCATTACGCACACAGGTGGCAAGCCTGTAGTGTGGGGCTCCCCTAAAAAACGGGTTTACCTGCTAAAAAACCTCCTCTACTCTTTAGGATTCTAACCTGGAATTTTTTATCACATTACGTCAGGCTAGGCCTAAATTTAGCTAATACTTACTTACTTACTTGAATACTTGATTTCTTCATCTGTGACCGACACTGTCGGATTGATGGCGTCAACTTATACTATTTAAGAACATATATTTACATTATTTACACTGAGTAAAAAATACTTGGCTACTTGGCGGACGTGACTATATCATTGTTACGATTCTAGTAACGGTCGCTCTTTGAGTTCATTTAGGTCATACAGTGGCCTGCTGACAAGGCACTCACGCACTAACTTCTTAAAGGAGCCGATGTCCATAGCACGCACTCTCTCAGGGAGAGTGTTAAAAACTTTTATCGTTGATCGGGGGTAGCTCTTTAATGAGCGGCTAAGCCGACATCGTGGCATATCCAGGTCAAGCGCACCACGAGTACCATAGTTATGGTGTACACTTCTAGTGTCGAAGTGGCTCAGGTTTTCCTTGAGCAGAACCAGAGAGTTTAGAACGTACTGACTGAAAACCGTGAGGACACCGAGTTGTTGGAATATAGGCCTGCAATGGTCTCTATACCCGGATGATGTTATGATCCTCACGGCCTTCTTCTGAAGGAGCAGTATATCTCTTGCTGCAGGACAGTGGCCCCACAAGACCAGACCGTAAGTTAAGTGACTGTGGAAGAGTGAATGATATACTGTCAGCAAATATGTCTGGGTGATCACCAGTTTTAGTTTCCTAAGCAAGTACAGGACTCTTGATAACCTAGTACATAACTGCTCAATGTGGTGGTTCCAATCATTCTTGGGATCAACCCAGAAACCGAGAAGCTTGACAGGCCCTGCTTCCTTTGCTCCTGGCTTAAGAGTACAAACCATGGACTGTGTTTTGTCGTTGTTCACCATTAGCCGGTTCGCCGCGGTAATGCCCGTGGGGCTCACTCCTTATCCGGCCACTCGATCAAGGGATCTGGGCCACTTCGCGGTCCAGATCGGGTTTCTTTTCCAGAAAGGTGCCCCGGACGAACTGTGATAAACAATCCCAGTTGTCCTCATCCTCCAAGATCTTTTGGCAGACCGAGTCCACCGAAAATGCACCAAAAATTTGTGTGGCCTTCAGGCGGGACCCTTCCCGACGGGGGCAGCGGAAGAATGTATGTTCCGCATCGTTGGGAACGCCCGGGCAATAAATGCAGTCCGGTGAACCGGTCTTGCCCATCCGGTTCAGGTACGACCGAAAATAGCCGTGATTGTCAAGAATTGGCCGCCGTTCTACCCATGGTTGGACGTGCTTAATAAGTCGCGCAGTCCATCGTCCTCGGGTGTCGTGCTCCCAGCTGTGTTGCCACTGCTGGAAGGTTCGGGAGCACTCTTCTGTTCTTGCCGTGTCCTTGCCAATCACGCCTTGTCTCTGATAAATTGCCTTCCTCTCTCCTGCCAAGAGCTTGACAGGGATAACTCCGGCGACCACCAGGACGGCAGGCTCGGACACTGTCCGGTAGGCGGAACACACCCCGAGCGCTGCTCGACGTTGAACTAGGGCGAGTCGCAACCTGTACTACTCTTTATCGAGAGCGTCTGCCCACACCTCTGCTCCATAAAGAAGCACGAACTGAACCGCGGACATTAACAGACGTCTTCTGCTGGATCGTGGAACCCCGACATTGGCCATCAGCCTACTAAGGTAAGTGACTACCTTAGCGGCCTTGCCCGTCGTACGGAAGATCTGATCCCTCCAGCTTAACTTGGTGTCCACCATAATCCCGAAGTACTTAGCAGCACGAGTTGATTGGACCACCTCCCTTCCCACTCGGAACAGAACGATGGTGTCTATCCTCTTCATCGTAAGGATCATAATCTACGTCTTACGGAGAGCAAGTGAGAGACCGTGATCGGACATCCAGTTGTTGACCACCCGCATAACTCGGTTAAACTTTAGTTGGGCCAGCTCAACGTTGCGTGCGACAATGAGAGCTGCGACATCATCGGCGTACCCAACCAAAATGGTTTCCTCAGGCATCTCCGACCTCATGAGGCTGTCATAGACAACGTTCCAGAGATCCTGGCCGAGTATTGAATCTTGCGCGGCACCAGAAGTGACTTCCATCATCCACTTTCTGTCCCTTGTGCCGTAAATAAGGCTTTGAGAGCGGAGATAATCCTCGATGAGTCGCAACAGATATGCAGGAACGCGAAAGGTGTTGCGAAGCGCATCCAACATATCGACCCACATCGCCGAGTTAAAGGCATTCTTGACATAAGCGTAACAAGAAGCACTACTCAGCGATGGAAATGGTTGTGGTTCTCGGCTCTCTTCACAGCTCTCCATGGACTTCGGTGATAGCGTCAGTCGTTGACCGTCCCTTTCTGAAGCCATACTGACGGGGGCATGAGTCCTCGGCAGCTTCCACGGCAGAGGTCAGGCGGGAACGGATCAGCTTCTCGAACAGCTTCCCAGCCGTGTCCAACGTGTAGAAAGGCCTGTGGGACGACGACAGCTCGGGATAACCTTTGCCCTTGCTGATCAGTACAAGTCTTGCGGTTTTCCATAGGGACGAGCCGGAAACACCCCTTCTACCAAACAGACGTTGTACATTCTCAACAACAAGTCAGCATTAATTGAAAATACTTTCTTTAAAGCCTCGCTGGGAATCCCGTCCGGGTCAGGAGCCTTGTTGCTCTTTAGGGAGAGAACGGAGGTTTAATGTGAAGAGTGGAACGTCATCTAACCGTCCAAAGTCAACCGGCGTACATCCTAGGCCTAGCCTACAAATAAATACATACAAAGAATGATTTTAGCTAAGACCTCAAAACAAGCAAGTAACTTAATAATAATAATGCTTACAATATTAAAGGTAAATAGATTGTAGAGCGAAAAAAAACAATACAATTTAAAATCCATGATTGAAAATTAATAAAAATCAAGTAATGTAAGTATTGTAGAATTACGCTTACTTAACACTTAATGCATATTTTGTTACCTGAGACATAGGCTACAATGGCACAACACATTCTAATTAGTTGTTCAATTTAAATCTTTCTCCCAAATAGATATTAGTTGTATCCCATAAATTAGTTAATCGCATAATTCCGTACGACAGCAATTCATTCTACATCAACATGCCTATCTTTTGGTATAATTTATAACTTCAACAAGTAAACATCAGTGTTGATCTATTTAATTTAACAAATAGGTCTGTCAAAATATCAATTAAATTTTATTTAAAAATGTAACATAACGGCGAGCAGATATAAACAAGAAAAGGTTATGTTATTTCAGCATACACAGCGTCAACTCAGCTGCGATGGGGAAATATAAACTGATCATAGCAACTACATTAGTCAAATCATGTAGCCTAAACAACTAAAGATCTGTTAAAAATTCCGGAAAATAAGTTTTTTTTAATACTTGAAAATAATTGCTCGATTATAGTTTATTACCTAGTTTAAAATACTTAAAATCTTACCTGAGAATTTCATTGAAATCAAATCAGTAATAAAAAAGCCTTTTGGGGGTCTAAAATTCGCCTAAGTGAAATTTAAAGTCGATCGTATAGAATTTTATACTCTATGTTCCATATAGTAAAAATTCAATTATTTTTATCCCAGAACTAAGTTATTCGTAAAACAGAAGAAAATATCAACCAGTTTTTGAGTTCCGTGTGCAAACATAAATAAATACATGCATAAATACACACATACATAAAAATATACCTTACACTTATAAGAGGCTAGATATTATATGATGAAGACTTTTAGCTGTGATGAAATCCGAGCTGGAAATGAATTCGGATATTGAGAAAACTTTCGTTGTTTCCATGAGAGTTTCTTTGAAATTATTAAAATCTTCAGTAAAAAATGCTTAAAATAATTAGTTAACAAAGCTTAAATAATACATTAGAAATATGTTTACTGTTAAAATATACAAAAAGATCCCATTTGGGTTTCCTAGTTAGTTTTTTATAAGATATCTTAAAGATTTCCTAACAGATTATCATTTGTAAAACTTTAAATAGACATCATTTGCTATTCTCTTTTTCAATGTTTTGTTTAATTAACAAGTTTTCTGGTTTCGGTTTTACATTTCGCCTTAGTCAAACAAACATTGGAAACATCATCTTCTATTTTACTCGTCTGAATATTAAATAATGTTTAAGGACATTTCATTTAAGATTTTACAGCCCATTAAATTTCGTCAATTTTAATTGTTAAACTGTGAGCCTACATTATTTAATTTTTCTTTTGATTTTATGATTTCTTAAGTCAGAGACTGAGCTTATTCGCGATGACCAAATCTAAGAAAATTTAAGTGTACATCACTTGACAGTCGTGTAGTTTTTTATCTATCACCCATAATCGATTATGTTGAAATATCTCACCACTTAGACATTTTAGTATGTAATGAATGTTGATTTTTGTAGTTGAATGAGGGTTTATCAATAGGAACTTATAAATCCCCCATCGGCTTACGAATACCAGATGCTGTGTACAACGCTTGCTTATTCCGGGCACACTCCATGTAAGACATATCAGGGCACTTATGACGGTGTAATAAACTCAACCAGTCCCTGAGGACCATCCCCCCCCCCCTCACCGCTCCCCAGGGCCCCTCACGTCTCCATCTAATGCGAGGAGCGGATAGATTATGTATTTGCTTATCAAAACGCCCCCTAACCCTACATGAGGAATACGGAAAGTTGACGTTGAATATGATACAAACTTTAGCCATGAGACTTGTCAGAATCAAACACTTAAAGTTATATAGCATCAAGAAAGATTAGTCTCGTAGAGACGTAAAAAGTAATATTGAAATCATTTTTTATCTTTCATAAAATTTTGATAGTATGGAATAGATTAGCTGACGACAATCTTGTACAAAATTGTTTTGTTGTAAGACATAAGTTTTATTTTCTAACAAAGGGTGTACAAGAAATTAATATTATTTCTCAATTGTAAATCTCTGTACAAAAAGAAGAAGAATTTTAAACTGAAAATTAAATTGTTTTGTAAGTAATAGATACTGACACATAGAAAATTATGAAGAATACTCGAATAAAGAAGTAAAGATTTTTGTTTGATTTTAGCAATAAATAATTCTTTGAAATATATATGTAACTGTAAATTATTTAACATAATTAAAAATACATGTTTGTGTAGCCTATGTATATGTTATGTATATTAAATAAGAAGCTTAGGATTTTAAACAACTCTAGGTAAAAAATTTAAATAAAAAATAAAAGTCATAACAAAATTGTATATTTAATGAATATTCCATTTCATTTAATATTTTTAGTAGCAGATAAAAAATGGCCTAAAAGAGACCTAAAGAAAAAAATGTAACATACAACCTACTTAGGTGTGTGAATTAAAACTCTCATAAAATAATAAAGATATCAAAATTATGTTTAATATTTAATCCCATAACAGTATCCCCTCTTTTTGACCATAACAGTATTTTATTAAATAGTGTAAATTTATATGTTATGGGGTTTATTAAAAATACCAAATAGTACTACAAATGTGTTAAATTTTTCTAAAAAAAAAAAAAAAAAAAAAAAAAAAAAAACTCTTGTATATGTTTTAATTGCAAAGTGATTGAACAGTCAAAGACTATTTTATATATATATATATATATATATAACGGTATTCTATACATGAACATTATGCGTACCATCGAAATAAACAAAATATTTAATGGGAGGCCATTGGTTGTTTTGTTCGAAAAACCTTATAAAAATTTATGGATGACGATATCAAATGTCTGCAAGATTATTTTCTGAGATATGGGTAACTATTTCATAATTATAAAAAAAAATAAAAAAAAAATTGGGGACAAAGTACGGAAATTTTATTTGCAATTTCAATTTTGTTAAAGCATAAAATAAATCATTGCTATCATTTTATGCTTTCCATAAATTAAAAAATCACAAAACTGAACTGAATGATTTTAAAACACAAAAAATGGTGTAACTTTTGACCATACGACCCCCCAACCTCCCACCCTCCGCCAAGACCGCAAAACATATTTTTTGCTGCCCCAATCAATCCCGATATTTTTTTCTCAATCTATCAACCCCGGTATGAGCTGTTACTTTTATAAAACCACGCCTTAAACAATGGTATTAAAAAATAAATTAGTCATTGGCCTTGCATACATCTGACGACTAAACCTAAATTTACGTATTTTGTATTATATATCATTGTAGGATAAGAGAAATATTCCTATTTTTACCGAAGAATTAAAACAACAACATGCTTTTCATTACTTTATCATTGGCAAAATTTGACGTAAGTCCAAAGCTGTCAGGTTTCTCTCGGAGGAGAAAGTAAAGCTTTTCGATGTCTATCTTGGTCCTTGGTGAATTCTGAGAGATTTCAAACTCTGAAAACGATTACCAGCAAATCTCATTGTTTTAAATAATATATATCCTATACACTCCAAAAAAAAAAAAAAAACTACATTGGGTCTATATAAACATGTTTGATTAATACAACATTTAAGTATATATAATCACATTTACACCCGAAAGAATACTTTATGTACAAAAAATCGAATAAAAACTTTAACTCATAAACAGCCACCACAACAAATGTGTGGGAACTACAATAATAGGCCTACTGTTATGTCTAAGGACTGTTTGATAAAATATTTCAGAATTAATGCGAGTAATTGATGACGTCACACACGTGAAAACCGTCACTTTATGTTGCTCGCCGTTAAGTAGGTTACACCTAAAACCAGTAAAAAGTAAGTTTGTACTGTGGTTGTGAAATTTAACGAAGAAAAACTGTTGGTAGCGAATGAACGAAAAGATCCAGATACTTCACTAAAATGGCAATGAATTGAAATTTGTTGTAGTCTGTGGGGAAGTATGGTTAGATTATTTGATAGCTAAAACCAGTTTATACTTACTGTTACAGATTATTTATACCATTATTTTGTTAATATGATCCGACTATGTACTAACGACTTTGTACTGTACGAGAAAAAGGGAGAAAAAGAAACGTTTTTGCCTATTTAAAATATAGGTTATGTCGATAAGACTAGCTTAGGAAGTTTCAAAGCCATTGGGGCGAGGCTTGAAGATCGGGCTAAAATAAAACCTAGCACATTTTCCTATATTCAGGACCCAAAAATTCAGTGTACCAAATTTAAACGCCCTACCATAATGGGAAGTTGGAGAATTAATGATGAGTGAGTAATTTAGTCAGTCAATTTAGTCAGCTTTGCCTTTTAAAGATATTGACTACCGTAAAATAGTAAAGCCTACCACTATTATCCCCTCACAACTCAATTACTTTAAATTTAAAATTGAATTCCCTTACTACATTAAAAATAAGGTAACATTTTTGTTTTAAACAAAAATTCTGTTGCTAAGGAACGATTTGAAACATTCATAGTAATTTCATACTTATTAATATTTTAAATATCTTGAGTTTTTAAAGTTCCGTTAAAACTATATTATATTATCATCTTGGAAGAAGCTTGTAAGACGTTACCAACGTGGTTTGGTTTATAATGTCTGCCATGTCATCAAATCCTTGGACCACAGATGAGGGAACCATGGCGGTAACTGACCTTAGCAAAGGAAGAACTTCTAGCAGACCGGACTGTCTACAGTAAGCTACAGTAGCACAATACTAGCACCCGTGTCCGTACGTCGCGACCCATCGTGTTCATGTTCACCGACAAGATCACAATGGTTCTGCCTTTCCTTCAGCACCGCGTGAGTAGATCTATTCATTTTACGATATTTTATCTAGTTTCGATAATCGCAACCAAAAACTTAACCTCATTAGAAACTGAAATTAGAATATTTTAACTAGAAAGCCTACTCATTAATTTCATGTTGTCAAAAGTTATACTTTGATTGCCATTGATTGTTTAAAGTAAAAAATAACGTTGGAAGTAACTTAATTTACGGGTTAACATTTTTAATTGTACAGCATTAGGTGCAGCACGGATTCTCCGAGATTCATCGCCAAGGGCTAACCAAACATCTCGTTTTTCAATATTTATTTTTGTTATTGTCTACATTCTCACATCTCCCATCTGCACTGATCAGTTGTTATTATAATTTATTTTCCCAAGTTTGGAGTAGGCCTATTTTAGTGACCATAATAATTTTAACTCTCTTAATTATTGCAAGTGCTCCTTTTACATCTTAAATGTCAAAGAAAATAGCCTATTTGTTCAAGAAAAAACAAAACACTTGTTTAAAACGGCACAATGAAAAATATTTAATGTGCAGGGATTTTGATTATTTGGATTTTTGGCAGAACGGAACGTGTGGAATAAATTAGTAATCAAAATCTCCACTCCAACCACTCATTAATTTACGACGGACTATATATAGCAAAGTAATAGTCGCTATATTATCCGGACTGGGGAAACTGCTGTAATGTAATAGACAAGGTCTGTTTCATTAGTGGGTAAAATGATGTAAAAATTAGTACCCCAAACGTCACTAGCCTGAACAGCTGGTACATGTTATTCTTATGGACATCAGATTGATTAGTAGGCCCTAACCGGCCTGACTCAATAGCGGCATTTTCCAACATCAAAGATATGAAACAGCCCTTCTTTTGTTCATATGTTCTCCGCAGTCCTGCTATATTATAGTCGCTGTTGTCCTCAAGTAAGAGGAACAACTGGCAGACTCTTCAGACAGTTCTCGCATCAAAATTGAGCTGTAATTGCAGGAATAGTGGTCAGGGATGTTAGGTTTAACTGGTGGAGAAAAATAATCCCTATATTTTTCATTTATACCTACCACACTCATCTATTGGATGACCAGGTTTCAATAGTATATTTACACTTTCCTTTTTGTTTTGCTTATAGAGGATTTAATTTACAATGGAAATTTCAATTACTAATGAAGATTCTAACGCATGAGGTTTCGTTAGATTATTATATCCACAGTACTTATTACACTTAAGAGATGTGAAATCTATAAACATGAAGAAAATTGAGCGACTTAAATAAAATAACCCCAACAAAGTTTTAAACAAAAAATGTTTTCGACATATGGGTATATTAAAAACTTTTCGGTTTTCTTGAAAGCTGCAAAAAATTGATTTAATTCTAAAATGTATCTTATTCTTTGTTAGCAAGGTGTTATGGATTGCCAAAGATCAAATTTACATTTTGTTTGGATTTTCCCCTGCGTATCTGAGATTAAAGCAATCTTCAGCCTTCCGAGACATTAAAACTTTCATAATCCTAAGAGTTTCTAAACCTTACTGTTTTAAATTTAAAGCACCGGTAGTTGTTTCTGGTTATTATAATTAATAATTTAAAAACTATAAAGATTAAAAAATTACTGAATTCTTTGTGATTAATTGTTGTTGCGAGTTTGAAATCAATCACGGATAGCTTTAAATATATAATTCGGGATTTTATAAGTCAATTCATGATATTATTGTGAACAAAATAGTTAATAATCAGACAAAATTAAAGAAACAAGATATAAATAAAATAATTTTGGACCCATTTTAATGTAAAATAGTTCAGTTTTGCATTCACTAAAATTTAACACTAATATTAAGGTAAATATAAATTTCTTTCAATTAAAACATTAATAATTATTTCAAATTTACGAAAATTAACTTCATTTTAGTTCTTATCGGGAATAGAGTTTACAATTTTTGTGAAAAGTCATCATAGACTATAAAAATAGATAGACCTACATATTCATTATTGTTTGACTCATGTTTTGAGGGAATGTATAAACTTAAACGTTTAAATCAACCTACCTAACTATTTAAACGGAATATTGTTTTTTAACATTACTAATAACTACCAAATATAACAAATGTATTGCTATTAATCTAACTAGTAGTTTTATTATAATAAAACCATCAAATCTGCCATCGGAATTATTACAATTATACTTAGAAATTGTGATTATTTGTGTCATTATTGCGATGGCTACCATCTCAAAATTAGTAATTAGGTTGGAAATTGTAACCTAAATTAGTACTGTAATAATAAAATAATATAAATCTATCAGACTAATCACTTTGGCTGTAACTCTTCCGGAAATAACAAACAATCAAAGACTTAACACATTTCAATTTTAGTTGTGGAAGGCATTAAAAATTAAATTGCAGTAACATGTAGTATAGCAACTGAAACACTACGTTATTAACAGAGGTTTTTATCCTTGTATTTTTTTCAAATAACATTCAAAGAAACATATTCTAGAAACATCCCTTTGTAGCAGTTACAAGTAAACAATTCCGTAAATTTAGGGATTGAACTTTAAAATGAGGGAATTGGAATTTCAAATACTGGCGGGATTCTGGGCTTGGGGTAACTAATATTCAGTAACTGTCAATGATTCTTGTCACTTCTTTCTAACCTGGGTGAAAGTCTCTTAAGGCCAATAAAAATACAGTATACATTATTTTAATCAAAGTTGAACTATTCCTTAGAGATTATTGTCATAAGAGTGAGAGCAATTAAAAATTTAGAATGTTTTTCCTAATAAAATTTTGTGCAATCCATTAAAGTGGCGAGAATCTTAAAATTAGGAATAGATTTAAGAAATCACTGCCAACATTAGGGATAATTTGTTTAATTGTTTAAGACGTAATTAATTCCTTCTATATTACTCTAAACTACTAGAATACTTTTTGAACTAGCTTTTATTGAGATACTTCAAACTAAAATAAAGTTAAATTCTTCTTCAAAAGAAAGTTCAAACGGCCAGGCTAAATATTAGAAGACCAGCAATGGGGTGGATGATATAAAACTAGCCAACAAATAAAATAAAATAAAAATAATATTTTTTTAGCGTTACAGGTTAAAATATTATTAGTAACCAAATGTATATCATAATATCTTCTTTAGTAATAGGACAATTATATAAACCTAAATATTTTCACATGAGTTTTCGTTATACATAATTAAATTTAAACTTCATTCGCACTTTAATGCACTACATTCGAGTTGGCTATTATACATTACCCACAACATTTCAGCGTGGAATAATTATCTATTAGTCCTCCCCTATTTCACCCTCCCTGCATTATTAAACTCAAATAAACATACATTAGAGGAGCAGTATCATCCCCCAATCCCACGAGACATCATATAAAGTTATAATAGTCTGCTCGCGTTATAAAGGCATATATCTCCGCACTCATTTCAAATAAGAAAATCGGTACAAAATATACTAATTACAAACCTATTATTACAAATTTAAATATGGATAATCGAATAAATCGTGCACTTTTTTGGGAGAAGTGACGATCCTCACAAAATTCGGTCCTTACCATATTTTTGACAAATAAGATATATGCTGAAATTTTAATAGACAAAATATCCATGTAAATGTGTTGAGAGGAAAAATCAACATATCACTGAGAGAGTTGTAATAAACATCGTTGTTAAAAATGTTTCAAATTTTCTATCTAGTTATTTTATTTATAGTTATTTGTATCTTTTAAAAGTACAGACTTTCCTGTTTCCTATCTTTTTTACTGTATTAGTTTTAGTGACACATATTTACTGTTCTCAATGAATAATGTAAATAAATAATTAGAGTTTTTAACCTTAAAACAATTATTAAATTGCTTTTTTCTTGTCTAAAATTGATTCTCCTTCCGAGTGCAGTGGTTTTTGTTTTTTTACAAACCTTATATTGGTCTACAATTTTCATATAGGAGAAATATACTCTATCAGTATGATGATTATTAATTTTTTATGCATAAATACAAACAGAATGATTAATTGTAGAGGTGTGAAGGAAAACAACTGTCATTGATAGGTTACACCCTAAATAACAAGAGATTGGATGTCTAGTAATTAGAGGTATGTTTGTAAAACAACTCTGATTCACACGTGTTTGATTTGGCTCTAGGACAAACATGTTCTAAAACAAAGAGAAACCCATCACGAGTAAGCTGAAACCTGACTTTGTTGTCTGTGTTGAAGGTACAAGCGAGATTCGATGTCGTCGTTTAATGTGGAAAAGTTAAATATTGAAATGGTTTAAAGCATTAATAATATTTCAACAGATTATTTAACTACTAATACAATTAGAACTCTTTCTATGATACGGCCACGGTTATCATTTCAGTAGCAGTCTACTTTAAGAATCACAGACTTAAGATAAAACTTAGATGAAAAATTACTCTTTTTCATAGGGCCGGTTTTGGGAGACTTTGTCTGTCAAACTAGTAATAAATCAATAAAAATATCATAATTTTAAGGATAACGTTCACAAGTTTTAAGGTAAAAATAGAAATGCTAATTTATTTCACGAATGCAGTATTTATGAAAATAATTGACAAGTTATCCACATAAAATTTGAGATAATGTTTCATAACTTTACTGGAGAATCCTGCATGCATTGTATTAAAACTAGTAAATAATTACAGATATCATTAGTATATTAATAACAGTACATAACAAAGAAACACTACCTGGATTTAGCTTTAGTATTTTTTTTTATATTTGTTAGACCAAAACTTGTTGTTTGATACTACAAAAATTGAGTATGACTTTTTGATAGTAAAAAAATCTCTTGAGAGCTCTCCTAACCCTGTGCTATGAATAAATATAATTAATGTTAAATTAAAATTACAAGTTAACTAAAACAATTGAATTAAAAAAATACATTTTCTTATAATCAAACTACTAATCTTTAACTAGGCCTACAAAAAAATTTGTCTTGTGCTTTTTTCACCAATTCAAAAGTCCACATTCGTATTGATATTATAACATACATTCCAGGTCGAAAGGCTTCAATAGTTAAAAAAATCACAAGAAAAACTATGCCGAATATGTTAATATCCTAAATAAGCCTAAATAATATTCAGTGGTGTTCTAAAGTTGTGTTAGATATGTCGGTTGTTCTCGTGGTTCCCTTACACATTCGAGGCACGCGTTACGTATACGCACCTAAGATGTATCAGGGCGATTATGAGGGTGCAATAAACTCAACAGTCCCTGGGGACCTCCCCCCCTCCACCCCTGGACAGCACCCTCACGTTTACATCTAATGTGGTTTATAAAAAACGCCCTGGACCTTCGGAGCCTCAAACGAAATGTTTGATTTAAAATCAAACCTTAAAAAAGATTAATATATTGTTTTATAGCTATATTAATTACATTTAAATTAAACTTTAAACTAACGATTGTAGTTCAAATTTTTATTTCTTCTGCTTTTTAGAAAAAAGAAATTAGCGGATCTGTTTATGATCTACGTATAGCTCTTGGATAGTTGCTTGTTTCTTTTGTGCATTTTGAGTAGCTAAAACTGTATTCAAACTGAATACCTGATCTGAACACATGAGCCCTACACACCCAAAAAGGTAGTTACTATTTTACCACACCGAATGTTTTAAAGACGTTATTTAATGACAGTAAGGTTATGAAAACAAACAAATATTTAATCATTATTGATAGTATATTATGGTCATTTTGGTAGCGGTGATTATGACCGTGTTTGACTGTGTTTTTCTGCAGCGTCGGAGACCTACATTTTATACCATGATTGCGATTCAGCTCTATCTAAACACCCTAATGTCCAGGACGAGTTACGCATTTGTGACGTCACAAACGTATTTTGCCACTCTCGCATATTGCATGATTAGATTTTATCAAACAGTCCTTTGACACTAATATACTAATGCACCGTTCGTCGGATTATTTTGTTATGAACTACGGTTAATATTTTAGTATACAATGAGTAAAGCATTTCATTGGTTGAAGGTAATTTCAGCAAACGTACTCGTATACCAATATTTTAGGGGGATATTCAGATTTGGCTAATAACTTGTTTTTATAATAGGAGAAATGTGTTTAGAGTCGCCGTATAAAATAATAAAGCACAATAAACAATTTAGTTCAGCTGGGCACAAAACCTCTTGTGGGTAATGTTTTTCTCACAGTAACTATTTGAAAATTATAGGAAGTAATTGCATTATTGGTTTCAACGGAACAGATTTATTTAGGTACACGAAGAAATGACTCCTCTTGAAGTAAAATATAATGAGTATACAATTAAAAAATTAATAAGATAACGCTTACCTCAAACAACATAGACAATCACCTTTACTGGTGATCTGAGATAAGTAAACTTTATGTATCAATAGAGACAATTAAGATCAAGCAACAAAGAACCCATTTAAGTTTTCTTTACACAACCTTTTGGAACTCGGAGATTAAAACAGTCTTTGGTGACCTCAAAATGCTATAATGTTTAATAATATCTAATCCCACGAGTTCTTTACGTCACAGACAAGTTCTTACGCGAGAAATGTTTAAAGAACATTTATAATTTTCTCAGAAATATTTTTTACTACAAGTAATTTTTAAAATAGAGACCTTTAAAAATATCGAAAGAAGTTTCTTTTAAAATTAAAATTACAAAATAGGTCTTCTTCGTTTATCAATTTAACAAATGTTACACGTACGATTAAAAATTTAATTTTATGTTTTACACCTTGAGATTCGAAAGATGCAAAAGGAGTTAAGTTGATATTTTTTTTAGAGTAACCTATAAGTTAATTATACTCATTTGTAAGTTAGACACTGTCAAATATGTTGTTTTTTCAGGTCCTCAATTTTGCCACCGTATTGTGTAAAACCCGGAATTTGAGACACCTGTAATATACCTTTCCATGTCAAATCCTTTTCGGTCCCTTCGAATGGTTGTAGCTTTTTGTGGATATTTAGTTGAAAAAATATCAGCACATCCAACCAGTTGAGATATTATAAGACTAAAGTATCGAATATGTGTGTATTCGATGTTTAATTTGAATAATAACCATAATGAAAAAGTGTGATTAATTAACACTGAGCTGGTAAAATTCATATTACTGTAATTTGATAAACTAAAAAAATTTAGTTTTAATATTTTTACGAAAGAGTTCAAATAGATTTAACTTATTTAGAACAGCTGATATGAAATTTTCAAATTCTTCGTTTTTATTAGTATTGAGTGAGGAATATTTGTTGCTTGTAGTTCCCTCCCTTTATTAATATTTTTGATATATCCATTGTAGTCATTATCAAACCAGGTTGGAAATTCAATACTGTATATAATGCATATTTCTCTGTTTGGTTTCTATTAAAATTTTTTAATATACTCTACCCACAACCTTTTCAATACACACAAATAAAACTATGAAGAAGTACTTTGTGAAAACAAATTTAAGCTTGGTGTTTAATAAAGTCTTAAACGTACAGGTTTTACATTTAAATACAGGTTCTAGACCGGTTACCTCCCATCTCATCCGTTCCCATTTTCCTCCAAACCCAAATCGGTGCCATCTCATCCGAATTCCTGAGTGACCCTTATAATCCCCTGCCTCTACCGCGGCGGCGAACCGCGGCGAAGCCCATCATTGTAAATTAGAGTTCGCGCACCCCTGATGCTCGTAGAATACTCCATGGAGATCCGTTGTCGTATAAACCACACACACGAAAGTGACAATTTTGCTCTCCACTCCCCAAAAAGTGCGATACCTGCGCGACACCTGTCGCGACATACCTGCGACCACCCTTTTCGCAAGTTACGCTGGTCGCATTTTTAACATTTTGACCGCTGCGCGCTTGCATTTCCCAGGTCAATAACACCCTTTGGACTACGCCCGCGTCTTCTTCTTTTCATCACGTTATCCCAGTAGTGGCAGGGCTAATCAATCATTAAGCCTAATTCAATATTGTGATATTCAATATGTCGACTAATTAAATATTGTGATATTCAATAGTCGACCAATTCAATATTGTGATTATCATAAAAAACTACACTTATTTACAGCTATATACATGTTTAAAATGCATAGTTCAATTCCACTGTTATTCTAATAGGCTACTGGGAAATTTCTCATTTTCAATTATGGACTAGCAGTGCCATGCGCTAATTGCGCAATTTCTTATATATGGTAAGTTAACTCTACTTCCATTTTGCCTAACCATTGAAATTCATAATTGTTCATCAGTATGTTACTATACAATTACATAAATTCGGGTAAATTGCTCTAGACCTATTTCATTTTTACACTAACGCATTGCCAGAAGTTTTAGGTTACATTATACAATAAACCACTTAGAATTATTTTAATTTTGTTTGCTAAAAGCCGTTCTTAATTTTATAATATTGACTGAAATTTCATGGGTGTGCGTATGTAATGCAAAGGAAGATTTGACGTATACTTTGACGAACAAACAGTCTAAGGAAATTAATAGTCATTCGTGGCTGTGAGTGAGAGAGTGCGGTGGTTGGAAAGTGGTGGCGGCGGGGAGGGGGGAGAGAAGGGTGATATGAGCGGCGGGGTTGCTTCGCCGCGGTTCGCCGCCGCGGTAGAGGCAGGGGATTATAAGGGTCACTCAGGAATTCGAATGAGATGGTACCGATTTGGGTTTGGAGGAGAATGGGAACGGATGAGATGGGAAGACACTTCTAGACCAATGAGAGCTTGGCATTTGACGAAAGTAATAATTGAAAATAAATTATTCAATTCGCTCATCAGGTGATGTTCAATTAAGATTCATGATTTAGTTTCTTTTTTACCTACCCTCAAGAGGAGTGTGACCAACAAGGTTAAACTACATATAGAGTAGATTAATCAATTTTTTGTCCCATGTTGTTTTTGGATGAATGCCCGAACATAGCGTATATAATTACGGTGAGAAGTTTCTCGTGGCTTTAAGGCTTTAAAAAAATAATCATTGCAAAAAACTACTATTTATTACTCCTTTCAAAAAGCATCGATTTACGGTAAAGGTTAAAATAATACTACCTATCATCTCGATTCCCTACATTTCCTATCTTAACAATATTTAGTAATATTGTATATTACAATAAATTTTCGAGCAATGATATTTTAATATTTTTTCCTACGACTGTCCGTGAAAACAGTTGTTTACGCACTCAATACTCGTCGCAAAACAGGTGATTGCCGTATTCATTTTACTTTGCGAACGCTAGATTTACTTTGCGCACTCCAGTGTTTAAACATTAGAACACAAAACAATTTGCATTAGCCAGCAAGGAAACGTTGATTAGTCAGGAATTAAGTTGGCAACACTGGATATAAACATCTGATCTATTGTTGTCCATGTGGTCGTTTTCTATTGAATCAACATAAACATAACCTACAAACCAGCTACAGGTGAGCTACCGGTACGTAAGTTAGGTGCGCAATGATCAACTATGACAGTGACTTTAGTGATTTAAGTGACTTATTCCCTGACGATCTTGCTAAGACTGCTAAAACAGTGGCGTTAAATCTTCTGCATGAAAAATCCAATGAATTTTTAACTAAATGTAGGAAGTGCATAATACAGGCTATCATAAATATATATATCACTATCTTGAGATAGGGACCTCACATAGTAGGTATTTTAACATGAATATTAAACTTTTATACTTATTTAAGAAATATTTGGTAGTCGTAGGAAAAATTTAATATGCAACTCCGCACTCGCCTGCGGCTCGTGCATGAACATTTCTCTCGAGTGCAGCAAATCGGCACTTTCCGCACTTGTTGCATAAATAACTATTATGGTACTAAAACAACCATTTTCAGCAGCCAGCACATATCACCAACGTGGCTCCATGATAGAACGGTGATGAGCTCGACAAGGCCCGTGAGTCACCCCTCGCCTCTCCACCACGCCGTCATGATCCCCCATCCCCTCACATTCCCCAGTGTCCTCCCTCTAATGGAGGGATGACGGCTGATTATGTATTTGCCCACAAGGCTACGGTTCGTTATACGACTAAGGTTTTGGATATGTAAGTAAATTTGTATTCTAAAAGTGAATTACAATGAACCTTTGATTTTTAGGAGAGTATAATCATGATGCATTTAATACCTACTAGTATAGGTGTTGCTCGAAATCGAGCAATTTACTTTATTACAATACAAATGTTACTTTTGGCTCAAAATCAACGACATCCGGCCAATCCACTATTGTGAATATCTTTAATCACCAAAACAACACTTATTTACAGCTGATTATTAACAGATGTTTAAAATGCTTTATTCAATCCCAATGTTATTTAAATGGGAAATTTTTAGATTTCAATGGTGGATAGCGCCTTTATTTTTAGTCCGATTCTCATCAGTTTTTGGCGGAAACAACTACAGACCAAGCCTTATCCAACGACACCAAAAACTTGAAAATCGGGTGAAAATTGTAGGAGGAGTTCTCAAGACAAAAAAACCCTTAGCGTATTAAATAAGTATAGATTCTCATCAGTTTTTGGCGGAAACAACTACAGACCAAGCCTTATCCAACGACACCAAAAACTTGGAAATCGGGTGAAAATTGTAGGAGGAGTTCTCAAGCCAAAAAAACCCTTAGCGTATTAAATAAGTATAGATTTGGTAGTTAATAACCAAATACATCGAGGTTGAAATATGATTAAATTAGCCTTCAAAATTGATAAACCAAGAAGTTAGTTATCTTTAATGAAAAAATATATTTTTTAAGATAAGTTTAAAAATGTTATAATTGAACAATATATATTTAAGGTACAAATTCCCAGATGATGGGTAAAAATAAATTTACAGTAAATCGTCATTACCTTTGCTATATATTTGTTCAGAATTTAAAGGTACTGTATCGTACATCTGAAAATATCAGGTAACTGTTCAACAGGCCTTATAACTCAATTTCTTCCTACTTTTTTTCTTTAAATCTTTGTTTGGTCAAAACTTACAGTTATCTGTTTCAGATAGTTTCATATGATTATTTAAGATTCGTTATTTTTTTATCAAAATAATGCACCTATGCACGGTACTAATAACGCGCACTTTTCGTGAGTTTTTTGTGTTTATGTTTTGAATCAGTTTAATTAATATAAGAAGCAAGTCCGATTGTAGTTCCCGAATCCTTTCAATAGAAATTAGAATTTATCAAAATATGAATAGTTAATGAAAATAGAATCAATTGGCCGAAAGTCATATAGAAAACAGGACAAAAATGAACTTGTATTTAACATGAAAAATCAAATAAAATTTCTTTAAATTATTAGGTTGCCTCAAATTAGCTAACTGAAGCATCTGACAAAAAGCGAAAGAATTTGTGACTGTGGAAGAAGGGATCAACGTTTGACAAATCCGGCTTTGCCATGTGATGTGAACCACAGGTCAGCATAGGTTTGGGTTGTTGTATCAGAATATGGATTTGTTGTATGAATATGGATTTAAAATTTTCACTTTTGATAAATAAATACAAAAATGTCTAAACTAAACACATACATCGACGATGAAATAATAATGATCTACTAGCAACTTCAGTTAGTGTGGTTCTTTTCGATTGTTCAACACCCCTATCATGGAATCACGTTTTCAATAAAGAATCACGATAAACGTGGACAAAACTAAGTGAAACTAGTTGGAAATTGGGCGTAGAAGTTTTGCATATTTTGGGCCTAATTTATATAATGACCTCCCCTGGGACCTCAAAGAGCTGGGAGTCCATGCCTTTAAAAAAAGATTAAAGGAATTTTTACTTAAATGTAAATCTTCTGTATTATTGTAAATATTGTTTGTACATATTAGTGTAATTTTAGTTAATGTTAGATGACAAGAGTTATTCTGTAAAACAGTATATGTACTGAGAACCGCTAAAAAATAAAGGCATTTTTATTTATTTATTTATTTAAAACAAGAATTGCAAAAATAATGAACTTTACAAATATAAATGTATTATAAATGTAAATAAACGACTTTTGTAAGGGTAACAATTTTAAAACCTGCTATAAAGTTAATATGACGAACGAATTCCATGAGGATTGGAATGTAGGAATTTTAAATATTCACGAAAAATTAGTATTGCATTCAAATAATAGATAAATTACTTAACACTTAGCACATTTAACCAACTATAGTACAATCTAGTACACAGTTTAGGTGCAGCAACGTTTACAGAATTTAGTTTAATTTTAAGATTTACCCATCCGCAAAGAGGGGAACTGTCTACTCACGAGAATGGTGGGAAGGCAATCCACTGTGAATCAGTGATTTTGATTTAGGCGTAATACGATTTGATGCACGGAGGTCTGCCGATTTATGGTAATTAAGTACATTATTCATGAAATCCAATGAAATGTTACTAACGTTACGGAAAATGAGTAAGATTATTTCCCCATGGCAGCCTTTGATGAACATTTTTATCATTAATGACTGATTTTAGATTGTATTTTAGGTACTGTAGTTGGTATCGAGTATGTATATACATGGTTTGTTTATTTTACTATAAATTGAACTACAATGAAACTATGCTTTGAAATATCATATTTATAGTGAATGTGATAGTTTGCTTTCCCTGTAGCTCAGATATCAAGTTTAATTTTAGTAATATTTATTTCTTGTAGGGATGTAGTACAAAATTGTAACTCAACACAGTTCACAAATTTGTATTGCAGTTTCAGCGTAGGATCAACTGTTCATTAGTTAATTTACATTTTAGAATGATTAACGTTGAATATTACCTTTTAAATTAAAAAGCTCTCTTAATCTACTTTATATCTTGATAATATTTACAAAAGTGTTTTTTTTTGTTTGTTTAACATACGTAGAAAATGTACAGTTCACTTGTAACGTTTATTAATAAATAATCGTTTAAATAACTTACCCGATTTATTGTAGGGTTGTGCAGACTTTTTATCAATTCTATAAAAGTTTAAAACAACCTTTAAACTTTATTTTTTGAGTATTTGAGAATAGTATGAGATAATAATATACAAATAATATCTGGGCAAATAATTTAACAGTTTTGTATATTTGTTCAACCTAGTTACTTTCTTCTTTAAATCTTTGTTGGGCGTCTTTTATCAATTTCAGTTACTATGAGACGCTTACGATAAAAGTGCACAGAGGACCAATTTACATTTATTATGAACCCCCCGCTGCAGTTAAAGGATTAAAACAACTGTCTTTAGCGGTTTAGGGACATTACAACTTTAATAATTTCTAATCTTGAAAGAACTTTTCCAAACAGAATATTTTCACTATAGTAACGGTTAAAATTTTAATTTGAAAGGTGTCACACAGAACATGTTCATGAATTAGAAAAAAGGAAGTTGAGTTATAATTCTATTATTAGTTAAAGCAAACTAAAATTTCGCTCAATACGAGCTGAAAATGCTTACGAGTAAAAGTCTCTAATTAGATATCTAAAATAATCACTCATTGCTATGTTAACTTAGTAAGCACTTTAAATTTAAAATTATAATATGTGTAATACGACAAATATGCACAAAGGATAATGGTAAGCTAACGGATTTTTAGGTTGTAACGGGATAAAGACATGACATGATGTGACTTTGATCCTGAAGGTGGCTCGTCAGGATTTCACCGTATTCTTCGTTCTGATCCGCCACAAACTTTACAGAAACAAGCAGCAGTCACGGAAATATATAAATCTTCCGTTATTGATCCCCCAGCATCCCTTATCAAATACAAATAAAATGGTAATACATATGATAGTAAAAATTTTCGAAATTTATTCGAAATATCATATATATTCGAAATTTCGAAATATTTTTCGAAATATCATAGTTTTAATAATAAGACATTTTTAAATAAGTAGGAGTTTTTCATTGACTTTGACGTAAGCTCTACTTTATACTTTATAACAAGCATCATCTGCAATTGTGTGTACAGTACTGCAATATGTACTCTTGAGCGTCCTACTAGCAAAACAGTTACACTAGACTAACTTACGTTTGTATCTTGAGTGATAGGGTTGGGGTGTTATAAGGTCAATGGGATAACAGATTTAAAATCATAATTGTTATGGTTCGTGTTTTTGAGTGTTAAAAACAACATAAAACTATCGTAATTTAAACTACTTTTCATGGTTCTTTAGAAGTACATTACTACACATCGATGTAAATAAACATAGCTCTCTTTAAAAGCTCACAGCATAACTCATCTGATGATTAAAAAAATGATAAATTTTAAAAGAACTGTTTCATTTAATTTTTTTTTTTAATAAACGTTGTAGGAAATCTTTACTTTGGCCTATGCAGTTCCCGAATTCTTTACCAGTAACTAAAATGTCTTATCCTCGCTGTTTAAATCACATGTTCAATCAAAGCTTGCTTTAGGATAGTTAGGATATTAAAAACCACCATCTATATATATAATTCTGTAAGCGATATTTTTTTAGCAAAATTGTGAGCGTCATACAGATCGCAGAAAGATGGGAGAGGTCTCAAATTAAAGGTCTTGGTCCCATGCACGAGGGGAAACTATCGGCGTGTCCATAATAATAACAGGAAATGAGAAATCACGTAAAACGTCCTCCATAAGAATAGCATGGGGATTTAAAAAACGTCTGCTTTGTATACACTAAAACATGCGTTATGGTTTAATTTCAAAATGGGACACAGATGATAACATTGAGTGAAGATAACATAATAATTCACACCAAGAGAAGCAATCTATATAATAATTCTGTAAGCGAAATTTCTTTGGCAAAATTGTGAGCGTTTTGCAAATCGCAGGAAGATGGCAGGAGTTTAAAATTAAAGGTTTCGGTCCTATAAAGCGTACCTATCCATAAAGTTACAAGGAAATGAGAAATTTAGTGAAACGTCATCCTTAAGAATAGCATGGGGATTCGAAAAATGTCTTCTTTGTGTACATTGAAACATATGTTTTCGTTTTATTTTAAAACGAGAGGCAGATGATAATTTTTTTTAACTCTTTATTTTGGCTAATTGACAAAATGCCATGACAAGCCCACAATTTGAATAAAATTAAAATTTTACAAAAACTAATCAATAGAAAATTTACAACAAAGCAATTAAATAAAAAAACTAATTAAAAATTGATACTTTCACTCTTGACAAATTCGAAGATGACGTCCAAAACCTTAACATTTTCATAGGATAAAATAGAGACAATATTACATGCAAGTTCCACTTTCATTTTGTTAAATCTTTGATCATTTTCTTCCTTTTATCTCCATTATAAACATTACATGCAAAATTACATGATAAAATTACACGATAAAATTTAGTAAGGAACTTTTCATAGCCAAATGACAAAAATTAATACTTGAGTGGTAATACTATAATAAGACGTTTTGTTGCTTTGAGCTATTACAAATTCTACTAGGAGAGTTAACCTTACATACTATTAAAAATTGACTGCTGATTTTACTGTTGTTACTATAATTTAAATTGTAAAAAAAAAACTGAGCGTGTATGCAAATTATAAAATGCTTTCTGATCGTGGATAGAGATGCAATGGGCGATGAATTGTGGTTTGAGAAACACCTACATTACTCCATTGTTTTGGTTTTATTTTAAGACGAAAAGTGTCAAATGATCATATTGAATGACGATGACACATTAATTGATACTTAAAGTGTATCAGTCAGTGAAGTTTTGGTATTCTGTTAGATGAATTTTCCGAGAAACCTTTAAGTCATTTCATAGATTGTAGGATTATAGAAGACGAGTTAAAATCAAAGACGTTTGTCCTACGTACTAGAGGAAAATGCAGCAGGTAAAAAACTTTACAACAAAATGGGAAATATATAAGAATGATTATTTTCTGAAAGGTTCTCCTTAAAGATTCTCCATGTAGTAATGTTTAAAAAATCTGCTTTGTTTACACAAAATTAAGAGTTTTGATTAGGAGGGATGAATATTCACAGCAAAAGAAGATGCACTTTGAGGTGCTGTGTTTAAATTTTGTGACTAAAACATAAAAAATAATAAAAAAACTGACAGGAGCTAAAAAATCGATTTTTTTTTTCTTTGCCGCTTTCCTATGTTATATTAAAAGCCGTCACAGCTCAATTAAGGGACTACTATTTCTTTCAAACCTTATTTTCCATAGATCGATATGAGTTTAACAACAGACAAAATAGAGCATTTACAAACGGGTGACCTAATAGTAGGCCTACAGGATTGAACTATTAGGATTGAACCCCAAGAGTAGCCTACTTGGGAGCGAATGGTCTGTTCAAACGGTATTGTTAAAATATTATATACCTCAAATTAAAATTAAATTTCCTGGAAACCTTCGTTGTGGAAGAAATGGTAATACGCTATGGTTCATCCTATTTTAATTTTAGACCTATGATTAAGGGCTTTTGCCCCTATGAGCCACTAGTCTGTAAAATAAAATAAGATAAAAATCCTATTCTTATTACATAGTTTAATGATTTTCAATATAACTTACTATTAACCAATTATTTATGTCTGGAATTATGCATCCTATCAACAAACAGAGAAGGTTTGTGTTTAGATGACGTAGGGCGAAATCCCATGTTTCGCCAAGGAGGGCTGGAATGCGTAATTTATGTCTGTTTAGTAAATAATTAACAGAGCGGGAGTGAGCTCAGACTGATGTAAATTGATGGACGAAGGACACATCAGAGGGGGCCTAGCATTAGTATCGGGAGGGGAGGGCTAACATAGGGGGGTGGAGACTTTGTTGGGGACAAAATGAGTCTTGACTTCATGCAGTTTAAATTGTGTTGAGCAAGGTTGTAATGAATATATTCAATAGTGTGGTTCACTTATTTGCAAATGATTTTAAAATAGTTTTTAAACGTATTAAAATAAAATGTTATAGCCTATTAATTTTCAGTTAATGTCTTTTCTATTTTATTTAGTATAACAAGTGTTATGTGTCGGCCTTAATTCAACTTGTCGTTATCACACTTTAAAATACAATCTTCAAAATCTTAGTTAAAGCTTTGCCTCATTTGTAGATTTCTAGTAAATAAACATTGCCCTTCATGTTGCCCCTTCAACCCTTCAGTTACCCCGTGATCTCAGCAGAACCCTTTGGATAATGTTTATAGAAACCAGGGCATTACAATGTTATGCGAATCAGTGTTTACTGTGAGTGCAATATTATTTGTCATGTCTTCAATATGATCATAAATTTATTAGGAAATGAATTATTACTTTGGACTGACCGTGGTAGAAAGCAATAATAAAATATAACAAAGAATGTCGTACGGAACTAACAAGAAAAAATATTTTCAGTATAATATGAACTGTTTCAAAGTAATGAAGGAACATTTGGATTCTAAGCTCTCTTATTGCAAGGGGAGATTCTAGAAATTCAGTTTAATGTTAAAATGGACCTACAATCTCAGGCCTAATGAACAACGACAATCCGTATAATTGCCACGTGTTGTTTCCTCTGATATAATTTTCTTATTCGCAGTCTCCCCTAACAGCGCAAAGTGAGTTAAAATTAAGAAGTTTCCTTCTTGGGATTTAAGAAAATATGAGATAATAATAAAAATAAGTAAGAAACAACTCGTATTTAATGTTATCTGCTTTATTCAGTAAAATTATTGCAAAATAAACCACAAGTAACATTTATGATATCCAGTTGTTGTGATTAATTGCGATATTCAACAACACGTGCAAAATAATTATTAAGAAGTTATTTTAAGAACAGAATATATCTAAAAACGGGAAACAGTATAAAATGCCCTTGCATTTGCTTTTGAATGAACCTAAACATAACGACACAAATCTTTGAGGAACATCCTTCAGTAAGGTTGAAAACTATTAACGTATTACCTACAGTACGGTGCCTCATATTAACATACAAAAAATAAAATTTATAAGTTTGTTGGAATACGTTTTAAAACAAAATATTTATTTTCAAATACTTTAACACACTATTCCGAATTTTTAGAAACACCTGTTATATTGTTTCGGAAAGGTAGAGCTCCTCCAAAAAACTTAGAAGAGTTCTTCTTAAATTGGATGCATTGTAGTGGAATCAGTAATACTCTTCTCACATATGCGTAACAACCCTTCCACAAATACCAGTTTCCTGTTGTTTAAGCATCAGACAACGTAGTTCTTCTACTCTCATTTTATACTGTATAAAAACACTTGCAGTGTAACACATAATGTTTTAGTACCAGGGGGACCGAGCTTAAGCTCGGTAAAATTATTACTTTCGTTTCTCACACAAAGCTCGTTCGCTCCGCTCACTCGCCAGGCGGAAGGTTTGCTGCACATTGGTATGATTTTCCTAAAACCACAGGTTAAAGATGTAACACATTGGTTTATTTTATCTACAGTTATCAGCTGATTTTTGTTCAGTTAAAAAATTTCCATAAGGATAACATGGGATCTTTGAAGGGCTCTAGCGCGAAAACCGGATTTTTCCCAGCTATGGGACCAGCTCCAATCGATTTCTGGTGGCCAAAACCCCCATATACCAAAATTTGAAGGAAATCGTCGGAGCCGTTTTTGAGATAATTGTGCAAGCAAGCAAGCAAGCAAACAAGCAAACATTGCTCGTATAAGAGTATAGGATATAATATAATACAGGGTTAGGCAAAAGTCTGGATACCCCCAGTTAACTTTTTAACGCGTTGCAGTAGGAAAACCAAACTTGGCACATGTTTACAAAATCAAAAACGGCACTTTTTCATCAACTACACAATTTTGCCCCTGCCCCCAAAATGGGGTATTTTGGGGGCAGCCCCAAATTTTCAAATGTAAACCCCTATCAAGTGACCCCTCATTTTAAACGGTTTATCAAGAGAAATTAAATGGCGCAAACCGGAGGTCGATATCTCACCCCTAACCAAAATGGCAGCCATTTCAAAATTTGACATGGGCAAGCAAGTATAAGTATGGACACCCCCAATTAATTTTTTAACACGTTGCAGTAGGAAAACCAAACTCGGCACATGTTTACAACATCAAAAACTGTACTTTTTCATCAACTACACAACTTTGCCCCTGCCCCCAAAATGGGGTATTTTGGGGGCAGCCCCAAATTTTCAAATGTAAACCCCTATCGAGTGACCCCTCATTTTAAACGGTTTATCAAGAGAAATTGAACGGCACAAATCGGATGTCGATATCTCATCTCTAACCAAAATGGCAGCCATTTTAAAATTCGAGAAGGGTAAATTGACTTTACATTGGCTGCCATTTTGGTTAGAGATGAGATATCGACATCCGATTTGTGCCATTCAATTTCTCTTGATAAACCGTTTAAAATGAGGGGTCACTCGATAGGGGTTTACATTTGAAAACTTGGGGCTGCCCCCAAAATACCCCATTTTTGGGGCAGGGGCAATGTTGTGTAGTTGAGGAAAAAGTGCAGTTTTTGATGTTGTAAACATGTGCCGAGTTTGGTTTTCCTACTGCAACGCGTTAAAAAGTTAACTGGGGGTATCCAGACTTTTGCCTAACCCTGTATAATGTTTTACATAACACAGGTATTATATTTTATTGTCATTCACAGTCTTGCGACATTTCAAATTTAATTTATTGACATTGTTGAAACAAGCGCATTAAAACACGTTGGCATTAGTGTATATTTAACAACAACAAAAAATAAATAAAATAAATAAATAAATAAATAAATAAATAAATAAAACAGTTCAATGAACTTGTAGTTTGGTTAAGTAGTTTGGTAGTTTGGTTGTAATTTTTGAGAGTATTTTTATTTTTGTCAAGAATATTAAAGAAATAAAATCTAAATATTTAAGTTTGTGTTCTTTGGTTTTCCCGATTAAAAAGTTATTAATTATGACGCGAAAAAAATATGGAAGCCATGTCGAAAGTCAAAAACAAGTTTTGAAAACAATTTTGCGAGTCGTTAGTTCCAGTTGAGACAAAAAGAAACAGAAAATGTCGGTTAGATTATCTATTCTGTTGTTCACTCCGAATAAGACGTTTTAAGTTACATTTTATGGCAAATACATGCCCACTTCTTCCTGTACTATTTTAAAACATATAGATAAATAAAACGCACTTAGTGTTATGCTTGATTTAGGATATAGTAGACAACAAGTCAGAAATATAATAATTCTATAAAATAATGCGGCAGATGTATTAAAATAAGATTGCATTTTTAAAGAATAATTGATAAACTCTTTTCACATAAAAAAAAATTGTTAGAAAAACTCAAGATATTCACTAAATAGGTCAGATGGAGTTAAACCAAACCCTGTCCTTAACAAACAACAAGACTGAGTAATTACCAAAGCTATTCTTTCAAACTTCTTCTTGAATTCTTGTTTATTTTCCTACTTTTCCTCAGTTTGTGTGCATCGTAGGAGAAATCAGAGGATACCGTTAGAAAGATGTCTTGTAGAGGAGCAGAATCACATAATTCGCAACGGTCCTCAGGGCTACACTCCAACCCCAACAGGCTTTGAAAGATTCACTGAGGGACTGCATCATTAGACAGCTGTTTTAATAACAAGTGCTAGAAAAACAGGAAGAACAGATGTTTAATTTGTAAAATATTAACTTGTTCGCTACGATCACTCGCCGTCACCCTCCCTCTATTTATAAAAAAAAAAAATCGTCGGAATACGTTAAAAGTGGAATTTTGCGTTTATTATTTATTTTTTTTTACCATTAAAATAAAGAAATAATAAAATAGATTTTTTAAGTTTTTTTTATTTAATAAACAAAAAATAGGTATATCTTTATACATAAAAATGAACTGAATGAAAATATATTATATGGAAGCAGCATTTTTGTATTGAAACATATCGTTACATTTAGAAATAGTACCATGGGGACCGAGCTTAAGCATGGTAAAATTATTACTTTTGTTCTCATACAAAGCTCGTTCACTCCGCTCACTCGCGCTCTTCCATTTTAAAGACGAACTCGTTCGCTTCGCTCACTCGCCAAGCCAACGCGTGCTGCACTTTGGTATAATTGTCTTAAACTACAGGTCAAAGATGTAACACATTGGTTTATATCTACAGTTATCAGCAGATTTTTGTTCAATTAATAAAATCTCCATAAGGATAACATGGAAACTTTGAAGGGCTCTAGCGTGAAAACCGGATTTTTCCTAGCTATGGGACCAGCTCCAATCAATTTCTGGTGGCCAAAACCAGGACTGTAGAGACAAGGGCTAGCCCACTCCTTTGATGTTGACGCTCGCCGCGCGATCCCGACCCCCCTTCCCCACCCCGCCTAGCCCCACCACCCAGTGACGTATACTTGGGACAACCTGGCCGTACGCGCCGCGCTGTTAGCGTTGTAACTCCCTATTCTGCTATGTTTTTGGTGGTTTAAAAATTTTACGTAGTGATTAAGTATTTGTTTTAACACAGTATTATATCATACTTGTAATTAAAAATAAGAGATTACATTTTTAAACGTACGAGTGAAAACTACTGAACGGATTCTGTCATTTTGGTGTAAATATATTTTTCCTTTTCTCTGGATGATTCAAAATATATGTGTAAATACTATATAAAGATGTAAAAATTTGAACTTGGCAAATTGATAAATTTGTTTGCGATTTCTGGTCGATTGTATTACTTTGCTAGTACTGTCCAAAATTTAAGTTTAACATCATTTGCCGATTATGATTATTGTTTTTGTAAACAAAGCTGACGATTTGTCAAATAGTATACTAAAGCAAAAAAGGCTGATGTTGCAACGAGCTAAATAACAGTGGATGGTAAACAGTTTGTCAACTTAACAAATTACATCTATAGATTTTTACCTTTAAAATTGGCTTTAACAATGTAAACAGGCTTTATGAACAACGAAACATGGGAATTAAACCTGTTTATATTTTATTGTATTTACTATTTTAGCGTCATGTTTAAAGTCTTTAAATTAATTTAACAATCGTAGTATAATGAAATGCGACGCTTTAAGTTCAACTGATTACAAAGGCTAAGAACACTTTCAGTTTGGTACAATGTAATTTCAATTTGGCATTGGTATTGGTAATCAATTTGGTATTTGGTACAATATAATATAATTGGTATTGGTTCAATATAAGTCAAATTATACAAGGAAATGAACTAAAATTATTAAACACACAAAAAGCTATCAAATAGGCCTAACCATACTAATTAGTTATAATAATCTATTACTATTTTCCATACTTCCTGGAAACCTCATATTTAACAAGAAAACAATCCTTTATAATATTATTGGATGTCAAAAAATTATTTAAAATTTTGGAAAAATTTGCTAAAAAAACGTTATTTACACTCGCCTAACTCAATTTTTTTTTAATGCCATACTTTAATCTTTCAAGAAAGTACAAACGTAAATGACGCTTTTAAGATAAACATAAGAAAAAAATTAATTGCGTGTGAAATCAAGAAAAACTAAAGTTTACCAAGAAATTTGTCCAGTATAATCTAATTTTTACTTGAATATTTTAGACCATTAAATCGATGAGTATATTGATGTATTCTCTGCCTTTAATAAATTCTTCAATCATAAAGTTATTTCATTTCAAAGTTATGCAATCAGCAAGTGTATTATAATTGTTGTTACCGTTGTGAAAAAAAGAAGATTATATAATGCATAAAATGGTGCCGTCAAAATATTTATACAATGGAAAATTAAAATCCCTTTTTAAAATTCTAAATAAAAATACTACATAGTAACCACTTTTTAATGCCCTTTTTATAAGTCTTAATATTGCAATTTCGTGGTCGTCAAGAATAATGTTAAGTTCTATAAAACCGTAATGGAATAAATTATGAATGTTCGTAGATAACCAATATAATGTATTTAATCCAAAATATGCGACAGAGCAAGCGCCAACACAGTGCGAGTATGCGGCGCTGTAGAGTGATGTCCCAACACTACGTCACAGTAGTCACAGTGGAGGGGGGAGCGGGATCGCGTTCCGAGCGCTCGTGGGCTAGCCCTTGTCTCTACAGTCCTGGGCCAAAACCCCCATATTCAATCAAATAATCAAAAATCCTTGGAGCGAAAAAAAAGTTTGCCCGGACAAACGGAGCTTGTTTTAGAGTATAAGATTAAGACCTTTAAAAAGCTGTTTTCCTTTCAAGTATTGAGGGAAGATTGATTATAAAAAACTACAGAACATTATAGAGTTAAGGCGATTGAGCGCAGCGAACGAGCTAATCCTGGCGGCGAGTGAGCGTCGCAAACAAGCTCATTTGAAGGGCAAAAGATTCTTCAGGTTGGCATTGCAAAGCATGACGGGTAAGCTAGTCTTTTAAATAAAAAGTATCCTATGTTACATCTGATAGTCCCTACCTCCAAGAATATGAGTACAAAGTTTCATGATGATCGGTTGAGTAGTTTTCGAGTAAAAGTGTAGCAAACAAACGATCATTCCCATTTGTAATATTAGTAGGGATTTTTAAATTAATTGAGTCCAAATAAACTGGTATTTTGGTAGAATTTTGACCAGAGGCGACCTCTAGTACAAATTTAAACGAAAACGAGGTTGACGTTTGACAAGCCCATGTCACACGTCAAGACCAGACTCATTTGAACTGTTGCTGAATACGCAGGTAAAGGAAAGAGAGCTATTTATATGTACGTTGTGCTCTTGTAAAGGTCCCTTTCATAAAGTTTATATTTTTATAAAATTTTATTCTAATTAATCGTTTTATTCCTAGATACTAAATTAGAAAACACTAGTAGAGGAAATCGTCGTAATTTTACTTATAAGCATCAAGCTTAACAAAGTGTTATATTTCTATAATGCCAGATACTTCCCGCTAACGTTAGAGTAAAGAATAACTATATCGTACTTTTCATCGTATTTAAAGATTTAGTAACAACCAAAGGTAAGATAAACTACTATACGTAAAGTAAAATATAGTAAAATACAATATTTTAATTGGAAATATATAACCAATGGCGATACAAAACTTCCATCACAATTAACAAATTTAACCTTTGTTCATTTTAAAGATGAATGAAGCTTTCAAATAAGAATTAATTAGGTATTACCCCACTTTTATGTCACATTAAAGACAGAACACCGGACAAGGTAACAATTCTGGTCTTTGAATTCAAAGGTTGCCGGTTCGATCGTGGCCTACGAAAACTAACACATTAGTTTTCGTTAGTTTTCGTAGGCCCCGGTTCGATCCTGAGGAAAGTTAGTAGCTTTTTAATGTTTGTTGCCGGACCCAGTTGCCATTTGTCATTGGTCTGATAATTTAATGATGCTATCTAAAAACTGGACGAAGTTTAATAGTAACAAGGCAGAGGTTTGGACAGTTTCCCTGTAAAAATGTAAAAAATAACATTGACATAGAAACAAAAAAATTAAATAAAACTACTTTTAAAAATTTGACGATGATTAATAATTGATTAGTTTTCTTCACATGGGAAAATACAATAACCAACGAGTTTTGCAAATAAAATCAGGTAACTCTATTAGATTTAATAGTGTCATTATTTTGTAAGATTCCCTCAGGGGCAGTTGGCTTTCCACTGTACGGGTGTTTCTTGCCAACCAAGACCATGCAAACTCGACCTGCATATTGCAAATCGATGTGTAGACGATGCCCTTTAGTAATTAACGTCTGCGAACGTTTTCAAAATCGATGTGTAGACGATGCCTTTTAATAATTAACGTCTGCGAACGTTTTTTAGAATCGATGCCCAGACGCTGTTTAAAATAATCGACGTGTACGATCGTTTTTTAAAATCGATGTGTACACGATGTTTTTTAATAATTTACGTCTGCGATCGTAATTTCCGCGTCGAGTTTGCAAAACGCCCGAAAGCGCAAATCATAAAAACGCCCAACAGCAAACACAGGTGTTCATGTGCGCTGGGCTTTCAAATAATCCATGTGATTGGCTTTATGCACGCCATTTTACACGGTCCCTTATGGTGTAGGACCAGTACTAGCCCATGGGGTAGGGTCTTAGGGCTTAAGACTTATGTTAAAGTCTTAGATCTTAGGTCAAATGTTTAAGGTCATATAAGGTATAATGCCTTAAATGCCTGGGATTGGGGTTGGTCTAAATTATGAGGCCTTAGATCCTCATTTAAATTCCTTTTGCCCTAGATCTAAAGCAATAAGTCTAAGCCCTTATGTCCTAGGGTATCGGTCTAAGGTCCTTGGTTTTAGGAATAAGACAATGGGTTTTCGTTCTAAGTTATGGTGTAAAAGCATAAACTTTCTCTTTTTCGAGACGAAACAGTAATAACTGCACACAGTTATTAAAGGCCAATCTTCGCCCAGCTATAGATGAAACAACCACAACTGCACACGGTTTTAAACGAGTACAAAACCTCGGGATGTGGCCTTAGGTCCAGGTTGTAGTCCATGGGTATAGGGTCTTAGGTCTAGGGTCTAAGAACTTAAAGGCTTAAAGACTTTCTCCTAAGTATAGACAAATTAACCACTGCACACGGCTTAAGAGGAATACTAGACCATGATGTAAGGCCTTTGGTCTTAGGGTCTAAGAACCTAGAGGCCGACTTACCTTTAGCTATAGATGAAACAACCACAGCTGCAAAACGGTTTATGCCGAGTACTAGACCATGGTGTAAGGCCTTTGGTCTTAGGGTCTAAGAACTTAGGACTTTCCTCTAGCTATAGATGAAACAACCACAACTGCACATGGCTTATGCCGAGTACTAGACCGTGGTATAAGGCCTTTGGTCTTAGGGTCTAAGAACTTAGAGGCCGACTTACCTTTAGCTATAGATGAAACAACCACAACTGCAAACGGTTTATGCCGAGTACTAGACCATGGTATAAGGCCTTTGATCTTAGGGTCTAGATCATGGTGAAGGACCTTAGCTCTTGGGTCTAGGTGTAGGGCCTTAGGTATTGGGTCTAGACCACGGTGTCTTTTCGGGTATCGTGAGTTGCGATTAACTTGTAAGTTTTCAAGTCTTAACCCTATGGTTTTAGGTCTTGGGTCTAAGAGCTTTAAAGCCTAGCCCACGGTGTAGGGCCTTAGGTCTTGGGTATAAGTACTTAACAGCCTAGACCACGGTGTATGGCCTTAGGTCTTGAGTCTGAGGCCTTAAAAGCCTAGAAAACGGTGTATGGCCTTAGGTCTTGAGTCTAAGAGCTTAAAAGCCTAGAAAACGGTATATGGCCTTAGGTCTTGGGTATAAGTACTTAAAAGCCTAGACCAGGGTGTATGGCCTTAGGTCTTAAGTCTAGCCCATGCGGACCGCCTTAGGCATTGAGTTTAAGTGCTTAAAAGCCTAGCCCACGGTTTATGACTTTAGGTCTTGGAGTAAGTACTTAAAAGCCTAGACCAGTGTGTATGCCCTTGGGTCTTGAGTCTAAGAGCTTAAAAGCATAGACCAGGGTTTATGGCCTTAGGTCTTGGGTATAAGAGCTTAAAAGCCTAGACCACGGTGTAAGGCCTTAGGTCTTGGGTCCACAGTGTCTGTTCAGGGGTCGTGAATCGCGACTCCCTTGTAAGTTTTCAGGTCTTTACTTTATGGCCTTAGGTCTTGGGTCTAAGTACTTAAAAGCCTAGACCAGGGTGTAGGGCCTTAGGTCTTGGGTATAAGAACCTAAAAGCTTAGACCAGGGTGTATGGCCTTAGGTCTTGGGTTTAAGAACCTAAAAGCCTAGACCAGGGTGTATGGCCTTAGGTCTTGGGTCTAAGAGCTTAAAACCCTAATCCGCGGTATATGGCTTTAGGTCTTGAGTCTAAGAGCTTAGGTCTTGGGTCTATGAACCTAAAGGCCTAGTCCACGGGTCTTAGGACTTGGGTCTAAGAACCTAAAGGCCTAATCAAAGGACCTTAGGTCTTGGTTCTAGCCTATGGTGTAGGGCCTTAGGTCTTGGGTATAAGCACCTAAAAGCCTAGACCACGGACCTTAGATCTCGGGTCTAGACCCTGGTGTAGGGCCTTAGGACTTGGGTATAAGAACCTAAAAGCCTAGACCACAGACCTTAGATCTTGGTTCTAGACCCTGGTGTAGGGCCTTAGGACTTGGGTATAAGAACCTAAAGGCCAGGACCACGGACCTTAGATCTTGGTTCTAGACCCTGGTGTAGGGCCTTAGGACTTGGGTATAAGAACCTAAAAGCCTAGACCACGGACCTTAGATCTTGGTTCTAGACCCTGGTGTAGGGCCTTAGATCTTGGGTATAAGAACCTAAAAGCCTAGACCACGGACCTTAGATCTTGGTTTTAGACCCTGGTGTAGGGCCTTAGGACTTGGGTATTAGAACCTAAAAGCCTACACAACAGACCTTAGGTCTTGGGTATAAGAACCTAGAAGCCTAGACCACGGACCTTAGATCTTGGTTCTAGACCCTGGTGTAGGGCTTTAGGACTTGGGTATAAGAACCTAAAAGCCTAGACCACGGACCTTAGGTCTTGGTTCTAGACCCTTTTGTAGGGCCTTAGGACTTGGGTATAAGAACGTAAAAGCCTAGACCACGGACCTTAGATCTTGGTTCTAAACCCTGGTGTAGGGCCTTAGGTCTTGGGTATAAGAACTTAAAAGCCTACACAACGGACCTTAGATCTTGGTTCTAGACCCTGGTGTAGGGCCTTAGGACTTGGGTATAAGAACCTAAAAGCCTAGACCAAGAACCTTAGATCTTGGTTCTAGACCCTGGTGTAGGGCCTTAGGACTTGGGTATAAGAACCTAAAAGCCTAGACTACAGACCTTAGATCTTGGTTCTAGACCCTGGTGAAGGGCCTTAGGACTTGGGTATAAGAACCTAAAAGCCTAGGAAACGGACCTTAGATCTTGGTTTTAGACCCTGGTGTGGGGCCTTAGGACTTGGGTATAAGAACCTAAAAGCCTGGACCACGGACCTTAGATCTTGGTTCTAGACCCTGGTGTAGGGCCTTAGGACTTGAGTATAAGAACCTAAAAGCCTAGACCACGGTCCTTAGGTCTTGGGTATAAGAACCTAAATGCCTAGACCACGGACCTAAGATCTTGGTTCTAGACCCTGGTGTAGGGCCTTAGGACTTGGGTATAAGAACCTAAAAGCCTAGACCACGGACCTTAGATCTTGGTTCTAGACCCTGGTGTAGGGCCTTAGGACTTGGTCATTAGAACCTAAAAGCCTAGACCACGGACCTAAGATCTTGGTTCTAGACCCTGGTGTAGGGCCTTAGGACTTGGGTATAAGAACCTAAAAGCCTAGACCACGGACCTTGGTTCTAGACCCTGGTGTAGGGCCCTAGGACTTGGGTATAAGAACCTAAAAGCCTAGACCACGGACCTTAGGTCTTGGCTATAAGAACCTAAAAGCCTAGACCACGGACCTTAGATCTTGGTTCTAGACCCTGGTGTAGGGCATTAGGACTTTGGTATGAGAACCTAAAAGCCTAGACCACGGACCTTAGGACTTGGGTATAAGAACCTAAAAGTCTGGACCACGGACCTTAGATCTTGGTTCTAGACCCTGGTGTAGGGCCTTAGGACTTGGGTATAAGAACCTAATAGCCTAGACCACGGACCTTAGGACTTGGGTATAAGAACCTAAATCCTGGACCACGGACCTTAGATCTTGGTTCTAGACCCTGGTGTAGGGCCTTAGGACTTGGGTATAAGAACCTAAAAGCCTAGACCACGGACTTTAGATCTTGGTTCTAGACCCTGGTGTAGGGCCTTATGTCTTGGGTATAAGAACCTAAAAGCCTACACAACGGACCTTAGGTCTTGGTTTTAGACCATGGTGTAGGGCCTTATGTCTTGAGGAGAACTTAGAGACCTAGATCGCAGGCCTTAGGTTTAGGGTCTAGACCATGATGTAGGGTCCTAGGTGTTGGATTCAAGAACCTAAAGGCCTAGATTACGGGCCTTAGATCTGGAGGCTAAGAACCTAAATGCCTATGCAGACCTTAAATCTTGGGGCTTAGAACCTGAAGCCTAGACCACAGACCTTAGATCTTGGGTCTAGACCATGGTGTAGTAGGTCTTTGGTCTAAAAACCTAAAAGCCTAGACCACGGTGTATTAGGTATTAGGTTTAGACCACAGTGTCTTTTCAGGGGGGCTGTGAATCGCGGCCCCCTTGTAAATATTCAGGTCTTAACTCTATGGCCTAGGTCTTGGGGCTAAGATCCTTAAAGCCTACGGTGTATAGCCTTAGGTCTTGGGTCAAGTCCATGCGGTAGTTAGGAGTTGGGTAAGATGGATGGAGGTTGGTCTTCAAATACTCCAATCTGAATCTGATAACCATTTCTGATCATAATTTCATATTCAAAGAAAAAAGACCTCGTTGCCTAATGTTTGCTCAATTCATGGGGGGCTGTGAATCGCGGCCCCCTTGTAAGTTTTCAGATCTTAAGGTTTTATGGCTTTGTACTAAGGTGTCAGGCCTTATGTTTACATCTTAGTCCCGACACATTAGGTCCTGGCTGGGGGCTGATAGGTCTTATACACAGGTCATAGCTTTAGCCACTAGGTTTTTGAGCTTTGGACTCAGTTGCAAGGCCTTAGGTTTAGACTTTAGGTTCAACACATTAGGTCTAAGCTGTTGGGTAATAGGTCCTATTCACAGGTTAAAGCCTTAGCTGCTAGGTTTTAGGGCTTTGGACTCAGGTGCAAGGCCTTAGGTTTACATCTTAGTGCCAACACATAAGGTTTAGGCTGTTGGCTAATAACTATTCACAGGTCAAATCCTTAGCTGCTAGGTTTTAGGGTTTTGGACTCAGGTGCAAGGGCTTAGGTTTAGATCTTAGATCCAGCACATTAGGCCTTCGCTGATAGATAATAGGCCCTATTCACAGGTCAAAGCCTTAGCTGCTAGCTTTTAGGGCTTTGGACTCAGGTGCAAGGCCTTACGTTTACATCTTAGTACCAACACATTAGGTTTAGGCTGTTGGCTAATAACTATTCACAGGTCAAATCCTTAGCTGCTAGGTTTTAGGGTTTTGGATTCAGGTGCAAGGGCTTAGGTTTAGATCTTAGATCCAGCACATTAGGCCTTCGCTGATGGATAATAGGCAATATTCACAGGTAAAATCCTTAGCTGCTAGCTTTAAGGGCTTTGGACTTAGGTGCAAGGCCTTAGGTTTACATCTTAGTGCCAACACATTAGGTTTAGGCTAATAGGCCCTATTCACAGGTCAAATCCTTAGCTGCTAGGTTTTAGGGTTTTGGACTCAGGTGCAAGGGCTTAGGTTTACATCTTGGTTCCAACACATTAGGTTTAGGCTGTTTGCTAATAGGTACTATTCACAGGTCAAATCCTTAGCTGCTAAGTTTTAGGGTTTTGGACTCAGGTGCAAGGCCTGAGGTTAAGATTTTAGGTCCAACACATTTGGTCTAAGCTAAACGCAAATAGGTCCTATTCACAGGTCAAAGCCTTAGCTGCTAGGTTTTAGGACCTAAGTCCAAGGCATTTCATCTTAGGAACCACGTGTAAGGCCTTAGGCGTAGATCTTATGTCCAACACATTAGGCCTAAGCTGATAGATAATAGGCCTTATCCACAGGTCAAAGCCTTAGCTGCTAGCTTTTAGGGCTTTGGACTCAGGTGCAAGGCCTTAGGTTTACATCTTAGTGCCAACACATTAGGTTTAGGCTGATAGCTAATAACTATTCACAGGTCAAATCGTTAGCTGCTAGGTTTTAGGGTTTTGGACTCAGGTGCAAGGGCTAAGCTTTAGATCTTAGGTCCAGCACATTTGGCCTACGCTGATGGATAATAGGCCCTATTCACAGGTCAAATCCTTAGCTGCTAGCTTTTAGGGCTTTGGACTCAGGTGCAAGGCCTTAGGTTTATCTCTTAGTGCCAACACATTAGGTTTAGGCTGTTTGATAATAGGCCCTATTCAAGGTCAAATCCTTAGCTGCTAGCTTTTAGGGCTTTGGACTCAGGTGCAAGGCCTTAGGTTTACATCTTAGTGCCAACACATTAGGTTTAGGCTGTTGGCTAATAGGCCCTATTCACAGGTCAAAGCCTTAGCTGCTAGGTTTTAGGGCTTTGGACTCAGCTGTTAGGCCTTAGGTTTAGATCTTAGGTCCAACACATTAGGTCTAAGCTGGTGGCTAATCGGCCCTATTCACAGGTTTAAGCCTTAGCTGCTATGTTTTAGGGCTTTGGACTCAGGTGCAAGGCCTTAGGTTTAGATCTTAGGTCCAACACATTAGGTCTAAGCTAATGGTTAATTGGGCTTATTGATAGGTTAAAGCCTTAGCTGCTAGGTTTTAGGGCTTGTCTGGGCCTTAGGGATTAGATCTTAAGAGGTTAAACTGGGTTAAAAATTGGAGAATTTTGTCCTAAAAATGTGTCTTTGAAGGTAAAATTGCAATTAAAGTTAATTTTATATGGGGCAGGGATGTTGGGCAATTCGCCTTTCAATATCAATTTTTATGGATCGGAAATCCTGAAAAATTTTGGAAAGTTGACAAAAAAGTAGGCCAAAATCACCGAAAACCGGTATCTTTTCATTTACATAGGGTTAACTTAGGAGTTCTCACACTTCCTTGGATTAATTTCTGGATTAGATTCACCACAAGGGGAGTGGGTAACTTCATTTAAAAACTATAGTTAACTTAAGAGTGCATCTCATAGTTCCCTGGATTAAATTCAAAATGCTCCTTGAAATCACTGTCTGAAATCCTGAAAAATGCCCTGAAATGGGCTGATATTTGGCCAAAACCAATCAAAATCCGGTAAAAACCAGTCAATTTGAAGCTGAAGGGGGTAAAAAAAGGACCCCTAATCAAATGAACAACTGGATTAAATTCTAAGTGCTCCTTGAAATCAGTATCTGAAAATCCTGAAAAATGCCCTAAAATGGGCCGAAATGGGCTGATATTTGACCAAAACCGGCCAGAATCCGGTCAAAAACCGGTCAATTTGGAGCTGAAAGCGGTCAAAAAAAACTATGAGTGTTCCCTGGATTATATTCAAAAAGTGGTCATTTGAAGCAAAAAAGTGGTCATTTGAAGCAAAAAGTGGTCATTTGAAGCAGGAGTGGTCATTGGAAGCAAAAGTGGTCATTTGAAGCAAAAAGTGGTCATTGGAAGCAAAAGTGGTCATACGAAGCAAAAAAAGTGGTCATATGAAGCAAAAAAAGTGGTCATATGAAGCAAAAGTCATCAAAAAAAACTATGAGGGTGCGCCAGAACCCCTGTTCTATATCTACTCCCGGATCTGGTCAGTGTGGTGCCTTCAGAACCGCACTTGAACAGGCAAAAGGCAGCGGCCGGTAATTCACATCCTCCAGGCCAATTTTCATAGATCCTGGGGAGCTGATAACCTTCTAGATCAGCTCGCCCGAGAACTTGGTGCTGACGCGCTCCTTATCAGCGAACAGTATCGGGACAGAGACCCAAACACTTGGATCTCCTACAGCCTCGGTACTGCTGCATTTTGGGCGCGTAATACGCAGGATGTCTTGGTTCGGAGTCGAGGTCGCGGCCGACGATTTGCCTGGGTTAGGTGTAGGGACGTGACAATCTTCAGTTGCTACCTCACCCCCAACGAGGCCGTCCAGGACTTCCGCGACAAGATAGATAGCCTTGAGGAGTGCGTTCTTTGCACCACCGGGCATGTCGTCGTTGGTGGCGATTTCAACGCCAGGGCCGTCGAGTGGGGAATGCCCTCTACCAGCTCCCGGGGGAAATACATCCTGGATTTCATCGCCAGCTCTTGTCGTGCTCAACCAGGGCGACACACCTACTTTTCGGCGCCCCGGGCAGAGAGGCACGATCCCTGACGTCACCTTTGCGTCTGAGTCGCTCCTTCCGAGGATCTCTGGCTTTAGGGTTGTGGAGGACTACACGGATAGTGACCACCAATACATCGTTTTTGACCTGCATGATCAAGCAAATCGTCGAGTTTCCGCATCTCGGGAAGAGCCACGCCGGTGGAACACCAACAAACTGGACGTGGTCAATTTCACCGAAGTCATCTCTCGGGGAGCGCAGGGGAATCCTGGTGAGGCTGGGGCCGAGGCACTAGTAACATCCACGATGGAACTAATCGTCTCGGCCTGCAACCAGCCTATGCCGCGAAGGAAACCCCGACGCGACAAACAACCTGTTTACTGGTGGACTGAAGAGATTGCGGAACTCAGAAGAGCATGTTTAAGAACTAGACAAGCCGCCACAAGAGCGAGAATTCCCGCAGACAGAGTTCGTAAGTCGGAGGCCTATAAAGCTGCGAGAAAATCTCTCCGCCAGGCGATCAACAGGAGCAAGGCGAATAGCTGGAGGAGACTTCGTGACGACGTTGACTCCGACCCGTGGGGCCTGGGTTACAAACTTGTAACACAGAAACTCGGCGCCCGCTCTCCACCTTCCATCATGGAGGGCACCACCATGGGGAGGATCGTCGCTGCGTTGTTTCCTGAACATCCACATCGACCACCGGTTGACTCCGGACTGGTAGAGGACGTTCCACTTTTCACTTTCGAGGAGCTGGAAACCTCCGTTCTCTTCCTGAAGAGCAACAAGGCTCCTGGCCCGGATGGGATTCCCAGTGAGGCTTTAAAGAAAGTATTTTCAATCAACGCTGACTTGTTGTTGAGAATGTACAATGCCTGTTTGGCTAAAGGGGTGTTTCCGGCTCCCTGAAAAACAGCCAGGCTTGTACTGATCAGCAAGGGCAAAGGTGATCCCGAGCTGCCGTCGTCCCACAGGCCTCTCTGCATGTTGGACACGGCTAAGAAGCTGTTCGAGAAGCTGATCCGTTCCAGCCTGACTTCTGCCGTGGAAGCTGCCGGGGACTTATGCCCCCGTCAGTACGGCTTCAGAAAGGGACGGTCAACGATCGACGGTGTCACCGAAGTTCAGAAATCTGTGGAGAGAGCCGAGAGCCACAACCATTTCTCCCGCCGAGTAGTGCTTCTTGTTACGCTTGATGTCTAGAATGCCTTCAACTCGGCGAGGTGGGTCGATATGTTGGATGTGCTTCGCAACACCTTTCGTATTCCTGCATATCTGTTGCGGCTCATCGAGGATTATCTACGCTCTCGAAGCCTGATTTATGACACGAGGGATGGAACGCGGACGATGGAAGTCACTTCTGGTGCCGCACAAGGTTCAATACTCGGCCCGGATCTCTGGAACGTTGCCTATGACGGCCTCCTGAGGTCCGAGATGCCTGAGGAAACCACTTTGGTTGGGTACGCCGATGACGTCGCAGCTCTCATTGCTGCACGCAACGTTGAGCTGGCCCAACTGAAGTTAAACCGAGTTATGCGGGTGGTCAACAACTGGATGTCCGATCACGGTCTCTCGCTTGCTCTCAGTAAGACGGAGATCGTGATTCTCACGAAGAAGAGGATCGACACCTTCGTCCCGTTTCGAGTGGGAAGGGAAGTGGTCACATCAACTCGTGCCGCCAAATACCTCGGGGTTATGGTGAACACCAAGTTAAGCTGGAGGGATCAGATCTTCCGTACGGCGGACAAGGCCGCTAAGGTAGTCACTTACCTTAGTAGGCTGATGGCAAATGTCGGGGGTCCCCGATCCAGCAGAAGACGTCTGTTGATGTCCGCGGTCCAGATCGTGCTCCTTTATGGGGCAGAGGTGTGGGCAGGCGCTCAAGATAAGGAGTGCTACAGGTTACGACTTGCCCGGGTTCAGCGTCAAGCTGCGCTCCGGGTGTGTTCCGCCTACCGGACAGTGTCCGAGCCTGCCGTCCTGGTGGTCGCCGTAGTCATCCCTGTCAAGCTCTTGGCAGGGGAGAGGAAAGCGATTTATCAGAGACAAGGCGAGGTCGGCAAGGACACGGCAAGAACAGAAGAGCGCTCCCGAACCTTCCAGCAGTGGCAACACAGCTGGGAGCACGACACCCGAGGATGATGGACTGCGCGACTCATCGAGCAGGTCCAACCATGGGTAGAAAAGCGACATGGCGAGGTGGACTACTTCCTCACGCAGTTCCTGACAGGTCACGGCTATTTCAAGTCGTACCTGAACCGGATGGGCAAGACCGGTTCACCGGATTGCATCTACTGCCCGGGTGTTCCCGATGACGCGGAACACACCTTCTCCCACTGTTCGCGTTGGGAAAGGCCCCGCCTTGAGGCCATAAGAAAACTCGGTGTTTTTTCGGTGGACACGGTCTGCCAAAAGATGGAGGATGAGGGCAACTGGGATTGTTTGTCACAGTTCGTCCGGGGCATCCTCCTGGAAAAGAAAACCGATCTGGACCGCAAAGTGGCCCAGATCCCTTGATCGAGCTTCTGGATAAGGAGCAAGCCCCAGGGGCGTTAGCCAAATTTAGGCCTAGCCTGACGTAATGTGACAAACAATTCCAGGTTAGATTCCTAAAGAGTAGAGGAGGTTTTTTGGTGGGTAAACCCGTTTTTAGGGGAGCCCCACACTACAGGCTGGCCACCTGTGGGCGTAATGCATTTTTCCGCCTCTCCCTAAAAAAAATATTTTGTAAGATGCCCCAAATAATTGTTTGTCATTGCTTGGTTTAATCAAAATTTACTTAAATTTACAATCCGTGACTTTCCATGTATTTATTAAACGAACAGTTTTAACAGAAGTAACCAAAATTAGTTGCATTTAACTTGTTCATATTCATTAAGATACATAAACTAAATTCTGTACATAATTTCTTTTAAAAATTAACATTTAATTTTTTAAACACAATTAGTGAATGATTTGGTTTAGTACTTGATCAACATGTTTGGAGTCTAAATTAGTAAAGTTACGGTGTATTGAATCACTAATCAGTAAGTAGCTAAGTTCCTCCCCAGTTCCGCCAGCCTCCCCAGCCATTACCATGTTAATGTGAGCTAGGGGCGTCACCAGAGGATAACAGGCTTGTGTGTGGGACGCCGAGGGAGAGAGAGACTCATCCTTCACGTTACTGCACGGATTGAACGGGTATGTACACAGATGTGCAACTCAGGTTCGAGTGTCATAAAAGTTTGAAGCTTGATTTTTTGAAACTGGAACCAGTGGCATTTATCATTGGCCTGTGAATTAATGATATAACCAATAAATCAGCTGCTATTTGTCAGGAACAAATCTACACCTTATTGATCAATCACTTATACAACATGCTCATTCGTAATTATGAATCTACGATTAATGTTACTGGACCTGAGTAAGGAAGAAACTAACTGCAGTCATTTTCGATGACCTTTATGTTCCTATAAACTGAAAAAAATCTCCAATAAAATATTTATGTCTCATGATATACTTTGACTTAAAAAATTCCTTATCAATCTTTACAATCAAGAGAAAGAGGAAGTTTTTTGATCGTGAAGAATATAAATGCTGTTCGTTAGAAGTAAACCTCATTAAATGTATTAGCAAAGCATTCTCTTATTACAAAGAGGAAGCTGAAGGCTAAGAAAGTCGCTGTAGTGGCCGAAACGGAGATACAATTCCACTCTAAATGAAGCGAGAATTTTAGTAATTAGAACAGGTTGTTTCTGAGAGTAAGTTTCCTGCTCCATTACCCCTTGAAAGTAATCTATTGAAACATAGAATTAAACTTATAAAAGTTAAACCGTACTAGGAGAGTAGCAAGTTAACCTAGTCTAAATAATATACAGGGTGTTTCAGAACACCCTACCAATATTTTAGGGCATTGTTCCTGGGTTAGAAACATATCTAAATATCATATTTAAATTGTCCGGAAATCTTTAGTTACTCACACAGCCGCCATTTTGTTTTTTTCACATAATAATTTTTAATTCCGTAACGGATGGTTGTATTCAGTTCATATTCGGTATGAATCTTTATCATACTAATGTACATCTTCAAGAAAAAAATGAAGTTTTTCCATTGTATATTTTCAAAATGGCGGCTATTTAAACATTTCAAAATAAAATATCTCAAAACCGGTAAATTTTATACAAATTTTACAAGACACAAAAAAGTTGACAAATTAAATTATCTAACCAATGGTACCAAGTTTGTAAGGATATGACAACAAATAATGGAGTTATTGCGTTATTCTCCATGAAAACATTGATTTTGCTGTTAAAATGGCCTTAATTTGCATTGATTTTAATGCAAAATCAATGTTTTTATGAAGAAAAATCACAATAACTCTGTTATTTGTTGTCATATCCTTACAAACTTGGTACCATTGGTTAGATAATTTAATTTGTCGACTTTTTTGTGTCTTGTAAAATTTTTATAAAATTTACCGATTTTGAGATATTTTAGTTTGAAATTTTTAAATGGCCGCCATTTTAAAAATATATAAAGGAAAAAATTCATTTTTTCTTGAAGATGTACATTAGTATGATAAAGATTCATACCTAATATGAACTGAATACAACCATCCGTTACGGAAATAAAAATTATCATGTGAAAAAAACAAAATGGCGGCTGTGTGAGTAACTAATGACTTCCGGACAATTTAAATATGATATTTAGATATGTTTCTAACCCAGGAACAATGCCCTAAAATATTTTTAGGGACTTCAGAAACACCCTGTATGTGCGTAAAACATGATGAAATTAAATTTTAATCCGTTATTTTTATATCTATGTAAAATAGACGATTTTATATTGTTTACGAATGTGCTAAAAAAAGGAAAAGTCAATTTTTTTATGCGGATTACTCACCTAATTTAGTTATATTGGAATTTAATTTTTATATTCAATCAACGAAAACAAAATACTTTTTAGCGAATTTTCCTATAGGGAATACGCTATTACGGTAGTAGCCATGGTAAGACCTAAGCCCGGGACCATGATACTTTTTCGTTTTGAGGTCCCCAGAAGCCAAAAACACTTTTCGTTCATTTTCATATACATGTATATATATATATATATATATATATATATATATATATATATGTGTGTGTGTGTGTGTGTGTGTGTGTGTGTCCGTGGTATCTACTGATAACTCTTGACAGCGACCTCCGATTTTGATGAAATTTGATATGAAAGTGTAAGACCAGGTCTATTTTCATGAGTTCGCGAACCGGCGTGATCGTGTTATGGGAACGGGGTTTTATGGGGTTTCAAAGGGGTCAAAAATGGGTTTTTGGCATTTTTGGACCTCATTTTTTCAAAATTTATTAATTTTAACTAAAATCATTTAAAAGAGATCAAAAAACAAACAATTTGGTATTTTGAATTTTTATCTTAGCATAACTGGTTACGGGGAAAATCCAAAAATATGTTTTCCATGTTATTCTTATGGGAAATCAAGAAAACCCTATACCTTGCTTATTTATTGACATAACTTAATCAAATTTGGTATGTGCATTATCTGGATAGGGTTTAACTTATACTTGCTTCCAAAACCCATATGTCGGCAAACCTACATACCCACCCCCATGGGGTTTATGGGGAAAATAAAAAATTACCATAGCTTGATACAATTTTGTGTTTACATTCACCAATTATTGATTAACTTAGATTTTCTGACAACAACCCATGGCAGCAAACCTACATACTCGATCCTATGGTGTTTTTATGGGGAAAGTAAATAACCTGAAATTCCATTGGAAATTCGCTGAGTACGCAGGTCTGCTGCGACGGGGTATTTTAAGATTTGCACTTTTTATCAGTCAACACTTATGGATGGTAACAATATCCATAAATTTATTATTTGCATTTAACAATAACTACCTAGCTAAAATTAGATTACGGCAATATGTATGACGTGTAGGACAAACGGGAAACACCCTGATTTAGATAAACCACGAATGAAGGGTTCCACTGAGATCGAGGGGTGACGGAAGGGTTAGCAGGACAACAAGAAGGGTTACAAGCAATGTTTATTTATCAGACATGTACTAATGAGGCGAGGGCGTGATTTGGCTGTAGGGGACGATATTTTACAGTTACGCAACATTCCACTCAATTTTTTTATAATCTGAGTTTTATTAATGTAGGTATGTTTTGTGGGGAGCATTTGGGTTAGACACAATTAATTAGGTAGCTTTATTAAAAAAGAAGTTTTGTAATTTACTTAAAATTATAGTCAAACCCAGAGGTGTACCATGGGAATAATGTGCTGAGCCGATCAAGGATATGTATCATTCGTAGGTTGAGCACTCACAGAAAGCCTAACAAAATTTGGCTTTAAATTATTGTTAGGGACATCTAATGAACAAAAAATATGTTGCAAACTTTTCAGCCTGAGAACAACAAAGGTTATGTCCCCCTAGAGGAAGTCTTAGAGGAAACTATGTCATGTTTTATTAAAATGTTAAAGTTTTTGAATGTAGAGCAAAACTTCACAAACCCTTGTAAAAAGGCGAATATGTATAGAAGATTATTGCACTTGAAATCAGGGTGGTTTAATTTAGATATATAGTTGGACTTTTTGCATTTATAGCTTGGTCGTCAATTTCAGGTCGGTTTTGAGTTAGGTTTTGAGGTGTTCTTCTGTGTTAAGCAAGACCCTTAAGCACACGTTAAAATTTTCATGTACGTATTCATGAGCCGTCCCTTATTTCTGTCCCAAGACCTGATATTTCCCAAAATCCCATTTTTAATTACAACAAAATCAAAAATTAAATGCAACAAATTGCCTTATAGTGGCTTTTAGTCAGCCGGTTCTTTTTATCAAGAAGCGATAAATCATTAAATTTATACATCACTGACATAAGGATGGAATTGGGAAGGAACCAATTTATTGAATAAAACCTAAAACTAACTACAGACTGTCACTTCAGTTGACCACAAGAATCCTGCACACAATAAAAAAATGAGTTTTATGGTTTGGAAAATAAATGATTGTTCAAAATATACATAAAGACAAAATAGAGCTTTTAATAATACTAACAACAGTTTTTTCAATTAATTTTAGAGGAACTTTATTGGGTTTGAAGAATTAAACTAACATTTTGAGACCGTTCCCCGGCTTCTAATAAATATTCCCATTATTTCTCTCCAATATTTTAGGTCATATTTATTTTGAAAATATTCAATACATGAATTGTAGTCATCTTTTTTTCTCAGAATTGACTTTTTCTAGTTGTTCAGTATCTCTCTAAAAACTAATGGCCTTAAGGCAAAAGCTTATTTGAACCCACATTGGTACATTTTAAAGCTCATGAACATGTAACACGACTTTCACGATGATGTTTTGGTGGATCATGCTATATAGCATGTATTGCAAAGCTGTCCTTATTACACTAACTTAAACTATTTACTAAACAAAATATTTCTTAAAATATGGTTTCGAGAAACACTTGGTGAATTGCATTCATTTGACTACCTTGCTAAACTAGTACAGAAAATTTATTAATTCTTTTTAAGGTGCACAACATTTTATTAAGGGGTTTACTTTGATATAGTTAATTTATCTTGTTCAATAAAATACCGCATGCTTAATGTATTTGCCCATGTCTTAACAAGCAGAAAATCAATGTTTGTGTTTATTAACGAAGGGCGAAATCTAATGTTTTGCCAAGGGGGGCTGATACGTATTTATGTCTGGTTAGTAAATAATTAACGGAGCGGGAGTGAGGCTCAGTCTGATGTGGGCCTAAATTGATGGACGACTCAGGAGGGGCGGGCGGACCGGACTGCGAGTCGCTTATGGGAATCTGGGTATAAACAAATTCAGGAGTTCTATGTTTGCTTGGAACCTAGTTTTAAAATAAGCTCTCTTTGAGTTTAAAACTTAAATTATCCTTGTACTTTTTTTAAAAATAAAAAGCTCTTGTCTCAGAAGTGTTTTTAAGGCATCAACTTAACCCTCTGTCAATGTTGAAATCAGTGTGGTGTAACTATTCATTACAAAAGATAGAGTGAAATTTCCCTAGGTTCATTTCGTATATTCACACTGTTACGAGATTACAATCCCTTCTCATGCCGTTTCTCAGTTTGTTAATTTAAAATCGTTATTAAAATTGTAAATGCGTGTTATTTAATGAGCAATTGCTGATGATTTACTATTGGCCACTACATTTGCCCAATATATGTCCAGTTCAGTAGTGATAATCTTAACTAATAGGGTCTGGATTCTGAAGTGTTTGATAAATTTTCTAAATTGGCAGAATTCATAATCATGCGAGATATTCAATTCGTTATTCCTTCAGTTTACTCAAACAGGGTTTAGGAACCGGAAATCAATGACAATCGGTCCGTGGAAGTGGTTCCTTACCGATAGAACATTGAATAAAGGAAAATACAGATGGCAATAAAATTCAATCATATCCTTACGATAGTAAACGTTGTTCATCACTTGGAGCAAAAGTGACTTTTTAATGCTTAATCGTTTTTAAAAACTCAGCTGCACCTCGTTTCTAAAACACGATTACGCAACAAAATCTTTTGCTCCTATTGAAAACTACTATTTCGGAATAGTCAGGTGTGATCAAAACTAGTCGATTTCCGATGGATTGGCAAACAGTCCGGAAAATAGTAGTTTTCGGGGCTAGGCCGGAAAATATTAGTTTTTGGGACACCTAATGTAACAACCACTTTCCGGGCTGGTGACGAAATATACAATTGACAATATATACAATATTAAAAAAAAAAAAAAAAAATACAATGATTAAATGTAATATTGACAATCGGGATTGCCCCCGTTTTTAAATAAAAGAAAAATCTTAATTTTGTAGTCAAAATCTGTTAGCGGATTAGATCTATCTGTTAGGCAGACTTTTGGAATAGCGGAACTGTTTACGAAGGTTTATTGAAATGGAAACATGATGTAATAAATTATAATAAAAATATACTAAGTTTTTACAAATGAAAAACAAACGTCTACAACACTCAAAAATATACTGTATTTACACTTATAAGTAGTGTGTTTTGGTTACTTCTGCGCCGGAAGTCGTGCCATCTGCCCGAGCAGCTGCTCGAGCAGATGGCGTCAGATGCTGGGGTGCAGATGGCGAGAGCATATGCCCTGAATTTGAAGTAGAATTGGGCATGAATGAAGAGTTAGTTGAAAACTGAAATTCAACTGTGTTAACTAAACTCTAAAAGTTGAACAAAAATTAAGAGTAAGATGAAAACTGAAATTCAACAGCTATAACTGGGGGCCTGGAAAGTATGTCAAGGTCATCCAGAGTAAGTTTTAAAAAAGCCTACCCAACTACCACCAGAAATAGTTTAAAGTTGAACTAGTTGGTGATAGTGGGATAATTCATTCGTGCCATGGGAGAGGTGTTTATTGTTTGAAAGTTGCCGATCGAATGAGAAGCGCCGCCTAGGGAGAGGGTTTATAAAATGGCAACCTTCCCCCACCACCCCTTCCCCCACTCCTTTAGACCAATAACCGGTCGCCGACTCTATGTGGTGAAACTGAATTAAACATGGCGGCCGCCATGGATAATTCTAACCTCAAACCTTAGCTTAGCTGAAGAGAATAGAGGAGAAGAAGTAGGAACTTATGTGTTACATTGAGAAGTCAAAAAAAAGACTGAGGTATAAAATGAAGTGTAAAAGGAAATTGAAACATAACACCATAGTAGTAATATTATAGGTTAGAATTAACTAAACTCATTTAATGAAGTGACTAGAAAGCGAAATGCTAAATTGCATGTTAGAAGTAACGAACTATTTTTTTTTTAAACCGACCATGTGCCCACTAAGCAGTTGATGGGGCAGCTGGCGCCAGCTGCCATGTTACATAGCTTCCGGTGGGGCAGAGGATACATCAGATGCTGTAGTTATGTAGGTGGTAGTTATCCAACTACCACTAGAAATAATTGGTGATAGCGGGACAATTCATTCGCGCCAAGAGAGAGGTGTTTATTGTTTGAAAGTCGATGATTAAATGAGAAGCGCCGCCTAGGGAGAGGGCTTATAAAATGGCAACCTTATTGAAGTTTTAAAAAAGAGTGTAAAACTGAAATTATACATTTGATGGTTCAACAGGATTGGAATACCAATCTAACCTGTATTTACATCTTTTTATAATATGTATAAAAAAAATTATTTGTATTAGACAATGCGTTGTCATTTGATTTGTATGCTCATTGTGCGTTGACAATGAGCAAGATTGAGAGGGTGAAATTTGGAACATACTAGGTTATAATTTAGAGTATGTGGTAAAGTAAACAAATTTAAGGTTAGAATTAACTGAATCCCATATAACCATCCTGTTAACGCTATATGCCAATGTAAGCTAAATTATAGGTCAGTATTGTATGTATAACGTATGGCTAATTTAGCCAGCCACCAGGTTTTAGAATAGAAAATAAATCTTGCGGTTTAGAGTAGCTGAGTCAGTATATGTAAAAGGATAAACACTAAACACGTCTAATGAAGTAGCCATACCATATAACACAAGTAAGATGCAATAAACTTGAATGCCAGTAAATCAATAGTTGCGGTCCCGCTGGTTGCGTTGGAATGAACAACGTCCTCTTTATAACGCTAGTTATGACTCGACTTGTTTGGGTCAATGACTGGTTACCTGCGGTCGTTAACTCCATCTGGTGAAACTAAACATGGGATCTGCCATGGAAAATTCTAACCTCAAATCTTGGCATGTGTTATGTTTTAAACTGTAGCAATTCTTAATGTCATCAGTTTATGCTTATCTTAGGTTTTTTTATTACGAGGTGGCCCGTGCGCAAATTGCGCATTTTATGTTTCTGTATGAGAGAAACTAACCTAAAGTACATGTAACTTATGTTGGTTATTAAGTGACAGAAATCTATGTTTGTTTACTATCTGGCTTTAAATTCATGTGAAGGTAATCAGCTGCTAAATTACAATTCACATTAAAGAAAATGCAATAAAAGTTGGTCAACATTTTAAAGCGCCATCTAGAAATAAATGAAAGGCGAGGGGGGCGAAGCCCGAAACAACATGACGTTTTTAATTACGATTCGTCACTGCGGTATATCCTAAGTTTTAAAATGACACCTAAATCTTAAAAATCGGTTCAGTAGGTCGAGAGAAAAAGGGACGTAACAGACGAAACCCTTATAGAAATAAGAAGATAGATTACTGTTTCTGGCGAGATTAATTTTTTGTTATTGCCAAGGAAAGTGCATTTTTTACCTTTTGAATGTTAAAATAAATATATTTTTTGTTTATAGAAAATAAAAAAATATAATAACAAACTTCTGCAAATATGTTTTTAAACCATTTGATTCCATTGAATTAATCAGCATAATTTTTGAATGAACATTACAATGGTACTATCAGGACCGTATTTTAAAATAGGCTGGAGCCCATAGCAGCAAAAGTTTAGGGGCGGCACTTTGGCACTGTAAAAATATTGAAAATATTTTTCTAATTTAAATAACATAAACTTCTTTATATTAGTAACATATTTAAGTCTTACAGTAATTAGTGATTTTATTTTAAATATTTGAATAACTTATGAATAGATTGGCTATAGAATAGAGCAAAATATGGTTTTAATTTATAAAATAAACTCCCCCATGAAAAAAGTAATTTTTTATGACTGTAACAAAAATGTAATTATTTGGCAGCTGTCGCTGTGCCGCTAAACAATTAAACCATCGCCGATTTTATAATTAACAGTAAAAATTTGTAGTGGTGAGATACACACCAGGGACCACTAAATTCTTCTACCAGAGACCTTTCACGTTACAACTAGTGTCACAATTGATGATGTTAGGTAGGCATACTTACTCTATGATTACTGTAACGCTGTCTGAAGAAACCTTACAAACTTCTACTGTTTTTATTTTTGTAATAAATGTATCAATTGGTGACGACAGGGGTAGCTCAGGAAAAAAATATTGGGTAGGAAACTTTATAGAGTCTTAACCCTTTTACTGCCACGGATCGATTTTATCGGATCTACCTGATGTTGTGAAAACCACCACGGACCGATCTTGTCGGAAGACCGCCGCGGGCTGATGTGATTGTCTCTGTAGTTGAGCGCGAGAAACGCCATGGGCTGATTAGATTGTGTTTTTGTATTTTTTTATTATTGTGTGGTTATTTTTTAGCCATATTTCCTTTAATTTCATATTTTGTGAAAGGTATAGAATCATTCTAAATAACTGTGCTTTTGTTTTTTTTTTTTTTTTATCATTAAAGGTATTTTTTACAATATACTAATGTTTAAAGTTGTTGCGATCAATTAGGCCGTGGCCGCGCGTCATCGTCTTGGAGCTTTTTTAGAATATATTTAGAATTATAATTTTATTTAATATTGGCATAAATTAGGCTGTTTTTAATTGTAAAACATTCGTAGATGTAATTATTGCAAGTAAAAAACTTCAATGGCTAAATTGTCACAGAGAAATTGTACCTAGCAATGCATTACTCCAAAAATGTGTTTTATGAAAAATATACATTTTTGTTCTTTTTTGATGGTATTTCTATATTTATGAATATGTCTTCTTAAAACTTTTGCTGTGGTCTCATAAGATAATTATGTTTCCGAAAATGTATAGTTTATGCATTAAAAATTAATATATATAGACGGTTTATAATTTTTTAATTGAAATTTTATAGTAAAATTAAAATAGTTTTCAACATTTTTTCACATTAATAAAACTATACATATAAATGTAAAACCGTTAAAGACCCCCAAAACAAAAAAAAATTAATGCTCTAGCTATTACGCAAGTGGAGTTATGATCGTTTTAATAGATGTAGGCAAATTAGTGGATTGCACCGTAACAGCTGGTTGTACTGCCTGCCAGCTGTTGGGTTATTGACCTAGAGACAGTCAGCTGACTTGGCGGTTTTTGCTCGCAAAGTTGCATACCTCCATGACACAAAGTGATACTAATTTTTAGAGGAATTAAATAATTAGAATAGTTGACTATTGGTAGGCCTAATTATTATTTGGCCTTTAATGAAATTGTGGGCAATAATATTTATTTAGCCTACACACGGTACTTTTCTAAGCTATGAGTATGGTAGCTGAGTGGTTAAAGAGCTCGCCTTTGAATCTGAAGGTTGCCGGTTCGATCCTGAGAAAAGTTAGTGCTTTTTAATGGTTCGATACTGGACCCAGCTGCCTTTGGTAATTGGGCTATTAATTAATGATCCTGACAAATGAAACAGCTGATATTTGTCAGTAACAAAGCTACACCTCATCTGATCCATTACAATCATCACACTCACCCCTTCAGTCATACTCACCTTAAAATACGCACACAGTGTGCGTCGGTGTTTCAAAAATAAATATCTAAAAAAATATCTAAAAATATGAAATGTGAAGAAATATTTAACCACAACGATTTGAACATTTTATTTGAAAATAACATGAAATCTAGCTGTTAGATTTTGCTTAAACTTTGCATTAAAGATTGTTTTGGCCCAAAAATAAGTTTAGAAACAGTCTTAATCCCAGGAAAAAATTAAATGTGATCTAAATTTAAGTTTAAAAATTGTAATTTTTAACATTGGTCTTATAGGTTGCTATTTTGGTGATAAAATAACAACTAAATGTAAACAAAAATAAAGGAACATTAATGTTAAGCAGACCTTTTGAAACAGCTGTTAACTATGAAGAGGTATAGTTGGTTGTTGGTGAAAATATTAAAATTGAATCAAAACCACCGAGCAAGGCTCGGTTAACCTGGTACTGATTATAATTAAACTAGTGGCTCATAGGGGCAAAAGCTCCTAATTATAAAATTAAAATAACATGAACGATAGTGTATTACTATTTCTTCTACAACGAAGGTTTTCAGACAATTTAATTTTAATTTGAGGTATATAATATTTTAATAATACTGTTTGAACAAACCATTAGCCCCTAACTACTGTTATTAATCTTGTACTATTAGGTCATCCATTTGTAAATGCTCTATTTTGTCTGTTGTTAAACTCATATCGATCTATGGAAAATAAGTTTTAAAAGAAATCATACTCCCTTAATTGAGTTGTGACTGGTTTATAACATAGAAAAGCGGCAATAAACAAAATTGATTTTTTGAACTTATGTTAGTTTTTTTTATGTTTTAGTCATAAATTTGCTACTTTGTTTTTCGTCACTTCTGAGTTAGGTTATTGTCATAGCAACATTTTTGATTTTTTTTTTAATGTAATACAACAATTATGGATTTAAATGTGATTGATTTAGATTCATATAATTTGAAATATTAAGTGCATTTTTCTGGGCTAGCTACTGTACACATAGAGACACTAGATGATTGACAATTAAGTAATTTTATTGCAAATTGAAAGAATGCTACGTGTAAAATTTGACCGCTATAGGCTTCAGCCTTTTTAAAAATATTTACAAAATACAGCCCTGACTCTTTAGTCATACACTTCTCAATTCTTACTTTGGACAAGAGATGAAAATGAACTTGCAAGAGACTGGTCATAACAGCTCCGTTATATGCAAACTCCATTACTTTACCTTATAGGGAGGCAGGTTATGCTAGAGCATAAAACCTAAACATTACAGCAAGGTAGGAAATTACTACTTTCTGCATAACTTGTGATGAGTTGCTGTAAATTGCAAACGTACCTATGCGTATCTATGATTTAGTACATGTGATAGAAGACGTAGTTTTACAACCCTTTATAAGGTAGAAGGAGCTTGTAGTAACGCAGTTAACCGCTCAGCAGCACACGTGTTAAGAACGATGTTTCAGTGTCGACAATGCCGTAGGACCTACTATAGGTAAGACTAAATTACTTATATATTCCATTAAAACAGCTTATTGTTAATTTATAAACATGGTCAGGACATGTTTTGATGTCAGTATATCATTTCTAACTTTTAGTTAATGGTATTTTTATCAGAATTGTTGTATTTAAAACATTTTTTATCTTTAAATTTTAAATTTTTTTAACGCGTATCCATATTTTTCTTTTTACTGCATATGTGTAAAATTTCAAGGCTGTACTTAATACCACCAATTTAATCCTACACTATAATATGAGGAATTTCTGAAGGGATGTGTGTTCTACGATTTTGAAATCTAGCTGTTAGATTTTGCTTAAACCGCAAGGTTTAAAGAGGATTAAAGAGTGTTTAGGCCTAAAAATAAGTTTAGAAATAGTCCCAATCCAAAAAAAAAAATCAAATTTGATCTAAATTTAAGTTTAAAAATTGTAATTTTTAACATTGATCTTATAGGTTACTATTTTGGTAATGAAATAACAATTTAATGTAAACAAAAATAAAGGAAAATTAATGTTAAGCAGACCTTTTGAAACAGCTGTTAACTATAAAGAGGGATAGTTGGTTGTTAGTGAAAATATTAAAATTGAATGAAAACCAACGAGCAAGGCTTGGTTAACCTGGTACTGATTATAATGAAACTAGTGGCTCATAGGGGCAAAAGCCCCTAATCATAAAATTAAAATAGCATGAACCATAGTATATTACTATTTTTCTACAACGAAGGTTTCTAGACAATTTAATTTTAATTTGAGGTATATAATATTTTAACAATACCGTTTGAACAGACCATTTGCCTCTAAGTATTCTTATCAATCCTGTACTATTATGTCATCCATTTGTAAATGCTTTATATATTGTCTGTTGTTAAACTCATATCGATCTATGAAAAATAAGTTTTGAGAAAAATTGTACTCCCTTAATTCCTAATCAAAAACTCTTAGTTTTGTGTAAACAAAGCAGATTTTTTTTAAATCAATGCATGGAGAATCTTTAAGGAGAACCTTTTAGAAAATAATAATTCTTATATATTTCCCATTTTGTTGTAAAGTTTCTTAGTCGCTGCATTTTCCTCTAGTATGTAGGACAAACATCTTTGATTTTAACTTGTCTTTTATAATCCTGCAATCTATGAAATGACTAAAAGGCTTGTTTGAAAATTTATATAACAGAATACTAAAACTTTACTGACTGATATACTTTAGGTATTAATTAATGTGTCATTGTCATTCAATATGATCATTTGACATTTTTTCGTTTTAAAATAAAACCAAAACAATGGAAATAATGTAGGTGTTTCTCATACCAAAATTTATCGCCCATTGTATCTTTATTAACGATCATAAAACATTTTATGGTTTGTATATAAGCTCATTTTTTTACAATTTAAATTAGTAACAACAGTAAAATCAGCAGACAATTGGTAATAGTATGTAAGGTTAACTCTCCTAAGTAATAGACTTTTTTATAGCTTAAAGCAACAAAATGTCTTATTACAGTATAACCACTATAGTGTTAATTTTTATCATTTGGCTATGAATAGGTCTTAAATAAATTTTATCATCTGTCTGATGTTTTAAAATAAAACCAAAACATAGGTTTCAATGTACACAAAGAAGACATTTTTTATAGCTTAAAGCTTTTAAAAATATAGCTTACAGTAATATATAGACTAGTGGCTTATAGGGGCAAAAGCCCCTAATCATAAAATTAAAATCCCAGGTTTTAAGCCCAGGTCCCAGGCTTAGGTCTTACCATGGCTACTACCGTAATAGCGTATTCCCTATAGGGAAATTTGCTAAAAATCATGACGGATGTTCAGCACCCATTTTAGAGTCAATTATTTTTCAATATTTTGTATCATATTTATTTAATTGTCTTGTTTGTCCTAAAATTAAATGGATTTTAGCTCTTGACAGATTTTTTTTATATTTTTTGCCAAGTTTGAACACAGCCTTTCAAAATAGATCATCTTAACTTACTTTTTAATACTTGTCCCTCTAAATCAAAATTTATGATTTTGTATAAACAAAGTAGGTTTTTTTTAAATTACCATATATGGAAAATTTCTTAGGACAACCTTTTAGAAGATAATCTTTCTTAAATATCTTTCTTAATATCTTTCTTTCCGACTTTTTTATAAAGTTTTTACCCTGCTACATTTTCTCCTAGTATGTAGGACAAACAACTTTTATTTTAAGTCTCTTTTATAACTCTACAATTTATGAAATGACCAAATGGTTTCTGAGATAATTCAGCTAACAGAATATCAACCTTTTGTTGAATGATATATTTTAAGTTTTAATTAATGTATCATCATCACTTAATATGATCATTGATACTTTTCGTCATAAAGTAAAGCCATTAACTATGTACACTAATGTGAATATACCTCTCATTCAATGCATTTAGTTTGAGGCAAAAATTTGGAAGTTTGGTGTACACTACACCAGAGTCGCTGCCATAGATTTTGTTATTATTCAGCTGAATTTACAGTGCTGCAAACACAATTTACCAAAACATAAACATAACTTTCAGTTATAAAATGTTTCATCCTTAGTTGAGAAGAGTTGGTAATACTGATTTATCTATAATATGTTATGTGTACTTCTATGTACGCCACACGATATCTCACCATCGTGAATATGCTTTACACACACCTATGATATAAGAAGTCTACTCATGTTAGTGTACATAGTCAATTGTTAAACCAAAACCTGGATCAATATAAATAAGATAGGCATTTTTCAAAACAAAATTCATCACCAATAGCGTCCCCATTACGAACACAATCTATTTTATAATTCGCATACAGGCTCAGTTTTTTACAATTTAAATTATTAGAGGAACATAACAATAAAAAAAAACACACAGTCCATTTTGATTAGTTTGTAGGGTTGTTAACGCTCCTAGTCGAAATTTTTGTTGCTCAAAGCCTCAAAAAGTCTCATTATAGTATTACCACTCCAGATACATTATGTCATTTGGTTATTAATAGTTCTTCACTCAATAGGCCTATTATCATCTGTCCCTCATTTTATAATAAAATCATAAGTTTTAATGTATAAACAGAAGACTGTTTTGGAATCCTTAAGCAATTCTTACAGCTTACATATATTCTTACAGCTTAGAGGTCTAAAAATAGAATTCATATTTTTCAGAGCTGACCATTTACAAAGGCATGTTGCTGTTCAACATGAGGGGCGACGTTACATTTGTAATTATTGTAATTTATTATTTAGTAGAAGGGAGCACAGAGTTAGGCATATTCAAAATTCTTGTATTGGTTTTCAAAGACGAAATGTAGCAGTCGCCCCTCGTGTTGTCGATCCGGCCGTTGCCCTTCCGGTTGCTGGGCAGGTAGACCTATTACCTGCCGAACCAGTTGAAGTGGCGGCTGAAATAGAGGATCAGCCTCCAGCTCCACTTCCACCTATTCAACGCCTTGGTAAGAAAAATAATAAAAATGCCCCCATTGCAGTAGACTTGCATATTTAGCAAATTTCCTAATTAGTAATATTAGGGATCGCTCACTGGTCAAAGTTCAACCAAAACCTCAATTCATCTTGAACCAATTAGATTTAAAACGTTTTATAACTAACTGAAACATCTGTTTTTCCTGGATTGCTAGCATTTATTATTCTAACAGCTGTCTAATGATTTAATCAATTATATTTCTCCCATAAGATTAACATTAAAACTTTGAAAGCCCATAGGGCGTAGCCCTGGAGACTGATAGAAATTATAATGTGATTTTGCTCATCTACAGGACTAAAACTTTTTAATGTTATGCCCAGATTTCTCCTATGATGCATAGAAGCTGAGAAAAAAGGAGGAAATGAAACATGTTTACTTATTAATATATAAATTATTAATATTTTTATGAAAAACTAGTTCTTCATAGGGGCAAAAGCTGCTAATTGTAATATTAAAATAGCATAAACCATAGTGTAATACCAGTTTTTTGTTTTTTTACAACAAAGGTTTGTAGAAAATTTTATTTTAATGTGAGGTATATAAATTTTTAATAATACCGTTTGAACAGACTACTAGTCCCCTAAGTACTCTTATCAATGTAATATTAGGTCACTCATTTGTAAATGCTCTATTTTTGTCTGTTTTTAAATTTATATAGATCTATGGCAAAATAAGTTTTAAAAAAATTGCAGTCACTTACTTGAGCCGTGATGGTTTTTTTAATATAACATATGAAAGCGGCAATGAAAAAAAAATTGATTTTTTAGCTCTTGTTAGTTTTTTATTAAACATAGCATCTCAAAGAGCATCTTTATTTGCTATAAATATTTATCCCTCCTAATTAAAACTATTAATTTTGTTTAAACAAAGTGGATTTTTTTTATATAACTACATAAAGAATCTTTAAGAAGAACCTTTCAGAAAATAATTATTCTATATATTTCCTATTTTGTTGCCAAGTTTTTTTTACCTGCCCTTCATTAAATATGATAATTTGTTACCTTTAGTCTTAAAATAAAACCAAAACATTGAAAATAATATAGGTGTTTCTAAAACTACAATTCATCATCCATTGCATGTTTATCATCGATCAAGGCATTTTATGATTTGCATATAAGCTCAGTTTTTTTTTTTTACAATTTAAATTATAGTAAAAACATTGAAATCAGTAGTAGATTTGTACGTAATTTTTACAACCTTTTTATCCTCCTTGTCTGTCTTGGTTTGTGCTGTGTAAGTACCTTGGACAATTTAAACCAAGACAGACAACGAAAGGTAAAGAGTTGGGTCATTTTAAAGGCTATTAAGCTTTTTTAAAATAGGATTATACTAGGTTAGGGGACCTTGCAAAACATTTTCTTTATCTCTTATATAATTAGAGAGATACTTTTTATTGAAAATCATTTATTAGCATTTTTGTTATGGATAGTTATCATGTTAACCCAATACATAAAAATACTATTGGTTTAAATTGTTCAAGGTACTTACACAGCACAAACCAAGACAGACTAGTAGGATAGTACATAAGGTTAACTCTTCTAGTTGAATTTGTAATAGCTGAAAGCAACAAAATATCTTATCTATACAGGGTGTCACAAAAAAATGTACCTGGCTATACAGGACCTGATTCTACATGAAAAAATAAGTCAAAAATAAAGAATAACAATTTTTGGATTTCGGCTTAGTTTAGCCGTAATCCACCATTTTGTGTTTTACACATAATAATTTTTTATTTCCGTGGCTGTTCGTTGTATTAAGTTCATATTTGGCATGAACCTTTATGACAGCAATGTCCATTTCCAGGAAAAAAATTATTTTTGTCCGATGTGTATTTTCAAAATGGTGGGCATTTTTAATTTTAAACTCAAATATCTCAAAACCGGTAAATTTTATCAAAGTTTTACAAGAGACAAAAAAGTTGACAAATAAAATTACCTAACTAATGGTACCAAGATTGTAAGGATCAAACAACAAATGTTGGAGTTATTAAGATTTTTCTTCTAAAATAACCTAAATTTGCATGCATTTTAATGGAAAATCAATGATTTTATGCATACAAATGACAAATACTCTGTTATCTGTTGTTTGATCCTAACAATCTTGATACCATTAGTTAGGTAATTTTATTTGTCAACTTTTTTGTCTCTTGTAAAATTTTGATAAAATTTACCGGTTTTGAGATATTTGAGTTTAAAAATTAAAAATGGCCACCATTTTGAAAATACACATCGCACAAAAATAATTTTTTTCCTGAAAATGGACATTGCTGTCATAAAGGTTCATGCCAAATATGAACTTAATACAACGAACATCCACGGAAATAAAAAATTATTATGTATAAAAAACAAAATGGCGGATTACGGCTAAACTAAGCCGAAATCCAAAAAGTGTTATTCTTTATTTTTGACTTATTTTTGCATGTAGAATCAGGTCCTGTATAGCCAGGTACACTTTTTTGTGACACCCTGTATATTTTTTTTCTTTATAACTTTATGAGACCAAGACTTTTAATATAAACTCTTATTTTCTTCCTGCGATTTGTAAAAACAATCACAATTTAGCTTAAGAAATTTTACTGATAGAAGTATTATATAGATTGCTTCTTTTGGTGTAAATTATTATGTTATCTTCACTTAGTATTTATTTTTATATATAATAATATGTTTATTGTTTTTTATAGAAATACATCATGAACGTCCTCAAGCAGCAATTCTACCATTTCCTCCTCCTAGAAGAGCATTTGTAGAAGAAGCTAATTTTAGGGCAGATCAGCGGGTGGAAGAGGAAGGACTAATTGAAATTATAGAGTTAGATTAAGGTAACTATAAATTATATTAAAAAATTAGTGAAGAATTAGAAAACAAAAAACAACAAACACACAATAATACCATGCTTTATCAAAAAATATTAACACATCTTTATTGTTTAAAAAATTAACATATTAGTTAATTAACTTGTTAATTAGTTAATTAACTGTATTAGTTTGTGAACATAACATGTCTAGTTTTGCACACTCATCCAAAATAAATATGAAATTACACATTTGTATTAAATTTGGTCTTGATCAAACCATGTTTACTAGAATTATTATGTCTAAAGACATATATTTACCGCGAAGCTGAAGTCATAGTTGGATTAAGGTAATTATAAATTATACACACAATAATACCATGCTTAATTCAAAATATTAACACAACTTTATTGTTTAAAAGATTAACATTAGAGCTTTAAAAATACAATTTTTATATTTTAGTAACTATTACTTTGTGTAATATTTAAACTAAATCCAATGGGTAAAATAATTTATAAAAGTTAAATATAAGAAAATACAAAAAGGACACTATTTTTAAAGAACATAACTCCCGCTATAATTATTGTTTCCGGTAGAGTAATATGTCTGGTTTGTAAATACATCCAAAATAAATATGAAATTACACATTTGTATTAAATTTGGTCTTGATCAAACCGTGTTTACAAGAATTATTATGTCTAAAGACATATATTTACCGCGAAGCTGAAGTCATTAGCCTGTGCCGACCTTGCCATGGTCCCGTGCCGGCCTTGCCGCGGGGTTATGTTTCTCTGCTATTAACTGGATGTTATGACCATAAACCGTTATTGCTTCCTGACGATTTTGGTCCGAGCCGGCCTTGCCGCAGGCTTATGTTTTTCTGCTATTAATTGGATTTTACAATTACGGTAATGGGTTACGACTGTAAACTGTTATTGCTTCCTGACAATTTTAGTCCGTTGTAGTTTACACAACTTTGTTTTATTGATATGTTACAGAAAGTCTAATTATAGTCTAATGAAAGTGCGACTCTACACTTCGCTGATCCGCCCGCCCTGTCCTCACTTACGCTGCTCCTGCTTGGACACCACGAAAGAAGCTGCTTGCGGTTCAAAGCAGGTGTCTGTGGTGGGCCACCAGTTCCTCGTGGTTCATAAACTACTTTAAAAATACATACAATTTTCAAGAAAAAGCTATTTTTTTCCAATGTTTATTTTTTAAAGTAAAATAATTTAAAACCGGTACAGTTTATAACAATTGTACTAGACACAAAAAAGTTGAAGAATTTAATAATATAACCAATGGTACCAAGTTTGTAAGGATCTGACAACCAATAACAGAGTTATTGAGATTTTTTATGCATAAAAACATTGATTTAGCATTGTAATTGATAAAAATTAAGGTAATTTTTAATTGAAAGATCTCAATAACTGTGTTATTTGTTGTCAGATCCTTACAAACTTGGTACCATTGGTTATATAATTAAATTTTTAACTTTTTGTGTCTAGTACAATTGTTATAAAATTTACCGGTTTTTAAATATTTAAGTTTAAAATTTTTAAAATGACCCCCCATTTTAAAAGTACACATTAAAAAAGTATTTTTTTTTTCTTGAAAATGGGTATTCTTATAATGAAGATTCATGTCAAATATTAACTTCATATAATTATCCATTATGGAAATAAAAATTATGCAGTATAAAAAAATAGTGGCTAGCAGGTTAAAGAAGCATTTTAGGACATTTGTTTACAAGAATTTTTTTTCTTATTTTAATGTGGGCAATAATCTTATGGATTCCTGAAACAGTTTTTTTTTCCGAATATCCTATATATGTATATTTGTATATGATGTCATATATATTAGAGATGAAAATAAAATATTAAGTTTGTATATTTAAAAGGAATTTTATATTATGTAAAGTTTGCAGCTGTATTTTTAACCTCTTTAAATAAGACTTAATATTTTTAACATTTTTTTATAAAATTAGGTATTTCAGCTGTATCGTCAGCGAAAGATGTTAATTTACCTCTAAAATTAGCATTGTAAAGGTCATTAATATATATTTAAAAACATGCCCCTAAAACTAAGCTAAGGGACTCCATAAGATATTATACCCATTTAACTAAATTTGGAATTAATTTTAACACATTATTTCCATTCCAAAAGATAACATCTAAACCAATCATAAGATATCCCTTGTACACCCAAGTGAAATAATTTTTGATAACAAAATGTTGTGATTTACTGTTTCAGTTTCAGATTTAGATCTTTTATTCTAATAAATTTACATTGACATTTATACATAAAATCAATTAATGGAAATATATTCCTCGCAAGACTATAGGTCTGTGTGCGAGGAAGAGTCCTGGATGTATAATTGCTGGTCACTTAATTGAAATTAGAATACTTATTTGATAACATAAGACTGTTTAATATTTAATTTTATTTTTAGGTTTAGTTTTACTAGAGTATCAGAAGTCATGGAAAAATCCATAATATATCAAATTGAAATCTAACAATACTGAGATTTAATTAATGCCTCAGCCGCATCACTGCTGAGGCTGAGCAGCCAACGACCCAACCCCCTCTTGAAAACCGCAACACTGTCACACTGTTGGATGTTTCTTATTTCTGGAGGAAGGTTGCATTAAACTATATGTGCTATGTAAAACGCATTAGCTTGTTCTGATCTATTGTAAAGTTTTGGAATAAAAAAGCCGCGGGCGGTGTTACTTCTACTTGGATAGGGATTTTGGGATTCCATAAATATACTTTGTTTGTTTTTTTAAGGAAAATATAATTAAACTCCTGAGATATAATTTACGAATTGTTAGAACTGGGAAATCAATGTAAAGTAAGCTAGACGGGTATCTGAAGTTTTTATTTAGGATTATTTTAATAATCGATCTTTGGGTGATGGAAAGAGGCGCAAGAACAGAGGCTGGGACCCCGCCCCATGCCAGGACTCGTATTGCAGCAACGACTTCACATAGGCAAAGAAAACACACCTGCAGTGATCGACACTCAGCACTTGCATTAGCTGACTAAAAGCATAGGTCATTTTTCTCAATCTTTGTTTCAAGTGTTGAATATGCGGCACCCAGCTAAGCTTATAATCTATTAAGACACCTAAATACTTATACTGGGTGACATGCTCAACTACGCTACAGCCACAGGCAGCCGAGTGCAGATCACCACAGGAATGGATTCTAAGCGTCCTCTGACCTGGATCACTCCAAATTCTTAAATTGTGTTAAATTCTTTTCAATATCTAAAAAATAACTACTAACTTTTTATTATAATTTAACCCATTGTATATATCTACCAAAATATTTTGAAGCATAAATTCTGTATTAAGTACTTTTCTAAAACTAAATTGATTTTTATTTAAATATTTTTTTAATAGGATTTTTCAATATAATAAGTTTTAATCTCAGTTTTTTAGTGGACACTTGGTAAAAACCCTAGGATCACCTTACTGTTTCATTTTAAGGTCTTAATGAATCAAAAAAAAAAAAAAAAAAAAAACACCATTTGTTCATTTTTATATGTGTGTCTGCAGTACTGACAACTGTAAAAGGTATTCTTTACTTCATTGTACTCGAAATATGACCAATATATACAGTTCTTTCTTAAAAAATAATAATAAAAACTTTTGTTTTGACAATTAATACATTATTAAAGCTCCAATTTCGAGTAATATCACTTGGTTCTATTGTGAATAACCTAAAAATTAATAAGGTTTTATTATATATTTCATTTATAAATATGATACCCTTCACTACATCAATATACTTACAGACCTGTGTAGGTTTACATGTAAAGGTATTTAATATCCTAAATAAAGTTTTTATAACTACAACATATTTTAATAAAAATATGTGGTTTAGTCCTTTATTTGCATGATATATAGCAATTTAAGGCTTTTAGATAATTTTTTATACTTAACTCAATATGCAAAAAAAAAAAATAAAAGACACAACACAGTTTTTTATGTTTGTAAATACATTAAGTAAATTTTTCTTTGAATTCAAATAATAGAAATGGATGTTTAAAAAAATTTAGCTCACTGCAAGGCACATATATGGCTTAGACACAATAAAACCGCGGTAACATTATAATGCTCAATAAATAATTTAAGCATCTATATAACTTTAATAAATTCAATAATAGCTAATTCAATAGGATATCCATAAATATTGTAGAGAGCATTGTACTTATTTTATGTAATTTTATGCTGATATTGAACTTGTTTTAGTTCATTTAAAACTTATATTACTAAATTAAACCAATTTAACCTCCAATTTTGACAATACTTATGATAAAGGTGAATGCCAAATATTACCTTAATACAATGATCCATTAAAGAAATAAAAATGATTTTGTGTAAAAAACAAAATGGCGGCTAGCAGGTTAACAAAGCATCTTAAGATATATAATTACAGGAACTTTTTTTGCTTATTTTCATGTGGTACCAATAAAATCCTGAATTTATAAAACTTTTTTTTCAAACACCCTGTAGATATGTGTGTATATTGTATATTTTTTCACTTTTTTGTTTTTGTTTAAATTGTTTACAGTGAACTGTTGTTAAAATATCCACAGTTGTTTTTAATTAAAGTAAGATATATGTTTTTTATGTAGAACATATATCAATTTACTATTTTATTAATTGTATATCTTTTTTAAATTTATTTCTCCACATCAATGGGAAATTTAAATAGTTTATGTAATTATTCTTTTTCTCGCTCATCAATAAAATTATTACAGTGTTTCAAACCTCTAAACAGACAATGGCTTAAAGGTTTTTTCTTAAAGCAAAGGTCATTCAGAATACTGCTTAGGAGTAAGGAATACTATGCAAGTACAGTTATACTAAGAATACAACTAGTTGGAAATGTGATGATTTGTTATTAAATACTTCCTTTATCAGTGACCTGAATGGAGAGTAAATAAAAACTACTATAAAAAAGGATATAATTTTTTTCAATAAATATTGTTGTTGTAAATTTTGTTTATAAACTGGTTTAAAAACAATAAAAAACTATTCTATTCAGTAAATACTGATTTTATCCATATTTTAAATGTTTATTATATATGTGTGTAACATGTAATTAGTGTGGTTGTTTAACAATGCAACTGAAATTCAAATGGTTATTTAACAATGTAATTGGTGTAAAAATAGTTGATTTGCCTGATTATGATTTATAAAAAATCTAAAATATTTCCATTTAAATTTAATGTCAGTTTAGGATTTGAATAATCATAAAAAGAAGATAAATATGATAATTAATTGTATTTACTTTACTAATTTATTTGTTTTTAGCAATTAAGTTGTTATCCATACAAAAAACAAAAAACATGCATTTTACTTTAAGTAGTGTTTGTAGCATATGCACCATTATAAATTAAAATAAGATTTTTCTTTTATTACAGTACTGTAATAAAAGTTTTTAAACTGCTTAATGTTGTTAATATCATTGAAACCCTAAGACAACACATTCATTCACATGAGGAGGCATTTTGAAGCAGGTAATATTGTAAACAGCAGAGACGAAACAACAAGAGCGGCATGTAGAAGAAAAATGAAGGGGTGATCAACGCTCGCTCCGCTTTTATAATAGTATGCAAATGAGGTTTAGGAGCTGACCGTGACCAGTCATCGACCCAAAGGAGTGGGGGGAAGTACTTTTCTTACTACTCGGATGGAAGTAGGTTAGTAGGTCACAAGACTTAGAGTGTTAAAAAATAATGGGGGAGAAACACAACGCTATAACGCGTTGTGTTTCTCCCCCAGTATTTTTTTAAGCAATAATTTGGAAAAAGCTATGTGAATTTACTTGCTACGCCCCCACCTTGTAATACCATCCAGTTTGTGTCTGAGGAGATAGTCTTTAGAGTCTAACTCATAAACGGATTTCTCTTTGCGCAAGGATTCAATCACTTTAATATTATATCTTACGCCGTTACAAGTTGCCAAAATGTGTTCGTTGTCAATAACACTTTCAAAAAAATAGACACAACCTCTCTTAAGCCTATTTCCTTTCACACCAATAATTTTGGATTGGTATTCAACAGTGGGGGTTTCTGTCACTTGTAGTTCAGAAATGTGTTTTACGACATGTACACGGCAAAAACTTTCGTTTTTTACACATTTCCTCCCACAAGGTGATCCTTTCTTAATTCCCCTAGTAAGCATTTCAGGGCAAGTAGTGGGATGGCTAAATGCCCTACGACGCTGTTCTTGTAATAATTGAAATTGCTCTGAAGGAGCGGGTTTAGGAGTAGGTTTAGGAGTAAGTTTAGGAGCTGGTTTAGAAGCTGGTTTAGGAGCTGATTTAGGAGATGATTTAGTAGCAGGTTGAGAGGATTCAGTTTTGTGATAGGTATGATCTTCAGGTGTACTAAGTGGTGGGGTAGGAGGCAATGGTGATAGTGGGATAATGGGTGTGCTAAGACGATGAACAATGGTTTCAACGGAAGGGGTATTAGGATGGTGGTGAACTGGCTTCTGCGGTGGCGGCATAGTAGTTGATGGTGGTGCGGAGTCCTTTGAAGACGAAGGCGGTGAAAAAATACTACGAAGTCTAGAAGTGTTGGTTGGCGGAAGAATAGCTCCAGAAGTTGAAGGTTGAGATGCAAGTCGATTCTTGTAGCAATCAGGAAGGTTTTTGAGGCGAAGAGTTTTCTTAGGTGCAGGAACAGCCGTAGTAGAAATAGAAGTCGAAGTAGAAGTTAAAGTAGAAGTTGTAGTTGGCAGAGATAACATGGTTGTGGCTCCAAGTTCGCAGCGTAACGTCTGGAATCAGAATGAAATGTTAGCCGCAGTCGGTGCGTCTTTTATAACAATATGCAAATGAGAGGGGTAGCAGCTGGCCGAGACTGATTATTGACCTGGGAGGTGGGGGAAAAGGGGAAAGAGAAGGTATTTATTTAAAATAATTCGCATAACTTTTGACTAAAATAAGATAACCAAATTCTTCTTTTACCAAAATGTTTGTCTTACATAGACCTTTTCAATGATGTATCGCTTGTCCAAATCCGTCAATCCGTTATCAAGTTATAGCCATTTTAATTTTTCAGGTCATGACCGGTCGTTCACCCGTAGTGGGGGAAGGAGTGGGGGTAGGAGTGGGGGAAGGGGAGGGGGGGGATCGACTCCATTTTTTCGGGGGGGGGGGAAGGGGGGGGCGAGGGGGGGGGAAGGGGGGGGGAATCGACTCCATTTTTTCGGGGGGGGGGGGGTCATTGACCCTTCCGAAAGTGGATCAAGGTCATTCAAGATTTATAATGATCCAAGGTGATGGGAACAGTAATACTGTTCCCACCACCCTGTTTGCCTAGCGGTTCCCACTCCCAACCCACTAGTTACGTTCTGCAAGGGAGGTCCCTGGGCCGTCCGCATCAAAGCGTAACGTCCCGTCCGCATCAAAGCGTAACCATTAATTTCAGGGAAACTGGAACAGCAGGGAGGCCCTGGTCCGTCCGCATCAAAGCGTAACGTCCCGTCCGCATCAAAGCGTAACCATTAATTTCAGGGAAACTGGAACAGCTAATGCAGAAACGCAACTCTAACACCCACCCAAACTAATCCCACCCATCATATTCCTAAACAAAATGCAAAAAACCTAGTCCGCAATTTGCGGATGTCCCACCCCTTCTAAGTGAAGTTCAACTGAACTTCTGAATTTACAGTTAATCTACCCCCTAACATCTAGCTGAAAGGCAAAACAACAACATAAATTATTAATATCAACACTTAAAACTAACAACACATCATTATTAAAAACCAAATAATTCAACACAACCAAATACCATCATTATTCTTAAAATTAATACACCTTAATGCTAAACACCTCTTAAAATTAATACACCTTAATGCTAAACCCAACTTATAACTAACATCGCAATGCGCAAATTATTTCTTAAATTAAATACAACTTACAACTAAACACACACACACACATACCACATTGCATTAAAAAACGCAACATAGTATAAGAAGTTCAAATATATATAGGCCTACTATATATTTGAAACCTCTTGCTGAGTCGCCAACAACCTTTCGCTATGAAAGTTTGTTGGCGACTGAAGCAAAGATATAGCTCCTATCGCTCCTCGGGTTTTCAAGGAGTGGGGGAAGTTGTTTCACTCCAGTACAGTGTTCAATCCAGTCCAATTCACAGCGGTGTAAAAGGAAGGTAAAGGAGTGGGAAGCGGCGCATGCGCAACAACACAAAACCAAGGTTTGAGGTTAGAATTATCCATGTGCAGTAGCGCTAAAGTGAGTAATACAGGACTAGGCGCATGCGCATAGCATAGACTCATTCCTATCCGGAGAACTCGTTGCATGCGCAGCAGGTTTGAGGTTAGAATTATCCATGGCAGCTGCCATATTTAGTCTGGTTTCACCACATAAAGTCAACAACCGGTGGTGACCGGCCATTGACCTGGAGGAGTGGGGGAAGGAGTGGGGGAAGGGGGAAGGGGGGGGGCTCCATTTTTTCGGGGGGGGGGACGGGGGGGAGGGGGGGGAGGGGGGGGGGAGGTCATTGACCTTTCCGGTCGGTCATTGACCCCAAGGAGTAGGGATAGACACAGAACCCTACTTCTCTTACTACTCAGGTGAAAGTCGGTCAACCAGTCATTTGCTTGCCATCTGCCGCCATCTGGCTGGAGTTATTGCCTCTATAAAGGTGGGTAGTTTATCGCGCTACAAACATTCATTGCCTCGCATCCGCTCGGTCATCATCTCTCGTTAGTTTTATGTTATGACTACTTCACTTACTAGGTTTGAGGTTAGAATTATCCATGGAATAGCCTTCGTAAATTCTAACCTATAAAATTACTACTCTGGCTTTCTGTTTCAATTTCTTTTACACTTCATTTTATATCTCAGTCTTCTTTTAACTTCTGAACTTAACACATCGGTTATGATGACTGCACAATGTTTAAAATTAAAGCTTTTGCGAACACAACACATATTACAAAGTACTTCTAAACCTTCAATTTCAAAGTGTAGAACTAATTTAAATAGAGTTAGGAAGAAGTACAGTTTTAACCCATTATACTCTTCAAAGACTTCGCAGGTTAATGTTGATGATAGTGTTATTTACAACATTTTGCATTCTATGTTACAATTCAACAACTTTGAACTTGTTACACCTATCGACTGTGTTCAACAAGTTTTTTTATTTTACCCCTACTATTCCTCATATAAGCACTGTCACCACAATTCCTACTTCATGCTCCTCTATTCTCTTCAGCTAAGCTAAGGTTTGAGGTTAGAATTATCCATGGCGGCCGCCATGTTTAATTCAGTTTCACCACATAGAGTCGGCAACCGGTTATTGGTCTAAAGGAGTAGGGGAAAGGGTGGTGGGGGAAGGTTGCCGTTTTATAAACCCTCTCCCTAGGCGGCGCTTCTCATTCGATCGCCAACTTTCAAACAATAAACACCTCTCCCATGGCACGAATGAATTATCCCACTATCACCAACTAGTTCAACTTAAAACTATTTCTGGTGGTAGTTGGGTAGGCTATTTTAAAACTTACTCTGGATGACCTTGACATACTTTCCAGGCCCCCAGTTATAACTGTTGAATTTCAGTTTTGATCTTACTCTTAATTTTTGTTCAACTTTTAGAGTTTAGTTAACACAGTTGAATTTCAGTTTTCAACTAACTCTTCATTCATGCCCAATTCTACTTCAAATTCATAAATTCATCATATGCTCTCGCCATCTGCACCCCAGCATCTGACGCCATCTGCTCGAGCAGCTGCTCGGGCAGATGGCACGACTTCCGGCGCAGAAGTAACCAAAACACACTACTCTTATACTTCAAAGAATACAGATGATAAATATATGAAAAGGTTGACAAAGGCGATCGAATTCGTCCGGACACACCGATCATCATCATGTCCAAAGAGAGAATGACGAAAGAGATTCGTGGTTCGGCGGTCAGCCCGCGTGCGGGACAAAAATAAAATTTCAAGTCTACCCTGAAGAAGCCAGACGTTTTTAATTATAGTTTCGGTCCCTCGAAACGTCGGCGTTTTCGTTAACTCTGGGACGATAATTGCTTTCGTGTTTCGTGTTTGTGTGTTGTGTTTTTGTACCTTATCAGTCACAAGCTGACTCCAATCTAGATAGGCGAGTGAGACCCAAAAAATATAGTCACACTTGAAGATACCATACCAAAAAAACATGTCATTCATAAATACAATTACTATTTAATAAAACTATTAATGGCCCTCAATGAAGCTTGGGGAAAACCTTCCCCTGTAATAGAAATATACTGCCACGGCAAGTTCTTTTAGGATTAGAGATTATTAAAGTTGTAATGCCCGTTGCCGCTAAAGACAGTTTTAATCTCACGACTGCAGGGGGGTCCATAATAAATGTAAATTGGTCTTTCACAATCTTTCCTCGTAAGTGTCTCACAGGGGCTAGAATTGATACAAATCATCTTGGTTACCTAATAGAGATTGAAACTTGAGAGTAATTAATTATTAATCCTAGTGAGCTAATTACAGTTAAAAATTTTCCTATCTTGAGCTCACAAAGTAACATAAATTTTTTGTGTTGAAGAAAAAGGTCCATGTTATTAATGGCTAGCCTTTTTGGTTGCACGTCCTATGTTACTAATTATTTACTTAAACAATTTAGAAGAATATTACATCAAGTAAATAGTAACTTAAAGTTTCCATATTTTATATCTAAATGAGTATTCAATACATCACATAAAAGATTGATGCAATAAGATTGAGGGATCGCATAACTTTATCCAACGTCCAAAGAAACACCAAAAGGTAGAAATCATTTCGAAAAAGATGAATGTGTTGTATTTTTCAGTTACCATTATTTTTTAGATATTAATAAACTTACGTTCATGCCATAGAAAACTAGTATAAATAAGGTTTGAGCAGATATACATTTCCACAAAAGCCGTAACTAGTTGGTAATCTTATACTCGTTGGTTTTGTACCATGCGATGCAACATTATACAGTACTGGCCAACCACAAGTTTTAAATCCTATAAGTTTTACTATAAGTTTACTATAGTTTAGTTACTATAGTTAAGTATTACTATAAGTTTTTAAGTTTAGAATACTGGTTTTATTTATCAGTATTCTACTAAATCACAGTTATATGGCCATAAAAACCATATAATACTATATCTAAGTAACCAATTCACAGTAATTTTTAAGAGGGTAAATCTTGAGGTTATATTATTTGATTCTCAAAGCCAATTTTACAATAGTATGTCTATATTTGTAGTTGAATAAAGTCCAAATAGGCCTACGTTGGAAATAAAAAACGATCATGATCCTTGTAAATTGACCAATAACTACTACATTTTTAAATTGTTATTTCAACAATAATAACGGTAGTTGGGTTATCACTTAGTTTTTTGAGGAGGCGTAGTAGGCTATTATTATTATGAAAAATAATCTCTTTTGGCTTAAAGTATTAAATTTTTATTTTAAAACACATTATGTGATCCTCATTTTCTTTAATGTGACGAGCCACCAGGTGCCGTAAGAAAATGTTAAACATAAGCAGAATGGGGTCGGTCAAGTTATAGGCCTAGATGTCAATAACTCAATTGGATATAACGTCAGTATGTGTTAACAGGGGTTTGGAGCATCCTATTAATTAAGATCTGCAGATTTCTCTCTCTAAGTTTCACAACCATTTAGGAAAGACTTACCATTGAGGTCATAAATTATTTTACTTTGCAATGAAAAAAGGCAACTCTGTGTTAAGCATAACACAGAGTTTCTATAAACTGGCATCAACTGCGTAAATGATGATATTGCTGCACAGTACAGTACATTACAACGGTAGATACTGATAGTAAATGAAAAATAATGGTTATTCTAATAAAGAAAATTTTGTTTGTTTAAACACAATATTTCGCGAATGGTGCAATTTTTTGTATCTACAAAAAATAAATAAAACTAGAGATCGCCTCCTGATCGAAATTCGATCAAAATTTCAGTTGATCTGGACCCAAGAAGTTTAAAATATTTTATAGCTGAAACATATGTTCTTCCTGTTTTTCTAGCAGTTGTTTATATAACAGCTGTCTGATGATTCAATCAATTATCCTTCCTCCATAAGATTAACATTGGAACTTTGAAAGCCTGTGGGGCGTAGCCCTATAATCCGAAGCGAATTAGAATGGGATTCTGCTCATCTACAGGACTATACCTTTCTAACGGTATGCGCGCATTTCTCCTACGATGCACAGGAGCTGAGAAAAAAGGAGGAAACGAAACATGCTTGCGTATTAATATATAGATTAAAATGTCGCTTTAGATTCATGCACAATTATTCAAAATTTACACAATGTGAAACAAAACTATTCCTATAAATTTAACATGGTTCCCAAAATTGTTAGTCTTTTAGAAGGAAAATATTTGATTTTTATATGAACTACAAAGTTTTTCACCGTCAAATCAATGTACGGAACGTTTCAGTTCAAATGAGCCTGAATGTGACATGTGTCGGAGCTTGTCAAACATCGATGATAACGTTTTCAAATAACTTGTCTGACATCGTACCGCGTCTAACGAGAAGTCCCGAGTTAAACCCCCTTCGACGCTCAATTCCTCCAGGATCCTATTTTATTCTTCATAATAAAGTTGTAAGAGATCTATTCTTCTTATTCATTCATTAGCAGTCAGAAAATTGGGAGAAGAAGAAACCCCTTAGTTTATCCTATGAATAAATGTATAAGTGTGATACTTTGGTTTAAGTTGTATTAGTATAGGTTTGAAACTAACGTCCATAACCTTGTGTTCTAACCCCTTTTCAATTCTTTACTACAGCATTACGCGTTATGATTCAGAGAATTAACAATTCTTTCAGTATACCCAGCGTGATAGCCACAATAACACATCGAGACCACGCTGAGACGAGGCCATATAGGGGAAGGAACTTGATCCCCTGGGTATTATTGGGCTTATAACTCTACCATTACTTATCGTGATATACTTTCAGCGCCATGTCTTGATACCAGCCATTGCTATAGTGTATGACTGAGGTTAACAATTCGTTGTAAGTGATATTAATATATACGTTTTATAAATATTAAAAAAACGTTTGCTTATGCCTACGAGATTAGAAATCCAGGTTCTATATAGCGGTGTTGCTCTTACAGATCTAAATACCTTCATCAATTGAGGTTAAGTCCTTCTGTAAAAAATATAAAACAATAAAGTTTTTCAAACTTTTTAAAACATTTTTGTGCTGAAATATTTTATGCCATAATAGTTATTTTTGGTCCTATAGTGTTTACTGCTTTCTTTATGAAAAGCTACCGGTTTCCATTGGTTTCAACTCCAAAACCAATGAGGTATAGGGCCGAAAATGTTCGGACCTAGCCCTCAAAAGCATGATTTTCGTCGTTAGAAGTGAGGGTCGAAAACAGGTGATATTGATGTAGTGTGACGAAAACATATTTGATCAGATAAAAACTTTAATAGGTATTTTGAAGGCTTAGCATATTTTTTGTCTAAGATATTATTTCATGGTCAGTAACTGGCCTGCCTCTGTGCTCAGGACGCCTTTACGTCACACCCAACACAAGCTGGTTATCCCCTGGTGACGCCCCTAGCCCGCATTAACATGGTAATGGCTGGGGAAGCTGGGGGACTGAGAAGCGTCTTAGCTACTCACTGATTCCTCGGTTAGGTACACTTAGATAATTAAGTAGACTCCTAGTAATTTATCTGAATGTAATATTAATTTTTAATTATTAAACATTAGCAATAAGTTGGACTATTAAAAAAGAAACATATTTGTGTACAGTTCTGTACACTTGCTAATTTTTAACTGTTATTCCTTAAATAAAACAATTTAACGTAAAAAAATGGAATATTGTCGAGTAGATTACTGATGTTTGCTATAGATAGATATACTGTAGGTATTAAGTTGATGGAGTTTACACTGGTGTTGTTCAGCAACTCTTTAATATAACGTATTTTATATATATATATATATATATATATATAACAATATACAAATATTAGTTGAACATGCACAGGACAGTGTTCAGTCTTCGTTAGTCTTAGTTGCCTACTTCTTAGTAGATAAAATAAAATTGGTATTAATACCAACCATTATTTATTTTTAAAAAATATACTAGTAATTTGTCTGTGTTTTTTCTAAAAATTATCATATGGATGTAATAGTATAGTATATCTCAATAAATTTGTGCAAGAAGTTTAACTGCTTGTTTAATTGAAAATATTAATGTTTTTTTTTTAGGCCCGACTTAACTCACTGTTTGCTGTTACTTTTGAATTGAAGTATACATTAAAATAATCACAACGCAGAAAACTTGAAAGTTTAAGCATAAGCTTAAGCTGCAGCTCGTGCTTTAAAACTTTAAGAAGGATTTTTTAAAGACGAAATTACACGGATTTTACTAACCGTTTCTTAGCTAGAGCTCAAAATCACAAAACCCATTGAAACTTGCAACAAGTAACATAAAAAATGTCTTGACAATAAATATTAGTTAGGAGGGCATAATGTCATAGAAACAAATGTAAACTGTTTTCAGACCTTTAAGGAAATGTCCAAATTTTTTCGCTTGAACTAAAAATAAGAGAAAAAAATATAATGGCAAATAAAAAAATCATATAAATATATATTGAGGTTTAAAGAGGGGGTATAGGTCAAAACGTATTATTAATAAAATTGAAGTTGATTTAAAGGTATTTTCATAAAAAGTACAAAGACTCTTCTACAGTCCATGGTCTCTAGAGCTCAAATTAAGATGACAATGGTAAACGTGTTTAAATTGTCATATAATGATTTATGGGGGTGAACACGGGACATTGAGAAAAATGTTATTTGATTAATATTATTGTTTAGTCGAAATTGTATAAAAAAGTTTTATAAAACAAACAGTTTAGTCACCAGAACTTAAAATTAAAAAACGCAATATCATATAAAATATTTATAATTATTTATATAATATTTATAAATATTTATAAAATTTTATAAATTTTTATAAATATTTACATTTATAAAAATATAATATTTATAAAATTCTAAGTAAAGTCTCTAAAGGAATCTATGTCATAAGAAGGCTAAAAGGAAATGTGACAAAAGAAATATTAATTACGGCTTATTATGGCTGTTTTCATTGTCATCTCATGTATGGCATTACAGCTTGGGGCAATTCTACAATAACCGAGAGAGTTTTTAAAAAACAAAAACAAGTTATTAGAATTATTTGTGGAGCAAAAAGAAAAGCACATTGTAAACCACTTTTCCAACAGTTAAAAATTCTGACATTGCCAGCCTTATACATTTTACAAATTATTTTAAACGTTAGAGAAAAAATTAATAATCACCCTCAAAATTATTTTAAACATTTGTATGAAACAAGAAACAGAAATAAATTACAAACATCTTTATGTAAATACACAAAATCTCAAAAAAATTTTCAATTTATGGAACGAAAATTATTTAACTCAATACCCTTGCCTTGGTTAGAACTGTCAATAAAAAAATTTAAAAGAAGATTAATGGAAATACTACTAATAAAAACACCATACAATGTTGAAGATTGCCTAGTTAAAGATTTTTGGACATTATAGTTAAAATTATATTTAAGTTTAATTAAATGTTATTGCTATGTATCTTAGGATACCTGTCAATAAAACATTATTATTATTATTATTATTATTATTATAAATCGGTCTGGAGGCTTAAGGGTATGAGATACAAAAACTTCACGGACCAAACAGTAGTAAATGAAAACCCTCATGAGTAATGGATTTTACTCATGACGTACTCATTTGTTTGAGGGGCCATAAATTCATAAATTTGCCATTTAGTGAATTTATCCAGTTTTCTCTTTATATTAACCTTAAACATTACACATGCTACATTTTTTTTTTTTTTTTTAATATTTCAAGTTCCTAGCTAAAATAGGATAGTTAGATATACTATCCCGAGTGAGTCAGAGAGTGAGCGAGTTTCACATTCGTTAATATAGTTATTTAGATAGTTAATTTAAAATAGTGTCTAACAAAGCAATCGTTCAATATAATTCCAAACTCTTTTAAAATATAATCTTTTTTCTTGAGATTATTCTGTTGTATATTCCAAACGAAGTTTCCTTGTTTTTCAGGTCTGCACATCGGCTTAGCTGGAGTTAACGACTCGCCAAATTGCTTTTAAAACTGTTATTTTCTTTTCGAAGTAGCCACTATTTTAGAATTGATGTTATGTTGGACTATATAAATAAGAGAATAGCAATAGAAAATTGAAAATCCATCTCGATTCCTAATTTAATAACGTTTGGCCTTTTCCAATAAGTGTAAATCGATTCTACGGTATATTCGGTTATATAAAAAAATGCATTGATCAATATAATATTTTATCGTAATTTACATGACCTGGTTAAATTTAGCAGTAAACGACAAACTGCCTAACTGCTAATGTATTTAAATATTGTTTATACGATTTTAAACTGTGCCTGCAGTATTATTTTCAGAGTCGCTTGTTTATTATTTTCCACTGGTTGTTTTACTTTATAAACCACCTGATATTCTTTGCAGTCAACGTGGACCTGGACAACGAGTTCCATTCTCAAAATAGGTAAAAAAGCATACCGTACCCTGTAAATTTGCAATAATATTTTAAAGCATGATTTTGTTTTACTGTGTTATGGCTTTGTTTACATTTTCAAATCTATACTTATTTAATATGCTAAGGGTTTTTTTTGTGTTGAGAACTCCTCCTTCAATTTTCAACCGATATTAAAGTTTTTGGTGTCGTTGGATAGGGCTTGGTATGTAGTTGTTTCCGCCAAAAATTGATGAAAATCAGACATAAAATAAGGGCCCTATACACAAATTAATTTTGAAAATTTCTCATTAGAATAAATAACATTAAGATTTGTTTGAGAGTTTTAAACATCTGTCAACGTACAGCTGTAGTTTTTGGTGATCACTGATATTCACAATATTGGATTGGCCGTACATCATTGATTTAGAACTTAATGTAACTTTTGTATTGTATCAAAATAAATTTTTCGATGTCGAGCAACACGTGCACTAGTACGAACTAAAAACTTCTGAAATGCGAAATAAATAATGGTCAAATCGGCACTAAATATTTTAATTGAACTCAACTTTTTCATGAGCTTTACTTATATTGCAAGTAATAAAGCGTCCAACAAGATAGGAATAAAGTTAAAATTAATGCAAGAAATCTTTTAATTAATACGATAACATAATAATCCATATATTTAGGGCGATAATTGGATATTTGTGTATATTCGGTATAAGGTGGATAATTGGTTGTAGAGGTTGTTTGGTTCTAAAAAGACAGGCAAATGATTATAATTTTAATAAGTGGCTTATTGTTATGGCTATTTATAAATAAAACCAGTTCAACAAATGAGTATTTGTGATGTTCTTGAATAGGAGGAAACGATTATTTGCGGAAGAATTGTTACACTGTTGTGTGCGAGGAGCATTACTGATTCCACTACAATGCACCCAATTTAAGAAGAATCCTTGTGAGGTTTTAAGAAGCTCTCCCTTATCGTACCAAAATAACATGACGTGTGAAAGGATCTGGCTTATAGGAAGTAGGCCTACTGTGAGTTTTTATTTCAAAATCGTAACACTTTAGACTGATGTAAATTATTATTGTATTATTTGAAAGTATCCATGGGATTTAAGTGGGTAATGTATTTCACAAAGAATTTATGATATGCATAGTGCTTCTTTGAAAGATTGATAACCAATAAATGTTATCTTATAATAAAAAATTATAAATTTAATAAACTTTTACTACGGGTATAATCTGTAAAGTTGAAATACAAATAATTCTATATGAGAATATTATTGTTCAAATCATTGGTTGACTTTCTTAAGTATTTATATATAAACCGGAAAGCTGCCATCTTATGAGAGTATGGGTGGTTAGAATCGGAATGGATGGTTTGGTCAGTGTACGTAGGTTTCCTGTATATACTAAATTTATGGCGGTGATCCTGCTTTGAAATTGTAAGATCTAAATAATTTATTTTATTGTCTTGCTCGATTTCATGTGTGTACTTTAAGTTGGGATGTAGGCTATTTATGTAGTTATTTAATATATTAATTTGACGGGCATTTCCTTTGTATAGGCAGGTACAAAGGTACAGGTGAGGTACGTGGATGACGTTATCTATATGTGTATTCGTATATGTAAACTTTCGTGTTGTGTTAAATGTCGTGTGCGTGTTAAATGTGATTGTAATTTTATCTTTGACAAGAACTTAACGTTTGCAATGTTTTAACCTCGTGGCAGTATGCGCTGATGATGCCCCTAGGACAGAGGGGCGAAACAATTGTTCGCATTTGAACTAAAAGGATTGCTGTATAGACGGTGAGTTTACTAATTTGATTTTTTTTCAGCTTAAGCTTGATTTTTTTAGCTTAACCCTTATGTATATGGTGGAAAGAAAGAAAATGCAAAACAGGAAATCTTTAACAGAGTGATTAGAAAATACCTTATTAAAACATAAAAGCAATTAAAGCTCTTTAGCAGTATTTAGTGCCAGAGTTTTACATTTTTTACTTTAAATACTGCACATTTGCTGATTATAGTTATGTCGCACTCTGGCCATTTGGAATATTACTGATGTTAATATATTGTCTTTTTGATTAAAACATTAATACTGTTTTAGGACATTTAAACTAATTGGAGTATTGATGAAATAGAGTGAAACGGCTTTAATAGAATGTTTAATAGAATGGAAAACAAATTAAATAAATAACATGAATATTAACGTGAATTTACTTGTAAAAATAATAATAAATAATAAATAAAAATAAATATATCAATAAATAATAAAATTGATGATAAAAGTAACAACATAAATTAAATATTTCAACTTTAAAAGGAAAATCGTAAACAAATAATTTGTACCCATAAACATATCCCATAAATATACCCATATACAAGACGTAACAATAACATCTTAAAAAACACAACCTTATACAAAACACTAAATAATAAACATAACCATAAACAATAAACTTTACAACATGAATATAGAAATTAAAACATAACATAATAACCACAGATACAAAAGAATTAACAAAAATATAGTCATAACATAAATATATAACCTATTTACAAACGTATACAGGGTAGAAAGTAATTAGTTAAACAATTTTCAGGGGGATCATACAGGGTAGAAAAAATGGAGATGATTCAATACCTTTAAAAGTATGTAGGGGGCCGTCCATAAATTACGTCATCACTTTTAGGCCATTTTTGGACCCCCCCCCCCTCCCTAAAATCATCCGACTATCATAATTTGGCTGACCCCACCCCCTCTCAGGAAAATGACGTCATTTTAACAAACCTTCGTTTTGTAAAAATAATGATTTTTCTACTTACGTTGGTCTGACGATGAACTATACCGGATAAACATTGACAAATCAAATCTAAATTTACCTTCATAAATAAGCCAAAATGACTTTCTCAATGGAAAAATAAACTATTAAACCACGCTTAAAAATTGTCTAATGTATTTTCTTAGATAATTATTTGGTAATATTTGAATTGTGTAAGAATTTATCGTTGTTTTAACGTCAAAATTTGATAAAAAACATCATTTTTAAAATGACGTCACAACCAAGCTGACCCCTCCCTTGTACATCACCCTACCGTCATTTTCAATCTGGACCCCCCTCCCTATTTTCAGATGACGTAATTTATGGACGGCCCCTAATGCATTTTTCATTACTAAGAAATTATATTATTTGTACTGGAATGCTGTTGCAAACATTAACACTTAAAATAGCAATATAAAATATGTCAGATTCTAAACCTATACGGAGTAATGTTTTAAGACACAGACATTAAAATCTCATTCTGATACTGTTGTGATAAACAGCTATTCATAGTTAAATTATAAAAAACACGAGTTAAAAGCTACATAGAATTTTGAATTTTTATGTACTAAATCTAACATTTGGGTATTAAATAGTTCTAATTGAGTATTAAATCCTGGTGTGGTTAAAATTCACATTTTTCGACATGGCCGGGCTGGCATTTCCCTGGCCCGGCCACACGATGTAGCTAATAACTCAATTATTTTTACAGTACTAAATGTAACATTTGGGTATTAAATATCACTAATTGAGTATTAAATCCTGGTATAGTAATAATATAAAATTGTCATTGTATTACAGTTAAAATTTGAATCTTCCTTCGTGACCGGGCTGGCGCTTACGGCTCCCACCATATACATAAGGGTTAATAACTAAATAACGGTTCGAGTACTAAATCTAAAATTTGGGTACTAAATAGTACTAATTGAGTATTAAATCCTGGTGTGGTTAAAATTCACATTTTTCGACATAGCCGGGCTGGCATTTCCCTGGCCCGGCCACATGTTATGGCTAATAACTCAGTTATTTTTAGAGTACTAAATATAGCATTTGGGTATTAAATAGTACTAATTGAGTATTAAATCCTGGTATAGAAATAATATAAAATTGTCATTGTAACACAGTTGAAATTTGAATCTTCCTTCGTGACTGGGCTGGCGCTTACGGCTCCCTCCATATACATAAGGATTAGTAACTCAATAACGGTTGGAGTACTAAATCTAATATTTGGGTGCTAAATAGTACTAATTGACTATTAAATCCTGGTGTGGTTAAAATTCACATTTTTCGACATGGCCGGGATGGCATTTTCCTGGCCCGGCCACATGTTATGGCTAATAACTCAATTTTTTTACAGTACTAAATCTAACATTTGGGTAATAAATAGTACTTATTGAGTATTAAATCCTGGTATGGTAATAATATAAAATTGTAATTTTAACACAGTTGAAATTTGAATCTTACTTTGTGACCGGGCTGGCGCTTACGGCTCCCGCCATATACATAAGGGTTAATAACTCAATAACGGTTGGAGTACTAAATCTTATATTTGGGTACTAAATAGTAGGGCCTACTAATTGAGTATTAAATCCTGGGGTGGTTAAAATTCACATTTTTCAACATAGCCGGGCTATCATTTCCCTGGCCCGGCCACACGAAATGGCTAATAACTCAGTTATTTTTAGAGTATTCATTCTACCACTTGGGTACTAAAAAGTACTAATTGAGTATTAAATCGTGGTATGATTTTCATATCAAATTTCCAACATGGCCGGGCCAGGGAAATGGACCTCTTGGAAATGGCCGTTTTGATTTGGTCTGGCAATTCAAAAATTGTTGTTCGTTTAGCGCCACCCGGGGAGTACTTTAATGGAGTGCTGCGGACATGAACAACACCACCCCCAAGTTAACTAGTCAACTAAAACTGCATCCTCCATGTTTTGTAAAATAATCCTAATAGCATAAGAAACAAATATTTTAGTTTTTGGAAACTCCAAACTTTCTAATCCATTTTACGCTTTTAGTTGAGGCAGTAAATAGTAAAATTATAACAAAGCAGAACAATGCGTGGTGTTATACGAATTGTAGTTGTTCATTAAAGCTGAGATTGTAGGTCCGTTCTAACATTAAATTGAATTTCTTGGAATTCCCCTTGCAGTAAAATAGCTTAGAATCGTAGAATTGCCAACTTTTCATGTATTTTATTTACCTTATCCCTCTTCCTTTTCCTTTTCCTTTCTTAAACATTATCTAACATAGTTTTATAGTGTTTGATTTATACTACCCTATCTAAAAATATTTTAAAGTTCTTTTTCAGTATTTATCGTTTTCTAGTATTCATATACTGATTTGATATGATATTTGATTTGTTTAGTGTGACACCAGTGGAATTTTTTAACGTTGTGACGCGGAACAGTCCAAACCCCGTTCTTGTTATTATCTTAACATCGAACCTTTGCACTATACCACTCAGCTACCTAGCCAGTTTATTAGTTACAGTTATTGAAGTATTACAGTTATATTATATATAAAAAAATGGTCTTATTTTATATACTCGAAACTCTGCGCTACCTATTTCCCACACGGTTAAGATTCGCCTCATAAACTTGCCTTTTTCACTGTGTGGTTACAGTACTTCCTGTGGTTGGGTTTCATTTACAGTCTGTCGTCTCATGTTTCAAGGTAAACTATAAACTTTAGTCAACCGTGTATTAAAATACCCCCGTCGCAGCAGACCTGCGTACTCAGCGAATTTCCAATGGAATTTCAGATTATTTACTTTCCCCATAAAACACCATAGGATCGATTATCTAGGTTTTCTGCCATTGGGTGTTGTTAGAAAATCTAAGTTTATCAATAATTGGTGAATGTAAACACAAAATTGTATCAAACTCTGGCAATTTTTTTATTTTCCCCATAAACCCCATGGGGGTGAGTATGTAGGTTTGCCGCCATATGGGTTTTGTAAGCAAGTATAAGTTAAACCTTATATAGATAATGTACATACGAAATTTGATTAAGTTATGTCAATAAATAAGCAAGATAGAGGGTTTTCTTGGTTTCCCATAAGAATAACATGGAAAACACATTTTTGGATTTGCCCCGTAACCAGTTATGCTATGATAAAAATTCAAAATACCAAATTGTTTGTTTTTTTAAGCTCTTTTAAATGGTTTCAGTTAAAATTGATGAATTTTAAAAATTAAGGTCCAAAAATGCCAAAAACCCATTTTTGACCCCTTTGAAACCCCATAAAACCCCGTTCCCATAACCCGACAATGCTGGTTCGCGAACTCACGAAAATAGACCTGGTCTTACACCTCCATACCAAATTTCATCAAAATCGGAGGTCCCCTTCAAAAGTTATCAGTACCACGGACACATATATATATAGATATATATATAGATATATATATAGATATATATATACATATATATATACATATATATGAAAATGAACGAATGGTGTTTTTGGCTTCTGGGGACCTCAAAATGAAAAAGTAAAGTGGTCCCGGGCTTAGGTCTTACCATGGCTACTACCGTAATAGCGTATTCCCTATAGGGAAATTCGCTAAAAAACTAAATTGACTGTTTTAAAAGGCTGTTTTATGAGTATAAATAACTCTAATGGACTTGATGAAATATATTTTACTTAAAAAAACTGAAAACAACATTTTGCTATAAAAAAACTGGTTACATTTTATAGATGTCATTAAATTAATAGTGTAGTACATTTCCATAGTTAGTTCATTACATATAAGTACTTGAATCTTATCGAATGATTGTATACTAAAAAGACTCATCGTGGTACATGTAATATTTTCAGGTACAGTATAGGGCAACATAAAAATTATCTATTAATATGCCAATAATAAGTCTTGAAATAAATTCGAAATAAATAAAAAAAATAAATCCGACCTTCAAAAACGCAAATAAATCTCGCAAAAACCCAATATGGATATTTTTTCTCCTTAAAACTTAAACCGTTGTCTCGTTTCATGAATTAGGAAATGTTTTTTTACAACTTAAACAAACAAATTATGAAACAATGTTGTGAAATCACTTTATAAAAGACAGTTTTAATTACAATTTTTTGACATAGTCACAGGAGTGTTAAACAGCAGTGGAGGACGGGGTGTTTTTCTGAGACACTATTCCACCAACATCCGGGCCAACTTTCATGTGTTAATTTTACCGTTGAGCGCACGACTTAATTCTCGCATTCTGATGTTTGTAGTTCTGAATATACTGGTGAAAAAATGTTCTTACGATTTGTGATATTTAATTGAGTAACTTAGCCTTAACGTTTACATCTTGCACATTCGTATTATTGATTTGCAATACATTTTTGTGTTTATCAGAGGAGTATCCGGCATTCAGCACCACTCCGTCATCAGCAGCACAATGCGTGTTATCAGCGTCTCGGCTCACTGGACTGATAGCGACCGTTGTTGATAGGCCTACTCTAAATTGCAGTGGATCAGCAATGTCGTACATTTACAGTATTTACAATGTATAGTTCATGGATTTATACTGTTATTCAAACCTTGAAAGAAGTTAAAAGTTATAAATATGTCTTTTTTACTCAATTTAAATATACAAAATCATTGAATACTAAACTGTAGTATTTTATCTTCGTTTTGTGAAGTTCACTTAAAGTTCAAATATCGTGAAACAAAAATTTTATAGAAGTGTCATTGAAACTTAAGCTTTTATATTCCACGGTAACAAGTAATGTTATTTTAAATGTTATTTTAAATTTAAATGTGTTAGCCCACATTTAATAATGAAGACATTTTCTTCACAAGAGCTAATATTTTTTACACTATTTGTTTACTTGTCCTTCATACGGTTGTTGTGTAATGTATCGTTTATTTAAACAATTTTATTTATCTTGTTGGTTTGACCTATTTTGTTTATTAAACATTAAACTTTTTTGGCAGAACGTGTAATGAAAGATATATGAGAACTAAAATTGGTTTGTATGATTTATCAAGTACTCATGTTAAGAGTAAAGAACGAAAATCGTTCTGTGATAATAAGCATAAATACATTTAACATTCCTAAGAAATCTGCGCACTGCACTGGCTGCATCTGTTTTGGCTACCAAAAAGTTTCAGAGTGATATATGAATAAGTCTGTAGTCAAAATTTAAGTGTTGCAATATTTGGTTAACATGACAAAAGATTCCCATGAAATTAACATTGCAACGTTCTTGGACTTTGGGGTGGAGGCTTATTGACGAACATTTGATTAGAGTAACCAAGAACCTTCTCATTGCACCAAACAACAATAATACAAATTTTATTTGAACTTGCCCTAGCCGTTTTCGTGTGAAAAGCAATTATACATTGAAATTTTGGTGTAACTTTGCTACTTTGACATGCCGTAGTCCATGACAAAAAATAAATTTCACGAGATTCAGTAAAGATGTTGTAAAGAGCGTCATTGACAAACACAAACAGAAAGACAAAATTTGGACTAAACTTTCTTAGGATACAAACGCAAAAAACAAAAAACTGCATGATGTTAAGAAATGTACAGACAAAACTGAAATTTTATTTTTATAGATTGTTAAAAAAAGAGTTTAACACAAGACCCTGATATGAATAACAATAAATTTTCTTTATTTGCGGACTCTGTAACAAATTTCAGTTAACGGAACAACTTTTTTGATGAAACTGAGTTACAGTTGCTAGTGGTTAATGGCCAAGGCAGCCACCGGCGGCGAGTTCTGCGGGAAAGCTTTTAACGTTCTGCAAGATGTGCCTCGTGCTTAGCATTCCCAGCTTAAGATAAAGATTTTCATTAGCTTATGTTTGAAATATATAACCTACGAAACAGAAGCACCATTATTGGTGTTTGGATCTTTTTGTTTGTAAAAACATACATCAACTTCCTGGTCAATATTTGCCGAAAAATCTTTATAGGGCTATCGGGAATATTGAGAATGAAAGTATAATTTTTTTTATAAAATCCCTAGAAATTGGTTAATGTATTGTATAATTGTTTGGAATTTGCAATTATTATTTTTATTAATGACCACCTTGTCAACGGCGTACAATGAAAATTGTTATCAAAGAAAAAAAACTTTGTAGCCTTACATGTTCACGTTAAAAGAATTGGATGAGAGCAGGATATAAATGATTGGTTGTTCAATTTACAAGATTTTAGTTGACTTACAAATAATTAGGAAACCTCACATATAATGCTAAAAAGGCTGTAAATAATTAAATTTGAAGGATTAACAATTATTTTACTACTTTTGTGCTAGTAAACAGTTATAACAAGAAACGTTAGATCTTATAAAATGCAATATACAAAGTGAGCTTTTGAATAACTTTCATTTTCGGAGACGTTCTGATGTAAAACACTCTTCTATTTGGCCACATATTCTTTGAATGATTACTTTGAATTGTGTAAACCTCTGTGTAGCTGAATGATAAAAATATTTTTTAAGGTGATAAACAATATAAAAAAATTAGAAACATTGAACATGCTCAGTCTTAAAGAGAGTTGTGATGTTTTCCTTATACTGAAAACAGTTTTCTAAGAAATTAATTTGTTCCTTTTGTGAGACGTCAAGTAAGAAAGGATAATATATAAAATACTGTATATGGTTTGATAAATATATAAATAAAGAAGTTCTTTACTATTGCTCATTCTATTGAACAAATGAAAGTAAGTTTTTAAATGTAATTTATTTTAACGGCTTTATTGATAATCTGACAAAACATTGCATAAATGATTGACGGGCTGCGGAACGTATTAAACACGATTACCAATTCACTCCGGTCCCTAGCGTTCATCACCAGTAATGCAGCTGTATTAAATTCTGTCCCAAAATTCCAGCCAGAATGGTCATGGTTATTGTGCCAAAGCGGCTCTATATTGAGATCTCTGCAAGGCACATTCCAAGTCTATATGGGATAGAATGTCTAGAATAATAAGAACCAATGTGATATCCATATTCTGGACGGAATATATAATGTCCTTAGACCTATATCATTTCTTAGTATACCAGTATATTTTTATGATTAAATGACGATAAAGTAATTTTTACAATTAAAGTAAACCCATTAGATTTACAATCAAATACAACGTTCTTTTGACCTAATTATGGACCTTATTACCTATCTAAATAGAATGTAGTTTACCTTATCATGTGTCCTTAGCTCTCTCACTTATTATCCTTATAGGCCTATTATGTCTCAGTATATGGGAAAAGTTGTCCGTAAAAGTAAAAAAAAAAAAACGTTTACATTAAAGGAAACTTTACACTGACTAATGAAAGCTAAATTTTAATAATAGGAACAAATGTAGTGAGAATATAGTAAGTTGAAGAAGTAGTAAGCCAAGAAAAAATACACACTTGTACAATAAATGGATATAGCTTACTATATCCATTTATATAATAAGTTGAAGAAGTAATAAACCATGAAATGTACACTTGTACAATAAATTGATATAGCTTTACTACATCCATTTATTGTACAAGTGTATATTTCTTCTTGGTTTACTACTTCTTTCACTTACTATATTCTAAGTACATTTGTACATTTGTACTGACTTTAGTCCGTAGCTTTAAGAGACTTAAAAAGTTGAGGAAGTGTGTTTAAAATAATGTCATCGCCCCAAACAAGCGGGTCTTCCTTGAGGTAAGCGATATCGATTCTCTCGCTGAGACACCTGAGGTCGTCGATGGCTTAGAAAAGGTTTTGGGTAGCTCCAGTGAGACATGCCAAGTCTCCGTTAGGCAACCAAACAAGCGGCAGTGGGAGATGTTGGTCCTCGACCTTTCTTAGGCAGAGGGTCATCACCGAAAAAAACGAGGACAAAATAATAATAATAGTGAATAGCTTTGAACTTCTTAGTATCGGATGGCACAAACCCGTTGATCTAAATTTCCCCTTAAAGTATTATAATGTGGCGAACTGTCCCAGGGAAACAAAGCATGGAGATGGTGTTGGTTTAGTGTGTTTGGGATTGATGATTCCTAGACAACATTCCTAAAACGGATTCCACCGCTAATAAAACCAAAAAGTAGAAGTGGTATCTTCTAACACAGCCATTCGCATAAGAAATAATACTGCAACAATTTAAAATTGCAAGTAAACAAATCAGAATAGGAGATTGATTTTATTAAACGTGTTTGTTAACGACTTTTAATTCTACAATAAATTCTTAATATTAAATCCATGTCTGAAGGAAAATAGCAGTTTGTTTAAGAAGCAATTTAGCGAGTCGTTAACTCCAGCTGAGCCAATACGATGTGAGAAACCTGAGAAATGGAAAATCTCGTTAAGAATAAATTACCGAGTCCGCCGTTGTAAGTATTGTAATGAAATGGGTATTTGTATAATTTATTGTAATTTCGACTATTCGATGCTATCAGGATGTAGGTGTGAAACTCTTTAGTTATCTTAAATTTAAATCGGCAAAATTATAAATTAATCTTAACACAAACACACACGGACTTGAACATGGACACAGGAACACTAAAACAAAACACGCCAAACTAATCCCGACGTTTCGGTAAACTATAAAAAACATGCTATTTTTAATGAATTTTTGTAGTTTCTCGAAGTGTACATAAATACAGAAATTTTGATTAAACTCGTTTTGGCTCTTCTATATCGAAAACCAGAGTTCTAAGCATTGTAGGGACAATAATTTTATTTAAATAGATAATTTAATAATATCCTCAAACAATAATAACTAATAAAGGAGTGTTAGATTAAACAAATTTGCCAATATGTTCTCCCAAATGAAATACTGTGAAAGAAAGGGCCCCAGCCTGTGATTACATTAGGGATAGTGCCCCAGGTTGTGGTGGCAGTGACCGTCGATCTTACTTTTATATCGATAGTTTTATCTTATATAAGAGTAACTTCCTGTTAACTTACAATTTACATGAGTTTCTTCTTCACACTGGATAGTAAATTAAATGAATCCCATTTTTTTTCTAAAGGAAGTTGTTCTTACGATAATCCCAAGTGAAAAAATCCATTTTTAGGAGCTAAACTTATAGGAGTTAAATATAATTTGAGTTAGGATTTTCTTTGGAGTTATTCTTTACTGATTGATGACCAGTAAAGGCTCAAGACAGCAAGGACAAGACTCGTGCGATAAAGGAAAACATTTATTTTTTACATTCAAGTAAAAATAAAATAAATAAATCTTAAAGTGGATGGTGTACTATTTTGCAGTATTTTGTAAACTTGTAATTTAATCGTGGTTTATTTCATGGTGATAAACCGACTAAAATACGTTAATACTAAATTAAACGACGTTTGGACCGTTCCCCTTCACGATGTTATAAAATGCTACCGGCGTGGCCTTAAATCTCACAAAATAAAAATAAAGTAAACGTAAAATAATTATTTTGACATTTGAATTAAAAGGGCTTGATTTTCAGATTATGGATCGTTAACTTAAAAATATATTCGGCTTAAAGATCAGTAAAAATTAAGACAGGAAAGATTTTTGAGCCAAGCAGCCACTCATAGCTTTGAAGACATTGTTGGAGGTCAATGTATTGGGAAGACCTGTCGTCTTATACTTGGAGGACGATTTACAACGAAGTATTTGTTCTGTATGAAGAATCAATCCATACTCCAAAATTTAAGTTAAAAAGTGTTTTTGTAAGTTCAGTGGATTTTTAGCTCAAACTTTATCAATGGTTTTACGGCATTTAAAATTAGAACTACAGTTATAAAGGAAGATATAGTGCGAAATAGTTGAAGTGGTTGGATTTAATTTGAAGTTTTTTAAGTTCTAACATTTACATTTGTTAGCAAACTAAATAAATATCTTGAGTTATGTGTAATATTTAACACACATTTATCAGTGTAATAAATAATCACTGGACACATTAAGTCCAAGTTAAAATGCAAATAAACAATAACAATAATTTAATAATAAAATTTAAATGTATGTAACAAAATATATAATAATATAATTAAATGAATCAAATTATTGAAGGATAAATGGTTTGATTTGACTAAACTATTAAAAGAAGCTCCCTTTTTTGTAAACCCTAGCCCAATTTTCTATTCAGACGCAGTTATATGAATAAAGGAACGAGTGAATAAGAAAATTATTGAAGAAGTTTTCAAAGAGATAGACTTTTAAATAAAAAATGTATATGTTTTTTTTGTTATATCACCAAGTTGAGTAATTTAAAACAGAGGAGGTGTCATACTTCAAATAAAACCATCCGATACGAGTAAGAAATTTGAATCGGCTTTATCATAATGAAGAAGGCTATGTAGGGCTTCCAAATGATTGCTGTACTAATAAATAAAATTAAAGTAAAAAATATATAGAATTTGTTGTAACCATAAATTGTTTAAACATTTTTTTGATCTGTATGATTAACATCCTTATACTGCTCATAAAAAATAACTATTTTGAATCCCAAAGTTATTAAAAAACATGTTTGTTTATTCAATCATGCTGCACTGTTGAGTAATCGTGGCATTCTAGTAACTTATATCTCGATAAGTAATGTTGGTGCTACAAGTCCGATAATACCGAGGGGATATCGTTCTTGCCCTCAATGGCCTCCACCGTGGGTGGTCTGAATGAGTTCTCAGATTTAAGAGTAGGACTGAGTATTCGAGACACAACACTGCAACTAAATCACGATAAGTAACAGTGGTGTTATAAGCCCAATAATACCCGGGGGATGACGCTCTTACCCCTCAATGGTCTCATCTTTCCCTGGTCGCAATGAGTAATTCGGCTATCTCGTAGGATTTGAACGGCACTGTGATGATTATATTTATATTGCTTATATTATATTATATAATATAAGCAATTATAGTTTATAGTGTTTTTTATAGTTATAGTATCTATAATTATTTAATACGCTAAGGGTTTTTTTGTCTTGAGAACTCCTCCTACAATTTTCAACCGATTTTTAAGTTTTTGGTGTCGTTGGATAGGGCTTGGTCTGTAGTTGTTTCCGCCAAAAATTATGAGAATCGGACTTAAAATAAAGACGCTATCCACGATTGAAATTTCAAAATTTCCCTTTAAATAACATTGGGATTGAATAAAGCATTTTAAACATCTGTTAATAATCAGCTGTAAATAGGTGTAGTTTTGGTGATTAAAGATATTAACAATACTGGATATTTATATACAGCTAAAAGTAACATTTATACTGTATTAAAATAAATTGTTCGATTTCGAGCAACACGTATACTAGTTGATTATATTATACTACATTGCAGACACTGATATACAATAGCTAGAAAATAAAAACATAAATATTGGTTTACTTTTACATTATTATATTTGTTTACATATGCAATTTACTTCCCAGATACGTGTTCCTACGTTTAAATTAACTTGAGCTCACGACTACTTGACACAAGACAAGATATGTTTGAAACGTTATATGGAAACGTTGTCGATGTTTGACGAGCCCCTGGCACGTGTCACCTTCAGGTACATTCAAACTAAAAAACCTGTTACATTTAACGTAGGAATTTGTAGTAGAAGACAAAATTGTTAATATTTTCTAAACACTCAATGTATAACATGTAAACCTACCGTATTGTTCATCCGCGTGGGCAGCCCCAAATGTTGTTAAATCATTATTAATTTCAATAAATGATTATTATTAAAAAGCATTATGTTTCCGTATGTGAGTGTTCATTGATTAACAAACCGTTGATTTGAACTCCATGAATCCTTGCTAATTTGTCCTCCGTATGAAAATCTTTACGTGAAAAAGACATTCATGGTTGCACTTTAAAGAGCTAACAATAAATGAATATATTCAGTTATTTGAAGAAAACATTGTACATAGTAAAATATTCATTAACAGAAACTCAGCGACGCAGCCTAGAACTGGGATTTAATCTTAACTTTTGTTGATCTTGCATAAATTTAACAAGATTTTAAAACGTATTTATTAAAAGATTTTTAAAGTACTCCCCTAACAAAATTTGGTCGTAATAATAAAAGTTTTACCTATCCTCATTGAAATAATGTAATAATAATAATTGAATGTTTAAATTAATATTTGGATCTTAAACACTTAAGCCATCTTATGCAGTGAATGTGATATGCAATACAATCCGTTTTAAAGCCCAAGACAATTTACGTTGTAAATAATTGTCGTCAATCTATGAATTACATGGATTCATATTAAGTCTTTCCCCTTATTATAAGAGAAATCGTTGTTTTACTGCTAAGCATTGTTCTGCAATAATTTATTCCAGCTCCATGAACCCCTTCTCAAGTCTTGTTGTGACTCTATATTATTCACACACAATTTAAAAATTGTTCAACAGTTCGCACATCGGTACCCATCGGCGAAGCACAGGCGAGGGACTCGCAATGCAATTCTGTTTTACCCTCGAAATCTGTGAAAACTTATAAAACGTTTTCTATTGCAATAATAAGTTTATTAATTAATTTCACATACAACAGTTGTTTTTCACTTCTTGCTTCTTATAACCAATTGGACCGCTTTCGTCTATAGTCTAATTTAACGTTTATAACACTCATGTTCAGGCATATAAACAAGTATATAAGAGACTTTTAAAACTTTACTAACTAAACATAAGGTCAAAAGCTTAAGGATACTTATTTGTAAATAGTTTTATTTTTGGAAAAATAACGGAAGGCTGCTGAGTATGACAGATAACCTGAGTTCAATGAAATTCATTAAAACTTTTAACGAAAACTGAAAAGATGACTTAATAAAGAACCTTGAGTCCTCCAAAAAACAAATTCCAATATTTATTCGGAAATCTTAATCTAGAAAGCGCAATATTTTTTTTCTAGTTTTTAACATTGGTCCAACAAATCTAGTCTATTTCAGGATAAACGGATTTTAGGTAAAAAATATATAGAATTAGGTATAATTTTTTATGAGGTACTTATATTATTTTTGAACTCAATATTAAAAATAATAATAACAAATTTAGTTATTCATGCCAATTCATGCCATTACAATTCATGCCAAAGAGTAAAACAAACAAATATACCTTTTAGCAAAACACACAAAAAAATTAAGTGTTAGAATTAGTGTTATGCATATACAGAAGTTTTTCAACTATACAACTTTGAACATTTAAACGATGTTTGTAATTACAGTATAGGTTATAAATTTAGTAGTGTCGGAAGAGGTTTTATTATTTCACCCTGAATATGAGTAGTACTTACGAATTGTTGCTAATAAACCTGATAACATTATTATAAATAGATTTTGTTGGTAATGCTTTTCATGCAAGAGAGGTTGCAATTTAAAGTACATTATGCTGATTTATATTTAAATTATTTCTAGCAGTTTCATAATTGTGAAAAGATGGTTTTACTATACCACAACAGTACTTAACAATTCGCCTATCATAAGTAGTTTCATAATTTTCATAATTTTGAGAATCAATTGACAACACAATTATATTTTATATTCTTTGTGACAAATACTTTACTATGGATTTTTAACTTTTGGGGTTACCGAGTAATATATATAACACTAATACCATCGCCGTTGGTTCTCTAGGGAAGGGGAGGGGAGAATGTTGAGCTTGTCAAAACTTGCCGACAAGGACATGACAAACGAGTTTCCTCACGAGAAGACTTCATATTCAAACTTTCTATTAGTTTGGGGATCATAAATTTTCTTATAGTTACATTTGAAAATATAAAAAAATTACTAGACAAGGTATTATTATGATGTTTAATATACAATATAGAATCAGTGAAAGATAATAAAACACCATTTACCTTTACACACTGATTTTGAATTATTTCTCTCATATATCTTTTCTATTTTATTTTTTCTGAAATAAATCCAAATGTTGATTTGGAACAGTAACTTTATGGTAGACAGAAAAGACAACATAAGAAGGAACCTTAAAGAGTTAAAAAAGTATTTATTCATACATCTCCAGGTACAACTGGACACGACACTTGCTTTACTGTTTTTATGTTGTAAATATATGTTTGATTAAAATACTGTTAATAATATTATGTGAATTCTCATACTATTGTTCCAGGAGAAAACGATAATGACGAATCATATAACATCAGTATTTTAATTAGCAATGCAAGTAGTTTTCAAGCTTCCGTAGGCTTCGCAGATGATGGGTGAATCAGGACCACTCAGCTTCACTGTAAATTATTTTTTAACAAATTTATTATACCTATTCTCTATTGGTAAAAATTGTAGTTATATTTAGACACTTAAAAGAACCGGTAGAGTAATAAATAAATAAATAAAATATAAATTAGAAATAAAATTACAGTACCTTAAACAGGTGCTTATTTCAGATTACAAATTAAAATAAATTGGCATGATGAGTATAACTTGAATGATGGTGAGTATAACGAGAGTATATACTCTGTATATTCTTGTTTACGTTGGTACAAGATATTTATTTTTATTTATTTTTTTTAAATGTTGAACAATTTTTTAAACGTTTTAAAATTGTTTAGACAGTATCACTAATAATAAATAAGTTTTCTTCACGGCAATAAAGCTACATGGTTTGTCGTAACAAAATACAGTAATAATAATTTTTAATATTTTTTTTATTTATTTACGCATATTAAATTATACATTCGCTATGCAATTTGTTTACGGAACATGGTAGGTGCTGCACAAATGGGGCGATCCTAGCTTCAATGAAGAGAGAGCATCAGCAACGGTCGTTATCAGACCACTGAGCCGAGACTTGCTGATAACACCTATTGTACTGCTGATGATGGAGTGATGGAATGTTTAGTCAATTTTCACTGTGATTAGGTAACGTCTGTAATAAGAAAGCATTGCAAATTTTAATCGAACATTATTAGTTTGCTTACATAATTATAAAATAAACCTAAACTTTTGAAGGTTTGAGTGCAATGAATTTGGGGTTAAGATTATTTTTTCAGTTGGTGTCCAAATTCTGAAATTAGTTATGAAAACTGCTTGGTCGAGAAACGTCTGATAAACTGTTTTATATAATCATCTACATTTCATTGCTTATTTTATTAATAGTTACTGGGGCTAAACAGTGCAAAAATAACAATAGTTAGTCTATAGAAAGAAGGAGGAAACACTATTTAGGAGCCAACTGTAAAATACGTTTTCAATGAAACACAATCATTGCAATGAATGAGCAATATCGGTCAGAGAAAACCACTCGAGTAGACAACCGACGAGAGTTCGGCCCTAAATCAAAGTTGCCATCTTGCTGCAGTGCTACAGAGGGCGGCCTTTCATTTCTGTGCTCAATACAAGATTAATGACCCAGCAGCACATCCAGCAAGGGGACACTGCGTATTCTCCGCGGAACGCTCGTCATGAGGATGTACGACGACGTTGGGATGGGTCCGGGGGAGAATGTCTTCCTCAAAATTGTTCTTTGAGTATTTTATGTGTTTGTCGAAAAAGATATTTATTGATTCTGGTTAGGGTCAGAGAATGTATCATGATTTTCTTGTTTTCCTAGGCAAAAAAAAAAAAAAAAAAAAAAAAAAAAAAAAAAAAAACTGTAATCTCAAAATAGCGTTGAGAAAATGAATTACATTGGAAGGAAACATTTGAAATGAATTTTAAATTATTAAAAATGTTAACTATTGCATTATTAAAAGGATTGAACATAGAGTTATCTCTCCCGTGCTTCCGCTGCTATCCCTGCTTCTTGAGTTCTGTGGATAATGTGTTAACATTTAATCGGTACATATTTTTGATTTTTTATTGTATTTTTTTGAAATTTCCTTTTATTATTGTGTTTTTTTAGGAAACTTTCAATTCGTTTCAATTCGGAACCATAGGGCAGCACTGTGTGCTTTCATGTGCTTAGTTTGTTATTATATGCTGTAGGGGAAAGAGGTAAACTTACTAGTCTATGTATAATGCAATGGCTAAGTTAAGTTTATTGTCGATTTAAGTTTTCAGCTTCAAATATTACTTGGGATCGATATTATTTAAATAAAACTTTAAAATATTTTATTAGCGGATATTTTTTTTAAATAAAATTATAGTATCATCTACAGGCATGTTTGTTTGGGCCAGATACAAATTCGCCAGTGGTTTGAGGGTCGACGAAAAGATACAAATTCGCCAGGTCCCAAACAGGTAGAAAATCGGGGCCGTCAAAACATTCAAATTCGCCAGTTCTAGGAACTAATAATGCTCAGCCCCTCGGGGAACCCAGGAATGTGGCCGGTCGGGCTCATCCCCTTCATTGCCCGAGCTGGCTGTTGTTGGCGTTGGTACCATAGCTTAAATTTGAAAGATGCACGTAAAATGAAAAGGGAAGTTTTTTCAAACTGTATCCCATTATCAAAGATCCGCCACTTTGAAAAGTGATTTTATCGGTGTAAATCAAAATTATTTTTTGGGGACTCATCAAATCTCTTTTCTCAAGCTTCAAAGAAGGTCTCTTGAAAATTTAACAGATTCACATCAGTTGCCGATCTAAAGGTTGTTTTTTCCTTATTTTACTGTACTAATTGAGTTCTATGAAATATATTTATTACGATAAACGCAACTATTCTAATAAATGTAAACAAAGATCGAACAAAAATCTGACATTTTGAGTACAATAAGAACAAATAAATCTATCACAATTAAATCTATTACGATTAAGCTGGCAACGAAAAGCTCATCACTTATATAGTGCTTTTAAAGTGATGTGAAGGGGTAAAGGGGTGAAGGGCGCGCCGCACGCCGCATGCCGCGCGCCGGCCGAGGGGCTGCGGGGGATTCCTGGAACTGGCGAATTTGAATGTTTTGACGGCCCCGTTTTTCTGCGTAATCGGGACCTGGCGAATTTGTATCTTTTCGTCGACCCTCCAACCACTGGCGAATTTGTATCCAGCCTTTGTTTGTTTGTTTGTTTTTTTGTTTTTTTTTCTTCTGAATTGTGTATGTGTGACGATTTTATTGATAAAACCACGTCACTTGCACTGAATTTTATTTTAATGTTATTCGTCGGGGTGTGGAAATGACACAATGGTGTTGAAACCTTGGTTATCCATCACGTTACCACGTAACGTTGGTACCCCTCACGAAACATTGAGGACGGTAAAGGTATGTACACTGTACACCACTAGTAATCCATCGATCCCGAGGCAAAAGCAACACAAATGAGAATGTTTTATATGCATAAAAAACTATCAACATCAACTGTAGGAGAATTAGATTTTATCTATCTATGATTCACCCAATGATAATTATAACTTTAGACAGGCGAAAATTTAAGTACGTAATTTATGCTCATTTTAAATCAAAGCATTAAATTTGCTTTACTTTTTGACAATAAATTGGAAGCTTCTGGGTATGACAGTTTACCTGAACTTGATAAAATTCATTAAAACTTTCACTGAAAACTGAAAAGATGGCCAAGTGACAAACTATGATTGACCTTCTCTAAATAAAATTTCCGCGAACGATCAGAATTTTAAAAAGTCGATAAACATCATTACTTTATTATATTTGATATCTTTTTAACACTTAGTGTGTTATACGGTACTTACAAATGTATACTTAATAAATAAAACTGGCACTAATTTTTAGTATAATACAGTTTTATTTGATAAGCGTTACATATAATTTGAGGAGTTCTTGATATTAAAGAGACTATACAGGTCGTAATAGTTTATATTATTAAAAATTTATTATCATGGGGCACTTTATTAAAAAAAGTAATTTTTCAACAGAAAATTTTTTAATAGCATTTATTCTAATTGTTGGTGTATAATTTTGCAAAACACTATGCTTATGGAGATTAATTTGATTTAATATTATAATAATTAGCTCAATGCAATCCAGAAAGAAACTTAAAGATAGAGGATTATTAAATGAGTCAAGTGAGCATTATTAACAGTTAGAATATATTTCATCTTCTAAGTTTATATACAATATTCTATATTAGACTATAATTTTTATAAGGAAAAATTTTTGAAAAAATATGTTTAATTTTTATGTTAACGTCAGAAAGTTAAGTTTGTTCAAACTTGTTGACAAAGACATGTCTAATGGGTTTCCACATTACTAAAAATTCATATTATATTGTATTACTATTTCTTATTTGACTTATTAATGTATTAATTTCATTGTGCATTCAGTGTATTATCAAAATATTATAAACCTACACTCTAATACGTGTAAGGTATATGAACATGAACCACGTGCTGCAGTATAAATACGTGATTTTTTCATTGTAGCCAGTAAATGAATTTACTAAATTGTACTACAGTATAATAAAAATAATTTATCAGTTTTTTTTTATACTAGGCCAGCTTCATACTGGTGATTTTGGCTATTTAGTTGATTAAAATAAAGTAAAAGGATAAAACAACTAAGGAATTTTTAGAATTTAAATTAAATTTTACAACTAAATAATTAGCAGCAATTGTAAAATTAGCTGCTATTGGTCGTAAAACATCCATTTTTTTTTGTCAAAACATTGTAAAACATTGGATTTGTTGATAAAAAATAGAGGAAACACAGGATTAATAGACTGAATTCAAAGTGTGTAAACAGAAATAAGATACGCATGAAGTTAAATTCTTTCATATAAAAAATTAAATTGCTCGTTTTTTTAGTATCGTACACATTAGGATAAATTTTTATTTGTTTATATATTTATTGTACAGTCACAGGTACAGTCGACCCTAAAGGGATGGTGAATTAAGTCGTGCGGTCAACGGGAAAATTAACACGTGAAAGTTCAAGCGGATGCTCCGGATGTTGGTGGAATTGTGTCTCAAACAGACACTCTGTGATCTGATGCTGCTTAACACTTTTTAACTGTGTTAGAATATAAAAAAAATAAATATTTTTTCATGTGTATGTCACTTTATATCTCTTTTATGAGATACTAGCAGTTACCCGGCGCGCGTTGCTGCGCTAAATTAAGTTGTTTACATAAATAAAGCTATTTTAATATATAACAAAAAAAGATAAGATAAGTTTTAAGTTTTTTTAATATAACAAAAAAAAAAGTCAATGGCATAGAAAGTAAGTATATTAATATTACTGTAAGGCCAAAGGATAAACAGGCATTTTGCAAATTTAAACCCAGAATAGTCAAAGGTTGCCTCGTATCTTATTGATCATAATTGCAAATGCAAGAACACCTATGAGCAAAGAGGCACGTCCATGTCAAATTTCAACCCCAGAGGCCCTAAATTAATTTTACAGTCCAGTGGAGCACAGCCCTACTAAAAATATATTTGCATAACCATTCTTGAATCCAGTGGGCGGAGCCCTAAAGAGCTTAAAAATTATATTTGCAAAACCGTTTCCTAGTGAGTAGCTATGAACAAAAAGAATCGTATATCAAATTTCAACCCCGGTGGCCCTAAAGTAATTTTAAAGTCCAGTGGGGCGGAGCCCTAAAGTGCTTAAAACCACATGTGGAAAACCGTTTTCTTAGTGAGCACCTATGAACAAAAAGAATCATCCATATAATTTCCACCCCGGTGGCCCTAAGTGATTTTAAAGTCCAGTGGGGCGGAGCTCTAAAGATCTTAAAAAACTATATTTGCAAAACTGTTTCGTAGTAAGCACCTAAGAATAAAGAGAATCGTCTGTCAAATTCCAACACCGGTGGCCCTAAAATAATTTCGAAGCCCAGTGGGGCGGAGCCCTAAAGAACTTCAAAAACTATATTTGCAAAACCATTTCTTGGTAAATACCTGTGAGCAAAGAGGCACGTCCAAGATGTTAAATTTCAACTCTGTTGGCCCACAAGTAATTTTGAATCCCAATGGGGCAGAGCCCTAAAAAGCTCAAAAACTATATTTTCAAAATTGTTTTCTTAGTGAGTATCTATGGGTAAGAGCATCGTCCATCAAATTTCAACCCCGGTGGCCCTAAAGTAACTTTGAAGTCCAGTGGGGTGGAGCCCTAAAGAGCTTAAAAAACTATATTTGCAAAACCGTTTCCTAGTGAGTACATATGAGCAAAGAGAATCGTCCATGTCAAATTTCAGCTCCAGAGGTCCTATAGTAATTTCAATGTCTAGTGAGGCGGAGGCCTAAAGTGCTTAAAAAACTATATTTGCAAAATCGTTTCTTAGTGAGTACCTATGGGTAAAGAGCATCGTCCATCAAATTTCAACCCCGGTGGCCCTAAAGTAATTTTGAAGTCCAGAGGGGTGGAGCCCTAAAGAGCTTAAAAAACTATATTTTCAAAACCGTTTCCTAGTGAGTACTTATGAGCAAAGAGAATCGTCCATGTCAAATTTCAGCTCCGGAGGTCCTAAAGTAATTTCAATGCCCAGTGAGGCGGAGCTCTAAAATGCTTAAAAAACTATATTTGCAAAAACGGTTCCTAGTGAGTACCTGTGAGCAAGGAGAATCGTCCATGTCAAATTTTAGCTCCGGAGGTCCTAAAGTAATTTCAATGTCCAGTGAGGCGGAGCCCTAAAGTGCTTAAAAAACTATATTTGCAAAATCGTTTCTTAGTGTGTACCTATGGGTAAAGAGAATCATCCATCAAATTTCATCCCCGGTGGCCCTAAAGTAATTTTGAAGTCCAGTGGGATGGAGCTCTAAAGAGCTTAAAAAACTATATTTGCAAAACCTATGGACCTATGGTGCACCTATGGACAAAGAGGATCGTCTATGTCAAATTTCACCACCTGTAGGCTTTTAATGTAATTGTGAGCTTCCGTAGGGCGGAGCCATAAAGACAACACAAACATCAACATTATACCTCACACCTGGTTACTTCTATGATTATAAGCATCTGCTTGAATGAAATTTTCAAATTTTTTAATTACAGCAGTTCATTTTGTAAACACTAAATTTCTAAAACATGACACTGCACCATTGTATGCCCTCTGGGTCAGAGCCCTTTGGACAGATTTGCACCAAACTTCATACAAACCATCCTTGAATAATGCTTAATAATGCCTGAAAGTTTCATTACAATCTGTTCAGCGGTTTTGGAGTCTATAGGCAACATACATATATATTTATATATATACAAATATATATACATACTTCCTCTTTTATAGATATAGATTCGTACGGGGTATTAGATAATGATAAAAATAGAGAATATAAAACAGATTGTTTGAAATTAATTCCAGGTAAATCCTTATTTTGTTTTGTTTTTTAATTTTATAATTTTTTTATATTTATAATCATATACTAATAAGAATGGGAACATCGTTGAGGGACATAAATTCGAATTTAAAACTCTTGTTATGCAAAACCACCCCTGAGACATCAGACCTTAAAAGGGACACTAATTAATTATAAAACTATTTAATTTTAATGTTTAGTTAATATTATTTAATTGAAAAGGCTGTCTCTTAATTAAGTTTGACTAGTTTGTCTGTTTTAGTTTATAATTGATTGCAGCATTGTTTCCGATTTTAAATCCTTTTTTCGGTTGTACATATTTATTTTTGCCTAGGTTTGAGATTTATTTATTTAATTTGTTAATTTTATTACGTGACGGGGAACCTTTTTATTATGTTTAATATAATCTTACGTGAAGATCTTCTAACTCTCCATGTGTCCCAACTTTGAGGGTGTAAAAAAACTAATGATTTGTTCAAATAATATTTTCCTCCACCTACCATCTAAAGCAGTATTTTACTCCTTGGAATAGAGTAGTAAAGTACCAATTTCTATCCCATGTGACTTAGTAGTTAGATTTGGTTACTTCTGGCTCAGGTCAGCTGCCCCGGAAGCCACGTGCCGGGGCACATAGCTTCCGGTCGTATATTAAATGAGGGGTGAGGAGGTGGGGTGAGCGTTTGAAGTAGATTTGCGCATAAATTAAAAGTTAGTTCAAGACTGAAATTCAACAATTTGGGGTTGAACAAAATGTGCGCATAAATTAACCGGGTTCAACTAAAACTTCGCATAAATTAAAAGTTAGTTCAAAACTGAAATTCAACAGTTGAACAAAAGTAGAAGTTAGTTGAAAAGGAGAGGGGATAATTGCTTCAAGGTCATCCGGAGGAAGTTTTAAAAAAGACTGAACTTCTAAGAGTTCAGTTTAACGGCGATCGTCGTACAGGTCAGTCGAAACCGACGAGCGACCGAAGAATAGCTTCAAGATCATTCCTCGCCGTCGAAGACACATCCGAAACTTGGACAGGGTCCTGTGGATTCGGTGAAGGCGAAGTTCTCGGAGGATTCTCCCTCGGGTGGGTAGTAGACGATATTTCGTGAACTTGTACTTGTTCTTGGTTTGTATCCATTTTCTTGTAGTGTGTAATTTAGAGCGGAGTAGTTGTCGGTCGAAGAGCGTATAGAAGAATGAAACAGGAATTGTCGTGAGCGCACTTATATAAAGAATGGTGGGGATGAAATAGAAAAACCTGTTGAACACAGTCGATAGGTGTAACAAGTTCGAAGTTGTGGAAACGTAACATCGAACGCAAAATGTTGTGAATAACATTATCATCAACGTGAACCTGCGAAGTTCTAACAGAGTATAACGGGTTAAAACTTAATTTCTTCCTCACTTTTGTTAAATTTGTTTTAGTCTTTGAAACCGATGGTTTGTAATTATTTCGTAATATATGTTGTGTCCGCAAAAGTTTCAATTTCAAACAATGCGTATCCATCACAAGAAGTATGTCAGACGTGTAGAAGTGAGAACAAGACAAATGAATGAGATATAACGTCGAGCACGCGAAGGTGATTCAAACAGGACGACATGTGCTAATGTAAATGAAACTCCAGGTTAGTAGCAATTAGACTTGTATAATGAAGTTGGCGAAACGTATATGTAATGAGTAGGAAGGATGTGAACAACTCAAATGCGAGTTAATTAATGGTCGCGGCGCGATGAACAATCTCCTTTTTATAACGGCTATCGCGTGGGAAGATCAGTTCCGCATGAGCGTCCAAGTGGAACCTCCCGTGTTCACTCAAGCGGAACCCCCCCCCCCCCCGTGACTAATCAAGCGGACTAATCAAGTTCAACTTCTACTTCTACTACGGCTTCAACTCCAGTCAAGAAAACTCTTCGCTTGAAAAATGCTCCCGATTGGTATAAGAAGCAACTAGACTCGAAACCTTCAACTTCTGGAGCTCCTCTTCCCCCGGCCAACAATACCATACGTCGCAGCATATTTTCACCGCCTTCGTCTTCAAATGACTCCACACCGCCTTCAACTAACATGCCACCACCGCAGAAGCCAGCTCCTCGTCCTAATACCCCTTCATTTGAAACCTTGCTTCATTGTCTTAGTACACCTGTCATTCCACTGTCACCATTGCCTCCTACCCCACCACTTACTATTCCTAAAGATCACGCCTATCCTAAAAATAAATCTCCTAAGTCTGCTCCTTCAGAGCGTTTCCAATTATTAAAAGAAGAGCGTCGTAGGGCATTTAGCCGTCCCACTACTTGCCCTGAAGTGCTCGCTAGGGGAATTAAGAAAGGATCAGCTTGTGGTAGGAAATGTGTTAAGAACGAACGTTTCTGCCGTGTACATATCGTAAAACATCTTTCCGAACCACAACTGACAGAAATCCCCACTGTTGAAGACGATCCTGAAATAATATCCGTCAGAGGAGAGAGGCTTAAGAAAGGTTTGAGATATTTTTTTCTAAGTGTTGTTGACCACCAACACATATTGGCAAAATGTAACGGCAATAAATATAAAATTAAAGTTCCTGACAATTTGTGTAAAGAGAAGAGACTTAACAATTTAAGTTCTCAAGACTTTCTCCTCAGGGATAAAAAGGATCGTATTACAAGGTGGGGACGTAAACAGTAAATTCACATAGATTTTCCAAATTTTGCTAAAAATAATGGGGGAGAAACACAATGCGTTATAGCGTTGTGTTTCTCCCCCATTATTTTTTAACACTCTAAGTCTCGTGACCTACTTTTCAGTGGTTGTTGTACAGTTATATGACCGCTCTGACTTGCATAGCCAGTGTAGCTTCATATAGCGTGCAAAGAATGGTTCCTAATGAAATCTCATCAGCATTCAAAGACAGAGACTGTTGTTTTGCAAGTTAATTAGTCTTGAAATAATGAAGTAGGAAACGTATATGTAATGAGTAGGAAAGATGTGAACACCGCAAATGCGAGTTAATTAGTGGTCGCGGCGTGATGAACATTTGTCTTCATTATCACACAACGACTATCTCGTGAGAAGATCAGTTCCGCATGAGCACCCAAGCGGAACCCCCCCCCCCCATAAAAAATGGAGATTAAATCCCCCCCCCCCCAAATTCAAATGGCTATAACTCGATAATGGTTTGATCGATTACGACAAGCGATACATCATTGAAAAGGTCTATGTAAGACGAACATTTTAGTAAAAGAAGAATTTGGTTATCTTATTTTAGTCAAAAGTTATGCAAATTATTTAAAATAAATATCCCCTCTCCTTCCTTTTTCCCCACCTCCCGGGTCACCTCTTACCCCTCTCATTAACATATCGTTATAAAAGCGAAGCAAGCATTGTTCACTCCTTCATTCTGCTTTCACGCGCCACACTTGTTGTTTCGTCTCTGCCGTTATTATTTGCTTTAAAATGCTTCCTCACCATAGTGAAAACTTCAATCCTTCCGAAATTGCTGATGTTTTCCAACAGCCTGAAGAAGATGTGATAGATTATTATGATAGTAGCAGTGACAATGAAAATGATAGTAGCAGTGACAGTGAAGATGAAGATGTAATTGAACTTGATGAACAAATGAGACCAATCTACATCGATGAACAATTTCCTTTTGATACAATAGAAAGATTTATTACGGAAGCACACAAATGGCTAAATTTAGGATTCAATGTTATAATTGGTTCAGCTATTGTGTATAATGACAGTAGGTTCTTCTGTGTAACACCAAATACTAGAGAACGTATGTTGACTTGGCAGGATGATGTTATGAAGTGTTATGAGCTCGAAGTTAGCATTGGTGGCTACTTTGTCGCACAAGTGGTCTAATAACCACATTACCCTTCCCTCACCCCCACCCTATCCCCTCCCAATCCTTATTCCTTCCCCTTCCCCATTTTTAAAACTCATAAAAGGCGGACTATGAACCTCCAGGTTTTTAGTCTGTACCTGCACCGTCAAGATGAGTACTAGACTTGATGGTTTTATAGCCAATGATATTAATATATGGAGTTTGATAACAAACTTGCGTATTAAAATTGAAGAAACAATTATGGCAAACAATGGGATAGGAGTTATTGTTATTGTTTCATTACTAAGACATATTGATTTTTTGTATGATATAAAAGTAACAATCAACAATATTAATGAACTATTTCCCTGGACAATCTTTATTCGTGATGAAGTTGAAAAGCAGAAAATTATAGTAGATGTGCTAGCAATGAAATATAACCTAGATAGAGAAGAATAGCTACAAAATCTTCTCCCCACCTTCCTTCACGTTGTGCAAAAAAAGTGGGGGTAGAAGTATATAAGACTAAGTAAGCGATACATAGTTTGTTATTCGAGGTAAAAGAAGTGGTGAACAAATATGTTGTCTAAAGATACTCCATTTGTTAATTATTTTGAAGTTAAAAATGTTTATATTAATACAAATGAAATGGAAGAAGACAATATGGAAGAAAATTATAACGAAACTGATAATGATTCCACGATGGAAGAAGAAATGGTACAGTTTGAACAAGAACTTTTTGAAGAAATGATAAACGATAGTGACGAAGATATAGTTAAGGAAGCTATTGATACATTTATATTAGATTCATCGTTGGATTCACCCATATCACCTTTATTGTCTTCTGAATCCGAATCCGAATTGGACTAAGGTAGTTCCCCCACTTTATTATTCAAACAAGTCTTATAAATTGAGAGTTTTGTCATTAGTAAGTCAGCATTTGTTGGAGCTACATGTATGGTTAATAATGTCTCCTAGAGATAATTCTTTTATACAATTAATTGAAATTGTGAGACAACGAAATATTACGTTAGTTCAAGAAGAAGATGAAGTTGAAACAACCGACACAATACAAAATCCTGTAGAAGAAGCGATGGAAGTAACAGAAATTGATCAAGAACCTTCAATGATGGAAATGGTTGAAACACAAAATGAATCTCAAGATGTGGAAGAAACTGTTTCATATTCAGTTTTTTGGGAATTTGCGTCAAATATATTTGTTGTAATTCAAATTGAAGCTATTAATTCTGAAGAAGTGGTGGGGGAAAATTCTCCCCACCACTAGCTTAAAGTTGGTGGGGGAATGTTCATAAATGTGTTGGTTATTTGCGTAGAAGCTTATTCGTCAGGAAACTGTCGACTAAAAATGTTCAATCCTAACGCACCTACAGAACCTTCTTCGAGTAACTGTCTAGTAAAAACGTTTCGTGCTGTACCTTTTGAACCTTCGTACTATAAAATGATAGGTATTCATGAGATTGCAATCAATGATCAAAAACTGTTCAAAATATTCTGTTCTCGACTTGATAGAACCTTACGTTTACCACCAAATACGTTCACCTACAGGCTACCTCTGATAGACAAAGATGATGTAAGCAAAATACCAATGATTCAAGTGAAATTCCTGGAAGATGGAATTCTTGTTAATTTAAGAGAAGTATATCATAATGACTATTCGAAAAGAATAGCTTTCAACTTTCTTAAGGAAAATATAGGACGTGAAATATACCAGTATCCAGAACCATTTTACAGATACCTTTTTGAAAATGGAGCAAGTGTAACGGTGGAAATAAGTATTAAATTAATGTAATTCTCCCCACCACTAGCCTAAAGTTGGAGGGGGGAGTGCATAAATGTGTTGGTTTTCTGCGTAGAAGCTTATTCTTCGAAATATCGTTGACCAAAATGTTTCGTCATATTCCTTGTGATCCAACTTCTTCGTTAAGGGAGAATCAAAGATTGAAAAGACTAGAAAAGGAAAAACAAGACCGACAAGATATGAACATGGAGTTCAATCGACTACAATTTCAAATACCTGGAATTGCAATGGGAGCACCAAAATTGAAAACCCTACACTGGGCTGGAAGTTACATCAAGTATTTAAAACTACAAATCGAAGCAAGAGATTATTGAAGAAAGTGGAAATGGAAAATCGAGAAATGAAGAAACTAATATCACATATGTCTGGTAATACTACAAATCAAAAAGGTGAAGAAGAAGGAAAAGAAATATTAGGAATCTAAATTATCAACAATCTTCTTAGAGAATGGGGAATAGATCACTTTGTGGTAATATAATAACATGCCACTTAGTGATCTATTCCCAGTTCTCGCTTGATATCCAATGACCTTGACCTATATAAAAGTGGTGGGGGGAAAATCATATAAGAAAAAGGTTTTAGATGTAACTATCAGTATAAGTCGAACACGATGGATAGGTTGTTGGTTCTGTGTTTACAAGTAATTATCAATAATGGGTTTCTTTACCATTACATTATGAGATCAAATGAGTGTCAAATACCTAAAGCAATTCGTGAAATGCTCATTGAATTTAAGAAAGACAATTATGGATTTGCTATCTATCTTGCTTATACTTTTAAAGATGGTACAAAAATGTGTCATGATTGTGGAAAAGCGTCTGTTTTAGATTTTGAACAATTCCAAGATGATGGAGGTAGGTTAGTTCATCTTGTAAAAGGTCAAATAATGAAATTCGAAACGTGTAATAACACTTGCGACATTTGTGCACAGTGTTTGTTTGAATTTATTAAGTATCGTGCATTCAAACCATAATACCCCTTCCACATATAAAGGAGAGGGGGGAAAAGAGTGGGGGTTATAATTAGGTGGGGGAACGTGTATAAATGCAGGTTGTTTGAAGAGAGTTTTATTATTGTTGCGGCATTAGAAGAAACATAATGGAATTCGAAGTGCGTCATTTCAAGATTAAATATGAAGAGTGGACCTCTGTTGCAAATTTCATATCATCGAAAGAGGAAGAAAACAAGTTGATGCAAGTGTATTGTTATATAGAAAATGAGGAAAGCCATCACAAGGTGATGAGCTATCTAAACAGACCGAATGTATCGTCGAGGAGTCCTGAATTTGTCAAATACTTGAAAGAGGAAGACGCAGATGTCACATTGGAAGTATGGTATAAAATTTGAAATGTGGAAAAACAAGTATAAATAATTATGGTGGGGGGAAGAATTTATAAGTCGGTGGTGGGGGAAATGTGATAAAAGAAGTAAAACTTAAAAAAAGAGTTCACTCTGTACGACAACAGTGAAAGATGACTGATCCTTCTGCAACACCAGTACTTTCAACTACAGATTGCCACCAAAACTTAGAACCGAAGATGTATTGCAATACTCCAACAACAAATTATTATCAAGCTCAACGGCCGCAAGTATCTCATTGTACTTCAACATCAATGTTAAAAATGTCAAAACCATATCCAGATTGTATGTACGAGCCTATAACACCATCTTCGGCAAGACTAAGGAAAAACCTAAAAATGAGAGAAAGGTGCAAGAAAGAAAAGATAGAATTTGCAAAATTGCAACTAATAGTGCCTTCCATTCAAGTTGGATGTAGCAGACTGAAAACTTTAGAAAAAACTAACGCATATTTGTTACAATTGTTGGAAACTATTGAAGATTTGAAGAAGAAAAATGGACATTCTACCAAGTAATATTCAAACACTCATTCCCCCAGAAAAACCAAAAAAAAAGATAAAAATAACAAAAACCCAAAAAAATTAGATGTAGAATAGAGAGCGAGGAATAGATCACTTTGTGGTAATGGACTAACATGCCACTTAGTGCTCTATTCCTCGTTCTCGCGTTAATACCATATGACCTTGACCTATATTAGTAGGGTGGGGGAAATTGAAAGTGGTGGGGGAAAGTGTATAAAAGACGAGTGTACTATAGTCGAATTATTCTGAAAGCGAACTTGTCACGAGTATGGACTTGACTACAAGTAAAGACAATAAGAAACAAAGGCTTCGGGAAATGGCTAAGGCAAGAGAGTCTAGAATAAAGTTTAAGTTTTACAGACTACAGAGATTGATTCCTGGTGTTATGTTAGGTGAAATACGAACAAGAACGGTGGATAAAGCAGCTGATTACATTAATGAGTTACATACAGAACTAATGATAAAACAAGAAAAAATAGAAGAATTGGAACAAATAATAAGACGACACATTGAAATTTCAAACAGTCAACCAATAAACTATGTAACAAAAGATTCAAATTAAACAAAAAAAAAAAAGGAAATGGATTTGGACTTTGGTTATTGATTGAACACTTCTTAGAGAATGGGGAATAGATCACTTTGTGGTAATGAAATAACATGCCGCTTAGTGATCTATTCCCAGTTCTCGCTTAATCTAAAATGACCTTGACATACTTATCAAAATATCATATAAGCCGAATCACAAAGAGTTATTCCTCATTTACTTGAAATGGCTCCTGTGGACAACACCGATTATCCAAGGAAACCTCTTATTGAAATATTGTATAAAATTCAACTAGACGATTTTAATATGGAAGAAGATGATAATAACAGTGAAACATCAGAAGTAGAAAGTGTAAATGATATGGATGTAGATCTAACAACATCAGAAGTAGGAAGTGTAAATGATGTGGAGAATGAAAATTTGGATATGGATGTAGTAATGTCAGAATCTTCATCATCGTTTGAATATGAAGAAGTACATACTGAAACCCCAACTGGAATAGAGAACACAAATGAACAATCAGTTAGTAGAAGATTAATGTTTCGTCCAAGACGTTTGTTTTCCTCGGATAGTGAAGAAGAAGAAGAGGATGATGATGATGAAATAGTGGTGGGGGAACCGTTATAAAAGCGGGACCGTCAGAGCCCATTTCATTTCTCGGCGAAATTTCGAAGAGTAAACATCGTCAACATGTATCATTGCGATAAATGTTCGGAATCGTTTCACGATGAAATTCTACTAGATATACATAAAGAACTAATTCACAACAACACAGAAGAAGATCAAGAACAACAAGAAGAACAAGAAGAACAAGAAGAAATAACAGCAACATCTTCAACTACTTTACCGAATCTACAAGTATTTGCTTTACCCGGTAAAGTAGTAATGCATCATAAGATTCAAAATGAAAACTTGAACTTAGAAGAATTTATTAGAGAAGCAAAACCAATCGTAAGTAAAACTTTAAAAGAAGAATTGAAAAGATTGAACTTTCTTAAATTTGGTTTACTACTAGAAGCTATGTTTATAAATGCACAAGAAGAATTATCACCAAGAGGATTCATAACAAAAAACCGAACTATCATGGAAAGTTCAAACATTGATTCAATAGTCGAGAATTGTATAGAAGAAATATTAACTAAACTTCAGGAACACGAAGGAAGAGGATCCGGATGGAGTCTTACAAGTATTGAAGTATTAGATATAAGAGTTCACAAACACGGATATGGACTAATGGGATCTAGTTACATTCCTTTGCCAAAAATAATTGAAAATACAAAATCTTGTATTAATGTTCAAAATGAAGATAATGAATGTTTTCGCTATGCTATGACGACAAAGTTTGTATCACAAAATCCATGTAGACCCAACCAAGAATATGAAGACGCAAGACACAGGTACAATTTTCAAGGAATAACATATCCCGTTTCTACGAAAGATATATCAAAATTTGAAAAGAAAAATCCCGGCACGTCTATTAATGTTTTTGCATTAGATAGTTCAAACAAAGTGTATCCTTTACGTATTGCAAAAGAAGAGCTACCAGATCATACGGATTTACTACTACTAACGCGAGGAGATGTGTCTCACTATGTGTACATAAAGCAATTCGATCGTCTTGTTAATAAGCAACTTTCAAAAAATCGAAACAAAAAGTTGATTTGTAAGAGATGTTTTAATTTTCAACGAGAAGGAAGACAAGGAAGAGAATGGTTACAAGAACACAAAAGATTATGTAACAATAATTATGAAGCAAAGATTAATTTACCTTCGGAAAATAGAGCATTCGTTACATTTGAAAAGGTTCATCATCAATACCGTATCCCTTTAGTTGTGTATGCGGATTTTGAATCAACACTTGTTCCAGTTGAAGATGAAAATTGTGAAGCAAGAAAAAGTGTAAAGTATCAAATGCACAAACCAAACAGTTTTTGTTTAATGGTCAAATCAACATTATCAGAAGAACATTTAAACAGATATGGATTAACTTCAGAACCTCTAGTATATCGTGGTGAAAATGCGGAAAAAATATTTCTTGATCACCTATATTCAATAGCTGGAAATACACAAAGATTATATACAAATATTGTACCAATGAAACCGATGGACGAAGAAGAAGAAATTCAACATGAAAATGCGACTCACTGTTTCTTGTGCAAAAATGATTTTACTATTGAGAATTATAAAGTTAAAGATCACGACCACCTCACAGGATATTACAGGGGTGCTGCTTGTAATAAATGCAACTTGAGCTATCGTTTACCACTATTTATCCCTGTGGTTCTGCATAATCTTAGTGGGTACGACGCTCATTTTATAATACCTGAATTAGGAAGAGACGACGGTAAAATCGATGTGTTAGCTGAAACTTCAGAGAAGTTCATAAGTTTTTCCAAAGAAGTTGGAAATGTCAAACTAAGATTCTTGGACTCCTACCGATTTTTGCCGTCGAGTTTGTCTAAACTTTCTGAAAACCTAAGGAAACAAGATTTAATCGAAACAAAGAAGATTGTAAATAGCGACAAACTGGATCTGGTACTTCGAAAAGGTGTTTTCCCATATGATTACATAGACAGTTTAGAAAGATTTAATGAAACATCACTACCTCCAAAAGAAGAATTTAAAAGTAAACTGTACGACATGGATATATCTCAAGAGGATTATGATCATGCATGCAAAGTATGGAACGAATTAGGATTTAGAACATTGGGGGAATATTCAGATTTCTACGTTAAATTAGATGTGACTTTATTATGTGATGTGATGGAAGAATTTAGAAATACATGTTTTGCGTCATATGGATTAGACCCTCTTCATTCGTACACTTCGCCTGGACTAGCGTGGCAAGCCATGTTAAAAGAAACAAATTGTAAAATACAACTTCTTACAGATATAGATATGGTGTTGATGTTAGAATCAGGAGTTCGAGGAGGATTGACGCAAAGTGTAACACGTCATGTCAAGGCGAACAATAAATATTTGCCCGATTATGATGCATCAAAACCAACAACATTCCTGGGTTATTTTGATGCAAATAACTTGTACGGATGGGCAATGTCGAATCCCCTTCCATATGATAATTTCAAATGGATAGACCCAGAATCAATTGGAAACATAATGGATATACCGAAATATGGAGAAACTGGTTACATATTCGACGTCGATTTTGAATATCCCGAACATCTTCACGACGAACATTATGATTTACCACTTCTTCCGAAGACTGAAATTTCTCCAACTGGAAGATGGCCAAAATTATTGATGACTTTAACTAACAAGTCTCGGTATGTTGGACACTACTGGATGATACAACAGGCCTTAGACTTGGGATTGAGAATTACAAAAATTAATCGAGTACTACAATTCTCTCAATCTTGTTGGTTAAAACCGTACATTGACAACAACACAAGAAGAAGAGCCGCCGCTACATCAAGTTTTCAAAAAGATTTCTTCAAACTAATGAACAACGCAATATTTGGCAAGACTTTGGAAAACAAAAGGAAACATAAGGACATCAAATTGGTAACTGATCCAGTAAAACTACAGAAATTAGTGCAACAACCAAACTTTGGTTCATCTGTAATTATTAATGAAAATCTAGTTGTTATTTCCATGAACAAGAAGTCAGTTCTAATGGATCGTCCTTTGTATCTAGGAATGTCAATCTTGGATATTTCCAAAACACACATGTACGAGTTTCATTATAAGAAAATGGTTAACTATTATGGAAGAGAGAACATTGGTATTGCATATATGGATACGGATGCTCTAATTTACTGGATTAAAACAAATGACATGTACGAAGATCTACGCACTTTTATGTATAAAGATGATTTCGACTTTTCCGATTATCCCAAGGACCATCCAAATTACGACTACGACAGAAACAAGAAAGTATTGGGAAAATTTAAAGATGAAACAAATGGTGTGCCGATGATGGAAATTGTAGCATTAATGTCCAAACTATATTCATTTCAACTGTACATAAGCGAAAGGAACGAATATCAAGTCACGAAGAAAGCCAAAGGAATAAAAACCTCTTTCCTGAAGAAGAACGTACAGTTTGAACATTATAAAAGATGTTTGTTTGAAAATGTTGAAACAACTGCAACATTTAACACCATAAGAAGCTTCAACCATCGTCTTTTCAGTGTGAAGCAAACCAAATCGGCATTGAGCTATAAGGATGACAAGAGATACATCCTTGAAGACAACATAAGAACTCTGCCATTTGGACATTACTCTCTAAACCCTATCGACCAGTAAACCTATTCTTCGTCCTCTACCTTCTTCCTTTTTTTCCTTTCCGTAAAGAAGAGGGGACATGGCGAGCCCAATGCCATGTTCCCTCTTTTTTACACTAATATGAAATGGCCTTGACCTATATTCAAACTATATAAAAGATAAAGAACTGTTGTACGGATCAGTATTTTTACAAGCGATGTGCAAGCAACACCTGAAGATGGAAAGTGTGAAGGACAAGATTGTAAATGAACTACATAAACCAGCAAGAAGAAGATTTCCAAGAAGAAGTACAATTATTAAGGGAATGAATGATCTGTATCAAGCTGATCTCATTGAAATGATACCGCACAGTAAATTAAACAAAGGTTTCAAATATATTTTAACAATTATAGACTGTTTTACTAAAATAGCTGACGCTTTACCATTGAAGGATAAGACTGGTAAAAGTGTTACAAAAGCTATGGAAACAACGATACAAAGAAATAAATTCAAAATCAAACATCTACAGACCGATGATGGAAAAGAATATTTTAATAAAGACTTTGGAGCTTTAATGAAGAAATATCAAATAAATCATTATTCTACAAATTCTGAAGTTAAAGCTTCAATAATTGAAAGATTCAATAGAACATTAAAAGGAGCGATGTACAAACAATTTTCAAAACGTGGATCATACGTGTGGTATGACATATTACCACAACTTATAAAAGAGTATAACAACAAATATCATCGTACCATCGGAATGAAACCTATCCAGGTAAACAGCGCTAATGCTAAGGTTGTATTACAACGCATCAGAAATAATACAACACCTAAATTGGAAAAGTTACAACCAAAAAAGTTTAAAGTCAACGATAAAGTTCGTATAAGCAAATACAAAGGTGTATTTAGTAAAAGATATCTACCAAATTGGACTAATGAAGTATTTACAGTTTATAAAGTGCAACCAACTATACCTGAAACCTACTTATTAAAGGATAACAAGGGTGAATTACTTCAAGGTGGATTCTACGGACATGAATTGTTGAAATCAACAGTCGGTGATGTATATCTTGTTGAGAAGGTTTTACAAAGGAAAAAGGATATGGTTAAAGTCCGGTGGTTAGGATTCGATAAAAGTGAAGACTCTTGGATTCCTTCAAAAGACCTAGTATAGTAACTTAATAGCTCATTGTGTGTTTAACCTTGACACAAGATGGAGATTGTACAACAAAAAGATCGATTTAATATCAATAATATTGATGAATTGACGGTTGACAATGATAAGTTAAATCATGGTAAACATGGTGAATTACTACCAAATACAATAAGATGTTTAATAACTGGTCCTTCAAATTGTGGAAAAACAAATGTTGTTTTTAACCTTATAACTAATCCTAAAGGATTGCGCTTTAACAATATATACATTTTTTCAAAATCATTGCAACAACCAAAATATCAATTATTGGATAAAGTACTTGCAAGTGTACCTGAAGTGCATTTCTACAAGTTTAATGCCAGTGAAACAATTATGCAACCACATGAAGCAAAACCATTTTCTATTTTTATTTTTGACGATGTGTCTTGTGAAAATCACGACACTATAAGGAATTACTTCGCTATGGGAAGACATCATAATATCGATAGCATTTATATTGGTCAAACATACAGTAAGATTCCAAAACAACTCATAAGAGACAATGCAAATATGTTGATCATCTTCAAGCAAGATGAAACAAATTTAAAGCATATATACAATGATCATGTAAATGCGGATATGCCATTTGAGAAATTTAAAGAAATGTGTGGCAAAGCATGGAATGAGAAATATGGCTTTCTCGTTATTATGAAGGAAGAAGATATTAAAAATGGTAGATATCGTATAGGGTTGGATAAATTTGTATTTATGCGTTGAACTACCGATGCTACATCTAGTTACACGTTGAACTTCACAGTGTAAACATGGTGAATCAAGAAAAACTATTAAAAGAAATAAAATCACTCAGTGATTCTATTAGGATGAAGAATCGTGCATTGAGGATGGGTTTAAGTGAAAGAGAAGAATTTCTAGAGACTACATTTAAACCTATTACGGAACCTTTAAAACAGATATCAGAAACTATTGGTAAACCTCGTTATGAAGGAGATGTTTTACTACCAGTTTCTAAACAAGAAGTACAAGCATTAAAAAAAGAAGAAGATGATGATTCATATACAAGTGCTAGTGAGCAAGAAGAAACAAAAGAAGAAGAAGAACCAATTGTTGAAAAGGAAGAAGAACAGCCAATACCTGAAGCTGAACAATCTATTCCAAATTTAACTCAATTGAGTAGCGATATATTACAACATGGACCTCTTGGAAGAAAATATATAATGAAAATGCTACATGACATGAAATCAAACCCGAATTTGAGTAGATCACACGTATACGGAGCAAGAATTGATGGGAATGAATTAAAGATCGGCGATTCAAAGCTTGAAATAACACAAGACGATTACATCATTATTGGTGAGCATAAATATAAAGGAACAAAAGGACTTTATGAATTAATTTTTAAAAACATACCATTAAGATATTCATCCAAAGATTTAAGTGTTTTTAAGGAAATTCTACAAAATACTAACGCTCATAAAAGAAACTACTTAAAGGATGCAATGATTAATCGTTCACGTGCAACAAAATATAACATTGTTATAAAAAAGTTGTTTCCTCCACGAAAATTGCCAACATTACGTACTGCACCAGCGGTGAGACAACCACTGAAAAGAAAATCTTTATCACTTATGGATTTATCACTTCTTGAACAACATGGTAAAAAGAGTAAAGGAGATACTTCAACATCTGGCAAAGGATTGATGAAAAATCTATACAATACGAATGTGATTTACTACAACGACATCAATAAATTGGTTGATAGAATGAGACTATTGCATGAAGCCATGGAAGCCGGTCATACAGGTTTAAATAATGAATGGGTAGCTCTGATTGACGAACTCAGGAATCGCGGCATAATCGTATAATTGTCCGCGGATATATAAGAGTTGCAGGCGTATAATGTGTCAGTTCTAACATGAGCGTCGACAAGTTCGGACGATACTCCGCGTTAGGAGTGCAAGTTGGAGAAAACAGAAAAAGAAGTGGATTACCGCAAACACCCAAAGGTGACTATAACATAAATAATAAACGTTTAAAGTTTGTTAAGGATCCAGAAGAAGATGGAGATGCAACAAATTTAAAAACAGTAAAGGAGGAAACATCTACAAGTTTAAAACTCGACAACAACCAACTGTATGATGCAAAATCTCACAGGGTTATTAATGTTGCAAAACCAGTCAACAATGGAGATGTTGTTAATAAAGGTTATTTTCTATCTGCGATGGAATACGCTTTACTGTTGGAAAAGACTAAAAGTGGAAAAAAGTACAATGCTTTAAATTATAAAATAACTAATGTTGCAGATCCAACCGAGGATACAGATACAATCAATAAGCGTTATTTGCATTCTGTAATACCAGAAAAGAAAAAAGATGGATTTTCCTTCTATAAATATACTATAAACGATATTGGATATCCTAAAGAAGAAAGTGATGGTGTTAATATTAAATACATTAAAGATAATTGTATTTTATATAATGGTGCTGTTATTGATTGTCATGGAAAAGTGTTGTCCAATCTGAAAGATGGTTCAACTCCATCGGATGCTGCTACTGTGAGACAAATGAATGAAAGCTTGAAGAAAGGAACATCCGCTTTTGTTAAACAAAATCAGGTGGTGTCAAAGAAAGGTGATGAGTTTGTGCAAGGAAGTGAAAAGTTTACCTTACTACAACTACAAAATAACAAGTGGGATGGAAAAAATAAAAGATTGTCAAATATAAGTTTAGGCACGGAAGAACATGATGCTGTTATTTTAACACAAGTGCCACAACTATCAGCTACTGGTGTTAACTTTATATGTGGAGGTAGACGATTAACCCATGTAAAATCTGGTAAAGATGATAATGATTGTGTTGTTGTGAAACAAACTATAGTTTTAGATAAAATAAATAACTTATATGATGGAAAGAATAGAAGAATATCTAACATATCAGCAGGAATAGCTCCGAATGATGTTGCTACTATTAATCAAGTTATAGCAACCTCTAATAACGATCCATCTGTGTATACATGTAATGGTAAACGTATCACAAATCTTGATAATCCTACACGTAACAAAGATGCTACTAATGTAGAGTATGTAATGAATCTTGTAGGTAATGTAGTTATTGATATGCATAATCATTTGATTAATGCATCGATGAAACACAATAAAATCGAAGATTCTCAGAGAAACCAATGGATTAAAGATGAAATCATTGATAGATACTAGTAAAACTAATGAATATTTAAGTATGGAATACACCAAAAAAAAGGATTCATTATCATAAAGTATTTCATAGAGTGAAGACGTTGGTTACATAAAACAGCATAATGAAGACCGTATCGCTCAGTCGTCGTCAAGACAGCGGCAAGAGAGGACGTGGTTTAACATCAGCTGCATTATCCCTGCTCAGACGGATTCCAATTGGTGCTGTTGTGAATCGAGCGATAGACGCTTTACCATACGAATTACATCTGCCCGGAGGTTATCAATATTGTGGACCTGGAACTAAGTTGTCAAAACGTTTAGCAAGAGGAGATCCTGGAATTAATAAATTAGATCAAGCTTGCAAAGAACACGATATAGCATATTCAAAGTATAAAGATTCAACAAATAGATCAATAGCGGATAAAATTCTAGCGGAAAGAGCTTGGAAAAGAGTAAAATCAAGTGACGCAAGTATTGCAGAAAAAGCAGCGGCTTGGGCAGTAACTACAGCCATGAAGACGAAAGCTAAATTTGGTGCTGGAAGACGACGTCGCAGAGGAAGACCTGCAAAGAGAAGAGCTCCCAAAAGAGGTGGAAACATTAAGAAGAGACGTCGTAGAACTCGTAAAGCAACAGTAAAGAAAGCTTCTATTTGGTCAATGGTAAAAAACGGAGCAGGTTTATACCTAAGACCGTACCGTGTGTACTAAATAAGAAGAATCAATTGATAATTCCAAATAAAGCCTTAACAAATCATCAGTTAAATGATTATGTAAAATGTTTGAAAATACCATTTTTTCGAGGAGTTTTTATGAAAGATGCATTACCAACTAAAATATGGGAAAATGAAACTGGAATAGTAAATTTGGATTCCACCTATGGTCCAGGCACTCATTGGGTATGCTATAAAAAGCTCGGACAAACCGTTTACTACTTTGACAGTTTTGGCAATCTACCACCGCCGAAAGAACTGCAACATTATTTTCGAAACTCCAAAAACATTTTTTACAATTACAAAAGAGAACAACCTAACAATACTGAAATATGTGGGCATTTATGTTTGGAGTTTCTAGCGAAGAGTGTCAGTCAGCTTTAAGATGTCATCGTATACAGTGTCACTGAGTGGAAATTCATCCACATTGAAAAGTACGCTGTTCCCAGCATTGCGTCTATCCAAGGAAAGATTATGGGAAGCGGCATTACTTGATTTAACTACCTACAACTCAATTCCCAATGTTACGGAAGGAAAGAACAATTTACTACATTATTATGAAACTAAGGATGCTTCAGGAAAATACTCAGAATTGAAAATAATTACATTTCCTACTGGAGCTTATGAAATCGATGATATAAACCAATTACTACAAAAACAACTCGGAGAAGAAAATATCACCGTTAAAGGAAACAATAATACTTTAAAAGCAGAAATAACTTCAAAATATTATATCGATGTCAGTTTCAAAAACTCCATTGGCAGTTTACTTGGATTTACAGATACAAAAAAGAATATATTAACTCCTGGAACTACTCATTCAGGTGATACAACTGTCACAATATTGAAAGTCAATAGCATCGATGTAACGTGTAATATTATACAAGGATCGTATAGAGAAGGAGTGAATCAGCATATTTTACATACATTTTATCCAACAGTGGCTCCTGGTTTTAAAATTGTTGAGAAGCCACAAAACTTGATATACCTACCGTTAAACACCAGTTTCATTTCAGACATCGTACTGAACATATTGGATCAAGACGGTGTTAGTGTTGACTTTAGAGGAGAAACGATAACTATACGGATACACATCAGAGCGGCAACATAAAGGTCAACATGGGATTATCATTTAAACCGCAACGGAAGAGTCGGGAGCTCAGTAGCTCCTCGACATTGGAAGAGTTAACATCGGACAACATTCGTTTTCTACAGAAGATTGGATTGAAACTTAACAACGATGGATATCCTGGATATATCTCAAGGACCGACATTCGACGAAACACTATGGGAGAAGGAATATCACACGCACAACCCTTACACTTCATCAAAATTAAACAATAACGATGAAATAAGGATTCCCATTCAACAACAAGATATTTACACATTACCGTGTGAAAGTTATTTGTACATTGAAGGACGGGTATTAAAATTGGATGGAAAAACTGCTTCAACAGTTCCTTTTATAAATAACCCGATGGCATATCTTTTTGATGAAATAAGATATGAGATATCAGGGGTGACAGTTGATTCGACAAAAAAGGTTGGTATAACAACGACATTGAAAGGATTAACATCATTAACACCGCATGAGAAGAATTCAATAGTCACCGCCGGATGGGTTGCCCCTGATAAAGACACTATAACACCGGATTCCAACGGTCACTTTGATTTTCATGTACCCTTACGATTGCTTTTGGGATTCGCTGAAGATTACAAACGAATAATAATAAATGTCAAACAAGAATTGGTATTACTCAGATCTTCAACTAACAAGGACTTGATACTTGCAGACCCTGCAACTACGGAAGATAAACTGGAATGGCAACTACAATTGGATAAAGTTGTTTGGAGAGTACCTCATGTAAGATTGGCCGATGAACATAGAATCGTATTATTGAGAAAGTTAAAGTCTGACCGTGATATTGTGATGCCATTCCGAAGTTGGGAATTCCATGAATATCCTACACTACCTCAGACAGAACGACAAACATGGACCGTCAAGACATCAACTTATTTGGAACGGGCAAGGTACATAATACTCGGTTTTCAAACTAAGCGAAAAGATGTTATCACTGCAAATGCCGGTCAATTTGATCACTGTAAAATAAAGAATTGTAAAGTTTTCTTAAACTCTCAATTCTTTCCGTATGACAATTTGAATGTCATGTTCAGCAAAAAACGTTTTTCCATTTTATACGATATGTATGCAAGATTTCAATCGTCATATTATGGAAAGACTAATACACCACTATTATCGCCTGACCAGTATTATTCCAAGGCTCCGATAATTGTAATCGATTGTTCAAAACAAAATGAATCGGTAAAATCATCAAGTGTGGATATAAAAATTGAAATGGAATTTGAAGAACCAGTAGCAGATGGAACTTCAGCATACTGTCTAATTCTACATGATAAAATAGTTACTTACACACCGCTGACCGGAATTGTGAAGAATGTACTTTAAAAAGAATTAGTACAACGACTGCAGATTTTTGAGGTTAGAATTATCTGCTTCAATTTTTGAGGTTAGAATTTCGTTTGTGAAAAACAAGTTGAAAACAAACATTTATGTGATTGTATAAATTTCAAGGATTTCACGAAAAACATAAAAGAGAGAAAATCATGAGTGGAAAGTTCATTTTATATTCGACCGTCGTATGGGAAACATCGTTCGCAAGATGAGTTCTACTAACGGAGAAGAAAATACACCTCTAATGGATGAGAATAGTTCAGATATAGAAAAACAAGTTGAACGAGAAATGGACGAGTTCCTCAAGTTTAACAAACATAAGAAGAGAGAAGAAGAAAAAGAAGAAGGAGAAGCTGAAAAAGAAGTAAAAATAAAAAAGGTTGAAGTTAACATTACAACTAATATTTTAACAGAAGTATTTCTTCGGATTTTCTACCCCATTTCATCATGCATGACGAAAAGTATTTCAGTTGGAATTTTAAAATCATTGGATTATTCACCGATTGTTATTTTAAATCATGGAAATAAAATGGTTACATTCACTGAAACTTCTTGGGAATCATTTATGAAACATTTACATCTTTTGGAATGTTATTTGAGTAACAACACATTTGGAAGAAGAACAAGATTAAGTTTATTGGAATCAAATATTGAAGTTGATATAGTGAAACATCGTGGGGGACAAATGGTTCGCTTCAGAGATTTAACTAGACATGATGTAAAATTACATTTGACTAAAGAAGAATTTTACACTTTAAGTTGTACTACCGGTCCCGTCACCAGATATTTGAAACAACTAATATTTTCAAGTGCAATAATCAAAGACTATCTAATCGATACATTGGACAGACAACCTTTCGTTCCAATTTTATACGGTCCCGTGGATACTTCAATTTTTAATCGAATACCTCAAGAAGTGGATATGTGGAGACAATTGAACAACTATCACACCAACTTTAATATCGACGAAGAAGCGCAAGAAGTTAAAGAAGAACAATCGTGTTTGTAATACAAGTCAGTTGCTGACGAGACTTCATCATGAACAAACGGGTTTCGTTTTCTAATGCGCCACATATAATGGAAGTTAAAAAAGGTATAATTGAATTTCAAGCTTTTCGAGGAAATGATGGAAATTTTATTATAAAAGAATTAGTAATTTTGGATATGAACACATCTGTAGTTTATCATTACTTATTCAAACCTCCATTACCATTCAATAGACTAACAACTAAAGCGAAAGTTACAAACAAATGGTTGTACAAACATTTTCACAACTTAAGATGGGATGAAGGTTTTATTAATTATAACATGATGCCGCACATTATGAATCATTACTGCAAAGAGTTCAAAACTATCTACACAAGAGGATTGGAAAAAGCTAATTGGATACAATCATTTACAAGCAACGAAGTGATAAATGCAATAATAGATAGAGATTTCCAATGCTATTTCAATGAACTTTGTATTTCATCAAAGAGTTTTAAACATCGAAGGTCACAGTGCGCTTTGAAGAATGCCTACCGCTTGAATAATTTCCTTCAACAGAATGGTGGGGGTAATGTCGGTAATAAAAGTGAGAGCGCTACCATGACGCAGCATGAGTATTACTCGAACCTCCGAAGAGACAACATCTCCGACGGACATTATTATTAACAAGAAGATTAACAAGAAGATTAACAATAACATCAAGATGGCATCGCAGAACTTTCTTCAAAATTTGGTTGATCAATTCAACGCTCATTCAAAATCAACAATCTTACCGACGAAGAGATGTTCTGAACTAAAAGAAGAAAAACATTACATCATACATACAATCAAGAAGATGGACACTTCAGTTGGTGATGCTATTAATTGCACATTGAGCGAGGCGCCGTATACAGTTGGTGACGAACCGAAGTTTCAGATATTCCTACCGAAACGATTTGTACAACTTTTACAGAATGAAGATCTTCGTGTTATTCAACCCGGCGCACTCTATTTGGTTTCACACGGACCGAGTGGAAACAACTCAACTGAACTAACTATTCATGTAACACCTTCTACTAACTAGTTTGTACATAGCATTGTAAATATATGTGTTTGTAATGGTTTCTCAATAAAGATGATATAAAACAAAAAAAAAAAGATAAAAGAAGCAACATATTGTTATGTCCTTGTACATAGCAATATGTTGCTTTTTTTTAAAAATTCCACGGGATGACCTTGACCCAATTTTGTGTGATAATAAAAGTGAAAATCAACTTGTGAAATTCATCAGTCTACGACTAGCTTTCGTACCGTACACATCTCGCTCTCTATAACTAAATACAAAACTTCAACATGTCCCTAAAGGTCAAGTGTGCATCTTACGATACCAACACCATTACGAGTTTTGAACAACTTGAAGATTTAACCAACGAAATGCGAGTTTTACTTACCGGTGGTTATCACTTAACTGTTGATGTTAGTGCTACTAATATAAGGATGTTTACTAAAACAAAATACTGCGATGATGAAGTATTTCTTTCTACACAACCTACAACATCTTCATCGCCGACTGGTCAACATAACATCAAGTTTCACAAGTATTACCAATGTTAAATAACTTTTAACAAGTAAAATTAAAGAATCACGTGATCAATGTCAAGTTGATAAAAAGGGAATGATACTTGTATAAATAATCATTCGCTTCCCGACTCTCGCTGCGTGAACACCTAATTTTAAAGATGTTATACAGAATGATGATTGAACTTGATGGAAAGATCTATGGAAAAGATTACAACACTGTTGAACAAATGACCGAAGATTTAAATATATTAACTAAAGAAGGATATCAAGCTAAATTAATTTTAAAATTTCCTGAAGTACATCCACTATCGACTGAAGAACTTATCGCTATGGCTAAAGCGGAGAGAGAGAAAAAGGCTGAAGAAAACAAACAGAAACAGACAAAGTCTGAAGAAGATAAACAGAAATGAACTTCTTAAGTATAAACATTCCTTACATTAGTAAGGTATAATTTTTTAAAACTTCGTTTGGATGACCTTGAAATTACCCCCACCACTTTTTGTAATACATAAAACTGACTATTCAACACTATACACTCTTATTCTTTCACTGGACTCAGCAGCGTCAACATGGAAGAACAAAAGTACAAGTACGAACCTCGTTACTGTTGTGAACAACAATGTACAGATTTAGGACCAATGATGGTGGACGGGTTAGCTTGCACTAAATGTGAATTTTTTGGATCTTGTTACTGCAAGTGCAAAACAAAACAACTACCGCCGCCGGAATTGCGAACTTTCAAATTTTACAAATCAAGATATTTTCATACATGCTGTCCTCAAAGATGTTTCAAATTTCATCCTCTCGATCTAGCTCATTGTCAACGCACCAAGTCTCATCAAGATGATTTTTGTACACATATGATAAAAAGATGTAAATACAGGTCAGATTGGTATTCCGATCCTGTAGAACAATCGAATGTGTAATTTTAGTTTTACACTCTTTTTTAAAACTTCAATTGGATGACCTTGAGATTTCCCCCGCCATTGGTTTTTAGACTTCCCCCCACCATTAATTTAAGTTTTGTATCTTATTGAATCCGCCTTTGTATTATTTCACTTCCAACACTCTAACTAACAACATGGGATCGCCTTTCGTCAAGTTTCAACATATAATAACTGACAGAGAAGAATTGGAGGAAATATTTCAAAATTTGCTCTCTGTCATGGATAGATATCCTATGAGATGGATCAGACTTGATGTTCACTATTTACGTCCTCGTGATTCTTCATCATCTAGTGAAGACGAAACAATGACTACTACTTCAGCTAGGATATTTCAATTTTCTTCATCATCGAGTGAAGACGAAACAACGCCTACTACTTCAGCTAAAATATTTGAATTGAAAGACGAAGAAGAGGAACTTGGCTATTTATTTAATAACAAGCTCATGCTCACCGACAAATAAGCCTCCTTCCTAAGCACCGATCTTCATTCAATCACCGACTCTCGCACGATGAACAACTCTCCGTTGGCACGAATGAATTCTAGTTTCGAAGTAAATTCTAAAGAAGATTTGCAAGAAATATTTAATACTTTACACGAAATTGTTAGTAAATTCAACACTGTTAAAATGAATCTGGAAATAACTTACGCCTGTCCTATTTGTGATAAGGTTGACAGTTCTGATGAAGATAGTTTGCTTAATCTTACTCCACTTACACCTCTACAATCAGACACGACAACAACAAGTACGGAAGCAAATGGTGAGCAACCTCCTTCCCCCACCACTTCATTGTGATTCAACTTCCCCCACCACCTCTTTGTAATTCAACTTCCCCCCACCACTTCTTCGTTTAACTAACGTTCCTCGCTTTCACTTCTCATTCCGTCTCCAACATTTGAACTATCAACATCACTTGTTTCAAAATTTCAAACACCAAAAAACAACACTAAAGATGGATATGATGGATGAAGTTTCCTTCGTCACAAGGATGGAAGAGGAAAAGATGAAAGAAGAAAAATTGAAATTGGAAATTAAACGTTTGCAATTGGAACGGGAAAACCAACTCGAAATATTACGTTTCTTCAAACTTGTCAAGTATGTCATCTGGGGACTCTGCCTGTACCTTATCCTCGTCGTCGGCGTTTGCTTTTACAACTCCGTATTTCATCACAAAAATTCAACTTGTATTGCACATTGATTGTATTTGTTTTTGCACATTGATTGTATTTGTTTTTACGAATAAAGTTCAAAACTTAAATCTACCTATCCCGCTATCACCGGGTAGTTCAACTCTCAGAACTATTTCCTGTGCTAGCGGGATAGGCTTTTTTAAAACTTACTCGGGATGACCTTGACATACTTTCCGTAACCCAATTATCAAGTTGAATTTCAGTTTTGAACTAACTTTTAATTTATGCGAAGTTTTAGTTGAACCCGGTTAATTTATGCGCACATTTTGTTCAACCCCAAATTGTTGAATTTCAGTCTTGAACTAACTTTTAATTTATGCGCAAATCTACTTCAAACGCTCACCCCACCTCCTCACCCCTCATTTAATATACGACCGGAAGCTATGTGCCCCGGCACGTGGCTTCCGGGGCAGCTGACCTGAGCCAGAAGTAACCAAATCTAACTACTTGACTTGAATACTTAATCTTTCTACCTAGGGAAAACTCGAGTTTTTTCGTACCACGGGGCTAAAGTTAGTTACATAAGAATAACATTAAAAGAAAGATTAATAAACGGTATCAGCTAACTGACACATACTTTCTCCCAACAATTTAAAAAAAAACATGTGTTAAAAGCTTCAAACATTAATGTCTTGATGACTCAGTCGGATAGCTACCAGCTGAGCAGTGCGAGTTTGACACTACGCGCGTCTGTGACTTTTAACAACGTACTGCGTTTACCGCTAAACGAAAAATTGAATTTTCTCCGCAACCACTAGACGTAGAGCAATAATTTAAAATACTAGATTATTTAGTTTTTTGAGCTTGATTCAATCGTAATCAGTAAAATTTATTTCAGAATAACAATTATTTTGAAAATCCAAAAAATTTGTTTTTTAAACACTTTTTATTGTATAACTTTTGAACGCGCATTTTCTTAGAGATACGGGTGGTGTCATTTTATTCAGAATTTTAATCTTAATAAACCACAAAATTTTAATCAAAATCGTTAGAGCCGTTTTTGAGAAATTTTGATTTTTCCCGTTTTTTGAGGGTTTTTGGGGGTAAAATACCCTTAAAAATCAAAAATTTTAAAAAATGAAAAAAACGCCTGGAATTATTGTGGGTTTGGACCTACGTACCAAATTTCACCAAAATCGGACCATTGTGGCATTCTCTAGCTCTGTATACATCCAGACACACACACACACATACACACAGACATCACTCCGAAAACCACTTTTTTGGACTCAGGGGGAACCAAAATGGATAAATCCACCAACAACTGAAATTCGAAAATTTTGACGAAAACAATACTTTCTCCATATACTATGGTATAGGGGGAGAAAGTAAAAAGAACATGAGCCACAGTCAGCTGTTACTTGTATTTGTTTCGTTACTCATTGTTGACTAATAGCAGCTGTAGCTGCTGCTCACCCACTGCTGACCATTCAGTCAGCAGTGGGTGAGCAGCATCTCTAGTACTAGAGATGGCCGTGGCAGTGTAGGTGTTTGTTTACATTTTGCTTGGGTAGGCTATTAACCTAAGAAGTCCAAAAAATAAGTGTAAAACTTTTGACTAGGTTTAAATTATATGTTGTTTTTCATGTTCTTTAAAATTTATATGGCCTACCTTGTGTGTTTTTTATGTTGATGTGGCAGATCCAGCTTGACGGAGCAAGGGATCATATGAAGGTAAAGTTAAATTATCGACGGTAGGCCTATTAGGCCCAAATTTTATTCGTGTAGGTGGAGGAAAAATGTTGTGTGCATCAAGGGACTAAAGTACTTTTCTCCCTCAGGGAAATTGTCGCCCGAAGGCGAAGACAGCACTTTCCCTTCAGGGAGAAAAATTGTACTTTAGTCCCTAGAAGCACAAATAACTATTGATGATCTCAGACGAAACTGGTTTACCTAAATATTAAAATACTACGTTTTGTTAATTTTTTAGCAAGTGTGTCATTTACTTTGATATTTATAAAATAATAATACACTGTCGCAGCAGAGTTGCGTACTAAGTGAATTTCCACAAAAGTTAGGGTTTATAAGCAAATATAGGTTGATTACTACATAACCTAACCTTTCCCAAATAACCTTTTTAACCCCTTTTAACCTTCTATATCTTTATAAATTAATAAACCAAATCACTGTATGTTAGAATAAATCATTTACACTTGAAGGAGAAAATTTAATTGCAGATTTTGAGGTGAGAAGGATCAACATGAAATGATATAAAGAAAAAATAAAAACATTATTAAACAAAGTTTGTAAGAAACATGTTTTAATAAATAATTGAAGACAGTCAGTAAGGCTGGGCCTGAACAGAGTTAAATTGAATTATTTAAACTATCCAGTTATTAAACACACAAATCAATTTGAATAGATAATGCTGTATGAAACTGCTATTCTGTTATGTTAATACATCCTAATTTAAAGTACCAGGAAGTTCAATTGCATCTTCAGTTCAATTCACTTTTGAATAGCTCTTTTAAACCAAACGATTTAAAAGGACTATTAAACCCTTGAATGAGCGAAACTATTCAAAAGCGCACCCTTCGCTTATATGCAATGCAATACGTAATGTAAGCTCTCGTAATACATTTCTTTTCCGGAGGTGTTCCTATGTGAAAGGCTCACAGTCCGGCTCGTGCTTTTGATCACAAAGCTTCGCGAGTACATTTTGAATGTTTGAGAAGTCGGGCTCCGCTCTCTATAAAATAAACGTTTTATAAAGAGGTGAAAACTGCGATCAGAAGTTTCAACTCAGACGTTCCTTTGAAAAACATGAAAAATCCCAGTTAATTCAAATGCAGTTTTAAGTATATTTCAGATTAATTTTTTTGAAATCACAACTATTAATATAGACCAGCAGAGTCAATTAATTTTATACGCAAAAAACTTTACAGGTTTTATTTATAACACGTTAGATAAGTATTATAATTTATACAACTTAAATTTGTCATAGGCTATCCACTAAATTTATCTATTGTGTTGGGTTTGGTTTTACTTAACAACTGTTTGTAATATCCTTTTTACAGTTATTCCAGCCAAAATTATTTTTTTAATATTTTATTTAAAAAAAGTTTAATAGGCCTCCACAAAAAGTAACATAGCAAGTAGCATAGCAAATAACATAGCAAGAAACTGACAGGTTCATTCAGAAACAAAAACTTCTATGTCGGTCTACAATAAAGAAAGAAGGTAATTAGTATGACAGTTGAAGCAGTCGAAGTTTATATTTTTTAGTGCGTAAAGGACTTCATAATGTCTAAAAGGTTTCTTTAAAATTTGTACTGAATTTTCTTATAATCTCTTCAAAGGATTTTACAATATTGTTGACATTCATTTTTTATTTAAATAAGGCATTGATGACGGTCTGAGCTTAATATATTTTTTGCTTGACAACTAATGTGGCACGTGTGCACATTGTATAATATAATGCGCCTTAAGGTTTACTCTGTTCGATTGTAAATATATAGATATATAATATTTATAAATTAAATAGATATACTTGGAATTCGTTTTAAATCATTATAAAAATATGTGTACAAAAAAAGAATTTTACATAACAATAAGTGGGAAAGTTATTTCGTTTGTTTGTTATGCAATCTGTAATAATACTTTCCAATAATCAAATGCAAGCCTAAATCCTTCTATCACCAATAACGTTTTAACCATACATTAATAAGTAATAAAATAAAGCTTTTAAGATAACTTCTTTTTGTGAAAAAACAATATTGAAATTAAATTGCACCGAACTTTTAAATGTGTTTTGTAAAAAAACATATAAAACTCTTACCATGGACAATTTAATCATAACATTTTGAAAATTATATTCATTATTAAGATAACAATAAACAAATAAACATTACGATGGATTCCACATTTGCAAAAAACAACTTACTGATATAGGCCCCTACTTGAACCAAATCTAAAAAAAGTGTAGAAAAAATATGAAATAGTTTTACAATTCAAGGGTTTAAAATGTTTTTTTACTCTGTGACTACGGTATCACTCAATGTTTCATCTGTAAAAAATAATTAAAAAATCTTACAGGACTACGTCTATTAAAAATACCTTAAGAATTTTTTTTTTTCAAGTAGAGCACAGCACAAATGTGATTTTTATAATTGTTGATTATTTTTTTTCAGAAACAATTAATTAGAAACGTTTTTAGGGAATTTCCTTATAGGGAATATACGGTAGTAGCCATGGTAAGACCTAAGACCGGGACCATGTTACTTTTTCATTTTGAGGTCCCCAGAAGCCAAAAACACCATTCGTTCATTTCCATATATATCAAAATTAAAATCATCACAGTTCATGCCAAATTTCATTCATTTATATGAGTCCGTGGTACTGATAACTTTTAAAGGGGACCTCCGATTTTGATGAAATTTGGTATGGACATGTAAGACCAGGTCTATTTTCACTTGCGTTTGCGAACCATTATGATCGGGTTATGAGAACGGGGTTTTATGGGGTTTCAAAGGGGTCAAAAATGGGTTTTTGGCACTTTTGGACCTTAATTTTCAAAATTCAATAATTTTAACTAAAACCATTTAAAAGAGCTTAAAAAATCAAATAATTTAGTATTTTGAATTCTTTAACTTGGCTTAACGGGTTTCGGAGAAAAGTAAAATATAGGATTCCAATTCCAATGTTAATCTTATGGAAATCAACAAAACCCTGTATCTAGCTTATTTATGGGCATAACTTGATAAATGTGTAATGTAAATTCGCGTGTTTAACTCATATTTGCTTACAAAACCCATGTGGCGGCAAACCTACATACCGTGGGGTTTTTAATGGGAAAAATTAAAAAGTGCCGAATATTGATAGAAATTGATATTTACCTTAAGTAACCATTAAATTTCCTAACAACTGGCATTTTCTAACTACTTCCCATGGCAGCAAATCTACATACTCATTCCCATGGTGTTTATGGGGAAAATACAAAATCTCAAATTTCTTTGGAAATTCGCTGAGTACGCAGGTCTGCTACGACGAGGGTATTTTATATTTACAGTAGGTTATAGTGCTCGCCTTTGAACCTTAAGGTTACCGGTTCAATCCTGAATAAAGTTAGTAGTTTTTAATCGTTTGAAACTGGACGCAGCTGTCATTGGTTGTTTGGCTTGTAATTAATGACCCTGTCTAAAGAATCAGTCGATCTTAAACATCAACTCAGCTACACAAGTTACAGTTCTTGTAGCGTCGACTTTTTACAAACTGATTAACTAAACGTTATTGTTATACAGATAATTAAAGTAAATAACGGTTCTCTTAAGTTATGTAAGGTTTTAAACAAGTTATAGAGACGAGAAACTGTATAGGGGTTTTCGGTATTCGTCAGAACATAAATGTTTAGTTTTTTAAAGGTTTCATATGGTGCACTGATAAAACAAATGCAGTATCTGCCAAATCTCCAAGTGCGCATCATCTGGGCAGCTGCGTAAGTGATCCCAGTTTATCATGGGGGAGGAAACTCATTTCCAAGATTTTTCACCCTCCTCAGAACGAGGGCACCAAAACGTGAGAACAATCTGAATTACTTGTAAATTTATAAATTGTACGGTCACCGAATATAAATTATAAGCTGTAAACATTGCAGAGATATCTTCACTGGATGTTACTTTTGGAATGTTAACGAACATAAAATGAGCAATATAATTAAAATTTGTACATTGGGGAATATCCTCCAGAAAGATAAATAATGGATAAAATTACAATTATTATTTTCTGTGAATAACGCTTCAGTACTTTCAAGGCGTTTATCCAACCAACCAATTTATATAGGGGCCCTACCAATTGCAGACGTACGATATAGCCTAATCTTTAAGAGTTATAATTCTAACCAACATACCAGATGAATAAAAAAGGTAAACCCTTACTCGAATAGGGTTTATACTTTGGAAAGAGTAATCTTAACCAAACCATTTCTTAAGATCCTACAATATTTAAAGTTTGCTTTAGTTAAGCAATCCTGAAGGAATATGATGGTAAAAAATTGAATTTTTGACAGTTATGACGATTTGAATGAATAAATTTTGGTTTATATAGTATGTACTTCATATTTATGAACTATGCCATCTTGAAAAATACGTAATTAATTCCCAGCAAACTTAACAGGAAAATATAAAACTATTGTAAATATGCAAACTTGTACAAACAATAACAGGCTGACTATATGATGATCCGTCCAAAGTCTAATCCCTCTGAATATGCATGAAGTTCCCTTCTGTTGTGAAGATGTTATGATGGGAGCCTGAATAATTCCCGGGAAATTATTGCTGTATAACAATCAAACATAATTGGGACTTCAACTGTGTGGTGGTTGGTGTTGGATAGGTGAAAACATATTTAAATTTTTGGACTACTAATATTAATACAATAGTATTTATATCTTATTGTGTTAGGTGTATGAAATCATGAGGAAACTTATATCTATTTCAATATTTAATCTTATTAGACAGGTTAGAATTTCAAAATGACAAATGTGTTTGAAATCAATGTTCATTGAACATCAATGGATGTAGGCCTGCCTTCCAAAAGCCAAAAGTCGTAATAGGAAAACCTAAAATGCCATCATTGCTTGATTTTTATATTAAATTTAAAATCTTATTATTATAGAAACAATTATAACATTTTTTATGAAATGGATAAAAAGCGGTTTCTTAAGATTTGTCCTAAAATAATTAGCAAATTTTATTACATTTTCTTTATATGACGTATTTTAAATTTTGATTTATGCTAAATAACCTTTGCTAAATGACCTTTAGCATTATGTATACAAACTAATATTTTATCCGGTTTCTTGTAGGTAATTAAATGAAGGGATGTCTTGGAAACGTCATAGTCATCGGTCGTAATTACAGTAATTGTATTTCCCAAATTTTGAACAAACGTAAGGTCGCTTTAAAAATTTTGTTCAGGTAAAATATTAATATTTTTCATTATTATTCACCTTAATTTTTGTAGCTCACTCCCTTACTTTTTAAAACACATTATATGAGTGGATCTATCGACCATGTGAATGAATTAATAAACTAAGGTGAAAAGGCTGCCAACCGAAAGTAAACTTCATTTTAAAAGTTATTGAAACATGAATCACTCGATTAACTCAAATACTAGATACTCGTCACTTGGACCGCCAAAGATCCAAAATGTAGCTTGCACCAGGATAATTTTGGATCACTGATGGACCAGGTAATATAAATCATTTTAGTGAAAAAGTTTAAAATGATTAACTTTTATAAAATATATACTACGAGAGTATTTAGTCAGTTTTATATTTATAATTCGTATATCACCTATGTCAGCTGGGTAGCTCAACATACCTTTCCATGGTGTCAGTACGAAGCCAGCAGAGTAGCGCTTGGCCATGTTCCCGTGGGAGGGTGTACAGTGTACGTTCTTGGTAGCTCTGTAGATCAATCGTTATGTACTAATTGGATGCTACAGCTACGCCGATGTTTATCCGGTTGTATCAACAGCGGCGAGCTGTGACGTGCTGGTCTGTGGGAGCGAGCGGTTCGTAGACGTTTGCCAAACCTCAGACTCATGATAAACGGCGCAGTTGCTTTAGTAAACATGACAAACCGCCCTTGAGACACCCTTGCCCTTCGTCAAACTCTCTTCCCCGTTTGTTTGTTCTAGAGCAGCGACTAAGTACAATCCTTTCATCTAAACCTTCCTCTCTGGGAAAATCCACCGAGACTTGCCTTTCTGTGGGTGGTTGTTTGGATGAGAATTCAACTTAATTTCTATTTAGGGTTCAGTTTTCATTCTGGTGTCATTTCATAAATGTTATTAGGCGCAGCTGTCTCTGATGTGGTCATTGTGTTTAAACATTAGGATGGGAGGATGTACATGAGTATAAACTAGGAAATATTTAGAAAGATAGTTTCTAAAAGGGATTTACTGCAGTATGGTATCTATCTATTATGGTGCTGAAGATTATTTGCTCCACTTACACATACAAAATTTTTCTAGAAGGGTTAATACATATTTTAAAGTACGCTTCATCAAACGGTTTTGCATAAGTTGATTACTTTCTAATCTATTGAACAAAGATAAATCGTGTTTATTATGTTAACCAGATTTTTATTGTAAAAATAAATCCGTTAGTCATTAAATTATAGTTAATATTTAACTGACCAATGGTTAAAATTGTGAACGTTTATTAAAGAACAGACTTAAACCTTTTCCTGAATTTAATATTTAATGTGTTTTGTTGTTTATTTTTCTTGCAAGATTTCAACCTACGTACACATCAAACTGTTATGCCATTAGTTTCACACGTTTTTAACACTTTGACATCTGCATACGCATGCAAATGTATTCAAACATTGACAATGTTCAGGGTGGAACAATGTGTGATGTTCGTCTCAAGATTAATTCCACTGAATATTCATACATTTACTGTTGTTTACTGAGGAATTGCCAAGAAATTCTGTTTTACTAATAATAAAATTAGCTACTATGATTCAGCTTCGTTGATTTTGCTATGCAACGGCAAATTACTAAATTTGTGTAGCGCAACATATTACAAAAAAATTAAATAAAAAAAATTGAATATATAGTAAATATCGAAGTACGACTTACAAACATAAGAGGACTTTTGATTTTCAAACATATAACACACTTTAAATATTAAAAATAAAAAAAGTATCTAATAAATAATTAAACAAAGAAAGATGATAGAGGTAACATTTGTTTAACAGATGTCTGTTTCTAGTATTACAAAATAACATGGTCCACAAGGGAAGGTTATTGCAAGTTATTATTCTATTACACAAGCTTGCCTGGAAAGAGAATGTAAAAACAATTTTCATTTATAAAATACCATCACAATACACTATTCATAACATAAGAAGTTCTAAGAAAGATTGGCTTAAAACCATATGCATGTTAAAAGCATGTTATGCATGTCTACCGTAAAAGATTTGAGAAAGACTAATATTCGGGCAACAATCAACCCATCCGTAGTTTTATAAACAATCAACCCAGCACAATTGAAATAAGTACAAAACATAATTCCAAGACACCACTCTTAAAATGAGCCAAAAGGCATAAAATACATCCTGTTGCACGTTACGAAATTCTTCTTCGAAGACTAAACAGCAGAGATTCGACACTGTCTGAAAGACAAATGTTCTGTATGTATGACTAAAGAGTGATGTTCAGCGTTACTGTAAACAATGTCTGAAGAGAACTGACGGGATAAAGGGGTGACTTAAGGGATGCAGAACCAACAAGAAGGGTTAGTTACAGTGTTTGTTGATTTGACATGTACTAATGACTAGGGGAGGATGGGATTTCGTGATGTTTGGAGTAGGAGGAAAGAAAAACATTTTGTAAGAAGAAAATGTACAAATGTGGCGTTTATCGCTATGTATATTGTAAAATTGCATACACAAATACGTAATTTGATTATTTTATGTTTAGACAGTGTATAAACAGGCAACAAACATTTTTATTCCAAATATATTTATCTGATTCAAATCATTTCGGGAGTTTTTCAGAACTTCAAGTTGTATAAATATGTAAATGCAACATAATGAAATAGCATTTAGCGTTTGCCGTATTCATTTACCGTATGTGCAAAAACTCTCTAAAAATATAAGTAGTAATATAGTTTGATAAAAGCAAGGATGAAAAATCACAAACTGAAACAATATAAATAAAATAATCAAAGAGAAATCAACACTTATATGATGTTTGCTGTATATTATTCTGTATAATCCCATCCGTAACGCAATCTAAGTTTTTCTCGTTTGATAGAACAAAAAATTATTATATTGTATTAAAACTATTAGAGATCGCCACCCACTGTCCAAAATTCTATCAAACGGACTCCAATAATAATTTTAAAAATGTTTTTATGGCTGAAACATAATTATTTTACATTTGCTATAGAATTCGTTGGTAACCTTTTAAATTACAGAAAAATCCAATTTGGTCTAATTTTAAGTTTGAAAATCGTAAATTTTTACATTGGTCGTAATGAGTTGCTATTTTTGTAACGAAAAAACAAGTAAAAAAGGTATACAAAAATAAAGGAACATTAATGTTAAGCAGTCTGTTTGGAACAGCTGTTAACTGTGGAGAGGTATAGTTGGTTGTTGTTGGAAATTTAATAGCTTTATTACCATGACACTATAACAAAAATGAATTAAGACTAACGAGCAAGGCTCGGTTAACCTGGTACTTACTATTACCGTAACAATTTATTTTGTCGTATTCCTGATTTGCAAGTAGTTCATATTTTTTGCACGTTTTTCATCGCTCGTTCAGAGAACGACTCTAGAAGGGGGTGAAAACGAGCAAAATGAGTTTTCTCCCCTATGTACAACAGAGATCACTTATTCTGTCCAGATGATGCACTCAGCGTCACGCACCGCAGGAGGGAAGATGGCCGGATCTTCGCAATGCACTGAGAAACGCGTCTTCAACAAATACAGCGTAGGTATACATGCACTTTTTAGTTTTACATATTAAACAACAGAAATGAATAAGAGTTTACGTATATAATATAAGAGTTTATGAATGCGTTCATTATGTACATGTATGTTGAATAAACACATATTAATAAAGCTTTGAAAACTTACGTTAATTCTATTTTTTTTCAATTAATTATTAGGTATGCTGCTCTTTGTGGAAGGGGGGAAAGTTATAAAATTATAGCGCTCTCTGCTAGTCATGGGTCATTGAAAGTGTATTTAAAACTATATATAATCATTATATTATACTTAAAAATTATTTTCTTGAAAATACTTGTGTTGTTTTTAAACTTGACCCAGTTCTTAATTTGTTTTTGGTTTTATTTCTTATTTATGGGCCTTCATAGAGCAATCAAAAGCTCAATTGGGCCAAGACTTGTTTTTATTTTTAATTGATGGGCCCTTTATAGAGTATACCAAACCCATTCAGGGCAAACCCTGGTTTTATTTTAAATTTATTACGGTTGAATAACCAAACTCATTAAGGACAACAACAGATCATACACGCTAGACATAAAAAAAATGAAAGCCACTCATCATGCATCTTAAACCTGAAAAAGTGTTTTCATTGCTTTGCCATAGTTGCAGAGTTTAAATCATACTTTTAACAGTATTTGAAAACACTTATTTTAGTTTTTTCATAGCTTGACAATTTAGATTACATGATAGAAAATGCGATTATTGATGCTTTTTCATGCACGTGCGCAAGGTACAAAATATATTAATTTTTGTTCAATAAAAAACTTTGACGTTGATTGTATCTGTTGAAAAATAAATATAAAAAATAATGAAAGACCAACGCGAATACCATCGTAAATATAATAAAATGGCATGCTACTCTAAACATTTTCAAAACAATTATTATAAAAACTAGTAAATATTAATGCAAAGTTATCAACTGAATGTTTTAATATCTAGATTAAATGTTTAACAGTGACTTTTTAACCAAACAGTTAATATGCGAGCGGTAAACGTTAAAACATTATGGTGGAAACAGAGGCTGCAATAAGACTACAACTTTATGCATCAGAAGTTTCCTTTGCTGCAGGACAAAAGGACAAAAAGTATTTCTCGGTTGGAATGAAATAAGCTTTAGAACTTCACAATTCATAAGTAAACAGACTATCGTTGGTAATCTGTACATTTTAAAAAATATTCCGTTCCATTAACACTTTAAACTAATAATGTTTGTAAAAAAAGTTAATGTTGAACAAACTTAATACATGTTAACTTTTTTACTGTCATTCTTTCTTGTTATTTCAATGTCTAAGAGTGCATGTTTTAAGTGTTTCATAATGTTTTTGTTATATTCATTATCTTATTATCATTATTATCTTCATATTTGTTATTAAACTCATATTTAATGTAATGGTTTCTATTTTGATTATTTAAACAATTAAATATCATGTTATCATCTTACATATTTAATACAAATATTTAGGCTACATCTTATTATATTTTCAAACCCTCTACAGACTTGCAGATCAAGCCCCTTACAGTTACTCTTTCAAGCCAAGACCTTCGCAACAAAATAATTATTGTTTTACCTTCAGGCGTGTCCTTAAGTTAATTTATATTGTATAGACATAATAAATAAAAAGGCCTTCATGTTTCTGAGAATAGCAATGCATTGCGTCATAATAAAACTGCAACGGTGACAGCCCCTGTGAGTATAGATTGGATGGTTTTTTCACTTGGTTTATTAAAAAAATATCATCCCTTGAATCCGTATCAATTTTGAACCAATGTTTAGTAAAGTAGTTTTTGTGTTTATCAGAGTATTATCCAGCATTCAGCACCACTCCGTCATCAGAAGCACAATGCGTGTTATCAGCAAGTCTCGGCTCACTGGACTGATAACGACCGTTGTTGATGCGCTCTTCATTACTACCTTCCTATTTCCTCCCCTGAACTATATGCATTAGATACTGGGTGTCCATAAAGTCTTGCCATGACAATTAAATGATATGAAAAACAATTTATGCCAAGATAAAGTTTTATTTTTAGTTGTAACAAGACTTCTTATTTTTTTACAGCTATGCACAAACTCAATACATTTACTTTTATATCTACTAGGTGATTTTTAGTTAGTTTTTTTTTTTTTTTTTTTTTTTTTTTTTTTTTTTTTTTTTTTTTTTTTTTTAATTAACAACAGTTTTTAGATTTTGGTTTTCATTGCCTGAATAATAGACATTACTGCATTGATTATTTTCTCTTTTAGAGTTTCAAAATCAAAGGAAGGAGCAAAATTGAAGGAGGGTAAACCAAATATTTCCAAAATCGCTCAGTGTGGACGCTCACGTGTGGAAGCGACATTACAATTTAGTCAAGTCATTAGTCTGCGGTTTTTTTTTTTTTTTTTTTTTTAGTACATTAATAAGTAAACTTTGTGTGGCTATAATGGTGTCCCTACAGCAAAGCTATGATATGAAATCAGCAAAGGACTTTGTGGGCACGCGTTAATTATTGTTATTTTCCAATTCTCAATTGACTTGGATGGATAAATTTTATTTATGCTATTTTATAAATAACTTAAGTTCAATTTCATTATATTTAATTACATTACGGACACCTAATACTAAATAAAATTATTGTAAATATGAACAATGAAAATCTTCTATTAGTAATTTTAAAGCTCATATTAATATTTTGATTTCGCTTTGTGTTTGAAATGTATTCAAATGTAAGAGGGATCAAGAAAAAAAGCATTTCATCACTACTTAAAAAAATGATATAATTTAATATAATTATATAGATTTATATAATTATATAGATTCAACAGAATCTACTGCTTAAAATAGTTTTCATCAAATTAACTTATAAACTCAATCTTTTTATTAGCACAGCAAGTGTTTTTATAGTATAACGAATGAGATGGTGTTAATTTTCCTCTCTATTTTACCACAGTGCACACATGCTTGTTCGTTAACATTGCCAAAAATGCTAGCAAACAGACGTAGAGAATTCTAGAAACGATAAGTAATATGGCCGCATTAGAAGCTCGTTTCGACCAGATATTGGTCCACATACTGTCTGGGTGATCAGGCGGAGGCATTAGCAAGTCTATTGCTACTGAATCACTCATCTCTCCCTCATAAATCGCAACCATAAACCATACTGCACCAGTCGCACGATACTTGCGATAAATCAGATGAGTAACAATGAGATGTGTGACGTTATGTTTTTTTGTGTACAGTTGAATTTTGTTAATCATAAGAGGTCAATATTAAGTAGACTATATTTGACTATTACTTCTTTTATTCATTGTATAATCATGTGTATTTACTTTTAAAATGTTTACCTTCTATCAAAAAAAGCGAACAGTGAATTTACATTTGTGCAAGGAATCTAATATAAATAAAGACAAAGTAGGGATCAAATCATGCAACGCCCTCTATGCGCCAGGTGTTCTTTTCAAAATTCAAAATTCTTTATTTGTAGTGGACAATAGAATATTGTATTACAAATGTCATTGTTTTATAATAATACTTTTTGTTATACGTAATACCTCAAAGAAAAATAAACCTTAAAATAACAAAAAAAAAATAAATAAGCTTTTTAACAAAACCCTTTTTTTGTTAGATTTTTAAAAACTCTTCAGCCGAGTAAATAGCTTTCTCCAGGAGATATTTTTTAAGATTATTTTTAAATGATTTATCAGTCTGATGTTCTTTTATTGTCACTGGCAGTTTATTATATAATTTAGGGCCAAGATTTTGAGGAAGTGTAGCTGAAATTGCTAATCTATGATCTGTGTGCCTATGTTCGTCCCGGTGTCTGGTGTTATACGAATGGACATCAGCACCAGTTTGAATTAATCCATATTTAAATTTATAAAAAATGATAATTTCGTAAATAAATAAAGATGCTAAAGTTAGTATTTGTAGCGATTTAAAAAATTCACGACATGATGTTCGTCGGTTTACTCAATCCATTATTCTAATTGCTCTTTTTTGAAGTCTAAACACGCGTAACAGTGCACTCTGGGAAGCAGCGCCCCAAAGAACAATACCATAATTTAAACGGGATTCAATTAGCGATGTATAAATTAATTTTAAAAGAAAAATATTTTGGTATTCAGCAAATCTGCTTAATAAGAACAGTTGTGATGACAGTTTGGAACATAATACATTAACATATGGTGTCCATGAAAAATTTTTATCAAAAACTAAACGAAGATATTTATTTTCCGAGGTAAATGGAAGCTCAAAATCATTCATTAAGATCAATGGATCAATCTCAACTGATCCCTGAAAAGAAGAAAATAATATGCAATTTGTTTTATGAGGATTTATATGTAAGTTATTACTTTTGCAACTATGACATAATATTATCATTACTAGAATTAGTAAATGGTGACGTCATAGGTGCAAAAGAACACCTGGTGCATAGATGGTGTTACTTGACCTTCTCTTTATTTCATTTTAGATTCCTTGCATTTGTGTATATGTTTTGGTGATAAACAAAGTATTAGCAGGATTCATATGATTACACTACAAGTAAAGGAAGTTCAGTGACAAAATAGTCAACCTAATCTTGAACTGTTTGTGTTAAAAATATTCACCAATGCTAATATTTATTTATAAGTAGGGCCTAAACGAAATTCAGTTTTGTCTGTATAGCTCAATGTTACTATTTCTTTCTTATTAAAATTTTTTATAACCTTAGAAAAACCAAAACGTGTATTATGTAATTTTCTGCCCGTCCGTCTCTTGGCCTATGCGTTTCGCAATGACGTTCATGGGTCCTTTATCCAATTTACACTCGATAACGACGTTGCTGGAAAAACTGGCTCGGTAAATCATATAAAATCCCGTCTTGTTGTCAGAGGGTACAATAAGCTGAATCTTAGACTATCCCAAAGACGTTTAAACTAGATATAGAGTGATAAACACGTGTTAATTATTTTTCCCCTGTTGATTTTCGCCATGTTACCCACAATTCCCGCCGTTTCCTTGACAAAAATCCCACACTTTATCTTCGTTTCCTTGGTCATCCATTTTAGCTGTTTTGATTGGTCACAACAAGCTTCAAAAATCAAAGATCATGCCCATCATACCTTTCAGACATTTTTGTTGTTGTTTGTTTTTGGAACCACTTTGATTTGATAGTGTGTCGAACAGGCTATTGAGATTGGTTACCCTAGTAACGTCGTATAGCTGTGGGTAAAATGACAAATAACAAATGAGAAAGTTTAAACAAAGTAAACGGCAGGAATGGTGGGTAAAATGGTGTCAATCAACAGGGTCCAAATTTCCCTATCTTTGTAGCAGTCTATTTCTAGTTTAACTTCGTTGGCCTATCCAATACAATATCATTCAATAAGGCTCCTACCCCAGAGTCCACGAAAGTTGCAATTATGTTATTTGAAAAAACTTACTTCTTCATTTAACACGTGTGCATTCAGTTAGCTGATGATTATAAACCTGATGATTTGTGAGTAATTAACCTGCTCCAGGAGCTTATTTTTGTTTTTCATTAAATGAAATTATCAATTGAAATAAAGCAAAATAGTAACAAGAATGTTCATAATTATTATGTCAATCTAGTTTGAACTAATCCACTTTTTACGTATGTCATGTCTTAAATTTATTATTAAGTCCCAGTTTTATAATAGACATTTGCGCCACGAGAGCGAGAGCGAGAGCGAGAGCCTACAAAGTCAGTGGGGCATCGTCTTGCCGCCAGATGGTGTTTCCACATGAAGGGAAGGCGTACCAGCTGCTCCAAGCAGATTGTTTAAAATTGTGTTTCAAAACTGTTAAGCTAAATTTCGTGAGAAATAATAAGCTTTTTGAACAAATATGTAATTCTTCTTATAGGATGAATAACAATGTAATTAATCAAGTGCTGAAATAAATTGTTACTAAGAGGTGATAACAGGTATATTTTACAGATAAATATTGATTAAATATTTTTAACTGTATTAAATATAGATTATCCTTGTTACATTAAAACAAATCATTACATATCATCTTTAAAATTCCTCTATCCAAACAGTTACTATTAAGAATTGAACCCAAATATTCGTAAAATATCATTATTTTATTCATGTGCCCTAACCAGTCTTTGAGCTCCATCTGGTGACCGTCACAACAGCAGACTCTGACTGTGGCGTATGGTAAATCTACTATATATTTGTCAAATACCACTCACTCACGTATCAGAGTATCTCCAAAACTATAAGGCATAGAGTGTTAAAACTTGGCATGTACCTTCATCTTTGCTAAAAAACGCTCACTAAGAAACGGTTTTGCAAAATTCCGTCAGGGCTCCGCCCCACACGACTTCAAAATTTCGTTACAATGTTATTCTTATGGGGGATTTTTAATACAAATCAAAGCAACAACGAATCTCCAAAAGTAGAGAGCATGCAGGGTTGAAATTTGGTATAGACGTTCCATTCTACCCATTGATGCTCACTAAGAAACGGTTTTACGAAATTCCTGCAGGGCTCCGCCCCACACGACTTCAAAATTTCGTTACAATGTTATTCTTATGGAGCACTTAAAATATGAATCTAGGAAACAACGAATCTCCAAAACTATAGGACCTACAGGGTTGAAATTTGGAATGGTACTTCTTCTTTGTCTATAGGTGCTCACTAAGAAATGGTTTTGCGAAATTCCTTCAGGGCTCCGCCCCACACGACTTCAAAATTTCGTTACAATGTTATTCTTATGGAGCACTTAAAATACGAATCGAGGAAACAACGAATCTCCAAAACTATAGGACCTACAGGGTTGAAATTTGGAATGGTAGTTCCTCTTTGCCTATAGGTGCTCACTAAGAAATGGTTTTGCGAAATTCCTTCAGGGCTCCGCCCCATACGACTTCAAAGATTTGAGGTAATTAGCTGTTGAAGATTCAAAGCTATCAGCTGTTGGTGAAATAATACATTTTAAAGGATGACATAACCATATGACAATATTTTTATCTTTGTAAACAATTTAACTGGTGTCAAAATGTATTAGAGTTTAGGTTAGGTTAGTTAATCTACTTTGTCAAATACCACTCACTAGGTAACATCGAATCTTTATAACCATAGGGCATAGGGGGTTGAAATTTGCCGTGGACGTTCCTCTGTGTTAAAATATGCTCACTAAGAATCGGTTTTGCATAATTCTTTCAGGTCTCAACCCCACAGGACTTCAAAAGTTCCTTTTAATATTATTCTTATGGCCAATATTTTATAAAAATCAAGGCAACAACGAATCTAGATGTTAAAATTTGGCATGGGCGTTCTTCTTTTCTCATAGATGCTTACTATGAAACGGTTTTGCAAAATTCCATCAGGGCTCCACCACATAGGACTTCCAAATTTCTATCTAATGTTATTCATAGCTAATTTTTAGTTCGAATCTACTAAACAATGAATCTGAAAAACTATAGGATCTATGATGATGAAATTTGACGTCGACGTTCCGCTTTGCTCATATGTACGTGCTCACTACGAAACTGTTTTTCAAAATTCTATCATGGCTCAGCCACACACGATTTCAATTTTTGCCTAATGTTATGCTTGCCAATTTTAAACATGAATCTAGGGAACAACGAATATGAAAAGCCAGATGACTTAAGAGGTTGAAATTTTAAATGGAAGATAGGCCTACACTTTGCCCATAGTTGCTCACTAAGAATAGCTTTTGTGGAGCATCTTTAGGGCTTCGCCCCACAGGACTTCAAAATTACTTTTGGGGCCTACATGGTTGAATTTTGGTATGGAAGTTCCTCTTTGCTCATAGGTGCTCACTAAGAAACCCTTTCGCAAAAATCCCTTCAGGGCTCCACCCAACATCCCCCATGTCTTCGAAATTTCAATATAATGTTACAATAAATTATTGCCAATTACAATACGAATTGAAAGAAACAACGAATCTACATACTATAGGGCCTGCGGGATTGAAATTTGGAGTAGTCTCTTTGGTCATGGGTGCTCAATAAAAAGTGGTTTACACATTTCCTTCATTGCTCTACCCCAAATAACCTCAAAATTACTATAGAGCATACAGGGTTAGTTTTTGGCATAGACGGTCATCTTTGCTCATAGGTATTCACTAAGATACTAGATACTGGAGGGGAACCAATAAAAATACTTGAAGGACCTGAGGTAAACTATTAAAAAGAACTTCAAAAGAACCTTCAAAAGAGAGATGAGATGGAGGTATATTCAAAACAAGAGTAAAGAATGTTATAAACAATGACATGTTAGTTAAAATACGAATATTGAAAAGATATGATAATGAAAGTAAATTATTAAACTAGTGGGGTGTGATTTGCTACATGTATTACTTTATATAAATTGAACAAATACAGTTTTGAAGATTACTTCAAACTGTACAGAAAAAATACAGTTTTTGGAGTCCTTTAGGGCTCCACCCCACTGGTCTTAAAAATTACTCTATGGCCTACTGAGTTAACTTTGACATTGATGTTCCTCTTTGGTCATGGGCATTCACTAAGAAAGGATTTTGTGATTTTCCTCTAGGGCTCCGCCCCACAGAACCTTTAGGTTACCACAGAACCTACAGGTTAAAATATGACGAGCACATTTATCTTTACTCAAAGGTACCAAGAACGGATTTGCATATATAGTTTTTGAACTCCTTAAGGGGTCCGCCCCTCAGGACTTAAAAACCTATGGGGCCTACGGGGTTGAAATTTGACATGGATGTTCCTCTTTGCTCATAGGTAGTCACTAAAAAACTGTTTTGGAAATATAGTTTTTTAATTCATTTAGGGCTACGCCCCACTAGACTTAAAAATTACTCTATGGCCTACGGAGTTGGAAATTGACATGGACGTTCCTCTTTACTCTTGGGCATTCACTTGGAAACGAATTTGCAAATTTCCTTTAGGGCTCTACCCCATAGAACCTTTAATTAACATAGATCCTATGGGGTTGAAATTTGACGTGGACATTAATCTTTATTCAAAGGTACTGAGAAACTGTTTTGGAAAAATAGTTTTTTAAGTCCTTTAGGGCTCCATCCCACTGGGCTTAAAATTAGGCTACTCTATGACATACGGGGTTAATATTTGACATGGATGTTCCTCTTTGCTCATAGGAAGTCACCAAGAAACGGTTATGGAAATACAGCTTTTGAAAGGCTTTAGGGCTCCGCCCCGCACTGGACTTAAAAATTACTCTATTGCCTATGGGATTAATATTTGACATGATCGTTGCTCTTTGCTCATAGGTGCCCCGCTCTCACTATTTCAATGTATTAATCTTAATATATATCTTAAGGAAGAAGATTTCGTAGGTCTTAAAAGAAATTAAAAATAAAATTCAACACGGGCGAAGCCGTGACGGGCAACAGCTAGTTGTGAATAAAATTATATTTCAAAATTGTTGGTGGAGTAGAATAAAAGTCAATGCATTTGAGTTAAACAAAGAAAGCAATCCAATGTGGGGTTTTTTGTTGACTTGGTGCAATAAAATATTCTTAAGATTTTGTATATAATTTGGTGGCCTATTTAATTTTATAAATTAAAAAAAATGGACAAATACTTATACCTACTAACAGTTGATGAGTCGGTCTACCGATTTATTTCACTGTCAAATTTGAATTAGCAATGATATTGTTAAACATATTTACAAATATAAAACCGAATATCCTGTACTAAAGATCCACAGCAAAGGTATGAAGTAGACCGTATTTTTCACTCCATAAAGTCTAAGGAAGCCGAGAAACGTTAGTTTAATGGGTCGAACTAAGGCACTGGTGCACGGTTTAGGCCCTACGCTATTTATTTCCTTTTAAAAGCCCCTTAACCCGCTTTAAAAGGACAGATTCTAAATTATAAAGCCTTAATAATATCCTATGGCCTAATCAACATTTAAAAATGTATATGTGTTATAGATTTATTTAATTTAATTATCAATTAAAAGTTTTGGTTTTACAACCAAATGTCTGATTTAATTTTATAATATGTATTGAATTTGGTCTTTTGCCATTTGATAAACCTCAGAATGACAAGGTGAAGACTACTCTGTCAGTTGTTGTTGGAACAAGACTATAACCTTTACGCAAGGGGTTTCATTTTTTACTGCACCGAAGGGTGGATTTCCCAGTCCCTGTGGAAAGTTTGATTAACAGTCGGAGTGCGAGGGAAGTCACAAGATCGCCGACGTGACCTGAACCGGAGTGTGTACTGTAGATGTGCCCTTCACGGAATATGACTTACGGCTGTTGTAAAAAGTTGTTTTACGAAGCTGCGAACCCCTCTGATTTCCTTCAGACTCTCACTTGCACCGTGTCTCTAAGAAATAATTCGAATCGAGCCGAGGGTGTGGGAAAAGGTTTTCGTAACAAATAGTAAGAAATTTAGAGAGGGAAGGAAAATAATAAAAATAAGGAAAATAATATTAAACATCCTCAAACCGAACTGTTTTCAACATTTCCTCATTGTTATTCCCTCTAGGCCACTTTGGATTTGGAGTCAGTTGAAAATAAAAACGTTTGGACTGTTGGTAGAGAAACACATTTTGTTTGGAAGAAATGCACCTTAATAATGAGCCTTAGTTATAAACATACTGATTGTCAAATAATACCCACGCCAGGTTTTTTTCTTATAAAAACCCTACCAATTAAAAGAGTTTTATGATTTATAATTTTATGGTTTTGAAACGGCTCAATGTTAAGTTTAATCGCATGAAATTGAATAAGATTCAACATGAGAGCTCTTATTTGTGTTAAAGGCTTCCATATAAATCTTTAAGCTTATTTAGAGACTCAAATCAGGTATTTTTATAAATATGTGTAGGTTTAAAAAAAATAACTAAGGGAAGTTCTCGACTCCGATCAGCTAGTCGACATTTAAAGTCAATAGATTAGTTCATTGCGGTGAAAAAATGACCTAATATATAACCTTTCAAACAATGTCATCAATAGTCTAATATTTTCCGAAAAAATATTGCATACAGACAAATCTCATTTTTAAGTCTTAAACTTTTAATATGATTATTATTTCATTAATTAAGTAATTAATTAAATCACTTGTTCGCCTTCAAATCCGAAGAGATAAATACTTGCTATGATAGACAGTATAGCTATGATTTGATTGTCCAACGAACTGAAACCACGAACTAGTCGAATGCAAAGGCTAGATGCAAAGGACTTATAACGTGCTTCTTAGGAGAAAAATTGTATCGTTCCTAAAAAACGGAAATCCCACTAACTTCCAAAAACGTCTAATTATGTTTTTCATATCAACATGAAATAACAATATTGGTTTATATTTAAATCTGTTTTTTTATTTTCATTGTATAAACATTATGTTAATAGGAGTGTTAAAAAGTTATAACGTTAAGGTTATTTTTTTGTTATTTTTTTCGCCATTAGTAGTTGTAAAACAATAAGTTGTTGTCCCGTCCATTTTAACCTTTATAACGTAAAGACTGTGATTTCCAAAGTTGTTCTCTATCTTTTTCACTTAAAAAAAAAAAAAATTCAAAATACTTTGAAAAAATGGAAAATTCCCAAATTTGAGTAGTCCATCGATAAATTTCCAGATTAGAAAGGAAATGGAATAAAAAATTTTAACAAACCGTTGACACCATTAACCGTTTTAAACCATTAACAAATCACAGTGTATTGAGTTCTTCAAAATTTCTCAAACTATTTCTAGTTTTTAAGCAACAGCAGATTTATAGCTAAATAGTTATATATTTTCTGTAACAACCCGGGTTAGATGTTTATAGTACATGCTGTATTGAATTTACATTTTTCTCAGTTAAGCCTAGGATAGCGTGAGCCAGACGGCATTTTCCACTCCGTGAAGTTTAAGGATGCCACAACATCAAGTTAATAACTTGAAGCCTAGAGAAGTCGGAGGATGGGAAAAATTCCCAAATAAAAATTAAGAGAAAAACGTTCTAATTTACAAACAAATAAGATTTTTTTTACATTAAATTCATAAGTGCAACGTTCCTAATAATACAAGACCAACCTAATTTATTAGATGCTACCTTTTCGATTACAAATACACTACTTAGGCTATTGAAAGTTAAAATTAAGGCAAATAAATGTATTAAAACATAAACGTAAATATTTTTCAGTAAAAATAAAATAAAATAAACTATGTATATTCAAACATATCAAAATATAACTTCACATATTACAAAATCTTTATCTCAATCATTATAATAAAATTTAATATGATTAAAAAAAAAACACAATTGCTGCTTTTCTTTTATCACCGTATACAACGTAAAAAATGTTGTTTGTGTAAAAACGTTTAGGTTCGTGTGAAATTGAGTGTGTTACTGTGATCGGCATGTGTAGCTGTGATGAACACAGCTATTGAAAACGCCATTGGCCCCGATTGCTACGCAATTATATATGTACAACTCTAATCATAATAACCTTAAGTTTATCTATTTATTTTTCAATGGTATTTTATCTCCCAAAACAATTAAAAAAACATGGAAAATGTTAATTTCTTGAGATTTTCTCTAACAGGTTTAATATGAATTTAATTGTTCATGGTATTAAAATCCATAGACAATATGACGCCATCCTAAAGTCAAGTGTTGCAATGGTTGCAATCGGAGGAAGTAAATACTCCTCACGGGGTAGTTGGGGAGGTATTTTGTTGCTTGCCCTGCACTAAAAAAGTATAATATTATTAATAAATATGAAATAAAGAGTGCATTTAAGTTCCTAGAAAGAAACCAATGGAATTATTTTGGTAATGTTAGTTTCAATGGATTTCTAATGGATATATCTGCTGTTAGATATAGAAAAACAAAGTTAGCCCATGGATCACTTAAAGAAACAAAATATACTGAGAGTTTATTTTGCACGATTTCATCGTAACTTACAATTTATGAATTAAAAACATAAGCTCACATCTTTTGTTTAAAATTTGCGAACAATAGTTGTGTAAGAGTTAAAAATATTAACCTTTTAGTAATGGAGATATATAAGTGCCTTTTTTAATTGTACCATTAATGATTTTATTATAGCCTAATGTATATTAGTAAAAAACAAAATACATTACTATAAATATATAGACACATACTAATGTGAGCCATAACGAACCATACATAGGAATGGAAACTATATATTACAAATCTGGTCGTTATCTTTAATTATAATAACCTCCGGAGCGTAAATGAAACAATTAGTTGAGTTTTACCGGAAATGAACCTGGAGCGTGCTTTTAAAAGCTTAATTAAACCATTACTGAGTTTCTTGTTATTTGCTTGTTGATTGCTCTCTTGCGTTGTTTTTAATGAATTTTACTGAACATTTTAATCGCTAAAACTTTATTTTGTATTTTTGCATTCATATTCTAGTGGCATTTTATAAGGTGTCGATGGAGGAATGTCCAAACCCCAATCTTATAACTATCTAACTTCGACCTTATATTATATTAACCTTATATATTAACAGCACGGAAACAAATACAATGGCCCAGACCTCACGTACACCCCCCTTTAAATGTACAAAATTAATTATTCACAAAAACAAATTGTGCCATTTTAGGTAAACCGGTTGCGCTCAATCCATTGATGATAATTTCAATGTACAGGGTGTACCAGATATAACCTACCCAGACAGTAAGTCATTAGTTTTAAATACGAACCCCCACTTTTTATGGTATTTTTGGATTCTAGCTATAATTTTAAGACTACTTTACAATTTAACGTGTATCCCCAATCCTAACGGTAATGAAGGTCGAAGTTTAATTTTTCTTATAAGAAGAACATGGGGCTAAATATCACATCAATTATCTTCGTAAATTCCCTTCAAACTAAAAAGGCATAGCATAAAAATGTCTTAGCATCTTCTTTTAAAACACTTAAGCATCATAAATTATTAGTTTTTTCATACATTATTTGATTTTTTCCATAAATTTGTCAATATGGTAGAAATTATTTTAAATGTACAGAAAACTAAAATTAATTAAGTGAAATTAAAAAGGGTGTACGGGTGGTCTGGGACACCCGGTATAACTGAGGTTAACTATTTCTAATTTTATTTCATTTTCTAAAAGCGCTATTAAGTTCACTTTTTCACTGAACTCGTAAAAATCGGGGTTATTCAACAACTATGTAGACAGAGATAATTATACGCATTGATAGTTATCGATTGGTATAACAATCAGTTTCTTTATGTTATTTATTTACGATGTTATTTTGTGCGTAACTAAAAGATTGTTACAAGATTTACAATGTTGTTGTAAATAGTACAACTCCAATTGGAATGATTCCCAAGTAGGGCATAACCACTCGAAATTGAAGATTTTAACCGATCAATTGGACGACATATTTTTATATCATAACATTTAACTTAAATTAAAACTAAAATCTTATATTGGTGGATATAACATGAAAACGGTACGCGGCCGTTTTATTTTAATTTGGGTAGGAGCAGACTGCCAATGTACCTTGTTTGAACATACATCTAATTTTACCAGATTTAGCAATAGTTTTCATGAGGAGGTTGGCATCACTTCCATACATATAATAATCGTATTATGATAAATTAAAACAATGTTTACTGATGGACGAGTGATTAGCGGGCCAGACTTCGGAAACAATTCACCGATGTAATAGGTTTGAATTCGCATTCTACCAGGAATTTTTGTCTTTAACACTCCCCTGTATTGTCATTTTCAGCCCCTCCTCTGTCTGATACGATTTACGTGCATCAATAGTCTATGTAGGCGGAAAAAAATAATATAAATAGGAATCGTCAACCTTCTTAAGATTGTCTCTAAAAATGGCTACTGTATTCAAAGTACAATGGGTACCCGCAGGTAAGTTCAATAGTTAACGTAATGTCAATAGCCAATGAGTATTCAGTACCTGTAATATGCTAACATTGGTACCTGGCCCAGTGCCTAATGCACCTCGTCTTGACCTAGTTACATGGTTGCTCGCAGATGTCGCTGATTGCCGTCGCCGCAGTAAACGGACCCGAACACGGTCTTGCAGTGCGGCTGCCGTGCGCAATCAACATGGCAATACTATCGCATAACATGGCATGAGAGAATATTAAGCATTTAAACACTAAAAATATAATATATAACAAATGTTGTATTACGAAGGTTAAAAATTATAATTTTGCTAATAGCTATAAAATTATATCCAAGGTTCATAACCAAATCTACGACCAAATCGTATTATTGCTGAGTTACTATTCTAAATATGTAATTATATAATGTGAACACACTTTATTAGGAGCTTGATTATAAAAAAGGCCCAGCTTAGGTTACTTCGCCTGCCATGGCAGTTTTATTCTACCAAACGGTCTTTTACATCATGTTCTACCTGCTCTAGCTATATCTTGGGAAAGGAACTGCCTTACTTAAAATAGTATATCCTACTCACCTCATCTTTTTAAATTTCCAATGTTTTTTTTTTCGACTTTTATAGGCCTATTACAATAAATATTATATATAAAATATTAAATAAAAATAACTAACTAAGATATTATATTTCCTTACAAAGATTATTAACTATACAATATACAGTAACCAAAAAGTTCTTTGATGATTAAACAAAAATACTCTTGGAAATTCGGTGAGTTAGCAGGTCTGCTGCGACTGGAAGATTATTGTTTTTACTTAAAAGTTTATTTTTTTATCCACACATGAAAACTGATCTTGTATATATGCTAGGTTATTCTGAGTATGGTCATTTTATAGATAACCAATAATAATTTGAGACGTCCTTATGAAAAGGTGTATATGAATTTGAGGCTATTGATGATAAGTAGGCCTAAAGATACATCTATAATTCAAGGGACAACTATTTCAACCCAATTGACAAATTTTGTATATTCGAATTGTAATATAGAAAGATCGGCTAGTAATGTTTTGTAATTTTTTTCCTACTAATGTAATAAAATATGACTTTACAATCTTGATTCGCATTATGAAAGTCAGTAAGTTGTAAAACATAACTATAATAGCTTTGCAGCAGTGTGGACGGGAAGTGACATCAGTATGTTAGTGTGTAGACCATCGGTGTGGCCATGATGGATCACTGAATAACTCATCATTGTAGAGAGATCTGCAAACTGCAGATGCCACTGCAAGATGGCCAGCATCCTGATATTGCAGTTTGAGCATTAGCAGACCATAAATATTATCTGGCAATCATTGCATCCTGAATTGTATTTTTATTACACCTAAGGACTTTTTTAGGCCTAACTTATTTTAGGAACATAGTGTTATTATTATTTGTTATAATTACAACAAAAGTGTTAAAATTACAAGTTAAGTTGCTAAGTTACAGTTAATTTGTTAAAATTACACAAAAGTGTTAGTGGGACAAATGATGAAATTCTTAAATATATTATGCATAGGTTGACATGTACATCAAATTAAACGTCTCACTTGGGAAAGTACAATGCTGCAAACTAGATTTAAAATTGATGACCCAGACGGAAATGGTAGGCAAAGATTCTACTAAAGTCATATGGGTAAATTAAAAAATTGCAATAACTTTCTAAAAATATTCAATCTGTTGACGTATGGTTTGTAGCTAATTACTCCAAATGCAAAGACTTTTAAAATTATCTATGATGTGACAAAAGCCAAAACATATTTCTGTGAGACTTCATTGGTTGACGTCCCATAGAGGATGTTTAAATTTAAACTGCTTTAGCCTCTGTCACATTATACACCATTTTAAACGTCTTTGAATTTGGAGTAATTAGCCAAAAACCCGAGGTCAAAAGGTTGAGTATAAAGAAAGTTTTTGCATTTTTAAATTTTACCCATATGATTTTAATGCATACTTTGAATAACGACAATTTCCGTCCGGGTCATCCATTTTAATTCTAGTTTGCAGCATTGAACTCTACCATGGAAGGCCTTTAACTGGGTGTACATTTTAACCTATGCTTAATTTTAATATTTTCTTCTGACTCATGTTACCTTAACATTACTATAAACATGTTTGATAACGTCAAAATGTACTTTGTGTTAAGTTACTATCACCCTCAAAACGATATTTGTTTATCCCAACAAATAAAAAAATTGAAGGGGGGCGGGCATTTTTACGCCCTGATAGAAAAAATCCTAAAATAAATAATTGTGAAAATAAAAATAGGCGATGTCTATGCATATCCCCAGTCATTTGTACACAGTCATAAAAACCAATACATAAAACAAGAGCCATTTCATGAGATGAGTTTTCTTAAGGTTGGTTTTCTTAGTTGTAATTTTATTTTTACAAGTATAAATATAAACATTCCAAAGATTATTCGTTAGAAATAAAGTTTTTACCAAGAATTGGCACCTTTTCTTGTAATTAACAATACTAATACAATAAATACTAATACTAATACAACAATCTAAAACAGTTAGTATTATGATACCGAAACTATATTTAAAATACCCCCCGTCACAGCAGACCTGCGTACTCAGCGAATTTCCAAATTAGTAATATTAATTTTGACCAGCTAAACTTCTAAACAAAATTTCATCACGTGCTCATAAATAGGGAAATAAATGTCTATTCTCCTTAAGATAAATATAGGGAAAGAGTATGCAGGTATGCTGCCATGGGGGACACTAAAAGAGGTTTTTATCATAGAAAATTTATTTCGACCATATAAAGCCATATAGTAATTTTCATCAATATCTGTCCATAAATAAAAGAGTTTGCCTATTCTCCATATGATTAACATGGGAAAAGAGTATGCAGGTTTGCTGCCATGATAAGTACAAAAACCAAGATTTTTTACCTTAAATGGATGAATCTCAACCAAATGAAGCTAAATACTAAGTTTCATCCAAAAATATTGGTTAATAAGTGAAATATTAACACATCATTATTCTCCATAAGATTAACATTGGAGCCCCAAAAGACAATGTACTGTCTTTAGACTTTGTAATATCTCGGTAACCAATGGAGATAGAGCAAAGATACTAAATTGTGTGTTTTTTGAGCTAAATCCAATGGTTAAAATAAAAATTTAAAATTCTTTAAGTTTACATATGAAAAATGCAAAAAACCCATTTTGGGGGTACAAAACCCCCCAAAACAACCCCTTCCGGTAGGTCGATATGTCTGGTTTTCGAACTCATCCGAATAAACGTAGCATTACACATCTCTACCAAATTTGGTGTCAATCGGACCATTTTTACGAGAGTTATCGTGTCTAGGGACACACACACACACACACACACACACACACACACACACAAACTTGTTCGCCTATATTTGTGGGGCCTTGGGATTACACATCTATTTGTGGGGCCATGTATGTGCATTTGACAGGTATTGTGGGGCCGTATTTGTATTGTGGGGCCATACAACAAAATTTAACCTAACTTAACCTAAACTAACCTAACCTAACCTAACCTAACCTAACCTAACTTAACCTAACCTAACCTAACCTAACCTAACGATTATTGACTTTTTCGACCATAAAAAGTAGAATTTTTACTTAAAATAAAAAAAATAAATCTTTGTGGGGCCGTGTGTATGGCCCCACAATTTTAGAAGGCCCCGCACTCAGGTGAAATTCACACACTTGGCCCCACAAATATTGCGGAACCTGTCCACACACACACACACACACACACACACACACACACACACACACATATATATATATATATATATATATATATATATGTATATATATATATATATATATATATATATATTTCAATGACTATTATTTTTGGTCTCTGGGCACCTCAAAACGAAAAAGTAACATGTATGGTCCCGGGCTTAGGTCTTACCATGAGACCTACGGTAATAGCTTATTCCCTATGGGAAATTCGCTAAAATACAGGCGACTTATTTAAAATGCTAAAGTTTTTTTATATAGAAATTCTCCTGAAATTTTCAACTAATTGGCATGTTTTTGGCATCGTTGGATAAGGCTTGGTAAGAAAGTTGTATCCAACAAAATTAATGACAGTTATACTTGAAATAAAGGCGAGAAGCAGAATTTAATCATGGTATTTTTCCATTAGAATGGCATTGTATTGGATTGAGCATTTTCAACATATGTTAATTATTAATATACAGCTGTAAATAAATATTGTTTTGTGTGATTACTACCACTTTTTTGTTAATTCCTTCCTTTTCATGTTATCTGTTCTTCTTCTTTTGTGTTCTGTTAAATTTATTGTCATTTACTGTTATGTTCCAGGGTGTACCTGAATAGGCCGAGCCCACTAATGTACATATGTTTTGTTACCTTACTACCTGTGTTAAAATTTCTGTGTATAATGTAAATTCATTGATCCAGAATAAATATATTGTAAAAAAAAAAAAAAAAAAAAAAAAAAAAAAAAACAGATAATCACGATGTTAGATTTTTCGGGAATGATTGCTTTATAACAAACTTCATATTTTTAGAAGTGGCATGTAAAAGTGCAATTGAAATTGCTCGACTTCGAGCACGAAGTACACAGGTGAAAAAATTGGGAAACTTTTTAAAACATTTAAGATAAATAAAAAACTAAGATATATATATATATATCTCCTTTATATATATATATATATATATATATATATCTTAGTTTTTTATTTACCTTAAATGTTTTAAAAAGTTTCCCAATTTTTTTCACCTGTGTACTTCGTGCTCACAGTGAAAAAAACTAAAAAAAAACACTAAAAAAAACTAAAAAAAAACTGAGTTTCTTATCAGCATTAAAGAAGACTATTAAAATAGAATGTTACTAGTAGTAAGAGAAAAATGTGAACGATATCCCGATAATATAATTAATATATTATCGGATATTAATATATTCTATGTGACTATACACCGTGACGGTGCCTTGCTGTTTTTAGGTCACTGCAACGGCCTATCGGCCTTTTGTGACGGGCAGTGGAAGTACTATTAAAGTTTTTGACATATTTAGTGCGATTGGTTGTGTAATTTTAGGCTAACAAAGCTTTATACTTTTTAAAAAATATTTTTTCAACGTTCTGTGTAAATTAACTGTGTAAAAAGTATAATAGTCATAAAATAACTAAGCTAGTTCCACATGTCAAAAATAAAATATTAGTTTCAACACATACTGAAGCGAAGTGCGGACAATGCTATTGCCATCCCAAAACAACCGCTGCAATATCTAGTGGGAAATCTGCCAGCAACAAAGGATAAATTTTCTCTGAAAGCTTTTTATGTTTGAAAACATGGCCATACATCTGATCCTTGGTAAAATATAACTATAGTTTATCTTTAACACCAACACACTTGTTATTTCGTTCTTTTAAGAAAGGATTGAAGATAAACTAAGTTTTCAAATCATGTGCTAACTAACCTTGAGTTCAGTTTAACTGAATAACTTATAGGCTTAGGGGAATCGCAATATTCAGCCGATAGTAAATATATTTTTTAAGTATGTAAATTTGTGTACATCTAGTATGTAGTAGGTGCATTTAGCATACTTTTAAATATTAGTCTGGTGAACCTTTTTTATGAAAATATAGTTTTGAAACTCGAATACAGACAGGTTAATCTGTTGTGAATCGATACAGGAATAATTTAGAAGAAAAAAAAAAAACTCACTTACGCCTACCACAATTTGTGTATGATAATTTACGTTCGACGCTTCTCTCCTTTATATTTCCAGTAACTTAGGAATAGTATTCATGAATTACCATTCATGAATAAACTGCTAGATTTAAGTAGCCATAATCCGAAAGTAAGGCATTAAAAACAAACACACCCTTCTCACAGCTGACAGCTGTTTATTAATCAATTTTCACCGCAATTTTTTCTAATTTGAGTCTTCCATTCGATTTTTTTACCGACACTTTGAAAAGCTAAAGGACGTAACTCCAAGGAAGGTAAAGTGAATTTGAAGTAAATTCAAATCCACGCATCATTCTATTGTAATAAAAGTATGGTATATTTGCATGAGTGCACACGGATCTTGAAAACCTTTAAGTTAATAAAATGATAACAAATAGGTGCAAAGTCACCAGATGAATAGAGTGCATAGCATTTATTGACCACTACCTTGTCATTATTTTATTTTAGATAGGTTCCTTGGCACACAATCTTTTTTATATTTTTGTATCATGGCACATGAGTATAACAGGTGCTTAAAGGGCAATACATGACCTTCTTGGTAATGCGTAAAACCGTAACCGCTAGAATTGAATGACCAATGTTTTAACATATGTTAAAAATAAACAGATGTGATACATTGAATTACCAAAAGTTATTTATTCACTGATCGTTACTTGACACACTAAAAACCATTTCTATTTTTTTTATGAGTGTATTAAGTAGGCCTAACCTGTTTCTTATATTTGTTTTCCTGGAGATATTGGATCAAGACGGTAACTTGATAGATTTCCGAGAAGAGCCTATTACGGTTAGATTACATTTAAAATCGACACTTTAATACAAAATCATGGGTTTAACATTTAAAAGCGAACAACCTACGGGAAACCGCATTAGTAGCTCTTCAGCTGTGGAGGAGTTAACACGCGAGAACATTCGTTTCTTAGAGAGAATTGGATTAAAATTAACCGATTATGGATATACTGGATATAGTGCAGGGTCCGACATTCGACGAAACCCTATGGGAAAAAGAATATCACACCCACAACCCTTACACTTCATCAAAATTAAACAATAACGATGAAATTCGTATTCCCATACAAAATCAGGACATTTACACACTACCATGTGAAAGTTACTTGTATATTGAAGGAAAGGTTACTAAAAAGGACGGTACTACTACTGGTACAACAGTTCCATTTATAAATAATCCTATGGCTTTCCTCTTTGATGAAATTAGATATGAAATATCAGGTGTAACAGTTGATTCCACTAAAAAAGTAGGTATTGCAACAACTTTAAAGGGATTAACATCTATATCACCTAATGAAACCAATTTAATACAACCTGCAGGATGGGTTTTACCTGCAAAAGACACAATCACTCCAGATACAAATGGAAATTTTGATTTTCATATTCCGTTACGTTTGTTGCTTGGTTTTGCTGAAGATTATAGAAAAATTATATTAAATGTTAAACAGGAATTAGTTTTGTTGAGATCTTCAAACGATAAAGACATTATTAAAGCTCCAGACGGTACAACAGATGCAACTTTAGAATGGAAATTAACATTAGACAAGATTGTATGGAGAGTTCCACATGTTAAATTAGCTGATGAGCATAGAATGCTACTATTAATAAAGTTAAAGGCTGATCGTGATATTGTAATTCCTTTTAGAAGTTGGGAATTTCATGAACATCCCAGTTTGCCAGCTACGGATCGCCACACTTGGACTGTTAAAACATCTAATTATGTGGAACGAGCCAGGTATATTATATTTGGTTTACAAACAGGCAGAAGAGACACCATCACCAAACATGCAGGTCAATTTGATCATTGCAACTTAAAAAATATTAAAGTTTATTTAAATTCACAATTTTTTCCATACGATAATTTAAATGTGTCATTCGCTAATAAAAAGTACAGCATATTGTACGATATGTATGCAAGATTCCAAAGTTCATATTACGGTAAAACAAATGCACCTTTACTATCACCAGAAAAATACTTAGATGGTTACCCTATAGTTGTAATCGATTGTTCTAAACAAAATGAATCGGTAAAATCGTCAAGTGTGGATATAAAAATAGAAATGTAATTCAACGCGGCTATACCGGCTAATACAACTGCATACTGTTTAATTCTACATGATAAAATCGTAACATACACACCTTTAACTGGAATTGTTAAAAATGTATTGTAAAAAACCGGTTTTGTTACATTCCAATGAATTCCGCGAGTATAAAAGCAGAGCGTTCAGGTCGCTCCTCATCAGTTTGTTGCCTGTTGTTGTATGGGTAGCATCGTATTCAATATGGCTTCACCTAGTGGTACACCAGAAAATGTAGTAGATATTGAGAAGGAGATATCCGACTTTTTAGATCTTCAAGGTCAACCGGAAGGAGATGAACACAACCCTTGCAGACAACTACACGCTAGTAATAATGTTGAGGAAAAAGGTAAAAGAAGAAAAAATGTACAGAAGAGGAAAAGGGATATTGAAGATAATATTTCTCCTAACATATTGAGTGAGGTATTCTTGCGAATATTTTATCCAATTTCATCAAGTTTGGACAAAAGTGTTTTAATCGGTGTTATGAAATCGACGGATTATTCACCTACTGTAATTTTAACTCATGGACCCAAAATGATTTTGTTTACGGACACTGCTTGGGAATCGTTTATGAAACACTTGCATCTGCTAGAATGCTATTTAAGTAGTAACATGCTTGGAAGAAAGACAAGAGTAGGCCTTTTGGATTCAAATGTGGAAATCGATATTGTTAAACATCGTGGTGATCATCAGTTGCGGTTTAGAGACACAACAAGACATGATAACAAGATTCAACTTAATCAAGAAGAGTTTTTTATTCTAACTTGTGCAACTGAACCAATAACAAGATACTTGAGACAACTGGTGTTTTCAAGTTCAATTATTAAAGATTATGTGGAAGACACTTTGGACAAACAACCGGACGCACCTATATTGTACGGGCCTGTGGATACTTCTATATTCAATAGGGTTCCTCATGAAGTACAAATGTGGAGACAATTGGAAAAGTACGCTCAACTACATAAGAAATCAGTAAAACAGGAAGAAGAGGAAGATGGAGAAGAAGAATCAAGTGTTAGTGATGAAAACGAAAACAAGGAAAATATAAAGATGGAAACTTAAATGACAATGGTTAGTTTCTAAAACAATAACCAACATTTTGTGGGGTTAGGCCTATTGGGGACGGTGCCCACGTTAAATATACACCAACGCGCCAACAACTGTACGGCCTGGTATAAAAGCAGTACCTACCGTGGTGTGGAAATCAGTTGATCTCCTGACTTCATAATGAGCAGACGTGTGACCTTCAAAATGGACAAGGGAGAAGAAGAAGAACAAGTAAAGTCCAAGCCTGGTATTATTGAGTTTCAAGCGTTTCGTGGTAATGATGATAGATTCATTATAAAAGAACTTGTGTTTTTGGACATGAATACAAGTGTTCCTTATTCGTTTTTATTTAAACCACCATGTTCTTATTCATCTTTAACTAGTAAAGCCGCTACCACCAACAGATGGATTTCAAAACATTTCCATCATATTGATTGGTATGATGGTTTTACAAGTTACACGGACTTGTATCACATTATGCATTACTTTTCAGACAAGTTTAGCAATATTTACACAAAGGGGCTGGAAAAGAAAAGATGGATCGAAGGATTTACTCATGTTCCGGTTAATTATGTGGAATTGGATAAAAATTACAAGTATACGGTGGAAAATGTTTGTATTTGTACTAAAAGTCCAGAACATGAAAAAGATAGACATTGCGCTTTAAAAAACGCCTATAAACTCGCATCTTACCTTCAAAGTGGGGAAATGGGGAGTGGTGGGGGTAACGGGGGTTATATAAGTGAGGAGCAGACCGGGACCTGGCATGAGTATTACTCGAGATTCCGAGACGACAACATCTCCCAGCAAGAAGACGAAGAAGACGATCTATATCTCGACCATGGCATCTCACCAGTTCCTGCAAACTTTGGTTGAGCAGTTCAATGCTCACTCCAAATCTACCATACTACCCTTCAAGAAGTGTTCCGAACTTAAAGACGAGAAGCACTACATTATCCACGCCATGAAGAAGATGGAGACTACAGTTGGAGAGGCCCTCTGCTGCAGTCTTAGCGAGGCACCGTTCACTCCGGGGGATGAGCCCAAGTTCCAAGTCTACCTGCCGAAACGGTTCGTCCATCTCCTCCAGAACGAGGATCTGCGCTCCATCCAACCCGGCTGTCTCTACCTGGTTTCCCACGGTTGCACGGGTAGCAATTCCACCGAGTTGACCATCCACATCGCCGACAAGCAGCAGTGTTAGATTTAAGTTTTACTGTTGTACATATGTTATTGTAATGTTTTATAAATAAATAAACCACAAAAAAACAAAAAAATACAAAAGACAAAAAAATGCAACATATCAATATGTGAAGTTTGTCACATATTGATATGTTGCATTTTTTTTAAACTTCGAGGGTGACCTTGACCTTTGACCTTTGCATTTCACAGTTACCCCCACCATCACGCTACAAGTCAAACCTGTTTGAATGCAAACACCCTTACCACTTTTTCATATACCTCCAAGCGCTGTGCCTCGGCTTCATTTCTAATCCAGCAGCCAACCTAGCAACATCAGGATGTCTCTGAACGTAAGCTGTGCCAGCTATGAGGAGGTGACTATCAAGACACAACAGGAGCTGAACGATTTGTACAAGGAGTTGCAGCTAATGGTGGCAAGAGGCTACCGTATAAATGTGCAAGTCTACGCTTGCAATATACGGAACACCTGGCAGCCAAAGGAAGAGCCTGGACACTCCTCGACAGCTTCCTCACCGACGTCCATGAAGACCGAGCCGGACAACTTGGATTACTTCAGCTGACTAGCAGTTGTATTTCTTGTTCTAACCATTGTAGAATATGTTTATTTTTTCATTATATTAAAGAAGTAAAAGAGCAAAACACCTATCTTGTTACTGACATATGAGCTCAGTAACAAGATAGGTTTTTTAAAACACAGTTTGAATGACCTTGAAACTTCCCCCTCCACTGCTTCGCTACCCCCACCACTTGACTATTGGTGTACATGGCACATCACAATTGGAAACCTCATTCCATCTTCAACAGCCAAACCGACAACATCAACAATGGCAAACCTACCAACAGATGAAAGATGTCCTCACGCATGCTGTGACTTCGTCCACGAGTTGGAGAAGAGGATGCAGGAGAGGGCGATAAGAAGAAAGCAGATCCACTCAGAAAATATCATGATAGTCAACGGCTATCTTTTATTGTTCGGCCTTATTATGGTTGTACTTTTCATACTGTATGGCATAGTCACATGTGTCGGCAAGGTTGCAGAAGAAAACGCCCGCCACCATCAGTTGGAAAGTTTCAATATTACTTTGTAGGTTTTCCTTTTTTTAAAACTCCGTTTGGATGACCTTGAAACTTCCCCCACTACTCCACCACGCCCCCCACCACTTCACCATGTTCCTGCATGAGCATCACATCACCCGTCATTCCTTGTTCGACAAGCAACCATGGCGGACAACACCATCAGCCAAGCTGACTCCACTACTGATGTTGGAACGAGTGCAGTTTGGACACTATCCATCGACAGTGTTCACTATTTGGAAACAATTTGCGAACGGATGAAAGAAATACTGCGGGACAACCCTGGGATCATAATACAAATGAATTTCAACTATGATTGGTCGCAAGTTACATTGCGGCAGGAGGACAACAACGGTCAGCACTTACCGCAATACTCACCAATGTCACCGATTTACCCATACAGTGAATCTTATGCGGATAAAGATGTAGGAGACAACGACAAGGCTGATGGGGAGTGACTTTCTTTCCTTTTTTTAAAACTCAATTTGGATGACCTTGAACTTTCCCCCTCCTCTCCTTCCTTTTTTTAAAACCCAATTTGAATGACTTTGAAATTTCCCCCTCTACTTTTCGATAATGTTACAACTGACTGCAGCTCACCTCATTCCTTGCTTAGCTACCATGGCGGACAGGACTCTTTCTCAAGTTGACTCCACTACGGACGAAGCATTTCCCTTGCGGTGGACTGTTCATTTACAAGATGCGACAGAAGTGGAAGTCTTGTATCAAAAATTACTCTATGTATTCAACGGGAACCCTGGACCTCTTGAATGTAGAATGGATTTGAATTTTGATGCAACCAGGGTCGGCACAGAACCTTCAACTTCAAGCCAGCCTCAGCAACGAGATTTTACACATTTATACACTCCAATATCACCGGAAGATGTAACCGTCTGCGAGGCTGACTCAACTACACGTTATGTTCAGCCAAAGCCTTGGGTGTTGATTATTAACAATGTGTACAAAGTGGAATTGGTATGTAATAGATTAAAGGAGTTGATGGTACAAGATCCCGGCCTGCGCTTTCAAATAGACATACATTTCATCTGGGGAGCACCTGCGCGGGGCTCTTCGTCTGACAGCTCTCCAAGTACGACGGACGAGGAGGAGGGGGACGACTAGTCATCTTTTTTAAAACTCCGTTTGAATGACCTTGACCTTTCCCCCTCCACTAAGTTTATTTAAGGTACACTCTCACTGACTACAGCATCATTTCATTGCGCACCTTCAACCACAGCAACATGGAGAGTCAACTCAACTACTGTTGCGAACAGAAATGTTTTTCATGGCCGAATAACATTGATGTGGTGGATGGCCTGGCGTGTAGAAAATGTGAAGCTTTTGGTCAGTGCATGTGTAAGTGCAAGTCTTGGAAGAAGCCAAAACCGGAGTTGAAAAAATTTTATGTGTACCAGATGAGAGGGCATAAGTACACTTGTTGCCCTGAACGTTGCATTGAATTTAATCTAAAACAGCTAACTGGCTGCAAATTATGCAACAATCATTTTGCAGGTTTTTGCAAACATTATTTAGGAGCGTGTCAGTACAGATCAAGTTGGCATACCAAAGCACTCACTATCAATGAAATCGCTATAGACTCACAAGAGTAGTCTTTGAATTTTTTAAAACTCCGTTTGAATGACCTTGAGATTTCCCCCACCACTTCCCCATATATCTAGAGTACGCAGGGCCCGGAGGTCAGTCGCTCGGTGGCTGTCGTAGGGTGCACATCCGTGTTGTGCAGTTTTGATTTTAACCAGTTCAAGGTCACCACACTTAAACTCTGGAAAAACATCATGCTGTTAAAGACAATCCTAAGTCCCCGGTTCACAGTCAACCTCAAGGTCATCACACTTTAACGTGTAAATTTAAGGTAGCACCAAAGCGGTGCTACCTGGCTTGACATTTTCAAGTTTCCCGAGGTCATCACAGTTCCCCCCACCACTTCCCATATACCTAGAGTGCGCGGGGCCGGACAGTCAGTCGCTCGGTGTCTGTCGTAGGGTGCGCATCGCGGTTGCAGTAATGGTCGAATGGGGGCTTCTGGGCCAGTTCGAGGTCACCCAAGCGGTGTCACATGACGGTTTAGGCAGAGTAACGTTGCAAACTTCAAATTTCCTCGGCACTTTTGCTGTTTCTCATCGCAAATTCGCTCCAAGTCGTCAAGGTCATGGTAACTGTGACAGAAACTCGGAGCGTAGTGCGAGAAACAGCAAAAGTGCCGAAAAATTTTAGGTTTCAGCGTGACCTTGACCTTTTGTGACATCGATGACGTCATCTTGGTGACGTAAGGGGTGATGACGTCATCAGCACGTCATTTCTGTGACGTCATGGGTGTGACGTCATGGATGTGATGTCATTGGTGATGACGTCATCAATGATGCAATCGATGACGTCATCGATGAGGTCATTGACCTCGATGACGTCATCGATGACGTCATCGCTCGGGTGACCTTGAACTGGCCCAGAAGCCCCCATTCCCCACTACTAACGACATTAAATAGATATAGAGTGCTCACCAAATAGGGAAAAGTGTCCCTTTTTGATTGGCGCCATGTTACCCACGATTCCCGCCGTTTCCTTGGTAACCAGTCTTTCGTTTGCACTTTTCCCAACAGTAATTTACCATTTTACCCACACCTATCCGACGTTTCTATGGTAACCAACTTCAATAGCCTGCTCACAGACCATCAAATAAAATTAATTTAAAAACAAACAACAAATAAACATATGTTTTAAAACTATCATCATTAATTTTTGAAGCTTGTAGCGACCAATCAGAATATATAAAACTTGTAACCAAGGAAAGTAAAGTGTGGGAAGGTTGCCAAGGAAACGGCGGGAATTGTGGGTACAATGGCGCAAATCAAAAAGGGACACAAAATTAACATATGATGAGCACTCTATATCTATTTAACCTCGTTGTGCCTGCCTATTAATATATAGATAACGAGCTGTCCCGTGCGAAAATTGCGCATTTTATGATTCTGTATAAGTGAAACTCGCCTACACTACGTGAATGTTGATTATGAAGTGACAAAGATATATTTTTTTACCGTCTGGCTTTTAAAATTCATCTGAAGGTAATCAGCTGTTGAATTACAATTCACGTTAAAGAACTTGCAATAAAAGTTGGTCAACATTTTAAAGCGCCCTCTAGAAATAAATCAAAGGTGAGGGGGGCGAAGCCCGAAAAAATATGACCTTTTAATTACGATTAATCACTGCGGTATATCCTAAGCTTTAAAATGACACCTCAATCTTAAAAATCGGTTCAGTAGGTCGAGAGAAAAAGGGACGTAACAGACGAAACCCTTATAGAAATAAGAAGGTAGAAGATTGGCTTTGTAAGATCAACTGGATTTTTGGTTGAATTTCGACCAGCAGGTGGTCCCTAGTATATCTTAACGGATGAGCGCCCCAACAACACTGCACATCATATTCGACTTATATTTTATCATTTGATTAACTTCCTTTTTATTTTGGGAAAGATCTTGATATTAGAACATTATAATTAGCTATAAAGCTATTCTTTAGTTTTAATATAAATTTAATTTTCATATGTAAGAAATTTTGTTTTTAATTACACGACCGAGGAACAGGAGTTTATACAGTCGATGGCACAACTGGAAATAGAACTGATCAGTTTTAACTGTGGTGCCTTTGTACTTTCGTAGAGTGTCGTTGGAGTACCACCATGTTGGATTTGTTTCCCTCAGTAGCAACGCAACATTGTTTCCAACGCACGTCATATAATTTTTTATATCTAGTCAGATTGGTTCGGAATGAATTGTATTTTAACCACAATCAAATTTATCATTACTTTTGTGAGATCGTTTGTTTGTAAATGTTTTATAAAAGAATGTAGTTTATCTTTAAAAGATAATACAAAACTTATTTGTTATTTACATTTGATCTATATTGATGAAAATATAGACATTTAACACGTAACGAGGTGGCCCGTGCGCAAATTGAGCATTTTATGGTTCTGTATGAGTGAAACTCACCTACAGTACGTGAGTGTTGATTATGAAGTGACAGAGATATATATTTGTTTAATATCTGGCTTTTAAAATCCATCTGAAGGTAATCAGCTGTTGAATTACAATTTACATTAAAGAACTTGCAATAAAAGTTGGTCAACATTTTAAAGCGCCCTCTAGAAATAAATCAAAGGCGAGGGGGGCGAAGCCCGAATCAAAATGACCTTTTTAATTACAATTCGTCACTGCGGTATATCCTAAGCTTTAAAATGACACCTCAATCTTAAAAATCGGTTCAGTAGGTCAAGAGAAAAAGGGACGTAACAGACGAAACCCTTATAGAAATAAGAAGATAGATTTATGATTATAATTAATATACTTATCGTGTTTCCAGAATAGACCCAATTAGCCTACTTGTGATTCATTCAAACTTGAAAGATTATTTTTACAATGTATTTCTGTAGAAAGTTTTTTTATTTATAATACCCTCATCTAAACACAAAACCATGATAGTAAGCAGTTATACAAGATTTTTCTTACCACTTGATTCGTGTTAAGAAATGACAAAAAGTCCAGATTTTTTCTCTGCATGACTGCAAAAGATGCCACAAAGGCATTTATATGATATCCAAATCTGCTTACAGCTGAGTGGACGGCCAGAATTTAACATCATAAATATATTTGAAAACAACATCGTTAAATGTAAACAATATATTTAAAATTATCTACCTAACAATTATGTCTTTGTCAGAAAATTTTAATTTTGAAATTAATTTCTTAATGAATGTATTGTACAATCTTATACAATTATGTACATTTCTTTCTATATTTACTATCACAACAGTTACAAGTACATGCGAATACAATGATTGTGATGATGATCCTCATACAATGTGCATTTATGCTGCGATTTTAAACAAATCACAACCACTTTGTGCTGGAAATGAAGCGGAAGCCGGCCTAACCAAAAATGAATACAGGCGAAATCTGCTTGAAGCCCACAATAGAATCAGACAGAAAGTGGCTTTGGGAAAGGAAACGGGACAACCGCCATCAGCCAATATGATGAAATTGAGATGGGACTACGAATTGGAGGAAATAGCGCAGAGATTTACAAATTCGTGCATCGATAAAGAACATGACGTTTGTCGAAATCTTAAGGATGGAACACTAGTCGGTCAAAATTCGGGGACAGATTTAGTTCTGATGCAAGACGCTAATATTACTGATTTTTTGTATGAAATGGTACGTAAGTGGAACAGCGAAGTCAATGATTTCGTAAATCCGAAACAAATAGACTTCTTTGGCAATGTTGGTGGAAAAAGAAAACCTGTTTCAAACTACGTCCAGTTGGCCTGGGCCAAAACTGACCGACTGGGATGTGGATTTAGGAAAGACAAAAAGGCAAATGACTATTTTCAACCGATGACTGTGATTTGTAACTATGCTGTATCGGGAAACATGCTAGGAGCTCCTATGTATGTTAAGGGGGGAGCTTGCTGTAAATGTCCAGAAGGAGCGCATTGCAGCACGAGATACCCGGGACTGTGCACTGCGGAGAAGAACGAGTACGACGACGGTCTGAACACAGGCGAGCCGATCATAAAGTCAAGCAGAGCAGGTATGCTCGCATTGACGGCGATCCTCGCAATAGAAACATCCCTCTAAGACATTTACACAACAACGTACGTCAGGCTTTAATAGCTTTGTGATATGGGTCGCCGTATAAATCATTTTAAGCTATTTTCATAATTATCTTCTAAATCGAAAAACATAAAGTACAAAGTCAAATTTGAAAAATACAGTGATATTCAATACTACAATGTGGTCTTACTCAACTTAGTTTTAAAACACTTTGAAAGATAGACTCTATTCAAATCAAAACAAATTATTGGGAAATAAAAAAGGGTTAGTTGGGGGGTAGTGCGCCGGAATTCGGGACCATGGCAGTGATGTCATGTGCTTGAATCCACGTTCTGCTAGTGAATTTTATCAGTACCGTTCACCTGAACTGTAGTGGCTCACCCCTGTACTTTCAATAGTCTATGTGAACGGGGCAAAAAGAAGCCTGCTAAGCTCTTAAGAAAACCTCAAAAATCCATTACAGTATAGAGAAATTTGTCTATCTATATTTCTCAGTGTAGGCCTACTATTTTAAGAGTTTTTTCAACATTACTGAATCATAAGAGCGCTGCAACCTAAAAAAGCGCGCTTGTAATGCTACTAAATCGTATATAACAACGATTAACGTTGGCCCTTAGGACCTCTTAATCCTATCCTATTATATTAAACGAGGAAAGTTTTATAATAGGGTTTGTGGTTGGCAGTTATTTCCCAAACCAATAGTGAAAACCCGTGCCAGAAGGCGAATTTCTATCATATAATGACAGTTTAATTCATCAAAACGTTTGAAACACTAGGATTATTTCGCAAAATCGTTAAAAAGAATCATTTGTCTCCATAAAAAGCCGATCACTTTACTTTGATACTTTGATTGAAACAACGATGCACACTATGGTGAGTATTTTAAGGTGAGTATGAATGAACGTTGAGTGTTATCACATGGTTATAAAACTGTCTTTGAAATGTATAAGTCTAGTTGATGTAGCCTCTTTGTGCATTTTAAACGAGAAAGGTTCGTAATTGTGTTTGTAGTTGGACATCATTTTCCAAAACACAAGCGGAAAGCTGGTCTTGAGGGTGAATTTACTTGGGTATAATGGCTGTTATTTTATACTTGGGTATAAAATAATAGAGGTTTAATTTATCAAACCCCCGACAAATTTCGGATTGTTTCATACAAACGTGAATACAAATATGTTTAATCACTAATATTAAGTCAACAACACTAAAAATTTACTTTTAGGCAATCGATTTCGGCCATCCTCAGGCCACTAATAAATCTCTGGATCGTAATCGCGGACTGTCTGAATGCCGAAATCGATTGTCTAACAGTAATTATTTTTTACTGTTAGTTATGGTTAACAGTGAATTTATATTTTTTTTTTTACTGCAAATGGCCTTGTGGAAGGAATAGTTATATTCTGACTTCTTTGCCATTTTGCAAGGCATGCAGGAACAATAGATGTATAATGAATACTGTTCTCATCCCAAATTTCTGTGCTAGGTTTGCCAAAGTAGAAGGGGAGTACAAGTTTTGGGAAATCCCAGGACAGAAACGTACGAATATCTCTACGGTTACGAAAATAATATTCATATTGCTCGGATCCTATAAAATGTTCGCCAGCCAAATGTTTGGGTGGGTGGTGAGCACTGGATGCTATAGTGTCAGAGAATCAGCAAAACTTATGGCCTTATGACAACTTAAATTTATGCCATAAAACCTAACAGAAATGACATTGGACATGCACTGTGCCATTGACTCGACACTTTTGTTACAAATCGTCTCTTCAATAATACAATAAACCTTCCAAGGCTATCTACAATCTCCAAGCAAACTACATTTTCCCCTCTTGTGTTACATTTGTTCTCTGGAAGTTTTTTACGTTATTATTTTGAAGTTAAAAAGAAAGTTTTCAATATATTTATCTAAGGTGTCCATATTTGATGAAAATACCTCAGGGCTATTGCTCGGTTAAATGATGAACAATAATGCTTTCCTCTCCAAGACTAAGCTCGTTCGCTCCTCACTTTCCCCCGTTGTGTACATTTACACTATACTAGTGGCTCATAGGGGCAAAAGCCCCTAATCATAAAATTAAAATAGCATGAACCATAACGTATTACCATTTCTTCCACAACGAAGGTTTCCAGAAAATTTAATTTTAATTTGAGGTATATAGGCCTAATATTTTAATAACACCGTTTGAACAGACCATTCACCTTCAAGTACTCTTAGCAATCCTGTACTATTAGGTCACCTGTTTGTAAATGAAGGTTGGGGGCGAGGGGAAATTTACATCCGAAACCTACCGGTCATTTGGTTAGCTAAGGAATAAACAATCCTCATTTTGTCTGTTGTTAAACTCATATCGATCTATAGAAAATAAGTTTTGAAAGAAATCGTAGTCCCTTAATTAAGCTGTGACAGCTTTTTAATATAACATGGAAAAGCGGCAATGAAAAAAAAATACCCCCGTCGCAGCAGACCTGCGTACTCAGTGAATTTCCAAAGAATTATTGTTTCAACATCAAAGAACTTTGTTGCTATCTTATATAGTTAATAATCTTTACAAGGAAATGTAATATATTTAATGGCATTATATTTCTCAGTAAATTATTTTTATTTAATAATTTATATATTAATATTTATGTTGCAATAAATGACTTTTTTAAACAGTAATAAAACTGCATATCCAAAGCTTCCATGCAAAAGGAATGATTTGTTTACAAATAACAAAACATAAACATATCAAATTTGACAAATATGCAGAAGACAGCTGATCAGCTGATTAGGAACAAGTACCTGACGATCTCCATCTCTCTTGCTCCCATTATACACTTATTTTCCATGAGAATACCATGGGATTTAGCATGTTGGTTTGCTGCCATGTGGGTTTTTGATCAAATCTTAATTACTCACTACTTAGTGAAGGTTCATCAAAATTGTTATTAAGATATGTTGATAAATAAGCGATATATAACTTTTTGAAGATTTACCTATAAGAATAACATGGAAAACTTGATTTGAATTTTCTCTATAACGAGTTAAGCTATTTTAAAGATTCAAAATACTAAATTGTTTTTTTAAGCTCTTTTAAATAGTTTTAGTTAAAATTGATGAATTTAAAAAATTTAGGTCCAAAAATGCCAAAAACCCATTTTTGACCCCTTTGAGCCCCCATAAAACCCCGTTCCCATAACCCGACAATGCTGGTTCGCGAACTCATGAGATTAGACCTGGTCTTACACCTTCATACCAAATTTGATCAAAATCGGAGGTCCGCTTCAAAGGGTATCGGTACCACGGACACACACACACACACACACACACACACACACACATATATATATATATTATATATATATGTGTGTGTGTGTGTGTGTGTGTGTGTGTGTGTCCGTGGTACCGATAACCTTTGAAGCGGACCTCCGATTTTGATCAAATTTGGTATGAAGGTGTAAGACCAGGTCTAATCTCATGAGTTCGCGAACCAGCATTGTCGGGTTATGGGAACGGGGTTTTATGGGGGCTCAAAGGAGTATATATATATATATATATATATATATATATATATATGTACATACATATATATGAAAATGAACGAACGGTGTTTTGGCTCATTTTAAAATAAAACCAAAACACCAACCGTTTATGTTTCAATGTACACAAAGAAGACATTTTTTGAATCCCCATGCTATTCTTAAGGAGGACGTTTTACTATATTTCTCATTTCATTGTAACTTTATGGATACGCTTTATGGGACCGAAACCTTTAATTTGAGACTCCTACCATCTTCCTGCGATTTGTAAAACGCTCAAAATTTTGCCCAAGAAATTTCGCTTACAGAATTATTATATAGATTGCTTCTCTTGGTGTGAATTATTTTGTTATCTTCACTCAATGTTATCATCTGTGTCTCATTTTGAAATCAAACCATAACACATGTTTTAATGTACGAAGCAGACGTTTTTTTAAATCCCCATGCTATTCTTATGGAGGACGTTTTACGTGATTTCTCATTTCCTGTTAAAATTAAGGACACGCCGATAGTTTTCCCTCGTGCATGGGACCGAGACCTTTAATTTGAGACCCCTCCCATCTTTCTGCGATCTGTATGACGCTCACAATTTTGCTCAAGAAATATCGCTTACAGAATTATATATATAATATAGATTGGTATAAATTTGTTTAACCATATGTTTTTGTTTTGTGTCTATCTACGCCAGTGGCATTTTTTTACATTTTGAACGGTCCAAACAACAGTCTTGTTACTATCTAACATTTAATATTAAATATGATGCTAGATTTATTTTTGTTTATTTTCACGGTTTCAGCTGATTATAAGTTTAGTATATCAGGCGGCACGAAATTGCGAGTCTTGAAATTTAAACAGCCAGAAGCTTATTTCCATTGTTTATTGTTTATTGTACACGGCATACGCCATTTTTACAGAGTAACATTCAATTCAAATGTGTAATGTAATGCTTACAATATAAACTTATATGATAGCAATACGAACATAATAACAAAATATATAATAACCAATAATATGACAACAACAATGATGTAACAACAACAATGATGTAACAACAACAATAATAATCAATATAAATGTAACAACACTGCAAAGATATTAAACAAAACAACGTGAAAAAAATTCCAACAACAATCTACAACAATGAGTGCAAAACAACTAAATACAGAAAAAATTACAAATTGTCTTTCAGAGAAAGAAACGTTCTTTTGACAATCTCAACTGATGTGTTGAAGAGGTCGATATGGGGCGACAAAAAGTTGCCCATTCTGTGCAGACGTGGGACCACGCTGTGATGTTGTCATTGTTGTCACAGGCTTGAAGGGAGAAGAGGATCCGTGAACGAGTTCCTCCAGGCACTCGAAAGTTCATCAGACCCAGCAGCTCAGGGCAGACAACATCACCACTAAGAACCCTCGTAAGGAATGTGACGTCAGCTAATTCTCTTCTCAGTAGTAGAGGTTGAAGTCCCAGTTGAGATTCAATATCGTTGATGGGGATTGTGACGTTTTCGTATCCCAGCTTGAGACCGATGACACGAATGAATCTACGCTGTATTTTCTGTAGACGGTCGATCTGTCCAACGGAGTATGGAGACCATATTATGCTGCAATATTCAAGAACAGAGCGAACGAGGCAGATGTAAAGATATTTCATTGCAGTGATTCTGATGCCGTGTCTCGAAGTCCGGAAGATAAAGCCCAGTGCCTTGGACGCCTTGCCACAGATTAGATCCAGATGGTCATGGAATGGAAGGTTTGACGAAAACATCACACCAAGATCACGGATTGAAGTCTTTCTGGGTAGGCCAACATTATTGATGGTGTAGTTGAAGACTATAGGACTCTTGCTACGGTTGAAGTTGATGGCTACACATTTCTTGATATTAAGGTTCATATCGTTGGAGATATACCAATCACATATTCTTTTCAGACAGTTTTGGATTGTCATACAGTCAACAAGAGAAGATACAGCTGAATAAATCTTGATGTCGTCTGCGAATAATAGTTGGCCAACATCTATGAGTTCGATAATATCATTTAAGAAAATTGAGAAAAGGAAAGGACCCATGTGTGCGCCTTGAGGAACACCAGATGTTGCCGTAAAAGGAACAGACAAGGATTGGGATAATTTCACAATGAGTTCTCGGTCTTCCAAATATGAGCTGAACCATTTCAAGAGTTGTCCTGTGATTCCATATCCCGCCATTTTTGATAGAAGTATTTGGTGATTAACACGGTCAAATTCCTTCTGGAAATCCAAATATATGCTGTCAACTTGAAGTCCCTTAGAAACATTAGAAACCAAGAAGTTCTGGTAGATTACTAGATTCGTGGTGGTAGATCTGCCAGTTGAAAACCCATGCTGATGGGAGGAGAGAAGGTTGTCAAAAGGGTTCTTGATTTTGTCCAAGACGAGACTCTCAAATATCTTCCCCAAGGCGGGTTGAATGAGAATTGGCCTGAAGTCACACAAGTCAGAAGAGTTCCATTAATCTTATCGAGCGACCTTGTCAGTTTTGCTTTTGTTATATTATTTATATATTTTGTTTATTCAATCAGATGGTTAATTTATAATGTTTGTTTATTTATAATTCTTTTCCTTGTTCTTATTAAGTGATGTGTATTTCTAGTTAAATAAAACCTTTTCTGAAGGTATTCATCTTAATATGTGAGTTATAATTTTGTTTTATCATAATCCCTCTTTAAAATTTATTTAACTAGAAATGGAAAAGATTCTAAAACCTGAAGTTTTCAAAGTAGATCCCAATTCAGCCTCAACAACCAAAGAATGGAATCATTGGTTTAGGAAATTTCATAACTTCATTATTAGTATTGAACCAGCCGTTTCTGACGTAGATAAATTGAAAATCCTTGTAAATTACATTTCTTCAGATATAGACGAGTTTATCAGTAATTGTAAAACCTATGACAGTGCTATTAAAACGCTAGACAGTATCTACAATAAACCAGTTAATGAAATTTTTGCCAGGCATAAATTGGCTACTCGATGTCAATTACCTGATGAATCAGTCGATCAATATCTCCAGGCCCTTAATGTGTTGAGCAAAAATTGTCAGTTTAAAGCTGTAACAGCAGAGGAGCATAGAGATAGTTTCATCCGTGATGCCTTCATTTCTGGCCTTAAGTCTACTGAAATACGTCAACGGCTCTTGGAAAAGTATAGTTTAACATTAGAAGATGCCTATGAACAAGCTAGGTCCCTAGAATTAGCATACAATCAGTCTTTGTCATTTTCCTCGACGGTACCTGTAAATGCTGTTTCATCTAAAGATAATACTTCAGCTCATTTTCAAACATCTAGTCCACCTAGTTCAGTGTGTAATACAGACGGCACGACTGTGGCTGCTGTCCATCAGAAGTGTTTTTACTGTGGTAATTTTAAACACCCACGCAAGAAATGCCCTGCTAAGGATATTACTTGTCATTTATGTGGTAAACTGGGTCATTTCGCTAAGGTATGCAAATCCGTGTCCAAACAGACCTCTAAGACGAAAATCAATGAACGAAGAGAAATAAATGGCTCAGTTGATCTTGTTGCCACTGCTGGGGGGTTAGCTAGGAGTACTGTTCCTGCTACCATTAATCACAAAAATGTGTTCGCTCTTATAGATACAGGTAGCACGTTAAGTTTCATAAATGAGAAGACCGCCAATAAACTTCTTTTAAGTATTGGTCCTTCAACGGGTAAGGTTTCTATGGCCTCAATGTCTATGACATCTAGCATTAAAGGACAATGTAAAGTTGATCTCAAAGTTTTGGGTCATTCCTATGATAACGTTAATCTTTTCATTCTCTCAGACTTGTGTGCAGATATAATCATAGGACATGATATACTAAAACAGCATGAAAGTTTACAGTTAAAATTTGGTGGAACCAAAGACCCCTTGAAAGTATGTAGTGTTGCTGCAGCATGCGTTCAACCTGCTTCCTTATTTTCTAATCTTAAGCCAGAGTGTAAGCCCATTGCAATTAAATCTCGTCGTCATTCAGTAGAAGATTTAAAGTTCATTGAAAATGAGATAACTCAACTTCTTCGTGCAGGTATAATCGAGCCCAGTATTTCTCCGTGGAGGGCCCAGCCACTAGTTGTGTCTAGTGACAATCACAAGAAAAGAATGGTTATAGACTATTCTAGAACCATTAACCGTTTCACACTATTAGATGCATATCCATTACCAAGAATAGAGGATATTGTAAATAACGTTGCAAACAATAAGGTCTTTAGTACGATAGATTTGAAAAGCGCTTACCATCAAATTCCGATTCGAGATGAAGATAAACCATACACAGCTTTTGAGGCTTGCGGTCAGCTTTTCCAGTTCAAGCGTATTCCATTTGGGGTAACAAATGGTGTTGCTGCATTTCAACGAGTTATTGATGAAATCATTCGCACAGAAAATCTCAAAGATACATACACATACTTAGATGATGTAACCGTTTGTGGAAAATCCCAAGCTGAACATGATAGCAATCTCAGAAGATTCATGGAAGCAGCTAAAAAGTATAATTTAACAATCAACAGCGACAAGTCATCATTCTCTAGTACCTCTATAAACCTCTTAGGATATTTGATTACAAATAAGTCCATAAGGCCAGACCCTGCTAGACTGGATCCTTTAAGAAAACTACCTCCGCCTAAAGATGTTGCATCATTAAGAAGGACTTTGGGGATGTTTTCGCATTATTCTTCACATATCCCTCAGTTTTCAGACAAGGTAGCCCCACTAGCTAGATGTTCATTTCCTCTGGCACGAGAAGCACTTAATGCATTCGAAACTTTAAAAAAGGAGATTGAAAATGCAGTTTTAACAAGTATTGATCCAGAAACACCTTTCACAGTTGAAACGGATGCTTCTGAAACTGCTCTTGCTGCAACTTTATCTCAATCTGGTCGTCCAGTAGCATTCTTCTCAAGGATTTTATCAGGTTCTGAACTAAAACACTCGTCAGTTGAGAAGGAAGCTCAAGCAATTGTTGAAGCTCTTCACAAATGGAGACATTTTCTTATTGGCAATCATTTCAAACTTATCACAGATCAAAGGTCAGTGTCATTTATGTTCGATAATACAAAACATGGAAAAGTGAAGAATGACAAAATAATGCGATGGCGGATGGAGTTATCCTGTTTTCACTATGACATAATCTATCGGCCTGGTAAAGACAATGTCACTGCAGATGCTTTTTCACGAATTTGTTCAGCTATCTTAGATCCAACAAAGAATCTCAAAGAAATTCATAGAGCACTTTGTCATCCAGGAGTCACTCGTTTATACCATTACATAAGAAGCAAGAACTTACCGTATTCTTTAGAAGAGGTGCGTCGTGTAATTGCCTCATGTGATGTTTGCGCTGCTGTTAAGCCACGGTTTTTCAAACACAATGGAACACTCATTAAAGCGACTTCGCCTTTTGAACGACTCAACATGGATTTCAAAGGGCCTACAGTGAGTAGGAATCGTTATCTTTTAGTGGTGATAGATGAGTATTCGAGGTTCCCGTTTGCCTTCCCCTGTTCTGATCTGTCATCTTCAACGGTAATCAGTCATCTAAAAAATCTTTTCTACCTATTTGGCATACCGACTTATCTACATTCTGACCGCGGAAGTTCTTTCATGTCTCAGGAATTAAAGGAGTTTTGAGTTTTTGAATGCTCTTGGTGTCGCCACTAGAAGAACGACTGCTTATAACCCACAAGGGAATGGGCAATTAGAAAGATACAATGGCATCTTGTGGAAGAGTATTGAACTTGCCTTGAAATCAGCCAATCTAGATACAACGCGTTGGGAATCTGTGTTGCAAAGTGCCCTACATTTTGTTCGCTCCCTATTGTGTACTAGCACTAATGCCACCCCACATGAACGGATGTTCATTCATCCAAGACGAACCGGGAATGGCCAATCCGCTCCTTCATGGTTGCTTACACCTGGACCTATATATTTGAAGAAACACGTGAGAGCTTCAAAATACGAACCACTTGTAGAAGAAGTTACGTTACTCCATGGAAATGCTGAGTATGCCCATGTTCAATACGCTGATGGCAGAGAGGCAAATGTTTCTACACGGCATCTAGCCCCTATAGGGAGATCCAGAGTAGATATTCCCGTGTTTACAAATGAAAACCATGAAACTTTAGACAGTCTTAAAAATCCAAGTGAGCAACCAGACAACAATCAGGAAGAAATAAGTCATGAAGTGCAAGAAAGTAATACGTCTCCAGTTACAAATGAAGAAATATTACGTGAGCACAGTAACACTAGAAATATTCAAGGCAGTCCTCGACGAAGCTGTAGACAAAGGCGCACCCCAAGATACCTTGAGGATTACGAGACGTAAAAAAACCCTGGAGGGAAGAATGTTATATTATTTATATATTTTGTTTATTCAATCAGATGGTTAATTTATAATGTTTGTTTATTTATAGTTCTTTTCCTTGTTCTTATTAAGTGATGTGTATTTCTAGTTAAATAAAACCTTTTCTGAAGGTATTCATCTTAATATGTGAGTTATAATTTTGTTTTATCATAATCCCTCTTTACAGCTTTGTTTTGATTTTGGCCTACAATCACAATGGTTAATGGTAGATGAAAACAACTGGATGAGTCAGCACAAATCGGCAACACTGTTTTAAATTTAGCCTCGCAATTTCGTGACGTTTACTATAACAATTAATCGACTTTTTAATTAGCATTTTTCACGTGTTGTAATTTTACAAAAATTCACTAATATAAAGTCAACAACACTAAAAACTTACACTGTTTGGCAATCGATTTCGGCGGTCTATGCCGCCATCTTCAGGCCACGATGGCGGCCATCTTCAGAGGCCAGAAGATGGCGGCATAGACCGCCGAAATCGATTGACGAACAGTGTAAGTTTTTAGTATTGTTGACTTTATATTAGTGAAATTTTGTAACAATTATACGTCCATAGGATAACAGTGCCACCTCAAGCGGCTGTAGTATGGAACTCGGATTTTCTTAACCATGAGGACTCTAAATCAACTATAGTAAGGTCTACAAAAAGTGTCATTTGAGAGTTGATCATATATATATAAACTCGCCTACTGCTCGATGGGAGCTCCGCCCCCATGCTCCCTAGTTCGTTCCCCCTAATTCATTAACTTCTCATGGGTTGAAAAAATACAGATCAAAGTTCAAATTGTGTCTCAACGTAGGGTTTGGTCCTAAGGTTAACAAAATCCCTAAGGTTAATCTAGGGAGAATTATTGGCAGGATTCCTAGCTATAGGTGTAAGAAATACGATAATTACTAAATTATGACAATTACTAAACTTGTATTAAAATTGACTTATGATTTTTACTATAGTATGACCTAGTTGAAGTTATAATATATACTAAATTTCAAACATCAAAGTGCCATAATAGTAAATTTAAAGTTTTAGGATAGCACCATTATCGGTGAAACAACTTTACAATTTAGAAAGTACGCCCCTATTAACGGGTGAAGGGGTGAGGTACAGCTAAATTTCATAAGACTAAATTTTCAGAGTTTCTAAAATAAAACGTAACACTGGCAAAACATGTATCGATATTGCAGTATATTTGGTAGATTAACGTAAATTACTAAAACTTTACATGAAAAAAACTTCAAGTTTTTACGATGTTTTTGGACTTAACTTTGAATGAAATCGGAAAATAGCTGATACTATTGAAAGAACGGTTGAGGTCATAATATGTAATGAATTTCAAGCATCTATGTGCCAGTATGGTAAAAAACTTATTAAATCAACTTTTGTGAAAAGATTTGAAAATTTTGAAAGTACGCCCATTTTAAAGGGTGAAGGGGGTGAGATACGGCAAAGTCTCACTGGACCAAACTTGTAGAGCGGATAGAATAGAAGGTAATTATGTCAAAACTCAAATTGATATTGCAGTATATTTAGCAGATTAAAGTAAATTACAAACACTGAACATGAAAAAATGTTAAGGATTTCGTGTTTTTTAAAACCTTTTTAGGTCTCAACTTTGATGGAAATTGCCCAATGGCTTTTACTATAGTTAGATTTAGTTAAGGTCATATGTACTAAAGTACAAGCACATATCTGCCATAATAGTAAATAAACAATATTAAAATAGCATATTTTTTGTAAATGAATTTTGAAATTTTGAAAGGACACCCCTTTTAAGGGTGAAGGGAGTGAGATATGGCAAAACTACACCGGAATAACTTATATATTTGTCCGCTCTGAAACCATGAATTTCCCCTCAGATTTTAGGTAGGACCTCTCGTTCAAAAGTTACGACCTGCAATGTCGTGGTTTTACAATTATTTTGGACTGAAATTAGATTAAAACTGGCCAATGGCTGCTACTATAGTATGACCTAGTCAAGGTCATAATATGTACTAAATTTTAGACGTCCATGTGCCACAATAGTGAATAAAAATATTGAAATAACTTAATTATTGTGAATGAATTGTGAAATTTGAAAGTACGCCCCTTGTAAGGGTGAAAGGGGTGTAATATGGAAAAATGTTTAAGGACCAAATATGTGTAGACCGTCTAAAATACAATAAAATAATTGAAAACGTACATCGATATAGTACTATATTTACCAGATTTAAGTTAATTACAAACACACTATACGTTAAAAATGTTAAGGATTTCGTGTTATTACGAGTTTTTTGTCTACAATTAGGTTGAAATCGGCCTATGAATGCTATTATAGTTAAACCTATATAAGGTCATAATATTTACTAACTTTCAGACATCCATTTAACTTAATAGTAAATAAAAAAATATTAAAATAGCTCAATTTTCGTGGACGAATTTTAATATTTTGAAATTACGTCCACTTTTAAGGGTAAAGGGGATGAGATACGGGAAAATGTCAAGGGACCAAACTTGTAGAGCATCTAAAATACAGTACAATAATTAAAAAATATTTATCAATGTAGCACCATATTTACCAGATTTAAGTAAATTACAAACACTTTACATGGCAAAATTTTAAAGATTTCGTGTTTTTACGATTTTTTTTTTAGCTAAACTTAGATTGAAATTGGCCAATGAATGCTAAAATAGAAAGGCTACTATTGGGGCATTATATGTACTAAAGTTCAGATATCTATTTGCCATAATGGTAAATAAAAAAAATAAAAAAATAACGCAATTTTTGTGAAGAAATTTTGAAATTTTGGAAGTACGCCCCTCTTTAAGGGTGAAGGGAGTGAGATGCAGTAAAATGTCATATGACCTAACTTGTAGAGCATTTAATTCCCAACTAACGATTTACCCTCAGATTTGAGGTAGGAACTCTGGTTCAAAAGTTACAGAGTAAAAAGAAAACCCTTACATATTAAAATTTTTTATTTCTACCCTTTTAATTTTTTTGGAGGGGTTGAAATGGAAAATTGGTGGATTTTAGATTTTTCCCGATGGTTTCTGAACAATAGCCACCTACATGCCAAATTTCAAGTTTGTAGCATAATTGGAATTGGTCAAACATTTTGATTCTTGTGAGTGAGTGAGTTACACATGCGGGTGTATAGTTATTTACACAAGAACATCTGGATCGCTGTCTGAGATGGTGGGATACCGCTAAAAACGAGCCCGCTTCCCCCACCACTAGAAGGGGTTAGCACGTCACACCGCGCCTTATGTCAGCTGGCATCGTTATTATTGTTGCGCCATGCTTGTTTACATTCTTTTACTTACCAACTAAACCCCTTATGGTAAGATGGTAACGGCTCGTTTTTACAGTATTGTGGTAGCGATACAGATGTTATTGTTTATGTCTATGGAGTTGATGCATTGTTGTCAAATCTATCCGTGGTGGGGAAAAAAATGGTGTATGTATAAGAATACTAGCTTACCCGGCATGCTTCGCAATGCAAACTTGAGAAATTTCTTGTCTGTGTGACGAGCGCTGTATAGCTAAACCAATAGATCTTGAAATATTCTGGGTAGGTTCCTTTTGTTACACCTATTCCTCATTTTCCCCAAATCCTTTAGGGCTACACAATTTGGAAGAATAAATGATTCTAATATGTGGAATCCGTCTCACCAACTCCTGGCAGAAAGAATTTCAGAGCTCTTGACACCAAACCAACCTTATTCGGCGGAGATGAGACATCAAGAAGCTGCAGAGCCCAGAACAGATGGCAATGTAACTGATGATGATGACAACAACAGCTAACCGGAAGAACATCGGGCCAGTCACAGCATTGGCGGTGGGGCAGTGTCAAGTGATGACCTATCAATTTCCTCAACAAGTTCAAACACCTCACCATGGCGAGGTTGGTTGACACCAGAGGGGGAATCTTCAAAACAAGAGAAGCTAGTTGAAGTCAGCCCAATAGTTGGTAGTCCAGCTTCAAAACAGTCTGCAGCCCAGCAGCCCATTGTAGTTCCTGGTCATCGTGAGTTCAGCGAGGTCGTCCGAGAGGGTGGGAAGCCCAGTTACGTGTCAGTGAAAGGTGGAGTGCTAAAGCAGAGCAGTGTTGCAAATTTTGGTGCCAGCAGTGAAAATTGTGAGCTAGGTGTCAACATATCTCATTGTAATAGAAATTTTTTAGAATTAGTCCTGATTTAAATTGTGCAAAGTCAAATACAGGTATCAAAAATAATAATAAAAATGAATTTTTAAACCAAGAAAATTTTATAAATAGTTTTGTAGATTTGGAAAATACTTGTTATAGTAAATGTGATTGGCTAATGCACTACAATATACAGGGGTTATGTTCTTCAATAAAAATGGAAGAATTTAAGCATGTGATTTGTAAGCTTAACATAGAGATAATTTGTCTAAATGAGCATTGGCTTAAAGTTAATGAAATATGTTTTTTTCAAAATATTTTGGACTATGAGTTATGAGACTTTTACTGCCGTGAGAAAGGTATAAGGGGAGGCTCCTGCATATTAATTAAAAGAAACATACATTATACAAAGCGAGAGGATTTGATTAATAATTTAAAAGAAGATTTTGTGTTTGAAGCAAGTTGTGTAGAATTTTTTGATAAAAACAGAGTATGTCATCTATTAGTTTGTATATATCATAATACTGATATTGGTAATGTTATTGTTTTCCTACATAAGCTTGAAAAACTGTTTAATTCATTGAAAAAAGGATCCAAGACTAAAGAGGTCTATGTTTCATCTGATTTTAATATTGACATTCTTGATACTTGTAAAAACAGGGTTTTGAGGAATAGTTTTTTAAATCTGATTGCATCATATGGGCTAGACATAAATTTTCAATTACCTACAAGAGTAACTAATGAGTCAGAAACATGCATAGATAATATTATTTCAAACAGACTTGTAGGTGTATGCCAAAGCTACCTTATAAACATTGAACTGGGTCTATCTGGTCATAGAGCTTTGTTAATGTCACTGCATAACAATAGTTCTAAAAATGGTGTACCCAGAAAAATTGTAAGAAAGAGGTTTTTAACACGGGAAAACATGGTTAACTTTGTTCACTCAATCGAAAAAGTGAACTGGTTGTTTTGTAGCAATAACAACTCACAACAAAACTTTGAATCGTTTTTTTCTGAGTTGAAAGCTAATTTTGAACACCACTTTCCCCAGAAAACTGTGAAAGTAAAAACAGCCAAAACTTCTTATTATGTTAACAAAATTGGATGACTTGAGGGATCTCTGTATCTAGCATTCGAAAAAGGGAACTTCACAAATTATCTAAAACTACCAAAGATGAACAGTTTTTTTTAATTATGTTAAACCATTGACTATGTATCCAATGCATTTAGTTTGAGGCAAAAATTTGGAAGTTCGGTGGACGTCGCACCAGAGTCGCTGCCATCGATGTTGTTATTATTCAGCTGAATTTACAGTGGTGCAAAAACATTTTACCAAAACATAAACATGACTTTCAATTATAAAATGTTTCATCCTTGGTTTAGAAGAGTGGTAATACTGATTTATCTATCATATGTTACGTGTACTTCGATGGACGCCGCACGAGATCGCACCACCGTCAATATGCTTCACACACGCCTATGCTATGAGAAGTCTACTCACGTAGTGTACAAAGTCAATGGTTAAACTGTATTAAAAAACTTTTAAAAGGGTATGTAGGGCAGCTAAAAAACTAACAAATAGTAAATTTATTGAAACAGCTGAAAATAAAAGTCAAGCAGCATGGCATGTAGTCAAATCTGAATTAGGTGTACACAAAGCTGTGTATGGTGGCTTTGAGAGATTGAAGTTTGAAGGAAAAGAAGTTACTGAGGGAAATGAAATTGCATGTAATTTCAATGAAATGTTTTTAAAAGTAGGCTGTGAAAATTCCCCTTGTGCAGATTCGGCAAAAAGCTTTTTGAATAATGAGGAAGTGTTGGAAGATCAGTTTGTGTTTCATCCGGTTACACCTAAAATAGTTTATAAAATAATAAGCGAATTAAAAAATAAAAATCAGTTGGATGGGACGTAATTCCAATCCAAGTATTAAAAAATGCTGCACAATATTTCTCTGTTCCTTTAACCAATATTATCAATCAATGTTTTCTTGAAGGTACGTTTCCAGATCAATTAAAATATACACATGTTATCCCCCTTCACAAAAGGAGAAATAAAGAGGAGCCTGAAAATTATAGGCCAGTTTCAGTATTACCAACACTATCCAAAATTTTTGAAAAGGCTGCATACAATCAGTTAAATAACTTTCTCAATAGAAATGGAATAATTTGTAAAAGTCAGTATGGTTTTCGAGCAGGATATAGCACGGTTGATGCAGCTGCAGAATTGATTCAGAATATTACAGAAGCTTTGGAGGGATCAAAGAGCACTGCAGGTATTTTTTGTGATCTATCCAAAGCTTTTGACACAGTAAATCATAAGATTTTGTTGGAAAAACTACAATTTTATGGAATTAGGGGAGCAGCTCTGAAATAGTTCAGCTCTTTTTTGACATCTAGGAGACAAAGAGTTCTTTTAAAAACAAAAAATAACAATTATATGTCTAACTGGAAGGATATACATAACGGAGTGCCCCAAGGGTAAATTCTTGGTCCCTTGTTATTTGTTCTCTACATAAATGACTTGCCAGTCAACATTAATCATGCTAAGGTAATTCTGTACGAAGACGATACTTCTATAGTTTTGAAATGTACAAATAATCTGGATCTTAAGTTGGCTATTACAAATTCATTATCAGAATTAAATAGATGGTTTTGATGCAAATGGTTTGAAACTCAATTGCTCAAAAACAGAAATAATCAAGTTTCAAACCCAACAAAAAAAATTAATTTGATAAAAATATTTTTGTTGACAATAACTGTATAAATGTTGGTAATATGGTGAGATTTTTGGGTTTGAATATAGATAATAATATAGTCTGGCGACCACAACTTGAAAGTCTAAGTAAAAGTTTAAGTTCTCTTTGTTTCCAGATGTTGGTTATAAGGGGAACTGTGGATTTAAAAATTAGATTGATGGTCTACCATGCTTGTTTTGCCTCTTTACTGCAATATGGTATAGAGCTATGGGGGAGTTCATCAGAAGTATTATCTGTTTTCAGAATCCAAAAGAGATATATTAGAACCATGATGTTTTTAAATCGTAGCCAGTCATGTAAATAAGTTTTCAGAAAATTGCAGATTTTAACACTTCCTTCATTATATATATTTAAATGTTTAGTTTTTGTCCACAAACAAATTGAAAATATTTTAGAAAAGCAGAATTCTCAATACTACAATACCAGATTTAGAGATCAATTCCAATACATAAACTAAAACTGTTTGAGAATACTCCTTATTACATGGGCATAAAATGTTATAATAGATTACCAAATAGAGTAAGGGGTTATACATGAATTGCTAGTAGAAAGAGAATATTATAATGTTTTGGATTTTATAAATGACACAACAATTAATTTGTGAGTAGTTGTTCATGATTATATATTAAGAAAACTTTGTTTTAGTTTTAAGAATCATTATTTTTATTTTTGTTTCTGACTAGCAACCTGTTCATTTTTCAAACAATTGTTTGTAATGTACATGAATGTTATGTTGCAATAAATAAATGAAATGAAATGGAATGGAATGAAATAATAGAGAGTTTTTGGACATGCGAGTGATTGGAGCGAACGAGGTTTGTCTGAGAAAGGACGGTCTTAGTAATTATACTGAGAATAAGCTGGAACCTGTAGTACTTATTCTTAAAATTTCAAATATAATTTAGCGTTTACAGTAAGATTCTTTTTATGTTGCAAGAACTCTCTAATGTTAATCAAATAACACCATATAGTTACAGCTTTCAGCTATTTATTTAATGTCACTAGGGATCGCCCACTGGTCAACATTCTACCAAAGATTCAGTTGATCTTGTGTCAATTAGTTTTAAAATGTTTAATAACTGAAACATCTGTTCTTCCTGACTTGCTAGCATTTGTTATAACAACAATTGTATAATGATTCAATCAATTTTTCTTCTCCCATAAGATTAACATTGGAACTTTGAAACCCTGTAGGGCGTAGCTCTGGGGGGCCGATGCGAATTAAAGTGTGATTCTGTTCATCTACAGGACGATACCTTTCTTAAACGGTATTCGTTTGATTTCTCCTACGATGCACACAAGCTGAGAAAAAAAGAAGGAAACGAAACATGCTTGCCTATTAATATACAGACTAGGGATAGCCCACTGGTCGACATTCGACCAAAAACTCAATTCATTTTGAGCCAATTAGATTAAAATGTTTTATAACTGGAACATCTGTTCTTCCTGGATTGCTAGCATTGTTATTACAATAGCTGTCTTATGATTCAATCAATCATCCTTCTCCCATAAGATTAACATTGGAACTTTGAAACCCTGTAGGGCGTAGCTCTGGGGGCCGATGTGAATTAAAACGTGATTCTGCTCATCTACAGCATAATACCTTTCTAACGGTATGCGCTGATTTATCCTACGATGCACACAAGCTGAGAAAAAGAAGGAAACGAAACATGCTTGCCTATTAATATACAGACTAGGGATAGCCCACTCATCGAAATTCGACCAAAAACTCAATTCATTTTGAGCCAATTAGATTAAAATGTTTTATAACTGGAACATCTGTTCTTCCTGGATTGCTAGCATTGTTATTATAACAGCTTATGATTCAATCAATTATCCTTCTCCCATAAGATTAACATTGTCATTTTGAAAGCCTGTGGGGCGTAATCCCGTGGGCCGATGTGAATTAAAACGTGATTCTGCTCATCTACAGCATAATACCTTTCTAACGGTATGCGCGGATTTCTCCTACGATGCACATAAGCTGAGAAAAAAGGAGGAAATGAAACATGCTTGCCTATTAAAATTTCAATTAAATAGGGATATCCTAACCAAAATTTCAATTGTGGCGTTAAAACACTCTATATCTATCTTACGGAACCATTTATATTCATCATGAACATCATATTCAAAATTATTGTAGTATTTATATTTATTTGTTTTAGTATCCTTTGTTTTGTAGCAGCTTTCCCAGTGGGGAAAGAAGGTGTAATTTTAATAAATTATCTTATATATATAGATTAGGCCTACTCAAAGTACTTAGGGACCGAGTATTTGTTACGTAATCTTTTGCAAATGTTTGCCATAATAATGCATTCACAGATTCACATATGGTATAATCCAAAGTCCAAACAAACTTGTTTCTTCTCATCAGGGTTTTTATATATGCCTAACAGTGCTGCGCTCTGGCATTAACTAACTACACAATAGTTATCGGCTGATTTGACTAATATTGAACAATATTTAGTTTTTATAATATGTGCACGTCAACATTTAAATACTTTTTATTTATTTATTTATTTATTTCAACTTCATGATCACCATTTTTACAATATTGAAAGAAAAAAAAAGAAAAAAAAACAATGGCCTTGTGGCAAGTAGTTACTAACAGCTACAATAATAACAATGACATACCGAATAACAAATGCGTAATGGTTTTTACTTTATTTTTATTGGTCTGAAAAGTATAATCATCAATATAAAATACGATTGAAACCCGATAAATTACACAAAAAATAAAAAATAAAGAACATGAAAATATGCGAAACGTATGTTTTAAACTGCCCAACTTTTAATGTGGTGTTTTATGATTACCTGTTTTTATTTACTTAACATATGATATATGTAAACAGAATAAAACTATACATTGAATAGTAAAAAAATGTTTGTGAAATAATGAAAATTATACATTTTTATCTCCCAAAATGAATGTATTGCGTTTTCTTTTTAAAATTTGTATACTTCTCGAGATTATAAATTCGGTTTTAAGTAATTGTGAATACAAACCGTGTGGTAAGGAGCAACACACAATGTGTATTTATCCGGCAACTCTGGACAAATCGCAAAAAAATTGTGCTGGAGAAGGCGCGAAGGCGGGACTAACTAACGAGTATAGGAAAGTTATCCTTCACTCTCACAACGTTTACCGACAACTAGTAGCCCAAGGGAGGCAAAAGGGACAACCAGCAGCGGCGAACATGATGAAGATGGATTGGTGTCCAGAGGCCGAGAAAATCGCCCAGAGATTTATAAATGCGTGTCTTAGTCAAGCCCACGACCACTGTCGCAACTTAAAGGATGGAACATATTGTGGTCAAAATTCAGCAAGCTTTTGGGGAAGCCTAGACAATAGAACGTCAATGTTGGAAGGAAGGGTAGAAGATTGGTACAGCGAAGTAAAAGATTTTAAACATTTGGAAAATATAGACAAATTTACCGGTGCTGGTGGGACAGAGGTCACAGGGCACTACACACAGCTGGTGTGGGCCGAAAGTGATAGACTTGGCTGCGGATACAGAGAAGATAGTAAAGATGATACTGGGTCTCAATGGGCGACTCTTACATGTAACTATGCTGTAGGAGGAAACGTGAAAGGAAGGCCGATGTACATGAGAGGGAAACCATGTAGTAAGTGTCCGAAGGGCGCGCATTGCAGTGGACAATATAAAGGACTGTGCACTCGAGACTCCCACGACAAGCCCGGACGTCATGGTCACCGGGTCCATCACCACAATGGCGGCGGCTCTCTCATGGCAACCGAGTCTCGAGGGCGTGCTCTTGCAAAAACAGTCATTTTTGTAGTAATTTGTTTATACACGCATAGTCTTGAAATCTATTTTATTTAGTTAATTTTTAAATTCCAAAAAACTTATGTATTTACATAGAATATTACTTTTATAGCCTACAGATCAGTTCCAATTAATTATGAAAAAAACCTTATATAATTGATGGTGTGTTATATTGACAATAGATATCGTTATTAAAGATGGTTGGCAGGTACAGTGAAGTTATATATAGACGCAAAATGATTCTTTTTGGTACATAAAAATTTTAGAAGTATCGAAATTTAGAAAATCTACTTTCAAATAATATATTATTCTACAAACAAATGAGAGTATGTTTACAAAGTTACAGATAGTTGGTTTTGGGCTGACCCCTAAAAAGACTACTGGGTAATTCAAACTAATTTCACCTACTACATAGCCTATTACACGTAATTTGCTTAAGTAATTAATAAAAGTCCTATAAAAGTGAGTCTATTTTTGGGAAAGCTCCGTATTTTACAGCAAGATTCATGGCATTGTTCTTGACAACTAAAACTCTAAAGTTTTAAACTATAAGACGATTAAATGTATTCAGTTGTCATTTGTCACTAGGCTATTAATTAATGACTAGCTGATTTTCTATTTTCCACTACAACGGTGATAAATTTAATAATATAAATTCGTCAAATACAGGTATGCCGTTAGTGAGGTTATAAAAACTGCAACAAAAAACTCACAGCTATCTTAAAATAAAAGGCTGAAAATAATTAATTCAAACTGCATTTCCACAATAATTGCACTAACCCAAAGCCAGCAATAACTTTGAGAGCTTTAGGAGGTAACTCTAAGGAGGAACTTGAATTTGAAATACTACATACTACACGTGATATAATCTATATATTAATACGCAAGCATGTTTCATTTCCTCCTTTTTTCTCAGCTCGTGTTCATCGTAGGAGAATTCCGCGCATACCGTTGGAAAGGTATCGTCATGTAGATGAGCAGAATCACACTTTAATTTGCAACGGCCCCCCAGGGCTATGCCCAGTTGGCTTTCAAAGTTTCAATGTTAATCTTATGGGAGAAGAATAATTGATTGAATCATTAGACAGCTGTTGTAATAAAAAATTCTAGCAAGTCAGGAAGAACAGATGTTTCAGTTATAAAAATTTTAAAATTAGTTCAAGATCAACTGAATCTTTGGTCGAATTTCGACCAGAGGGTGATCCCTAGTCTATATATTAATACGCAAACATGTTTCATTTCCTCATTTTTTCTCAGCTTGTGTGCATTGTAGGATAAATCCGAGCATACCGTTAGAAAGGTATAGTCCTGTAGATGAGCAGAATCACATCCTAATTCACATCGGACTCCAGGGCTACGCCCCACAGGCTTTTAAAGTCCCAATGTTAATCTTATGGAGAAAGAATTGAATGAATCCTTAGACAGCTGTTGTAAAAAAAAAACTGCTAGAAAATTATGAAGAACAGATGTTTTAGTTCTAAAATGTTTTTAAGCTTCTTGGGTCCAGATCAACTGAAATTTTGATCGAATTTCGATCAGTAGGCGATCTCTAGTTTAATTTAATATACCATTTCAATATGTCATATTATCCTACCGATCAAAAGATCGGTTCTGTGGTTAACGAAATCCTATATAGTTTGGAGCAATAAAACAGGTGGGTGGAGAAAAATAAATGAATTTAACATGAGAAAGCCCAATGTGGAAAAATCAGCTGGATTATTGAAAGACCTTGTGGCCTTGACACGACTGTTCTATTTCCTCCTACTATAGGCCGACGCACACAGGAAAAGACGGACGTTTGCAGAAGGACGGAGCAAAAATCCCTTCCCATGTTATTAAGTGTTGTAACGCACACAGACGTCCATCTCTTAGACGTTCAGACAGACGAACGTCTGTGTGCGTTGCGAAACTTAATAACTTCTGGAGAGATTTTTGCTCCGTCCGTCTGCAAACGCCCGTCTGTTCCTGTGTGCGCCGGCCTTAAAGCTTAAACCGTGTATTAATGTAAAGGATGATATGATACATACATACCTACTTACATTCCTTAAAGGTAGGTTTACACGTGAGAGTTTTTCACTGTCAGAGAGTTTCGTACTCTCAGCAAGTACTCGCAGAGTTGTTTACACAACCAGCGAATTTTCCAAGATGGTTAATCCCAGACAGTTTTCTGCGAGTACTATCAACAGCTGTCTGGGATTTTTATGAGAGTAACAAACTACTCTCCGAGAGTGAAAAACTCTCACGTGTAAACCTACCTTAAACCTACCTTAAGACATCCACTCACTCAACGGTACGTTTTTTAAGGCGAATTTGACTGAAGGGTAAGTCAGTGAGTGTAGTGAATCATATAAGTAAAAATATTACATATAATGATATTAGTACAAAGTGGTTTTACTATCCAAAAATATACAGCGTTACATTTTTCTATTCATTGGCTGACCATGAGTTAGATCGTACGTCAGCACTTTCTCCAAGTCAGATTGTTTAATTATAAGTAGTGTAAAAGTAGGGCTGCTGGGACGTGACGTCATCACGATGACGTCAGCAGTGATGACGTCATCAATGACGTCACTAATGACGTCACTAATGACGTCATATGACGTCACATGACGTCACATAAATGACGTCATGGTGACGTCATTATCGCTGACGTCATCATGATGACGTCACTGACGTTAATTAGGTCAAGGTCACGCAAGAATACAAAAAAATTTTTTTTTGCACTTTTGCGAATCCTCAAATTTTGCTGAGAAATTGAAATTTCTCGAGGAACCACAAAAGTGCAAAAAAATATTTTTTTTTATTCCCTAGCGATCAGACTCTCGACCTAGCAAAACAGCACCGCGTCCGAAGACGTACTGACTTGGGTGCAGGCGGTTCCCCAGGTACCCGGCCCAGTGGTGGGGATAAGGAGGTGGTGGGGGTAAAGTGGTCAGAAGGAAGAAAAATTTATTTTTTTACAAACAACTTGTCCCAGCCGGTCTTTTACCGGACCTCCGTAACTCGGATTGGAAATATTTCCTGAGAAATATTTATTTTTTATTCTTTCTCAGGTGATGTTGGAACTTGGTCGGGAATTGGAGTCACCAACGTAACCTTACTGGCAAAAGTTAGCTCGTCTAAAAGTTTCTGAAACATTTTATCATCCATAGTGATATTTGTGTCCCTTGAGTAAAATTTTGGATTATTTTTGAAGCAACGTTTCATTTTTGTTAAAGTGGAAGTCTTGGACACCTTAACAGAATTATTTTGCTTGGCCAGCAAAAATTTTACTCTTAATAATTTTTCTCGCAAAGTTTCAGCCATAGATGTGTCTCACAGTAAGGTTTGGATAAAACTGAAACACTTAGTCCAGTGTTGTACCTTAGCTGGAAGTAGTGGGGGAACAGGGCTATAGTGGGGGAATGAGTAGTGGAGGGGGTAATGCAGACTGTTGTTGACAAGTGTAGAAACAGTTTGCTGGGAACTGTCCGAGGAGTAACACGTACTGTGCAGAAAAATTAACCGAGAGACTTGTGTAAAATTTAACTCCAAGAAATATTTAATGTAAGACTAAAAGAGGTAGAGCCAAATGAAAAATAATTTTGTAGGAGACGGGTATGGATCAGTTTTGTAGTAAAGTTCAAAATCCACTTGTGTGGAATAAAATTAAATTGTGAGCGAAAAATATTTAGCCACACCTGCAAAATACAAGTGTATGAAAATATTAGGAGACCTGTATAGCTAAATAAAAATTAATTTTGTATCAAACAGTCTTCCAACATTTCAGTTTCTAAGTCTTAACAAGTAAGGAATAAAATATTAAATAATGAGTGGAAAATAATTTGTTAAGTAAACGTAATTGTAGCAGTGTAACAAAAATTAATTTTGTGCAAAACAGGCTAGGTTCTGTTTTGCTAAGTTTAATAAGAAGGAAAAATAAAAATTTACTCACAGAAAAGTCGAGCGGTGGCGAGGTGTGGCGTGTTTGTTGGCTTTCAATAAACTGACTTACCTTCTGTTGAGCTATAGTTGGCCAGCTGACAAATAAACCAGTCTGTTATATAAGCATTATGTAACCGTCTCTGCCGGCTGTGCTGAATCCGGCAAGCTAAAATATTATTCTATAGTACACCTGACTTGGACTGAAAATATTCTAAGTCCCAAGACCCCTCCCCCTCCCCCCCCCCCTTGGCTCCGGACGAGAAGTGAGCCCCCCCCCCGGGGAGGAGGAGGAGGTGGCATAGCCCGAGGCGTTGCCATACCTTGACATGTGTTGTATAATGAGATCCGGTTAGTAATGTATTCAGGTGTGGCTCTTGGAGATTGTCCAATGCCGCAAACAAGTACGTGTCGAGGTCTGGCTGTTTACGTAACCAGATCCGGTTCCCCCACTCCTGACCGGCTCAGCTTCGGTTCTCTGAGGCTTTGCTTCCTCGCAGTTGGTTTCAAACACTTCAGCTGAGTGGTTGAAGCTCTGCCCTACAGGATTCGCAATGTAATGTTGGCGCCGCATTATATTGGGAATTCTTTTAGTCTAAGGCATGGCATGTGTAGTGTTAAGAAATATTTTATTTTGCGCTTGCTGCTTCTGCTAGGTCTTGGTGTTGGATTTATTTAGTCTAAGTGTTGTGTGTTGAAAAATATTATTTTGTACTAATCTTCACAGGTTGTCCCCAAGTTGAAATTTTTCTAAATTCGTATCTTGGAGGTACTCCTCCGTAAATTGGCAGTTAAAGTGTTAGGCTTTTTGAGACTTTACAGTCTCTGTAAAATAAAAATTTTTCGAGGTTTAGAACCTCAAGAATTATTTGTTACCAACAATAGCATGGCGCCTAACGAGCCCGGGGGTAGGCCCCTGGGGATCCACCCTTAGGCCTCTTTCGGTCAGGGGCGCTACTGGACCTCATCACTCTAGATGGGTGGTTGGCATCCTTTAGCACGAGGCGTCGGATCCTGACACTGACCGGTGTGCTAGGCAAAAGTCAGTACCTACGGGTTAAGACGGGATCCTCGGTCATGGTTAGCATGGCCTTTTCCAAATTATTGTAGCATGTTTCCCTTAAGGAAACTCAAAATTAAATAAATAATTTTTTATTTAATCACCTCCCCTTAAATGTTGAGATCCCCCCGATGCCTCTGGCCGCCGGCGGTCTTAGGCATCGGGGGGATTTCTTTTTTAATTCTTGAACGACCTTGACCCATATTCATGTGTGAATAAAATAAAATATTTTTGTTCCACATGTTATGTAGGTCAGTCATGACTTAGGCGGATTTTTGCCTGAGTTCTGGGACTGCTCAGGACTTAGAGCGAGATGCGGCTAAGTGTTGGCTGTCCAAACTGTGGTATAACCAAATTTTATTTTATGTTCACACATGAGTAAGGGTAGCAGGTATCCAAGAGTTAAAGTCCTAAGGGTAGGTGAAGCCCCCCCCCCTCGGCGCCTTTTTGACCTTGACCAAAAATTTTTTGCTCCGGACGAAAACTGCCCCCCCCCCCCGAAATTTTTTTTTTGAAAAATTTTTTGACCTTGACCAAAAATTTTTTGCTCCGGACGAAAACTGCGCGACCCCCCCCAAAAAATTTTTTTTTCGAAAATTTTTTGACCTTGACCAAAAAATTTTTTGCTCCGGACGAAAACTGCACCCGGGGGGGGGGAGGTGCCAAGCTAGTAGTGTGAAATTGTTACTTCCAGTACAAGTTAAAATAGTAGTGGTAAATTGTTACCACAAACACAAATTTGTGTCTTTAAACTTCTAATGTAACTTAACCCATTTAAATGTAGGTGCCAAGCCAGTAGTGTGAAATTGTTACTCCCAGTACAAGTTAAAATAGTAGTGGTAAATTGTTACCACAAACACAAATTTGTGTCTTCAAACTTCTAATTTAACTTAACCCATTTAAATGTAGGTGCCAAGCTAGTAGTGTGAAATTGTTACTCCCAGTACAAGTTAAAATAGTAGTGGTAAATTGTTACCACAAATTTGTGTATTCAAACTTCTAATTTAACTTTACCCATTTAAATGTAGGTGCCAAGCCAGTAGTGTGAAATTGTTACTCCCAGTACAAGTTAAAATAGTAGTGGTAAATTGTTACCACAAATTTGTGTATTCAAACTTCTAATTTAAATTAACCCATTTAAATGTAGGTGCCCAGCCAGTAGTGTGAAATTGTTACTCCCAGTACAAGTTAAAATAGTAGTGGTAAATTGTTACCACAAATTTGTGTCTTCAAACTTCTAATTTAACTTAACCCATTTAAATGTTGCTACTTAAAGGTAGCACCGTTTTGGTGCTACCTTTCATGTACTATTTTCTACATGTCCAATTTTGCTTTATGTTTTTTAAACAACACTTTTAATTACCGGTTTAATGTAAAACTATAAAATATGTTTATATATATATGAATTATTAACAAAACCTTAGTTTTAACATTAAATGTTATTAGGAAACTTCTAATTGAGATAAGCCATTTAAATGTTGCTACTTTTAGGTAGCACCGTTTTGGTGCTACCTATGGTGTACTATTTCACATGTCCAATTTTTGCTTTAGGCTTTTAAACAACACTTTCAACTACTGCTACCAGTCTACCACTGAGGTACCTATGAAGCGAGTTTGGTTCATCTTTTTTTTTCTCTAGTTGCTAAGGTGTTTAGGAATTAAAGGTTAGAATTACTTTTAAGGTTAAAAAAAAGCACATGGTGCGAAGAGAAAGTTCACTATTGTTTTAACATTAATGGTCATTAGAAAACTTCTAATTGAGCTTAACCCATTTAAATGTTGCTACTTTAAGGTAGCACCGTTTCGGTGCTACCTTTGGTGTACTATTTTTACATGTCACAAAATATATGGGCCTCTGCTTGACGCAGAGACAGGTACTTGGCCCCGTTTCTACCCATTATTAAGTGTACTGAGACTTTAGGTTTTAAACAACACTTTTAACTACTGGTTTAATGTAAAACTACGAAATATGTTTATATACATGAAATCTTAACAAAACCTTAGTTTTAATATTAAAGGTAATTTGGAAACTTCTAATTGAGCTTAAACCATTTAAATGTTGCGAATTAAAGGTAGCACCGTTTTGGTGCTACCTTTGGTGTACTATTTTTACATATCCAATTTTGCTTTAGGTTTTTAAACATCACTTTTAACTACCGGTTTAATGTAAAACTATGAAATATGTTTATATATATATGAATTCTTAACCAAACCTTAGTTTTAACATTAAACCGTATTTGGAAACTTCTAATTGCTCACTCAGAGACAAGTACTTGGCCCCGTTACTCTCCATCATTAAGTGTACTTAGGCTTTATGTTTTTAAACAAGACTTTTAACTACTGGTTTAATGTAAAACTACAAAATATGTTTATATACATGATAACTTAACAAAACCTTAGTTTTTAACATTAAAGGTAATTTGGAAACTTCCAATTGGGCTTAACCTATTTAAATGTTGCTAATTAAAGGTAGCACCGTTTTGGTGCTACCTTTGGTGTACTATTTATTCCTTGTCAATTTTGCTTAAAGTTTTTAAACAACACTTTTAACTAAGTGTTTAATGTTAAAGTACGAAATATGTTTATATATGAGCCTCTGCTGACTTGGAGACAAGTACTTGGCCCCCGTTCCTGTCCATCATTAAGTGTACTGAGGCTTTACGTTTTTAAACAAGACTTTTAACTACTAGTTTAATGTAAAACTACAAAATATGTTTATATATACATGATAACTTAACAAAACCTTAGTTTTTACATTGAAGGTAATTTGGGAACTTTTAATTGAGCTTAAAACATTTAAATGTTGCTAATTAAAGGTAGCACCGTTTTGGTGCTACCTTTGGTGTACTATTTCTTCCTTGTCAAATTTTGCTTAAAGTTTTTAAACAACACTTTTAACTACGGGTTTAATGTTAAAGTACAAAACAACACTTTTAACTACAGGTTTAATGTTAAAGTACAAAATATGTTTACATATGAGCCTCTGCTGACTGAGAGACAAGTACTTGGCACCGTTCCTGTCCATCATTAAGTGTATTTAGGCTTTACGTTTTTAAACAAGACTTTTAACTACTGGTTTAATGTAAAACTATGAAATATGTTTATATATGAGCCTACGCCTGACGCAGAGACAGGTATTTGGTCTTGTTCCTGTCCCTAATTAAGTGTACTGATTCTGTAGGTTTTTAAAAAACACTTTTAACTTCTGGTTTAATGTAAAAACTATGAAATATGTTTATATATAAATGATAACTTAACAAAACCTTAGTTTTAACATTAAAGGTAATTTGGAAACCTCCAATTGAGCTTAACCCATTTAAATGTTGCTACTTTTTAATGTAGCAACCGGTAGCACCGTTTTGATGCTATCTTTGGTGTACTATTTTTTTTTACATGTAAAATTTTGCTTTAGGTTTTTAAACAAAAATTTAAGTATTACGTTAAGGTCAAACTACCAAACATGTTTGTTATCTACATGAATTATTAACAAACTTTTAGTTTTAACTTTAATGATGATATAGGAATTTCTATTTATGTGTAAAGTTTAACATAATTAGTTTTGTATTTGATTTTATTATTGTTTGGAACACTTGTTATGTGTTGTAGTCAAGCAAGTCTTATTTTGGTATAAAAAATAATAATCTTTAGCACATGTATGTAAAGCTAATTTTTTAATTTCAATTTATTAAATGAAAATGAATGTGGTATTAATGTAAAATATATTAAAAATCAGTTTTAAAAAATCTACAGGAAATTGTCAACAAATTTAAAATGTATCATATTACTGTTAAATGTGCAGTATATCCCTTCATTTTGCATGCCCAGTTGCGCTTCATCATTTATGAAAGTGGTTTGTTGAGTGTGCCCTTATTATTGACATCCGTAAAAAAATTGTTTAAATTTAACATACAATTGTGTATGCGCAGTAGTACTTGTCTACTGCGCATGCGCAGAAGGTTTCCACCACTCTTTGTCGGGTATATAAGCAGGTGGGTTAACCATGCATTTCATTGTTTGGCGAACTTTTGCCAAGTGAACATCTTATTGACAACTTCGGTTATTCCGGATATTTAAAAGGTGTATGCTATTTTTCTTACATTTGACTTCAATATGTCTGAACTGCAGTGTTACATGTTTGATAGTAAACCTGTAGCTGTATTATTTGATCGTGAAAACAATCCATGGTTTAAGGCTAATGATGTATCAGAAATTCTAGAATATAAAAGACCGCGAAAAGCAATAAATGATCTAGTTAAGGAAAAATATAAAAAGTTATGTAAAGATATTGATGGAAACAGTTTAGTGCTACCCTCTAACTTTCAAAAAAGTACCGTATTCATCAATGAACCAGGTTTATATTCCTTAATTTTATCGTCCAAGATGAAATTAGCTAAGCGCTTTCAAGATTGGGTGTTTGAAGAAATACTACCATCAATTCGCAAGTATGGAGAGTATAAACTAAAAAGAGAAAACCTTAAGTTGACTCACTCCTTACGTAAAGCGTTGTCAAATAATCAAAAACTAATTGAAACGTTAATTGATCAAATACCTAAAGTTGCTGTTATACCTGATGATATGGATTTAAAACATATCTTTTGTGTATTGGAAAAGGACACATACTATGAAAAGTATGGAGTAATGGAGTACAAGTGCATTCGTACAGAGAGGAGACGATATAAAAGAGCACTGAAAAGAGCAAAGGAAGATGGTTTTGTACCAAGTTTTACAAGATATCCTGTACCAAACAGTATAAATATCTTTAATAAAGCTAAGGAGGTTATGAATACTTATGGTATGCATTACGAATGTTCTTTGAATAACATACTGACCCCCCATAATTTTGTAAATATTGTAAAAATTATTCTTAATGAATAAACTGTATGAATGTATGTATGAATGTGGGACTTATTAGATTGAGAAGTTAAGGTATTAACTTTAGCTACTTATTTGAAAAGTCTGGTGTGAATGAAGGTCACTGGCGCGGTTGACTAAAAGACCCGTAAACCGTGTGTGTGTGTGTGAATGTGTGTGAATGTGTGTGAATGTATGTGTGTGTGTGTGTGTGTGTGTGTGTGTGTGTGTGTGTGTGTGTGAATGTGTGTGTGAATGTGTGGAAAACGACGTACACCCACCTCCTCGCGGTGTTTTCTGGGTAACGCTAAGAGGTGTACAACAAATGTCTTGTAAACCACATGAATTAATCTATTTTTTTTTTTAATATACATTCATAGGTATATACAATAATAACATTTATTTAAATTAAACAAATTTAAAAGCATTTTAAATGCATACAATTTATAATTGTTGTCACAAAAACACCTCGTGCTTTACTAATAATAGATGAAAACGATATAATGTATGTATAAAATATGAGTTTTTTAATTAATGGAGCTAGAAAAAATAAAGATAGCATTAAATTAGTGTTACCAAAAAATTTGTTTATAGAACAATAAGTTTTTCTTCATAATTATAGGTTAATATTTAAAAAAATGTCGAACCTGATTCCCTTATACAAATAATGAATAACAATCGCAATAAACACTTATCTTTAAGATACAAATGTGGTTAGCACTGAATCAGTGGTACCTTTAAATAATGTGAAAAGCCTTATATTTGGAAAAAAATTATACATTTGCCTAAATAATACAATTTACATGTTTTCCTTCAAACTAACTTTTTAACACACCGATTTTGAACCATAAAAATGTTTTATATACTGGTTTTAAGATCTATATTTAGGTAGCACTAAATTAGAGCTACCATTAAGTTAATAAAATAGCTACATACATTTATAATTATATTTTATTATTTAATTATTAAATATATTTAATTTATTCAATATTTATTTCACTGACTCTTTACAGCACAAATAAGTATAAAAACACAAACTCTGAAACAAGTCAGTCATTTTAATTTTAATGTAAAATAATAAAAGCTCAAAACTTAATACTTTTTTTCAAAATTAAACAAAAGTAGCAACAAAATATCGGTGTTATCTTAAAATATTTATAGAAATTATAATATAGTATGGTTTTATTAATTTAAACTAAATTGAATTCATCCTTATTCTACACATAACGGTAAAACCATTCATTCTGAACCTTAATGCTTAGAACTCTGACATGTTGTTTTTCGAACTCTGACATATTGTCTTTATTTCAAGATACAGCTCAACCTTTCATTATAAATCTTGTTAATTTTTTAAATCTATCTTCTTATTTCTATAAGGGTTTTGTCTGTTACGTCCCTTTTTCTCTCGACCTGCTGAACCGATTTTTAAGATTGAGGCGTCATTTTAAAGCTTAGGATATACCGCAGTGACGAATTGTAATTAAAAAGGTCATATTGTTTCGGGCTTCGACCCTCCTGGCCTTTGATTTATTTCTAGAGGGCACTTAAAATGTTGACAAACTTTTATTACAAGTTCTTTAATGTGAATTGTAATTTAACAGCTGATTACCTTCAGATGAATTTTAAAAGCCGGATAGTAAACAAAAATAGATCTCCGTCACTTCATAATCAACATTTACGTACTGTAGGTGAGATTCACTCATACAGAATCATAAAACGCGCAATTTGCGCACGGGCCACCTCGTAATATAATAAAAATATAAAACACATGAACTTTTAACTAATTTACCAATAGGGAATACGCTATTACGGTGTTATTCATGATAAGACTTAAGCCCGGGACCATGATACTTTTTCATTTTGAGATCTCTAAAAGCCAAAAACACCGTTTGTTCAATTTGATATATATATGTATGTGTCCATAAACACGATAACTTTTGAATGGAACCTCTGATTTTGATGAAATTTAGTACAGGGGTGTAAGCCAGTATCTACTTAATTGAATTTGTGAAACATAATGATCGGATTATGGGAACGAGGTTTATAGGGTTTCTAAAGGGTTAAAATTGGGTTTTTGGCATTTTTTGAACCTCAATTTTTTTTAAAAATTCATGACTTTTAACTAAAACCATTCAAAAGAGCTTAAAACAACGAACAATTTAGTATTTTGAATTTTTACCTAACTTAAATGGTTATTCAGAAAATCCAAACACTATGTTTTACATGTTATTCTTATGGGAAATGAACAAAACCTTCTATCTTGCTTATTTATTGAAATATCTTGATAAACTTGGTATGTACATTAATTAGAAAGCGTTTAACTTATATCTGCTTATAAAATGCATATGGCGGCAAACCTACATACTCACCTCTATGGGTTTTATGGAAAAATTAAAAAACACCATAACCTGATAAAATTTGGTATGTACATTCACTAGGTAGGGTTTAACTTATATTAACAATGAAACCCATATGGCGGCAAACCTACATACTTTAAACCCCCATGGATTTTATGAGAAAATAGAAAATATACCAAAATTCCATTGGAAACTTGCTGAGTAAGCAGGTCTGCTGCGATGGGGGTATTATATTTATAGTTACATTAAGGTAGCATTATTTTGATGCCACCTTTACATAAAATATATTAATTCAATTATCTTATTGTTTTATTGTGTATTTACATTAAATTTAGTCTACATGTGGGAATTGAGACACCAATTTTTGGAAAATGAATGCATATAATCATGGGATATAGTCTTTATTCTGTAAACCCGGCTTACCCCTTAATTGTTTCCCCTTTAAATTTTCATTTTAAATTTAAAGTGGAAACACTTCTTTTTACAAACAAATTTGTGCTATTATCATTCACTTTTCTTTGTTTAAATTAAATGTAGTCCTTTTTTTACTCTACTTATAAAGCAGAAAAGATACTGGAACTTAAATCATATAGTTTTGGAACTTGAATCATTATTCCAAACATACAATTTAACTCTCCAATTGTAAATATAAGATGAGAAAAGCTAAAATTTCTATATTTATAGTTATAATTATAGGCATTTAGTCAAATGCCTATAACTCAATAATGGATTGACGGATTAGGACAAGCGATACATCATTGAAAAGGTCTATGTAAGACTAACATTTTAGTAAAAGAAGAATTTGGTTATCTTATTTTAGTCAAAAGTTATGCGAATTATTTCAAATAAATACCCCCTCTCCTTTCTTTCCCCCACCTCCCAGGTCAATAATCGATAACGGCTAGCTGTTACCCCTCTCATTAGTATACCATTATAAAAGTGGAGCGAGCGTTGTTCACTCCTTCATTCCGCTTCTACAAGCCACTCTTGTTGTTTTGTCTCTGCTGTTTACAATATTACTTGCTTCAAAATGCCTCCTCGTCTCAATGAAAATTTCAATTCCTCCGAAATTTCTAATGTTTTTGAACAACCTGAAGACACTTTAAATAACGACAGTGACAGTGAAGATGATGATGAAGATGATGATTATACCGTTGAAATTAATGAAGAACTCAAAGTTATAGCAATTGATCCAGAATCCCCATTTGATACAATAGATAAATTCATGTCTGAAGCTCATAAATGGTTGGACTCAGGATCTTACGTACGAATCGGCTCCTTTATATTGTATGATGATTGTAATTCTTTTCTTGTAACACCAAATGATAGAGACCGCATGCGGCAGTGGGCACAAACAATAAAGGAGTGCTACGAACAAGGTGTGGATGTTGGCGGCTATTTTACAGCACAAGTCGTTTAATAACCAAACTACCCTTCCCCCACCCTACCCCTTCCCAATCCTTATTCCTTCCCCCTCCCCATTTTTAGAACTCATAAATGGCAGGCTATGGACCTCCAGGTTTCTAGTCTGTACTTGCACCTTGCGCCGTCAAGATGCTTACCACTTTGTCTTTTATTTAAACAGGTCTTATAAGTTGTGAATTTGTCATTAATAAGCTTGCATTTGTAGGAGCTACATATACGGTTAAGAATGTCTCCTAGAGATACTTCTTTTGCGCAATTAATTAAAATTGTGAGACAACAAAACGTTACGTTAGTGCAAAAAGAAGTTGAAATAACTGATAAATTTCATGTTAAGACTAACGCAGCTCAAGAGAAAGTGAAATCAACCAAACTTGCTTCGTAGGTACCTCAGTGGTAGACTGATATATATATATATATATATATATATATATATATATATATATATATATATATATATATATATATATGAAATTGAACAAACGGTGTTTTTTTGGTATTTATTTGAAATAATTCGCATAACTTTTGACTAAAATAAGATAACCAAATTCTTCTTTTACTAAAATGTTAGTCTTACATAGACCTTTTCAATGATGTATCGCTTGTCCTAATCCGTCAATCCATTATTGAGTTATAGGCATTTGACTAAATGCCTATAATTATAACTATAAATATAGAAATTTTAGCTTTTCTCATCTTATATTTACAATTGGAGAGTTAAATTGTATGTTTGGAATAATGATTCAAGTTCCAAAACTATATGATTTAAGTTCCAGTATCTTTTCTGCTTTATAAGTAGAGTAAAAAAAGGACTACATTTAATTTAAACAAAGAAAAGTGAATGATAATAGCACAAATTTGTTTGTAAAAAGAAGTGTTTCCACTTTAAATTTAAAATGAAAATTTAAAGGGGAAACAATTAAGGGGTAAGCCGGGTTTACAGAATAAAGACTATATCCCATGATTATATGCATTCATTTTCCAAAAATTGGTGTCTCAATTCCCACATGTAGACTAAATTTAATGTAAATACACAATAAAACAATAAGATAATTGAATTAATATATTTTATGTAAAGGTGGCATCAAAATAATGCTACCTTAATGTAACTATAAATATAATACCCCCATCGCAGCAGACCTGCTTACTCAGCAAGTTTCCAATGGAATTTTGGTATATTTTCTATTTTCTCATAAAATCCATGGGGGTTTAAAGTATGTAGGTTTGCCGCCATATGGGTTTCATTGATAAATATAAGTTAAACCCTACCTAGTGAATGTACATACCAAATTTTATCAGGTTATGGTGTTTTTTAATTTTTCCATAAAACCCATAGAGGTGAGTATGTAGGTTTGCCGCCATATGCATTTTATAAGCAGATATAAGTTAAACGCTTTCTAATTAATGTACATACCAAGTTTATCAAGATATTTCAATAAATAAGCAAGATAGAAGGTTTTGTTCATTTCCCATAAGAATAACATGTAAAACATAGTGTTTGGATTTTCTGAATAACCATTTAAGTTAGGTAAAAATTCAAAATACTAAATTGTTCGTTGTTTTAAGCTCTTTTGAATGGTTTTAGTTAAAAGTCATGAATTTAAAAAAAAATTGAGGTTCAAAAAATGCCAAAAACCCAATTTTAACCCTTTAGAAACCCTATAAACCTCGTTCCCATAATCCGATCATTATGTTTCACAAATTCAATTAAGTAGATACTGGCTTACACCCCTGTACTAAATTTCATCAAAATCAGAGGTTCCATTCAAAAGTTATCGTGTTTATGGACACATACATATGTATATGAAATTGAACAAACGGTGTTTTTGGCTTTTAGAGATCTCAAAATGAAAAAGTATCATGGTCCCGGGCTTAGGTCTTATCATGAATAACACCGTAATAGCGTATTCCCTATTGGTAAATTAGTTAAAAGTTCATGTGTTTTATATTTTTATTATATTACGAGGTGGCCCGTGCGCAAATTGCGCATTTTTTGATTCTGTATGAGTGATACTCACCTATAGTACGTAAATGTTGATTATGAAGTGACAGAGATCTATTTTTGTTTACTATCTGGCTTTTAAAATTCATCTGAAGATAATTAGCTGTTAAATTATAATTCACATTAAAGAACTTGCAATAAAAGTTGGTCAGCATTTTAAAGCGCCCTCTAGACATAAATCAAAGGCCAGGAGGGTCGAAGCCCGAAACAATATGACCTTTTTAATTACAATTCGTCACTGCGGTATATCCTAAGCTTTAAAATGACGCCTCAATCTTAAAAATCGGTTCAGCAGGTCGAGAGAAAAAGGGACGTAACAGACAAAACCCTTATAGAAATAAGAAGATAGATTTAAAAAATTAACAAGATTTATAATGAAAGGTTGAGCTGTATCTTGAAATAAATACAATATGTCAGAGTTCGAAAAACAACATGTCAGAGTTCTAAGCATTAAGGTTCAGAATGAATGGTTTTACCGTTATGTGTAGAATAAGGATGAATTCAATTTAGTTTAAATTAATAAAACCATACTATATTATAATTTCTATAAATATTTCAAGATAACACCGATATTTTGTTGCTACTTTTGTTTAATTTTGAAAAAAAGTATTAAGTTTTGAGCTTTTATTATTTTACATTAAAATTAAAATGACTGACTTGTTTCAGATTTTGTGTTTTTATACTTATTTGTGCTGTAAAGAGTCAGTGAAATAAATATTGAATAAATTAAATATATTTAATAATTAAATAATAAAATATAATTATAAATGTATGTAGCTATTTTATTAACTTAATGGTAGCTCTAATTTAGTGCTACCTAAATATAGATCTTAAAACCAGTATATAAAACATTTTTATGGTTCAAAATCGGTGTGTTAAAAAGTTAGTTTGAAGGAAAACATGTAAATTGTATTATTTAGGTAAATGTATAATTTTTTTCCAAATATAAGGCTTTTCACATTATTTAAAGGTACCACTGATTCAGTGCTAACCACATTTGTATCTTAAAGATAAGTGTTTATTGCGATTGTTATTCATTATTTGTATAAGGGAATCAGGTTCGACATTTTTTTAAATATTAACCTATAATTATGAAGAAAAACTTATTGTTCTATAAACAAATTTTATGGTAACACTAATTTAATGCTATCTTTATTTTTTCTAGCTCCATTAATTAAAAAACTCATATTTTATACATACATTATATCGTTTTCATCTATTATTAGTAAAGCACGAGGTGTTTTTGTGACAACAATTATAAATTGTATGCATTTAAAATGCTTTTAAATTTGTTTAATTTAAATAAATGTTATTATTGTATATACCTATGAATGTATATTAAAAAAAAAAAAAAATAGATTAATTCATGTGGTTTACAAGACATTTGTTGTACACCTCTTAGCGTTACCCAGAAAACACCGCGAGGAGGTGGGTGTACGTCGTTTTCCACACATTCACACACACATTCACACACACACACACACACACACACACACACACACACACACACACACACACACATTCACACACATTCACACACATTCACACACACACACACGTTTTACGGGTCTTTTAGTCAACCGCGCCAGTGACCTTCATTCACACCAGACTTTTCAAATAAGTAGCTAAAGTTAATACCTTAACTTCTCAATCTAATAAGTCCCACATTCATACATACATTCATACAGTTTATTCATTAAGAATAATTTTTACAATATTTACAAAATTATGGGGGGTCAGTATGTTATTCAAAGAACATTCGTAATGCATACCATAAGTATTCATAACCTCCTTAGCTTTATTAAAGATATTTATACTGTTTGGTACAGGATATCTTGTAAAACTTGGTACAAAACCATCTTCCTTTGCTCTTTTCAGTGCTCTTTTATATCGTCTCCTCTCTGTACGAATGCACTTGTACTCCATTACTCCATACTTTTCATAGTATGTGTCCTTTTCCAATACACAAAAGATATGTTTTAAATCCATATCATCAGGTATAACAGCAACTTTAGGTATTTGATCAATTAACGTTTCAATTAGTTTTTGATTATTTGACAACGCTTTACGTAAGGAGTGAGTCAACTTAAGGTTTTCTCTTTTTAGTTTATACTCTCCATACTTGCGAATTGATGGTAGTATTTCTTCAAACACCCAATCTTGAAAGCGCTTAGCTAATTTCATCTTGGACGATAAAATTAAGGAATATAAACCTGGTTCATTGATGAATACGGTACTTTTTTGAAAGTTAGAGGGTAGCACTAAACTGTTTCCATCAATATCTTTACATAACTTTTTATATTTTTCCTTAACTAGATCATTTATTGCTTTTCGCGGTCTTTTATATTCTAGAATTTCTGATACATCATTAGCCTTAAACCATGGATTGTTTTCACGATCAAATAATACAGCTACAGGTTTACTATCAAACATGTAACACTGCAGTTCAGACATATTGAAGTCAAATGTAAGAAAAATAGCATACACCTTTTAAATATCCGGAATAACCGAAGTTGTCAATAAGATGTTCACTTGGCAAAAGTTCGCCAAACAATGAAATGCATGGTTAACCCACCTGCTTATATACCCGACAAAGAGTGGTGGAAACCTTCTGCGCATGCGCAGTAGACAAGTACTACTGCGCATACACAATTGTATGTTAAATTTAAACAATTTTTTTACGGATGTCAATAATAAGGGCACACTCAACAAACCACTTTCATAAATGATGAAGCGCAACTGGGCATGCAAAATGAAGGGATATACTGCACATTTAACAGTAATATGATACATTTTAAATTGTTGACAATTTCCTGTAGATTTTTTAAAACTGATTTTTAATATATTTTACATTAATACCACATTCATTTTCATTTAATAAATTGAAATTAAAAAATTAGCTTTACATACATGTGCTAAAGATTATTATTTTTTATACCAAAATAAGACTTGCTTGACTACAACACATAACAAGTGTTCCAAACAATAATAAAATCAAATACAAAACTAATTATGTTAAACTTTACACATAAATAGAAATTCCTATATCATCATTAAAGTTAAAACTAAAAGTTTGTTAATAATTCATGTAGATAACAAACATGTTTGGTAGTTTGACCTTAACGTAATACTTAAATTTTTGTTTAAAAACCTAAAGCAAAATTTTACATGTAAAAAAAAAATAGTACACCAAAGATAGCATCAAAACGGTGCTACCGGTTGCTACATTAAAAAGTAGCAACATTTAAATGGGTTAAGCTCAATTGGAGGTTTCCAAATTACCTTTAATGTTAAAACTAAGGTTTTGTTAAGTTATCATTTATATATAAACATATTTCATAGTTTTTACATTAAACCAGAAGTTAAAAGTGTTTTTTAAAAACCTACAGCCTCAGTACACTTAATTAGGGACAGGAACAAGACCAAATACCTGTCTCTGCGTCAGGCGTAGGCTCATATATAAACATATTTCATAGTTTTACATTAAACCAGTAGTTAAAAGTCTTGTTTAAAAACGTAAAGCCTAAATACACTTAATGATGGACAGGAACGGTGCCAAGTACTTGTCTCTCAGTCAGCAGAGGCTCATATGTAAACATATTTTGTACTTTAACATTAAACCTGTAGTTAAAAGTGTTGTTTTGTACTTTAACATTAAACCCGTAGTTAAAAGTGTTGTTTAAAAACTTTAAGCAAAATTTGACAAGGAAGAAATAGTACACCAAAGGTAGCACCAAAACGGTGCTACCTTTAATTAGCAACATTTAAATGTTTTAAGCTCAATTAAAAGTTCCCAAATTACCTTCAATGTAAAAACTAAGGTTTTGTTAAGTTATCATGTATATATAAACATATTTTGTAGTTTTACATTAAACTAGTAGTTAAAAGTCTTGTTTAAAAACGTAAAGCCTCAGTACACTTAATGATGGACAGGAACGGGGGCCAAGTACTTGTCTCCAAGTCAGCAGAGGCTCATATATAAACATATTTCGTACTTTAACATTAAACACTTAGTTAAAAGTGTTGTTTAAAAACTTTAAGCAAAATTGACAAGGAATAAATAGTACACCAAAGGTAGCACCAAAACGGTGCTACCTTTAATTAGCAACATTTAAATAGGTTAAGCAACATTTAAATAGGTTAAGCCCAATTGGAAGTTTCCAAATTACCTTTAATGTTAAAAACTAAGGTTTTGTTAAGTTATCATGTATATAAACATATTTTGTAGTTTTACATTAAACCAGTAGTTAAAAGTCTTGTTTAAAAACATAAAGCCTAAGTACACTTAATGATGGAGAGTAACGGGGCCAAGTACTTGTCTCTGAGTGAGCAATTAGAAGTTTCCAAATACGGTTTAATGTTAAAACTAAGGTTTGGTTAAGAATTCATATATATATAAACATATTTCATAGTTTTACATTAAACCGGTAGTTAAAAGTGATGTTTAAAAACCTAAAGCAAAATTGGATATGTAAAAATAGTACACCAAAGGTAGCACCAAAACGGTGCTACCTTTAATTCGCAACATTTAAATGGTTTAAGCTCAATTAGAAGTTTCCAAATTACCTTTAATATTAAAACTAAGGTTTTGTTAAGATTTCATGTATATAAACATATTTCGTAGTTTTACATTAAACCAGTAGTTAAAAGTGTTGTTTAAAACCTAAAGTCTCAGTACACTTAATAATGGGTAGAAACGGGGCCAAGTACCTGTCTCTGCGTCAAGCAGAGGCCCATATATTTTGTGACATGTAAAAATAGTACACCAAAGGTAGCACCGAAACGGTGCTACCTTAAAGTAGCAACATTTAAATGGGTTAAGCTCAATTAGAAGTTTTCTAATGACCATTAATGTTAAAACAATAGTGAACTTTCTCTTCGCACCATGTGCTTTTTTTAACCTTAAAAGTAATTCTAACCTTTAATTCCTAAACACCTTAGCAACTAGAGAAAAAAAAAGATGAACCAAACTCGCTTCATAGGTACCTCAGTGGTAGACTGGTAGCAGTAGTTGAAAGTGTTGTTTAAAAGCCTAAAGCAAAAATTGGACATGTGAAATAGTACACCATAGGTAGCACCAAAACGGTGCTACCTAAAAGTAGCAACATTTAAATGGCTTATCTCAATTAGAAGTTTCCTAATAACATTTAATGTTAAAACTAAGGTTTTGTTAATAATTCATATATATATAAACATATTTTATAGTTTTACATTAAACCGGTAATTAAAAGTGTTGTTTAAAAAACATAAAGCAAAATTGGACATGTAGAAAATAGTACATGAAAGGTAGCACCAAAACGGTGCTACCTTTAAGTAGCAACATTTAAATGGGTTAAGTTAAATTAGAAGTTTGAAGACACAAATTTGTGGTAACAATTTACCACTACTATTTTAACTTGTACTGGGAGTAACAATTTCACACTACTGGCTGGGCACCTACATTTAAATGGGTTAATTTAAATTAGAAGTTTGAATACACAAATTTGTGGTAACAATTTACCACTACTATTTTAACTTGTACTGGGAGTAACAATTTCACACTACTGGCTTGGCACCTACATTTAAATGGGTAAAGTTAAATTAGAAGTTTGAATACACAAATTTGTGGTAACAATTTACCACTACTATTTTAACTTGTACTGGGAGTAACAATTTCACACTACTGGCTTGGCACCTACATTTAAATGGGTAAAGTTAAATTAGAAGTTTGAATACACAAATTTGTGGTAACAATTTACCACTACTATTTTAACTTGTACTGGGAGTAACAATTTCACACTACTAGCTTGGCACCTACATTTAAATGGGTTAAGTTAAATTAGAAGTTTGAAGACACAAATTTGTGTTTGTGGTAACAATTTACCACTACTATTTTAACTTGTACTGGAAGTAACAATTTCACACTACTAGCTTGGCACCTCCCCCCCCCCCGGGTGCAGTTTTCGTCCGGAGCAAAAAATTTTTTGGTCAAGGTCAAAAAATTTTCGAAAAAAAAATTTTGGGGGGGGGGGCCGCAGTTTTCGTCCGGAGCAAAAAATTTTTGGTCAAGGTCAAAAAATTTAAAAAAAAAAAAATTCGGGGGGGGGGGCAGTTTTCGTCCGGAGCAAAAAATTTTTGGTCAAGGTCAAAAAGGCGCCGAGGGGGGGGGGCTTCACCTACCCTTAGGACTTTAACTCTTGGATACCTGCTACCCTTACTCATGTGTGAACATAAAATAAAATTTGGTTATACCACAGTTTGGACAGCCAACACTTAGCCGCATCTCGCTCTAAGTCCTGAGCAGTCCCAGAACTCAGGCAAAAATCCGCCTAAGTCATGACTGACCTACATAACATGTGGAACAAAAATATTTTATTTTATTCACACATGAATATGGGTCAAGGTCGTTCAAGAATTAAAAAAGAAATCCCCCCGATGCCTAAGACCGCCGGCGGCCAGAGGCATCGGGGGGATCTCAACATTTAAGGGGAGGTGATTAAATAAAAAATTATTTATTTAATTTTGAGTTTCCTTAAGGGAAACATGCTACAATAATTTGGAAAAGGCCATGCTAACCATGACCGAGGATCCCGTCTTAACCCGTAGGTACTGACTTTTGCCTAGCACACCGGTCAGTGTCAGGATCCGACGCCTCGTGCTAAAGGATGCCAACCACCCATCTAGAGTGATGAGGTCCAGTAGCGCCCCTGACCGAAAGAGGCCTAAGGGTGGATCCCCAGGGGCCTACCCCCGGGCTCGTTAGGCGCCATGCTATTGTTGGTAACAAATAATTCTTGAGGTTCTAAACCTCGAAAAATTTTTATTTTACAGAGACTGTAAAGTCTCAAAAAGCCTAACACTTTAACTGCCAATTTACGGAGGAGTACCTCCAAGATACGAATTTAGAAAAATTTCAACTTGGGGACAACCTGTGAAGATTAGTACAAAATAATATTTTTCAACACACAACACTTAGACTAAATAAATCCAACACCAAGACCTAGCAGAAGCAGCAAGCGCAAAATAAAATATTTCTTAACACTACACATGCCATGCCTTAGACTAAAAGAATTCCCAATATAATGCGGCGCCAACATTACATAGCGAATCCTGTAGGGCAGAGCTTCAACCACTCAGCTGAAATGTTTGAAAGCAACTGCGAAGAAGCTAAGCCTCAGAGAATCGAAGCTGGGCCGGTCAGGAGTGGTGGAACCGGACCTGGTTACGTAAACAGCCAGACCTCGACACGTACTTGTTTGCGGCATTGGACAATCTCCAAGAGCCACACCTGAATACATTACTAACCGGATCTCATTATACAACACGTGTCAAGGTATGGCAACGCCTCGGGCTATGCCACCTCCTCCTCCCCCGGGGGGGGGGGGGCTCACTTCTCATCCGGAGCCGAGGGGGGGGGAGGGGGAGGGGTCTTGGGACTTAGAATATTTTCAGTCCAAGTCAGGTGTACTATAGAATAATATTTTAGCTTGCCGGATTCAGCACAGCCGGCAGAGACGGTTACATAATGCTTATATAACAGACTGGTTTCTTGGCAAACTGGCTAAATGTAGCTCAACAGAAGGTAAGTCAGTTTATTGCAAGCCAACAAACACGCCACACCTCGCCGCCGCGGGACTTTTCTGTGAGTAAATTATTATTTTTCCTTCTTATTAAACTTAGCAAAACAGAACCTAGCCTGTTTTGCACAAAATTAATTTTTGTTACACTACTACACTTACGTTTTACTTAACATATTATTTTCCACTCCTTATTTAATATTTTATTCCTTACTTGTTAAGACTTAGAAACTGAAATGTTGGAAGACTGTTTGATACAAAATTAATTTTTATTTAGCTATACAGGTCTCCTAATATTTTCATACACTTGTATTTTGCAGGTGTGGCTAAATATTTTTCGCTCACAATTTAATTTTATTCCACACAAGTGGATTTTGAACTTTACTACAAAACTGATCCATACCCGTCTCCTAGAAAATTATTTTTCATTTGGCTCTACCTCTTTTAGTCTTACATTAAATATTTCTTGGAGTTAAATTTTACACAAGTCTCTCGGTTAATTTTTCTGCACAGTACGTGTTACTCCTTGGACAGTTCCCAGCAAACTGTTTCTACACTTGTCAACAACAGTCTGCATTACCCCCTCCACTACTCATTCCCCCACTATAGCCCTGTTCCCCCACTACTTCCAGCTAAGGTACAACACTGGACTAAGTGTTTCAGTTTTATCCAAACCTTACTGTGAGACACATCTATGGCTGAAACTTTGCGAGAAAAATTATTAAGAGTGAAATTTTTGCTGGCCAAGCAAAATAATTCTGTTAAGGTGTCCAAGACTTCCACTTTAACAAAAATGAAACGTTGCTTCAAAAATAATCCAAAATTTTACTCAAGGGACACAAATATCACTATGGATGATAAAATGTTTCAGAAACTTTTAGACAAGCTAACTTTTGCCAGTAAGGTTACGTTCTTGACTCCAATTCCCGACCAAGTTCCAACATCACCTGAGAAAGAATAAAAAATAAATATTTCTCAGGAAATATTTCCAATCCGAGTTACGGAGGTCCGGTAAAAGACCGGCTGGGACGAGTTGTTTGTAAAAAAATAAATTTTTCTTCCTTCTGACCACTTTACCCCCACCACCTCCTTATCCCCACCACTGAGCCGGGTACCTGGGATACCGTCTGTGTACAAGTCAGTACGTCTTCGGACGCGGTGCTGTTCGGATCGCGTGTCGTTTGTCGCACTGTCGGGTGTTTGAAGAAATTATTCTTCGGCTCTCAGTCTCTCGGTGGGTAAGTAAAATAAAAAAATTATTTTTTTTTAAGTGGGGCTCTGGGACGGGTCAATGACCCCTGACGGATATATTAGGTCAAGAGTCTGATCGCTAGGGAATAAAAAAAATTTTTTTGCACTTTTGTGATTCCTCGAGAAATTTCAATTTCTCACCAAAATTTGAGGAATCGCAAAAGTGCAAAAAAAATTTTTTTTTCTATTCTTGCGTGACCTTGACCTAATTAACGTCAGTGACGTCATCATGATGACGTCAGCGGTAATGACGTCACCATGACGTCATAGGTGTGACGTCATGTGACGTCATATTACGTCATTAGTGACGTCATTCGTGACGTCATTGATGACGTCATCACTGCTGACGTCATCGTGATGACGTCACGTCCCAGACCCTACAATTTTACACTACTATTATATTTTAAATTATACGTTTGGAAGCAGAAATATATAAAGCGTGGTAAAATTACACGCATTGTTATCAGCTGATGGTGACAAGACGGATCGTCCCAGGAGGGAGATCAACCAACATCAGTCCTGCTACTGATCCATTAACTGGTGATGCTGACGAAGAAACAGTTATCAGTAGCCACAGCTGACGAGGGCATTGTTATCAGATGATGGTGACAAGACGGATCGTCCCCGAAGGGTGATTTACCAACATCAGTCCTGCTACTGATCCATTAACTGGTGATGCTGACGAAGAAACAGTTATCAGTAGCCACTGCTGACGCGGGCATTGTTATCAGCTGATGGTGACAAGACGGATCGTCCCAGGAGGGTGATCAAACAATATCAGTCCTGCTACTGATCCATTAACTGTTGATGCTGACGAAGAAACAGTTATCAGTAGCCACCGCTGACGTGGGCATTGTTATCAGTTGATGTTGACAAGGTGGATCGTCCCAGGAGGGAGATCAACCAACATCAGTCCTGCTACTGATCCATTAACTGGTAATGCAGACAAAGAAACAGTTATCAGTAGCCACCGCTGACGTGGGAATTGTTATCAGTTGATGTTGACAAGGTGGATCGTCCCAGGGGGGAGATCAACCAACATCAGTCCAGCTACTGATCCATTAACTGGTGATGCTGACGAAGAAGAAGTTATCAGTAGCCACCGCTGACGCGGGCATTGTTATCAGTTGATGTTGACAAGGTGGATCGTCCCAGGAGGGAGATCAACCAACATCAGTCCAGATACTGATCCATTAACTGGTGATGCTGACGAAGAAACAGTTATCAGTAGCCACCGCTGACGTGGGCATTGTTATCAGTTGATTTTGACAAGGTGGATCGTCCCAGGAGGGAGATCAACCAACATCAGTCCAGCTACTGATCCATTAACTGGTAATGGTGACGAAGAAACAGTTATCAGTAGCCACCGCTGACGTGGGCATTGTTATCAGTTGATTTTGACAAGGTGGATCGTCCCAGGAGGGAGATCAACCAACATCAGTCCTGCTACTGATCCATTAACTGGTAATGCAGACGAAGAAACAGTTATCAGTAGCCACCGCTGACGTGGGCATTGTTATCAGTTGATGTTGACAAGGTGGATCGTCCCAGGAGGGAGATCAACCAACATCAGTCCTGCTACTGATCCATTAACTGGTGATGCTGACGAAGAAGAAGTTATCAGTAGCCACCGCTGACGCGGGCATTGTTATCAGCTGATGGTGACAAGACGGATCGTCCCCGAATTGTGATTTACCAACATCAGTCCTGCTACTGATCCATTAATTGGTAATGCAGACGAAGAAACAGTTATCAGTAGCCACCGCTGACGTGGGAATTGTTATCAGTTGATGTTGACATGGTGGATCGTCCCAGGAGGGAGATCAACCAACATCAGTCCAGCTACTGATCCATTAACTGGTGATGCTGACGAAGAAGAAGTTATCAGTAGCCACCGCTGACGCGGGCATTGTTATCAGCTGATGGTGACAAGATGGATCGTCCCAGGAGGGTGATCAACCAACATCAGTCCTGCTACTGATCCATTAACTGTTGATGCTGACGAAGAAACAGTTATCAGTAGCCACCGCTGACGTGGGCACTGTTATCAGCTGATGGTGACAACCCGGATCGTCCCAAGAGGGTGATCAACCAACATCAGTCCTGCTACTGATCCATTAACTGTTGATGCTGACGAAGAAACAGTTATCAGTAGCCACCGCTGACGTGGGCACTGTTATCAGCTGATGGTGACAACCCGGATCGTCCCAGGAGGGTGATCAACCAACATCAGTCCTGCTACTGATCCATTAACTGTTGATGCTGACGAAGAAACAGTTATCAGTAGCCACAGCTGACGTGGGCATTGTTTTAAGTTGATAGTGACAAGACGGATGGTCCCAGGAGGGAGATCAACCAACTACAGTCCTGCTACTGATCCATTAACTGGTAATGCTGACGAAGAAACAGTTATCAGTAGCCACCGCTGACGTGGGAATTGTTATCAGTTGATGTTTACAAGATGGATCGTCCCAGGAGGAAGATCAACCAACATCAGTCCAGCTACTGATCCTTTAACTGGTAATGCAGACGAAGAAACAGTTATCAGTAGCCACCGCTGACGTGGGAATTGTTATCAGTTGATGTTGACATGGTGGATCGTCCCAGGAGGGAGATCAACCAACATCAGTCCAGCTACTGATCCATTAACTGGTGATGCTGACGAAGAAGAAGTTATCAGTAGCCACCGCTGACGCGGGCATTGTTATCAGCTGATGGTGACAAGACGGATCGTTCCAGGAGGGTGATCAACCAACATCAGTCCTGCTACTGATCTATTAACTGGTGATGCTGACGAAGAAACAGTTATCAGTAGCCACTGCTGACGCGGGCATTGTTATCAGCTGATGGTGACAAGACGGATCGTCCCAGGAGGGTGATCAACCAACATCAGTCCTGCTACTGATCCATTAACTGTTGATGCTGACGAAGAAACAGTTATCAGTAGCCACCGCTGACGTGGGCATTGTTATCAGTTGAAGGTGACAAGACGGATCATCCCAGGAGGGAGATCAACCAACTTCATTCCTGCTACTGATCCATTAACTGTTGATGCTGACGAAGAAACAGTTATCAGTAGCCACCGCTGACGTGGGAATTGTTATCAGCTGATGGTGACAAGACGGATCGTCCCAGGAGGGAGATCAACCAACTACAGTCCTGCTACTGATCCATTAACTGGTAATGCTGACGAAGAAACAGTTATCAGTAGCTACCGCTGACGTGGGAATTGTTATCAGTTGATGTTGACAAGATGGATCGTCCCAGGAGGGAGATCAACCAACATCTGTCCAGCTACTTATCCATTAACTGGTAATGCTGACGAAGAAACAGTTATCAGTAGCCACCGCTGACGTGGGAATTGTTATCAGTTGATGTTGACAAGATGGATCGTCCCAGGAGGGAGATCAACCAACATCAGTCCAGCTACTGATCCATTAACTGGTAATGGTGACGAAGAAACAGTTATCAGTAGCCACCGCTGACGTGGGAATTGTTATCAGCTGATGGTGACAAGACGGATCGTCCCAGGAGGGAGATCAACCAACATCAGTCCAGCTACTGATCCATTAACTGGTAATGGTGACGAAAGAGCAGTTATCAGTAGCCACCGATGACGCGGGCATTGTTATCAGCTGATGGTGACAACACGGATCGTCCCAGGAGGTTGATAAACCAACATCAGTCCTGCTACTGATCCATTAACTGGTAATGGTGACGAAAGAGCAGTTATCAGTAGCCACCGATGACGCGGGCATTGTTATCAGCTGATGGTGACAACACGGATCGTCCCAGGATCGTGATAAACCAGCATCAGTCCTGCTACTGATCCATTAACTGGTAATGGTGACGAAAGAGCAGTTATCGGTAGCCACCGATGACGCGGGCACTGTTATCAGCTAATGGTGACAACACGGATCGTCCCAGGAGGGTGATAAACCAACATCAGTCCTGCTACTGATATATTAACTGGTAATGCTGACGAAGAAACAGTTATCGGTAGTCACCGCTGATGCGGGCATTGTTTTCAGTTGATAGTGACAAGGCGGATGGTCCCAGGAGGGTGATCGACCAACTACAGTCCTGCTACTGATTCATTAACTGGTAATGCTGACGAAGAAACAGTTATCGGTAGTCACCGCTGATGCGGGCATTGTTTTCAGTTGATAGTGACAAGGCGGATGGTCCCAGGAGGGAGATCAACCAACTACAGTCCTGCTACTGATTCATTAACTTTTAATGCTGACGAAGAAACTGTTATCGGTAGTCACCGCTGATGCGGGCATTGTTTTCAGTTGATAGTGACAAGACGGATGGTCCCAGGAGGGAGATCAGCCAACTACAGTCCTGCTACTGATTCATTAACTTTTAATGGTGACGAAGAAACAGTTATCAGTAGCCACCGCTGTCGCGGGCCCTGTTATCAGCTGATGGTCGTTTGCGAACTCAATTAAGTAAATGCTGAATACCACCCCTGTAGCAAATTTTATCAAAATCAGAGGTTCAGTTCAAAAGTTATCGTGTTCAATGACATATACATATATACATATATAATGTATATATACATATATATCAGTTTGAATGAACGATGTTTTTGGCTTTGGGGGACCTAAAAACGAAAAAGTAACATGGTAGCGGGCTTAGGTCTTACCGTAGTTACTACCGTAAGATCGTATTCCCTATGGGGAAATTCGCTAAAACTCCAATATTTAAATAGCCCACGAGTCCAAACGATTCATCGGAGAGTAACAAATAGGAGTGCATTTTGTAGCAAATTTTGTGTACTTTAATTTTAATAATATACATTATTTACGAATAGTTAATAATTCTTGAGTTATAAGCCAAAAATTACAAAAAGGACCAATTTTTTTACACGATTTGGAAGAATAAAAGATTTAATGAGAGAGTATTCGCACATGTGAATGAGCGGAGCGAACAAGGATTGTCTGAGAAAGGACACTCTTAGTAATTATACTGAGCATAAGCTGGAACCTGCAGTACTTATTTTAAAAAATTCAAATATAATTTAGCGTTTACCGTAAGATTCTTCGTATGTTGCAAGAACTCTCTAATGTTAATCAAATAACACCACATGGTTACAGTTTTCAGCTATTTATTTAATGTTATTACTCAAAGTACCTGTTGACCGAGTATTAGTTAGGTAATCTTATGCAAATGTTTGCAATAATAATTCATTCACAGATCCCAGTAATATTAGTGGTAATTAGCCGTCTGTACATGTGGATAAGGCTGTATAATCCAAAGTTCAAACAAGTGTGTTTCTTTTCACCGGGATGTTTTAATATATGCCTTATAGTGCTGCATCCTGGCATTAATTTTCACAATAGTTATCCGCTGTTTTTACTAATATTGAACAATATTTAGTTTGTATAATATATGCACGTCAACATATAAATATTGTTTAAGGTTTTTACTTTATTTTTATTGGTCTAAAAACATAATCATCAGTATAAAATACGATTGAAACCCGATAAATTACACTAAAAATGAAAAATATGAAAATATGCAAAATGTATGTTTTAAACTGCCCAACTTTTAACATGGTGTTTATGATTACCCGTTTTTATTTACTAAACATATGTTATATGTAAACAGAATAAAACTATACATTGAATAGTAAAAATTTTGTGATATAATTAAAATTATACATTTTTATCTTCCAAAATGAATGTATTGCGTTATCTTTTTAAAATTTGTATACTTCTCGAGATTATAAATTCGGTTTTAAGTAATTGTGAATACAAACCGTGTGGTAAGGAGCAACACACAATGTGTATTTATCCGGCAACTCTGGACAAATCGCAAAAAAATTGTGCTGGAGAAGGCGCGAAGGCGGGACTAACTAACGAGTATAGGAAAGTTATCCTTCACTCTCACAACGTTTACCGACAACTAGTAGCCCAAGGGAGGCAAAAGGGACAACCAGCAGCGGCGAACATGATGAAGATGGATTGGTGTCCAGAGGCCGAGAAAATCGCCCAGAGATTTATAAATGCGTGTCTTAGTCAAGCCCACGACCACTGTCGCAACTTAAAGGATGGAACATATTGTGGTCAAAATTCAGCAAGCTTTTGGGGAAGCCTAGACAATAGAACGTCAATGTTGGAAGGAAGGGTAGAAGATTGGTACAGCGAAGTAAAAGATTTTAAACATTTGGAAAATATAGACAAATTTACCGGTGCTGGTGGGCCAGAGGTCACAGGGCACTACACACAGCTGGTGTGGGCCGAAAGTGATAGACTTGGCTGCGGATACAGAGAAGATAGTAAAGATGATACTGGGTCTCAATGGGCGACTCTTACATGTAACTATGCTGTAGGAGGAAACGTGAAAGGAAGGCCGATGTACATGAGAGGGAAACCATGTAGTAAGTGTCCGAAGGGCGCGCATTGCAGTGGACAATATAAAGGACTGTGCACTCGAGACTCCCACGACAAGCCCAATGGTGGCGGCTCTCTCATCGCAACCGAGTCGCGAGGACGTGCTCTTGTAAAAACAGTTATTTTTGTAGTAATTTGTTTATACACACATAGTCTTGAAATCTATTTTATTTAGTTCATTTATAAATTCCAAAAAGCTTATATATTTACATAAAATTTTACTTTTATAGCCTAAAGATCAGTTCCAATTAATTATGAAAAAAACTTTGTATAACTCATGGTGTGTTATATTGACAATATGACAATAGATATCGTTATTAAAGATGGTTGGCAGATACAGTGAAGTTACATTTAGACGCAAAATGATTCTTTTTGGTCCTTAATAAATTTTAAAAGTACCGTATCGAAATTTAGAAATCCACTTTCAAGTAATGTGTTATACTTCAAATAAATGATAGTATATTTACAAAGTCACCGATAGTTGGTTTTGGACTGGCCCAGATAATAGACATAATTAAACCTAATTATATACTACTTATTACACACGTAATTTGCTTAAAGAATTCATAAAAGTCCTATAATGGGGACCTTTTTTTTAGAAATGCTCTGTATTTTACAGCAAGCTTCATGGCAATGTTCATGACAACTAAAATTCTAATGTGTTTGACTATAAGACGATTGAGTTGTCATTTGTCACTAGGCTATCAATGACTAGCTAATTGTGTATTTTCCACTACAACGGTGATAAATTTAAAAATATAAATCGTCAAATACAGGTATGCCGTTAGAGAGGTCATAAAAACTAACAAACACCTTTCAGCTACCTTGAAATAAAGGGCTGGAAATAATTCAAACTGCATTTCCATAATAATTCCATTAACCCAAAGCCAGCAATACCTTTAAGAACTTTCTGATGTAACCCTTACTACACGTTATATAATTTAATTTGATATATTCATTTCGAAGATCGGTTCTGTGTTTAATGAAAACCTATGTAGTTAGGAGCAATGAACATTGGCAATAAAACAGGTGGGTGAAGGTGAAGAAAAATAAATGAATTTAACACGAGAAAGCCAAATGAGAAAAGATCAGCTGGCTTATTGGAAGACTTTTGACCTTGACACGACTATTCTATTTCCTCCGACTGTAGTTTAAACCGTGTATTAATGTATAGGATGATATGATACATACATACCTGCTTACATTCCTTACTCTTACATTGCTTACACTCACTCAATGGTACTTATTTTAAGGTGAATTTGACTGAAGGGTAAATCAGTGAGTGTAATGAAGCTTATAAGTACAAATATTACATATAATGATATTAGTACAAAGTGGTTTTACTATCCAAAAATATACAGCGTTACATTTTTCTATTCATTGGCTGAACATAAGTTAAATCGTAGGTCACTTTCTGAAAGTCAGATGGTTCAATTATATTTTAACTTACGTTTAAAAGCTTAAATATACTAGCAAACAGCCCGTCAAAAATGACGGGTAATTTTCATGATGATATTTGTGAATTTGATGTTCACGTTTGGAAAAGGTCACATAATTTATTAATTCATTGACAACATAGTATAAAACTAAAAATTTTCCATTTATTTAGCAAGCATGTTTCTTTTCACTCATTTTTCTCAGATTGTGAGCAACGTTCAAGAAACCCGCGCATACCGTTTGAATGGTATAGTGTCTTGTAGATGAGCAGAATGGTATTTTGATTCACATCGGTAACCGAGACTACGCCCTACAAACATTGAAAGTTTCAATGTTAATATTATGGGAGAAGGATAATTGATTGATCATGAAACAGCTGTTGTAATAACAAATTATACCAAATCAGGAAGACAGTTTGTTTTATATATAATTTTTTTTAACTAATTAGATCAACTAAATATTTGGTCAAATTTCGACCATTGGGTGAATTTCCTAGTCTTCTATAATAGGCAAGCATATTTCTTTTCCTCTTTTTTCTCAGCTCATGAGCATCGTAGGAGACACCCGCGCATACCGTTAGAAATGTAGTAGATGAGAAGATTCCTATTCTAATTCACATTGGACTCCAGGGCTACACCCCACAGGCTTTCAAAGTTTTAATGTTAATCTTTTGGAGAAAGAAGAATTGATTGAATCATTAGACAGCTGTTGTAAAAACAACAGCCAAAAAACAGGAAGAACAGATGTTTCAGTTAATAAATGTTTTTAAACTTCTTGGGTCCAGATCAACTAAAATTTTGGTCTAATTTTGATCAGGAGGTGATCTCTACTATATCATCAATAGTTTATAATACTTACTAACATATGGGTGTACAGTAAGACTATTTTACAAAAAAGATAATGATTCAAGTTTTTTAACCGTATTTCCATTTATTCCATTCCAGTTGCATGGTCAGTTAACTTTTTGGTACTTACTCAGAGTCCATTTAATTTGCCAGAATTTGGAATTGTATCTTGTTTGTTAAACACTCGAGATTTATTTAAGAATCTGATTAAGTGTGTCTTCAACCTCTGGCATTTTGGCCTCCTTACGTTCTTGTTTAATTTTGTTACATCCACGCAGAGTCTAACGTCCCCATTAGGTTTTGGTATCACCACCATCCCTGAGCACCATTCTGTAGGTTCTTCCACAGTGTTTATGCATCTAATTGAACCTTACTTTCAAGTTCTGACTTGAATTTTTCACGCAATGGTATAAAAGTACTTTCCTGGGTGTACTAACTATTACTGCATTATACTCTAAGTCAATCGTATAGTAGGTTTTTTACCTTAACTAAAACACTATTCAAAATGTTTATTCTCTGCCTTTTATTTCCATCTTCTTTTTTATTATTGGTATTTCTTAATGTATATTTCAAGACTTATTTCTTCCAGTTTATAGTTCCGCATTTTCTCATTTTTATACTCCATTGTTTATATCAGTGGGAACAATAAACCAACTGTTAAACCTGTAGAATCATAAGCCTACACAACCATAATACCCCCGTCGCAGCAGACCTGCGTACTCAGCGAATTTCTAAAGGATCTTAAGATTCTGTATTTTCCCCATATAAACACCATAGGAATGAGTATGTAGGTTTGCTGCCATTGGATGTTGTTAGAAAATGTTAGTTTTGTTAGAAAATGTAATAGTTAGGTAAGGTAAATATCATCGTATCAATATTCGACACTTTTAAATTTTCCCCATAAACCCCATGGGGGTGAGTATGTGGGTTTGCCGCCATATGAATGTTGTTAGTAAATATCAGTTAAACCTTAAATAGTGAATGTACGTACCAAATTTTATCAAGTTATTCCGATAAATAAGCGAGATACAGGGTTTTGTTGATTTCCCATAAGATTAACATTGGAAACCTATTTTTAGCTTTTCTCCGTAACCCGTTAAGCCAAGTTAAAAATTCAAAATACTAAATTATTTGTTTTTTTAAGCTCTTTTAAATGGTTTTAGTTAAAATTGTTGAATTTGAAAAATTAAGGTCCAAAAATGCCAAAAACACATTTTTGACCCCTTTGAAACCACATAAAATCCCGTTCCCATAACCCGATCATGCTGGTTCGCGAACTCATGAAAAAAGATCTGGTCTTACACCTTCATACCAAATTTCATCAAAATCGGAGGTCGCTGTCAAAAGTTATCAGTACCACGGACACACACACACACACACACACACACACACACTCACACACACACACACACACACACACACACACACACACATATATATATATATATATATATATATATATATATATATAAATATATAAAAATATATATATATATAAATATATATATATATATATATAAAAATATATATATATATATATATATATATATATATATATATATATATATATATATTTCTTTGGATTATTCAGTGCAAGTTTTTACTTGTCTAAACTATGAATTTTTAATTTGGTTCAATTAAACAGTTTGCGGATGTGACATATGCCTGTTTGTGTTCACTTCGTACTGTCCAACATCCATCGATGCATAGCCTATAAGGGCATGTTTGTTCAATCCCGCAGTATCGGTTTGTTGAAAATTGTTCTCTTTAAATTATTGGATATTTTGAGGCACGTCAATTCTATTGCAATTTTTATATCAATTAAAACTTTTTTCAGAGTATATTTTGTAATGCAAACGTTTTTTGATTGATGATTAGTTTTCACAATTCCCTAATACATGTTTAACTTTGAAATACATTTATAAACATTAAGTTTCAAAAATGCATTAATGATTGGTTAGATACTACATTTTAAAAAGTTGTTATATTTTAGCCTTTCATTTCGCATGTAAAATTTCAGTCATGTGTATTAAAATAACAAAGTTCTAAAAATAATTTATCCTGCTGATATTAATAATATATTTCATGGATACATGAAGATATCCACAGATTTTTATCTAAAAATTCTCTGGACCAATCGAATTTAATTAGTTGAATTCAATATAAATATTATCTATATCAATAGGGCCTAAACAATATGTTTAATGAGGAATTTATTTTGACACACATATAACTGGTATTTGTTTTATTAATTATGTATTGAAATTTGAAACACTTTACCCTTGATATAACATTCTATATTGAATTGATAGATTGATTTTAGTGAAATTCAGAAGATAAATATGATCTTTATATTGTTATTACAAGTCATTTATTGATGACTTGTTTGCAAAATTTAAACCATTACTAAACACGAAAATAAACAAATTTATAACGTTTAAAATTTGGAAGACAAAATAATATTAATTTCTTCCGGTCTAATATTGAAAAATTTGCTAAATCATCTGATCCAGTAATGAAGGAAAGTGGTTCGTTAGGCAATATCGTCTTTCATTACAGGGTTTTAAAATTAAAAAAATAATTTAATAATGAACAGAAATAATATTTCTAACAAGATTAATACATAATTTTTGGTAGTGTAACTATTTTTCTAATATTATAATCTCATCTAATCATTTAGTTTTCTCTACTCAATGATTATAGAAAAGTTAAACGGTCAACAATGAAAGTAATAAATTTAAAATTAAAAACTCACTTTTCAATAAAAAATTTTTTATTGTGCATTCAAGGAATGCATCCTCAGACCATAACAACCAAAACAAAAAATAATTTTAAACTACTGTTTTACTTCGCTAACCGATAACAAATTAAAAGAAATAAACTAAATTTTCGAATATGGTTTTAGTTTTATGAAAATAGTTTTTACAGATCGAAATGGTAAGATGATAATTTTAACTACTCATGATAGATTGAGGGAGGTGCAATTCCTTTTAAATCCAACAATATCGACCCTTATATTTTTTAACACGATATAGTATATTTCGTCACTAGTCCGGAAAATGGTCGTTACCGGTGCAAGATCAAGTTTCAAGTACAAGGCGAAGCCGAGTACTTGACTTTGATCGAGCACTAGTATACTACTTTAGGACGAGTTACGAACAGTACTATACATCATATCACCTTAAATAAATAAGTTTGGATAAAAAAGAATACGTTTTGACTTATATCCCCTTTTACTTGGTTATTTGTTTGTATAATAAATAGACACTTACGTGTTTAGCCAGTGGTGTCAAATTTAAGGTTCATGCAGAACCGGTTTCGTACTAATTACAGTACATCTTCAGCTGCCTCTTCTTGTTAAAACATAAGACCATCTTGTGGTTGTCAAATATTGTTAAAAAAGCATTCTTCATTGTATAAAATATAGCCCATCAAATGGTTGTCAGATTTTAGTATATTTGGTTAGGTGTCCCAAACTACTATTTTTCGGCCTAGTCCCGTAAACTACTATTTTTAGGACTGTTTACCTAACCCATCGGGAATCGACTAGTTTCATTCACGGCTTACTGTTCCAAAAACAATGTTCATCGCAAGGGTATGATAATTTTTATCATACCCTTCTTGAATCTTCTTCAACTTTGGTCTAGGAGTACAGCAGGCTTCGTTACCCATACGACTTTTGGGCTAAACATTTTGGTTTATTTCCCTGTTTTGGCTCCTATTTTCAATCAATTTCATCGAAACTTTCTAATCATTTAGTTAAATTATGGCTCTTATATCTTTAAAATGTAAACAGGGAGCATAGTTATGCGAACAAAAGAGGAATACTGAGACATGTTTATAGTGTGTGGGAACACATGTTACGTTGCCTAGCAACAGTTTTTGTTGATAGAAAGGTTTTGTTTTGATAAGTTGGGAGAATAAATTAGATTGACCTGTTACATCTTGTGACTCAATAAATGAAGTTTCCTGTAATAGTCGTCTCGTTATTCCCTCTCCCAAATTGGTGACCCCTCGTACAACGAATTTTTCTAGTGCAACAAACTCTACCGTATCATGTCCCTGGAAGACCTTCAAGCTCAACTCACGGCTCTGCAAGAGGAAACTGGTCGATTGAGCGCCGATGTTCGTCGCAGCAATGACACGGGTACTGCTACAATTCATCGCGTAGCAGTGAAATTGCCACCATTCTGGGCAGATCGACCAAGCTTATGGTTTGCTCAAGCCGATTCCCAGTTCGCCATCTCGGGCATTACAAGCGATGACACCCGTTTTCACTATGTCGTGTCTCAACTCGAAACTCGTTATGCAGCGGAAGTTGAGGACATCATTACTAACCCTCCAGAGAAAGATCGCTATAAGACCCTGCGAACCAAACTCGTCGAGAGACTCTCTGCCAGCGAGGAACAACGTGTGAGGCAACTTATTGGCGAAGAGGACATCGGTGATCGAAAGCCGTCACAGTTCCTTCGACACCTTCGCTCATTGGTTGGGACTACACAAGTTCAAGATACCTTCCTCCGAACACTGTGGCTACGCCGTCTCCCGCAGCATGTCCAAGCCATCCTTACGGCCCAAAATGAACTGCCTGTCGACAGACTAGCGGAAATAGCCGACAAGATCGTGGAGGTGTCACCGGTCTTTTCACCAGTGACTGTCAGTGCTGCGAAAAAAGTCGTGGATACACGAATGGAAGATAAGGAAGAGCTATCCACTGCCGTCACCCAGCTCGCCCGACGATTGGACGCACTTGAAGCCTCTTTCAAGCGACATCGCTCTCGCTCCCATAGTCGCCACAGATCTAACTCTACCTCCGAGACGCAATCGCCATTGGGAAATCGTTTGTGTTGGTATCATGCAAACTTTGGCGAAAAGGCTAAAAAGTGCACATCACCTTGTTCAAATCAGGGAAACGCCAAGAACAGCCTGTGACGGCGGCAACAGACTGTCATGACCATAGCCGCCGAATTTTCGTCTCTGACACTACCACGAAACTGCGATTCCTAGTGGATACTGGCTCGGATATATCATGCTACCCACGACGCCTCCTTCGGGATCGACGCTCGCCAACTAATCTCGAACTTAGCGCTGCTAACGGCACTACAATCAAGACATACGGTGCCTACAACTTAACCCTCAATCTAGGACTTCGCCGAAGCTTTATTTGGCAATTTACTATTGCTGATGTGAGTGTCCCCATCATTGGATCGGATTTCCTCAGCCACTACAACCTGCTTCCAGACTGCCGACGGATGCGTCTCATTGATGCCACTACGGGTCTCTGCACTGATGGACAACTTTCAGGAATCAGACAAAGCAGCGTAAAATCAGTTGTATCCACGTCTCCATTCTCTAAAATTCTCCTAGAGTTCCCCGAGATCACTCGTCCACCTGGTCTGCCTCGTGAGGTGAAGCACATGACACTTCATCATATTCGGACAGCTCCTGGACCGCCAACTTCGTGCCGACCAAGACGCCTCGCACCTGAGAAGTTGATCATCGCTAAGCGTGAGTTCGCCGAGATGACACGTGTGGGTACAGCACGACCATCAGACAGTCCCTGGGCGTCTCCGCTACATTTGGCTCCAAAAGGCAAAAACGGATGGCGTCCCTGTGGAGACTACCGTGCTCTGAACGCCCGCACGATTCCCGACAGGTACCCTGTACGGCACATCAACGATTTTTCCCAGGTTCTCTCAGGTAGCACCATATTTTCAACTATAGATTTAGTTAAGGCATATCAACAGATTCCGGTTAATCCAGATGACATTTGCAAAACAGCTATCACTACACCATTTGGACTTTACGAATTCCCATTTATGACCTTTGGCCTGCGAAATGCTGGTCAAACTTTTCAAAGGTTTATAGACGAAGTTACGTTCGGCTTAGACTTTTGTTTCGCTTATATAGACGACATTCTAGTTTTCTCAAAGACTGTAAAGGAACATGAAAAACACCTAAAAACGTTATTTCAACGCCTCTCAGAGTATGGGGTTGTACTGAACTCCTCTAAATGTGTTTTTGGCGAACAACAAGTAACATTTTTAGGGTATAGAGTGTCAGTTTCAGGTATTTCCCCACCTCAGGAACGCATTACTGCGCTCCAGGAGTACCCGTTACCACAGACTATGCGAGGACTTCGCCGATTTCTGGGAATGATGAACTTCTATCGCAGATTTTTGCCCCATGCTGCAGAGCATCAAGCACCTCTACATTCTATACTCAGTGGATCAAACTCGACAGGTTCACGTCCTGTTCCATGGACCCCTGAGCTGGAAGACGCTTTTAAGTCTTGTAAGTCTAGTCTCTCATCAATGACTCTCTTATTTCATCCTAAGCCCAATGCTCCATTAGTACTTTTTACTGATGCTTCTAATGTGTCCGTCGGAGCATGCCTTCAACAATATGTGGACGATTCATGGCAACCCCTTGGTTTTTTCTCAAAGAAATTATCACGCAAACAGAGCAGTTGGCCAGCATATTACCGAGAACTTCTCGCTGTTTATGAAGCGGTGCAGCATTTCCGCCATCTGTTGGAAACTGCATCATTCACCATTTTCACCGATCACAAGCCAATTACATTTGCTTTCAGCCAAAAACGTGACAAACTTCCTCTAGTACAGTTAAATCAACTAGCTTTCATATCTCAATTCACAACCGACATACGACACATTTCAGGATCAGCCAACATAGTCGCTGATACACTCTCTCGCGTTGAGGCTTTGTCAAACAATTCCTCCATTATAGTAGATGCCAATACTATAGCGCAATTTCAAGCAAATGACCCTGAAATTCAAAGAATCTTAAATGGTAATGTTAAAGATTCATCACTTAGTTTGACAGGTGTAAAAATACCAGGAACAGACCTTGTAATATACTGCGAAACATCTTCTCTAATCAACGTCCATTTGTCCCGGAAACACTTAGACGTAAAGTTTTTGACTCACTACACAATCTAAGTCACCCTGGTGCTAAGGCATCTGCCAAACTGGTCTCACAACGTTACGTGTGGCCCCGTATACAGCAAGATTGTCGTAACTGGGCTCGTGCGTGTCAACTGTGCCAAAGATCCAAGGTTTCACGACATGTTCATTCTCCTCTGGGAGAATTTCCATCCCCTTCAGCTCGTTTTGAACACATTCATGTTGATCTCATCGGACCACTTCCTCCAGCTGGACCATACAAATACTGTCTTACGGTCGTCGACCGATACACTAGATGGCCTGAAGTATATCCTCTTCAACAAATAACCGCTGAAGAAGTTGCACAATCTCTTGTGACCTGCTGGTTTTCGCGTTTCGGCTCACCTGCACGGATCACTACTGATCAAGGTCGTCAGTTTGAGTCCGCTCTATTTCGTGCTCTTGGCGGTACATTTGGTTCAGAGCGTCATCGAACCTGCAGTTATCACCCCTGTGCTAATGGCATGGTCGAGCGGTTCCATCGGCAACTCAAGGCTGCCCTTATGTGCCATCCCGGTTCATCATGGCTGGAGGCTCTCCCTCTCGTCCTTCTAGGAATTCGAAGCGCCTTCCGCGAAGACTTGCAAGCGTCATCAGCAGAACTTGTATATGGACAGCCACTGCGTTTGCCTGGTGAATTTTTCGTTCCTCGAGAAGGTGCAGCATGTCAGGAAGACCCCTCGGATTATGCTGTCCGCCTTCGGAACCACCTGTCATCTGTCCGTCCAGTGCCTGCCACTAATCACTCCAGGACCAAGTATTTCGTACACAATAACCTTGACAAGTGTACCCACATATTCCTGCGGGACGACACCGTGAGACGTTCTCTCCAGCCGCCGTACATGGGACCCTACCCCGTTGTCCAACGAGATGGCAAGACTATGACCATCCTGCAACGAGGAGTGAAAGTACGAGTTAGTTTGGACAGGGTCAAACCGGCCTATACCCTGAGGGAAAATGACATGTCTGCCAAAATTTTGAAACCTTCGACTCCGGATCAACCAATCATTCCGTGTCAAGTGCCACCCTCCAATAAAGAAGACACACCGTACAAGACGCGCTCAGGTCGCGTCGTCAAATTTAAACCCCCCTGACTTCCTGTCTCCGCGGGGGGCTCCTGTGGGAACACATGTTACGTTGCCTAGCAACAGTTTTTGTTGATAGAAAGGTTTTGTTTTGATAAGTTGGGAGAATAAATTAGATTGACCTGTTACATCTTGTGACTCAATAAATGAAGTTTCCTGTAATAGTCGTCTCGTTATTCCCTCTCCCAAAAGTGTTTTAAATTTTGAAAGAAGACTCTTTTATTCCTATAAAATCTCTTTTTGTATGTTTGGTTTAATTATCGTTGCAAAAAAGAGTGAAACAAACAAATACTCTTACGAAAGAAACTAATTTAATTGTTTGTTAAAGTACCAACATTTTCTTGGCCCAAGAAAATAAGCTTAAAACGAACAAAGTTAAATACTCAGCCAAACTACTTGTGAAATATTATTTTTTTTGTAATTACTAGTATTATCACTTATACTATACATTTTGTTATCAGTACCTTCAAACTTATTTCGTTGACCCATAGAGGTTTGGCAAATAAGCAAGCTATGAATAAACAAGTCTCTTATCTCCGTAAAATCAAAGAAGTATCATTGAAAAACAATGTGCCAGAGTCCTGAGGTCCAATGCACACAAATCCTTTGCAAAAACAGCTTCAAGTATCCAATAATAAAATAATGAAATAGGTTCAAAGCTGTAGAGACTTTCTCCAAACAATACTTTTTTGTATTGACCTAGTATTATCTTCATGGAAAAAAAAAATTAATAGAAACGATTCCTTGTGTCAGCCAGTTACCTATTATTTGTAAGCCTGCTGGCCTGAGAAGCCTTTCCAATTTGTGAACCCATCATCAATCATCATCTCCCTCAAAGGAGGAGAGCACGTACCGTCACGGGTAGTAAACCTCCCATCCCCTTGTGACGATCTGTGTTTCGTTAGCTTCCCCCGGGCCTGCAGTTCCATCCTGGCCGTGATGTTCTACTGTTTGGGCTGCCGAGTAGTCAAAGCCAACATTTCCATTCATCTAAAAACAATCATGAAATATATATTTATACCGATTTTATATACAAAATGTGAATATCATGGTTAGTGGATGCAATCCAACTGATAAGTTGGTGAATTATAGATCTCCTTATAAACTGCAATTCATAATTGAAGATTTTTTAACTTGAGTAAATAAATATCTTCTTTCCACCTTTCTAAATAGTTAAATAGGTTAGTATTTTGTAAATAGCACTATAATGTGTCAAAACAAACTTTTTGGTAGAACCGCGAATCACTAATGTTTTATTCGCTGAAGTAATGTCAATAATTATATCTCTATGGTCTGAATGTAGCATTTTCTACATGAGCCAGTAGGTAGAACAAAATGATATAAGACTCGTTTTAATGGTTTACAATTATATACAAATTCTATTTTACTAATACATTATCATTACAATCAATAACAAATAGTCACCCAACAATATCACAATATTGTACACAGATGTAACATTGTAATTGAACGAGTTGAAGGTAACCTAGTTTATCATATGTTAATTTTAATTGAAAAATATTTTTCACTTTTACTGTACGGTCCCAAGTATCTAAACAAAAGTAACGGTAACAATAGGAGGGATACAAAAGATCACTGCACTTGACGCCTCGAATGCGAGAACAATGTCATTCTGGTACTTCAGATGTCATTTCATCGTAACGGGTCGCAAATTTTATACACCTATATACAATAACAGTTATGGAATTATTTAAATTTTCAGAATTCAAATACGTATATTACTTAACAATTTTATAATTCACTAACTTAAGTGTACAAAAAGAGGTTTTTTTAATGTTATTCTTGTTTTAATAAAAAATAACTAAGTGATTGGTGAAGAAAAATTAATTTACAGTTTTAATTCGTTTTCAACAAGCTTACCAGACAAAAAAAAATGGCTGAAATTAATAAAATTTATAATATGCTTTGTTGTGTTATAAGAGAAAACAACCTTTTTTTAGAAAATCAAGGTTTTAATCAACTATTAAATCATAGTAGTATTTTACAACAATTCCATAAATCTTTACAAGTATGTTCAGATTATTGAATAAAACATGTGATTATAAAAATACAAAAAGCAAGCAGTTAAATTATATGCTTTTAAATGCAAATAAAGTAATGATCTTGTTATTCAACCATAAATTTATATATATATAACGTTCAATTTGTATGTATTTATCGACAAGTAATAGTGAAAATAGTACAAAAACTGACAATCTAGAAAGTTTTTAATAAAGTACTAAGTTTTTATTTTGTTTCACAATGCACTGAGTAAAATATAGATTGGAATGATTATAATAAAATTAACTACTATTTATAAAAGATTATACTACAATATACCACACTTACTATTCATATACAAAATGTACTAACATGTGTGATTTCAAATTATATGGCAAAGATTTAAGAGACTTTAATAGTCCTTTGAAAACTTTTAAACAAACAGACAAAGGAGACCTCATAAAACAAAGGAGCGTAGTGAAAGGCATCCATTCTGTATTCCGTTCAAACTTATACCTGAACACCTGATTCTCTTGCTGCAGTTTCCTTCCTTGCTACGCAAACTAGGGTTGTTTAAATTTGAATATAATAGATTAATTTTAAAATGTTACAGCTTCTTTTTCTAAGTGTTATGTTATCACGAGAAACACACTTTTTTGCTTTTTGTTTCTACAAATATTTCATAACTTGGAAATACGTTTTCACTTGTAAGGCTATTTGTAAAAAATAGTTATTATAAAATGGCAAGAGCTCAATCAAACTTTCGTTCAATGATCAATACATTTCTGGTAATTTTAAATGGCTAATGAACAATTCTTTTTATATTCCTGATGAGGTGACAGGTGACAAAAAGACTGAGCAATATTAGAGATGACACCATACTGTTATTGTTAGAGGCAACCAAGTCTTTAAATTCAGGGAAACATTTCAAACTTGGTATAAAAGTTTCATCGATTATGTGATTACGTTCACATACTACTACTACTACTACTACTACTACTACATACTACTATGAACGAAACGTGTTTTGTGTTATATATTTTTTATGCTAACGCTCATTAATCTTGAACGGCTTTAGACAAGTGTGAAGTCATCTTTATCATACCTCAAGCCAACATCAGCTTAATGCCGTAGTGGCATATCTGCATCTGCATGGATTTCACTGAACCATTTCATCACGTCTTTAATATAACCCACGTGTCTCAGCGATATCCTTGCATTTTCGTTAGTCGTGCAAACTGTCAATAAATCAACTCCTCAAATTTATCTTGAAGTTTCATCTATTTTCAATTATTAATGTTTTATTTCTTATAATTCACACATAAATAATTTTTGTTAGCACTATTTATCTTCAAATTAATGATATTATTAGTGATTTTAATATGCTTTGACTATTTCTGGTGTTATTAGCAAGACAAGGGATTTATTTTTTCATGATGGATGTGTCATAATTTTGTATCCTTCAGTTTTTAAGCCACATCAAATGTATATTTCTACGTTTGGTTAGATGTGACTTTTTTGTATGTTATTGATGATTAAAAACTGAATAATATAATAAGATGACAATGATGGTACTTCAAATATTAGGTTTGGCAAATAATGGAAAGTGTGACCACTATACGACTTTCATAAATTTTTCTTTCTAAGGGCCACTCACCCCCAGTAGTAAATCAACGTAAAGAGAGTTTGTTTTGGCAATGGTGACAGTTTCTTGGGGTGTGACTCTTGCGACAATAGTCTTCAAGTGGAAACATTTCACCCCATTTACTACCAACCTTGAAATACAGAAGAAGGAAAGAAAGTTTTGGAATAGCTGTTACAGTATCACATCGTCTCAGGGGAAGCTTTTCGTACTACTAATAAAAAAATACTATATGTAGAATCAATCAATGTTTAACTTATTTAAATAGTTAATTATATGTATTACGTATTTATTAATTAATTACTTTATCTTTTTATGTCAAAAACGATTGTTTTGAAAGAGCAAAAATCATTTCAATTAAACTAGTTCATTACTTGTTTGACATATTATTCTTTTGTAGGTATTAAATATATTTTGGTTAAAAACATCATCGATAATGATTTAAAATTACAATCTTAATCGTTGTTTACATGAAATTAAGATATTCTGTATGTGAATTTAAATAAAAAAAATTTACTTGATGCCATACAGAAACCAGAAATATAGAAAATGTTTACTACAGGGTTTCTTTTTTTTTAAATGCCCCGAGTGAAATATTATGAAAAATGTACAACTAATAAATTATTTAAGTATTTTGCAGGTACCCATTGCACAACTCATTCCAATCGTTCTCAATCCAAGCCGCGGTTTCTGGTTCACTAGGGATCACTCAGGTATTATGTTAAAAGTCTTTGGCTTGTCTGTATGAAAAAATACTTTTACTGTATTTGGCTGTTTTGGTTCTCACCAAATGGCATATGTGCCTATGGGGTTGACAGTCAATGATTATACAATAATATCAAGCCGTACTCAGTTATGTCTGGCAAAATTATGTATGTTTAAATTTGAAATTTGTCATTATACTTTTATAAAAGACCTCTACTATTTTCAAAAATTTTATTCAATAACAATATATTATGATGTTAATTTATATGAATTGTCAAGTCTCCCTTTTAATTTATATATTTTTGCTACAGTTACGTGTTTCAGCGATTCTAGTTTTATTCTCAGGAAGACAATGCTGTGTGCTAATAATGTGTAAACACTGCGACCTTTTGTTACACTCCCCTTGTTTCTTTTCCCCTGTCTTTTACTTCGCAGTCGTCCTCCCCTTCGCTCTTTCAGTCCAAGTCAAACTCAAACAATAAAACACTGGCAACATATCAATTGTTTTTCTGCAATTGTTTGAAGGATTTTTCGTCTAAAGTTCTGCATAATTGCGTTCGTTTAATCTATAAAGGCCAACCAAAGAACATTTTATCCTAAATATGGATTTATAAAACTATCATGTAGCTATGAAAATTAATTAAGTTATTTGTTTTTAAGTTTTAAAACAATTTTTTTTTAAATTAATATTTAATTTTTTGAACCATAATTTATCATCTAACATATCTGCGACCCGTGTACAGGTGATGGATCATCTGTTATCACAGCACCTTAACTGTTATCAGTATAATGTGCTACTGGAGCGCTATCTGTGGTGATTTATCACAACCACTGGAACAGGTGATACCTCCGGGGATGATTTGAGAACTGGGTGAAGATAAATAATATGGCACATATAAAGAACACTTGAAAAATAAATAAATAAATAAAAATAAAAAGATAGAAAAAGTATATCAAAGCATGAAGACAATATTGTATTGTTCTCAATATAAGATTATACAAAATTATATAAATGTAAAGCTATGAAAAAAATAATAAAAAAAAGAAAAAAGTAAGCTATATTAAATACATGGGTAGATTGGAGGAAAATATATATTCCTAAAGAGAAGAATTGAATGAACAATTAATTAATGTAATTGTTTTGCTTGCCGTTTTGTTTTCTGCAATTTGTAGGCTATTTAATATTTATTATTATTGTTATTTTGTGCTTGATATTGTTATGCATGTATATGATTTTAAATGGTTGTGAACCGTGCGAAGAATAAATAATCATTTGGTTGTTTAGATTTACCTGCTTAATAACCTGGAAAATTTGGTAAAGGTGGTAGCTGGACATTCTGTAGATACCAATTGGCAAGTATCTCAAAGTGACAGGGTAAGTGTTTATCTTCTGCCCTTCAATGTAAACCAAACATCATTCACGTAAAAGTAATGGCATACTCTTGTCACTGAAAACACTCTAAAGCGGTACTGTGTAATTTACTCGTAATTATCTACACTATGCATGTAAAATCGATAAAGGGACACGTAATTTTACTAACGAATTGTGTATAAGCTTGCATACGCAATTACGAACTTATACAGAAATATTTTAAAGTCATTCCAATTTATATCTTATGAAAATATATTTTCTAATTAAAACTGAAACTTTAGAAATGATGGTTATTCCAACATACATCTTATGTTTGCAATAAAAAACGAGGATGTATTTGAAATGATGAAGCCTAACATTAAATGAAGCCCTCCACATTCATCTGCTAACTACGTGTCTTGGTGCATTGCTGTTATGTAACTGAAACTAACGTCTGTAAAGAAAAAAAAATTGAAAACAGTTTTCATGCTTGAAAAAAATTAAACTCATTCTTAATGTTTCTTGATAGATGTCGAGTGTTCTTTTTATCCTCTGGGTACAATATAATCAACTTACAAATGATTTACCAGCCTGTCCTAGAAATATGGTTTTATAACTAACTTTTGTCATATACTAAATGAACTACTTAAAACTACTAATGAACTAAGTGAAATACAACAAGTAAGTACACAGGAATAGAAAGTAGTTCGACCGCCATTCTTTTTAATATTTTATATTGGGGCTCGGGGTGCTAGGGGGAAGGGCCTATATGGCCTGGGAAAGAGAAAGCTTATTTAACTGGCATGTGATCCAAATTTGTCCAGCACACCTCTTCTTATCGTCAAAAGGCTCCGAGCGTGACTACAGAGTTTTCCTGTGTCCATCGAAAGATTCTCACCTTAGAGTTTGTAAACAGCTTTAATTGCCATTATCTCGACAAAAAGATTAATATGCACCAAGTTGTAAAGTCAATCCAGGAAGTCCCCGAATTGGGGCTTAGAGCACCCTTGATAAAGTGGCGAGTCTTTGCGCTCTAGCCACCGCCGACCCCGGCCGTTGTATGGTGGACCTACATTGAAAGAACAGAGTACTGAGACTTGCTTTCCTCTTCAAGAGCTATGTATAATATAGATACGGATTATTTAGAACTTGCCAAACACCTTCACAGATCTGAACTTGATTTATTCGTTCTAATTTAATACAGTAAGAAACTATGACTGATTCTTTGGTATATTTGATGACAGTTTTTACCTGTGTAAACTATGAATTGTTAAAAATTGATTCTATAAATTAGTTTGCAGATGTCTCATATGCCTGTTTGTGTAAACATTGTGTTGTCTAACACCCACCGATGCATAGCCTATGAGGGCGTGTTTGTTCGATCCCGCAGTATCGGTTAGTTGGTGATTGTTGTCTCTAAATTATTGGACAGTTTAAGGCACGTCACTTCTATAGCGGTTTTTATATTGATTTCAGCTTCTTTCATAGTGCATTTTGAAGTGCAAAAAATTTTAATTGATGATTAAAAGAATAATGAATTCTCTAATACATGTTTTACTTTAAATTAAAGATATAAACAAATTGTTTCTAAAATATATTAATTTTTGTTAGAAACTACATAAAAAAATTTGTTATGATTTAGACTTTCAGTTTTACATAAAGATTTCAGTCATGTGTATTAAAAATTTGAAATTAAAAAAAAAAATCACTTGTCTTTCTGATATTATTAATATTTTTTTTTGAATAAGAAGATATCTACAAACATTTATCAAAAATTTTCTTTGACCGATCGAATTTATTTAGTTGCAATTAAAATACATATTTTTATCAGTAAAAATTATTTGTTTGATTAGGAGTTTATTTGACTCATAGATAATTGGATTTTAAGTAATTAATTTGTGCACTTTATGTATGGAATGTAATTTTAAACACTATACCCTGATTTTTATACCTTATTTAAATCCTATGTTGAATTTATGGATTGATTTTAAAGAAATTCTGATAATAAATACGATGATTATGTGGTTAATAAAAGTAATTTATTCATGACTTGTTGAAAAAAAAAATTAAATAATTATTAAACACGAAAATAAACAATATGTAAAGTTTAAAATCAGGAGTGAATGAAAAATACGAGTATATTTACTTCTTCTGGTCTAATATAAAAATTTGCTAATCAACTGATCCAGTAATGAAGGAAAGTGATTCGTTAGGCAATATCGTCTTTCATTAAGGGGGTTTAAAATTTTAAAAAATAATTTAATAATGAACATAATAAATTGAAACATTTATCAAAAATTTCCTTAGACCGATCGAATTTAATTAGTTGCAATTAAAATACATATTTTTATCATTAAATAATTATATGTTTGATTAGGAGTTTATTTGACTCATAGATAATTGGATTTTAAGTAATTAATTTGTGCACATTATGTATGGAATGTAATTTTAAACACTTTACCCTGATTTTTATACCTTATTTAAATTCTATGTTGAATTTATGGATTGATTTTAAAGAAATTCTGATGATAAATACGATTTTTGTGTGGTTAATAAAAGTAATTTATTCATGACTTTTTGAAAAAAAAAATATTAAACACGAAAATAAACAATATGTAAAGTTTAAAATCAGGAGTGAAAGAAAAATACGAGTATATTTACTTCTTCTGGTCTAATATAAAAAATTTGCTAAATCAACTGATCCAGTAATGAAGGAAAGTAGTTCGTTAGGCAATATCGTCTTTCATTAAGGGGGTTTAAAGTTTTAAAAATAATTTAATAATGAACAGAAATAATGTTGCTAACATGACAAATTAATAGCATTTTCGACTTAATAATGTTTTTTTAGTATTAACAATATTTGAAATATAATGTCATTCAATCATTTAATTTTCTGCACTCCATGATTAGGTAGTGAGAGTTTACTCCATTCAGTGAAATAATAGTAATTCCTAGTAGTACCTACCATACCACCTTTCATAAATAGTAACCTGGGGGCCGAGCATTTGCCCGGTAAACTCAAACAGTAATATTCTTTATTACCCTAAATGCTCAGTGCAAAAAGGCATTTTTCTTGTTCAAGATAAGCTCGTTCGCTCCGCTCACTCGCCTCTCATGCTCTTTCATTGTAAGCTTACGGGTGCTGCACTCTTGTGTATATTTGTTTAAACGCATGAATCTGTAACACGTAGATTCTAATTATTTAGCTAACAGCTGTTTTCATCATTCTTACTAATTCTTTTGTTTTTATATTCATATTTAATTCTACAAATTGATTATTTGTTTTATACTTTTGCATAACTTTTATTTATCTAAACAATCATAACCAGCAGTATGAAGTGTAATTTAAAAAAAATAAAAATTATTTTACTATACAGTAATAACATTTAATAAATTTAACTGGCTGACATGCAAAACCACATGTTTATACTGGAACACGTGGTCTGCACTTTAACAGTTGAGTTGTTAAGACTGATGTTTTCATTATTTCTTTGTTTTGATTTTTAACTCCATAAGACCAATGTTAAAATTGTTTAAATCCTGTTTTATAGTTTGAAGTTATAAAAAATTACCCAAGGAAAGTTTCAATAGTGTTTACATTTTTAAAGAAGACTCTTAAAAGTATTTACAGAAAATCCCTTTTTTATGTTTAGTTTCATTTAATTTGCAAAAAAGTAAATAAAAAAATCGTCTTACGAAAAATACATCGAATTTAATAGTTTGATAAAGAATCAACAATAAATTCGAGAGAAGCATATTTTAAAAACTTCTCCAAACTATTCGGTGAAACATTTTTTTACTACTAGTATTAACACCTATATTCCAAAATAAGTTATCAGTACTTTCAAACTTATTTAGTATCAGTTAAGCAAATAAACCAGCTATAAATAAACAGTTTCTTTCTCCATAAAATCAACGCTGGATATTTGAAAGTGATTTTGTCAGAGTTCTGGGTTCCAATCCACATAAATCCTTAAATCCTTGGTAAAAACAACTTCAGGTATCCAATGATAAAGTCTTGAAATAGGTTCAAAGCTGTAGAGACTTTCTCTTAACAATACTTTTTTTTGTATTGACATATCATTTTCTTAATGGAGACAAAAGAGAGTAGAAACGATTCCTTGGTGTCAGCCAGTTACCTATTATTCGGTAAGTTTTCTGGTCTGAAAAGCCTTTCCAATTTGTGAGTCCATCATTCTCTCCTCTCCCTCAAAGAAGGAGAGCACGTACCGTCACGGACAGTAAACCTCCCATCCCCTCGTGAAGGTCTGTGTTTCGTTAGCGTCCCCCGGGCCTGAAGTTCCATTCTGGTGGTGATGTTCTTCTGCTTGTTTGGGCTGCTGGGTAAACAAAGCAAACGTTAACATTAATCTAAAAACAATCGTGAAATACATTTTTATACAGTTTTTTACCGAATATCATGGTTAGTGGATTCAATTTAACTAATTAGTTGGGAAATTTTAGCTCTCCTTATAATCTGCAATTCATAATTTAATATTTTAAAACAAGAGGAAATAAGAAATGAACAACTACTTTCCACCTTTCTAAATAGCTAAATAGATAGTATATCCTAAATAGCAGTAGAATGTGTAAAACAAACCTTTTATGTAGAATCGGGAATCACTCATTTTTTAGCCACTGAAGTAATGTCAGTGATTATCTCCCTATGATCTGAATGTTGCATTTTATGTATGAGGTAGTAAGTAGAACAAAATGATTTAAGACCCATTTTAATGGTTTACAATTATATACAGATTCCATTTTACTAATACATTATCATTACAATCAATTACAAGTAGGTACCCAACAATTTCACAATATTTTACACAGATATAACATTTTAATTTAACGAGTTGCAAGTAACCTAATTCTTCATGTAATAATTGTATTATAAGAATTATGTTTCACTTTTACTGTTCGGTTCGAAGTATCTCAACAAAAGTAACGGTAACAATAGGAGGGATACAAAAGATCACTGCACTTGACGCCTCGAATGCGAGAACAATGTCATTCTGGTACTTCAGTTGTCATTTCATCGTAACGGGTCGCGTATTGTATACACCCATATACAATAACAGTTATGAAAGTTTCATAAATCAAACACTTATAATTTTAAAAGATTTTGTAATGCATTAATTTTAGGTTTTTATAATGTTATTATTGTCAATTAATTGGTTTTGGCGATTAAAAATTAAATATACAGTTTCAATGCGTTTTCACTGAGCTAATATAAGTAATAGCTAAAAATTTAAACATTTATAATGAGCTTGTAAGTGTAAATAAAGTAGTAGTATTGTTATTAAGCCACAAATTTATTTATAATGTTCATTTGTATATTTTTTTACAAGTACAGAAACTGACAATCTAGACTTTTTTATAAAGTATAGAATTCCCCGTTTAACTCACAACGCACTGAATAAAAATATAGGTTGGGATAATTGTACATACCTTGCATCACATCTAGTCACCTCATTTTTGATATCTAATTATTGCCTAAGTTCGTAACTATATTACTTTGTAATTCAAGATAGTTATTCATGTGCTTACTGATATTATAGCCATCTTATATTTTAAATTTTTGTAAAATGGTGTAATCCGTTGGGAAATAAATAAATAAATAAATTATAATAAAATTAACTATTATTTATATAATTTTATAATTATTTATTATATACTACAGTGTTCCACACTTTCTATTCATATATAAAAATGGTAGCATGTGTGGTTTCAAATTGTATGACAAAGATTAAAGTTACTTTAATAGTTCTTTGAAAACTTCTGAACAAACAGACAAAGGAGACCTTATAAAACAAAGGATCGTAGTGAAAGGCATCCATTCTGTATTCCGTTCAAACTTATACCTGAACACCTGATTCTCTTGCTGCAGTTTCCTGCCTTGAGCTACTCAAACTAGGGCTGTTTAAATTTGAACCTGATAGGTTGATTTTAAAATCGTATAACTATTATTTAAGTTTACTGTTAAATTATAATCAGACATTTTTTATTTTTAGTATCTATTAATATTTCATAGCTTAGAAATGGGTTTTTATATTAAGCCCTTTTCGTAAAATATATGACGAGAATTTTTTGTGCTATTTAATGAAAGCAAAATCCTAATGGCAAGAGCTTAATTAAACTATCTTTCCTTGATGAATACGTTGCTGGTATATATAATGGCTAATAAACCATTCTTTTCCATTTATGATGAGGTGACAAAAAGGCTGAGCAATAAGAGATGATAACAAATTGTGTTTGGCTATCAAGTCTTAAAATTCAGGAGTAAAGTGGAAACTTTGAATATACTTATTATCGATCATGTGATGACTTTTACACCAGCAAAATACTACTACTGTGTCAACAAGCCGTGTTTTATGTTATATTTTTCAAATGATAAACCTCATTAATTTTAAACGGCGTTAGGCAAGTGTGAAGTCACCGTTTATCATATATAGCGCCAACATCAGCTTAATGCTCTAGTGGCGTATCTGCATGGATTCCACTAAACCATCTAATCATGTCATTATAATAAACCACATGTCTCAGCGAGATCCACACAAAATCGTTTGGCGTGCAAACTGTCAATAAAGCAATTCCTCAAATTTATCTTGAAGTTCCATCACATTTTAATTTTTATTTTTTTTTTCATGCTTCACTTATAAATTATTTCTTTTAGCACTATTTATCTTAAAGCAAATTATAATATTAGTGATTTTAATATGAATTTACTATTTCTGGGTTTACTGGCAAGACAAGCAATTTATGTTTTTCATGGTGGATGTTTTTAAGCTACATCGAAAGTATAATTCTACATTTGATTAGATTGTGACTTTTTTATACTATCTTGATGGCCAAAAACTGAATAATAAATTAAGAAAACACTATTGTTACTTAAAATATTTAGTCTGGCAAATCGTATAAAGTGTGATCACTATATGGTTCCCATAAATTTTTCTTTCAAGGGCCACTCACCCCCAGTAGTAAATCAACGTAAAGAGAGTTTGTGTTGGCAATGGTGACAGTTTCTTGGGGTGTGACTCTTGGGACAATAGCCTTCAAGTGGAAACATTTCACCCCATTTACCACCAACCTTGAAATAGAGAAGAAGGAAAGAAAGCTTAAAAATAGCGGTTATTGTATAACATCGTATCAGGGGAAGCTTTTCGTACTAATAATAACAACATACTATTTGTATAATCAATCAAATCTGTTTAACTTATTTAAGTGGTTAATAATATGTATTACGTATTTATTAAGTAGTTACTTTGCCGTTGTATATAAATAAACATTCGTTTTGAAATAGCAAATATTATTTCAGTCTAACTAGTTAATTACTTGTTTGAAATATTATACTCGTTGTAGGAATTAAATACTCTTTCGTTTGATTATTTTGTTTTGCTTTTTAAGGGTAATATTTAACCTCAATAACACTTATTATAAATACACAAATGATAACCTTAGTTACTGTTTACATATAATTATTAATTATATGTAAACAGTTATAATTACTAATTTAAGTATGATTACTAAATTATATGTAATAGTTATAAAAACTCAGAAACCTGGACTTTTTGATGTTGTGACTGTTAATATAAAATTTACCAGGTGAGTTACAGGAACCGGAAATAGAAAAACATTTTTACTGCAGGATTATTAATTTTTTTCTGGAAATGCCCAGAGTGAAATGTCATGATCATTGTACAACTAATAAATTATTTATGCTTTTTGCATGTATATATCATTAAATACCTTACTATCGCACAATTCGTTGTTTCTGATTCATCAAAATGATGACTCGGGTATCGTATCAAACATCTTTGGATTGTCTGTATGACAAAAAAAATGCAGTTACGGTACTCTGATCTCTTATTTTTCATCAACAAGGTGGCAAACGTGCCTATGGGTTTGGGCAATAGATGGTTTATTATTTAACAATATTAAGTCACACCAAACATTCGTACCCAGTGATGTCTGGAAAAATGATGTATGTTTATGTTTGAAATTTTTCATTATAATTTCATATAAGACCTCCACTGTTTCTGATATTTTTGCAACCACTATTTATTATGTTGTTAATTTATTTAAATGTTCAAGAAACCTTTTTAATGTATAACTTTTTGCTAAGACAATGCTGTGTGCTAATAAAGTGTCAATACTGCAACCTTTTGTTACACTCCCCTTTTTCTTCTCCCCTGTTTTTTACTCCCCTTCACTCTGTCAGTCCAAGTCAAACTCAAGCAATAAAACACTGACAACTAATGCAACATATAAGTTTTTCTGCTTTTTTGCCCAATTATTTTTCTCAATTTCTGTGTTATTGAGTTCATTAAATCTATAGAGGTCAACCAAAGGGCATATTATCCTAAATGTGGATTTTCAAAACAATCATGTAGCCCTAGACGAGTAGTAGAAGGGATTTGCCGGTTCTGGCGCAGGTCAAGGTCAGCGGTTGTAACTGGCAGGTGTGTGTTGTTGATTTGGGGGTTTTTTGGGGGGTTTGGGGAGGGGTTGGTAAGTGTGTCAAGGTCATTTGGAGGGGGTTTTAAAAAAGGTGGGGAGTGTGGGGACGAGTGGGGCGGGCGGGAGTGTGGCGGGAGCGGATGGGGGCTGTGGGGCTGTGGGAATTAATAATTTATTTTAGGAAAGCCAAGTAGAATTTTTATTGGAAGTGGTGTCGAAGCGATGTTTGGCGGTGACGGTCTGGTAAATGCCGATGGTGATGGCGATGAGCAGATAGAGGCATACCAACCACAGTACGCATTTGAAGAGCTTTAACAGCCGGATCATTTCTTCCTGATTCTGTGCTTCCAATTGTATTCTGTTAATTTCGAGTTTTAATTTATCGTCTTCCAATTGTGATGTGATTGAAAAGCCGTCCATCATGTTTGTGTACAGGTTAGAGAGGAGCGGTGTAGATGGTGTAAAAGTAGGCGATGGAATGAGGAGAGCAAATAAGGGGAGGATATATATATTTAATGTAAAGTGGTGGGGGATTGAAAAAGAATATTTGTGTAGGACTAGCTTTAATCATCTGGTGTTGAATCGTGGGCGGATGAAGGACTGTTGTTTGGCATTTCTAATTCTTCAACATTATCGCTTTCCATTCTTTCACATTCTGGACAATTGTAGGTAATTTCAACAGTAATAGTTACTGTGTTGTTTGGCGTGTTTACAACATCGGTTAAAGTTTGAAAAATATCTTGTAAATCTTGTTGCGATGTCACTGCAAAAGTAGTAGTATTCTTTGCTAATCGAGGCTGGCTCATCGTTCGGCGGTAGGCAAACAAATGGTGAGCGACGGTAAGGCGGTCGCTTATATATGGAAACGGGGAATAGTGGTGGGGGAAGAAAAAGAGTGGGGGTAATCGAAAACGAGAAGCGAGAGAACTTCGGTTACCGCAGTTCGCCGCGAAACGCCGTCCGGGTAGGTTGTGGGAAGTGTATAGAAATAAAATAATGATAGCTTCAATATAGAATAGAAATACCAATCACTTTTGTAAACTAAATATTAAGTTTATTTATAATTTGAATTTGATTGTCTTGTTCCTCGCTGTTTAATTCAATAATTGTAATACCATAAGTTGGTTCTTCTTCTTCCCCTGCACTGTTGGAAGATGATGATGATGATGATGATGATGAAAATATTTTGGTAGGATTTACATATTTTACTTTGATGTTGATCCATTTTAAAGGATACCTATCCATAAGTGTGAGTAAGTTGTGAAATAGAGTTTCCATCTCATCTCTTTCGGTAATTAAATGTTCAAAAGAAATAAATCCGTCACCCATGTTGGTGTTAGTCCAAGCAATGTAGTGTAAATGAGAAGTGTGTTAAAGGGTATATAGAATATATATTGTAAAATAAGTGGTGGGGATAATCTCAAGGTCAACGAAATAAAATTTTAAAAAAGAGCTGCAATCAGTGACTACAGCTATATATCTGAAGCCTGAATAGGATCAGAAGACCAATCTGATCTATATTTGCACAAATTTTTGATGCATGTACAAAAGTCGTCTTTATAATATGCATCACACTTTCGGCAATTAAAAAGTCTTTCTGGGTGAAATTTAAAACATCTCTGGGGACAGCAAGTGTGGAAGTATCTTGATTTATAAATTTTGAAGGTTTGCAATTCTGGTGGTGGTAGTTGTTTTGTTTTGCATTTGCAGTAACAGGATCCGAAGAATTCACATTTTCTACAAGCTAATCCGTCTACCATCCATCTTCCTATATCGGTACATTTTTGTTCACAACAGTAGCGTGGTTTGTAGTCTTCTTTTTTCTTTTCCATGTTGACGGTTCTAAGTGGAGTTGGGAAATGAAGGTGTATAGTATAGAATAGAGAGTTTTATTAAAAGAAAAAAGTGGTGGGGGTAATTTCAAGGTCAACCAAATGGAGTTTTAAAAAAGAATGGGGTACAAATATTAAAAAGTTGCACACTTAAGATATAGGTTCGTCTTTTTTTTCTTCTTTCTCTTTTTTAATATTTACTTCATGTTCTTGTTTTTTTGCTCTAGCCATTGCGACGAGATCTTCAGTGGATAGTGGATGTACTTCTGGAAATTTTAGAATTAACTTTGGTTGGAAGCCTTCTTTAGTTAATACATCAAGATCGGAGCTCATCTCTTCTACCGTTTGATAGTCCTTTCCAAATATTTTACCATTAAATTCAATCATCATTCGGTACAGCATAGTAGTTGTAGTTGTTATCGCTGCGGTTGTCAAAAAGCAAATGATGATTTAGTCTGGGTTGAATAGCCTTTTTATAGCGAAGCCTCAAGTTGATGGAGTATTGTTATTGTAATTTAACATTAGTAGTATTTGTGGAATTTAACATTATTTTGAGTAGAAGGGCTAGATGTTGTTGCCGTTTGTGTAGAAAAGTACACTTCATCATCGCAGTAGTTTTGTTTTGAAAACATCTTCTTATTTGTAACGTAAACATCGGCATTTAAGTGATAACCGCCTGCAAGAAGTACTCGCAATTCATTAGTGAAATTGTCGAGTTGTTCAAAAGTTGTGATGGTGGAGGTATCGTATGATGCGCATTTGATTTTGAGAGACATGTTGTCGTTTAAATAATTGGACAACCAAGGGAGATGTGTACAGCATGGAAGTCAATTGTAGACTGAGGAAATCCCCTTGAAAATTACTCCATTTATATAGTTTTTGTAACTAGGTCAAGGTCATCTAAAATTATTTTTTTAAAAAGCAATATATCACCATGTGCAAAGACACATAGTGATATATTGCTTTTTATTTTTTTTATTTTTTCATCTTTATTTATTTTCAAAATAATTCACAAAGGTGTACAAAAGTATTACAAAAAATAAATTAGTTGTTGGCAGTAGGCATGACGTGAAGTGTAAGTTCTGTTGAATTGCTTCCGCTTGGACCGTGGGATGCCAAGTACAGAGAGCCGGGGTGGATAAGGCGTAGATCTTCGTTTTGCAGGAGGTGCACGAAGCGCTTAGGAAGAAATGTTTGAAATTTTGGTTCATCACCGGGCGTGTAGGGCGCTTCACTTAGTGTAACGTTGATGGCGTCCCCAACACTAGTTTCCATCTTCTTAATGGTGTGGATAACATAATGTTTTTCTTCTTTTAATTCTGAACATCTTTTAGTCGGTAAGACGGTAGATTTTGAATGTTTGTTAAATTGATCGACAAGAGATTGTAAAAATGTTTGTGACGTCATCTTTACTTTTTCTTCTTCTTATTTATTGTTAATATTATTCTTAGTCTTGCGAATCTGTGTGGGAGGTGTTGACTGTTCGGAGGCTAGAGTAATACTCATGCTGGGTCATGGTTGCGTTGTCGCTTTTATATCCTTCCCACCCCCCACCATTCTGTTGTAGATATGCATTCAAACGATAAGCGTTCTTTAAAGCGCATTGGGACTGCCGATGTTTAAAGTTTTTGGTAGAGATACAAATGTTGGCAAAGTGACACTGAAAATCTCTATCCACTTGCACATTTATCACTTCATGGTTTGTAAATGCTTGTATCCAAGCGGTTTTCTCCAATCCCTTTGTGTAGATAATTTTAAATTCCTTACAGTAATGATTCATAATGTGCGGCACCATACTGTAGTGGATAAAACCTTCATCCCATCTCAGGTTGTGAAAATGTTTCATCAACCATTTGTTTGTCACTCTTGCTTTAGTAGTTAATCTGTTGAACGGTATAGGAGGTTGGAATAAATAGTGATAAACGACAGATGTGTTCATGTCTAGAATAACTAACTCTTTAATGATAAAATGTCCGTCGTTACCGCGAAACGCTTGAAATTCAATTATACCTCGTTTTACCTCCATTATTTGGTATTGGTTTGAAAATGAAACTTGTTTATTCATGACAAAGGTCGGTATGGGACTGTTTGTAAAATTATGGAGGGCGTCTTTTTATACTGCGGGTTGGTTGCTGCAAGATGCTTCTTCATTCATTTCTTGTGCTTCTTCATCTATACCGAAGTTAGTCTGATAGTTGTGCAACTGTCTCCACATATCAACTTCGTGAGGTATTCTATTGAAAATGGAAGTATCTACGGGACCGTATAGGATTGGTACATATGGTTGTCTATCCAATGTATCGGTTAAATATTCTTTTATGATTGCGCTTGAAAATATTAGTTGTTTTAGATATCTTGTGATAGGACCTGTAGCACAGCTGAGGGTGTAGAATTCATCTTTTGTAAGGTGTATTTTTATGTCATGTTTAGTTAAATCTCTAAAACGAACAATTTGTCCTCCCCGATGTTTTACTATATCGATTTCAATATTTGATTCTAGCAAACTTAATTTCGTTCTTCTTCCATATGTATTGTTACTTAAATAACATTCTAAAAGATGTATATGCTTCATAAACGATTCCCAGGAAATTTCAGAGAAAAACACCATTTTAGATCCATGATTCAAAATAATAGTTGGTGAATACTCCAATGATTTTATTACTCCGGCAGATACGCTTTTTGTCATACATGATGAGATGGGATAGTAGATTCTAAGAAATACCTCTGCTAAAATATTGGTGGAAATAATGTCATCGACTTTTCTTTTTTTAATTCCTTTTTCAACTTCCTCTTCTCTTTTCTTATGTTTAAACTTGAGGAACTCATCCATTTCTTGTTCAATTTGTTTTTCTATATCGGAACTGTTGTCGGCTATAAGCGGTGTAGTTTCTTCTTCGTTAGTATTTGCATTAAGTGAACTCATTTTGCTAACGATGTTTCCCATAGGATGGTCAAACAAATAATGAAATTTTTACTTCGTTTTCCTCCTTTTATAACAATCGCCCCCACCTAAAAACCGTTTTTTATAACACATTTTTAACTATTCCAGTTAGTGGAGTATATGTTACTATTTTGTCATGTAAAATGAGACAATATGCCGAAGTACCTTCTGGTATTTTATCTTCAAATTCCATTTCGATTTTTATATCCACACTTGACGATTTTACTGATTCATTTTGCTTTGAGCAATCGATAACGATTATTGGGGCTTTTGAATAATACTGTTCAGGTGATAACAGTGGTGTATTAGTTTTTCCATAATATGACGATTGAAATCTTGCATACATATCGTATAAGATGGAATAACGCTTTTTGCTAAACATGACATTTAAATTGTCATAAGGAAAGAATTGAGAGTTTAGAAAAACTTTGCAATTCTTTATATTGCAATGGTCAAATTGACCTGCGTGTGCGGTTATAACATCTTTTCGATTGGTTTGAAACCCTAGTATTATGTACCTTGCTCGTTCCAAATAAGTAGATGTTTTAACAGTCCACGTTTGTCGTTCTGTTTGAGGTAATATGGGGTATTCATGGAATTCCCAACTTCTAAACGGCATTACAATATCACGGTCAGATTTTAACTTTCTTAACAATACGATTCTATGTTCATCGGCTAATCTTACATGAGGTACTCTCCACACGATTTTATTTAATTGTAGCTGCCATTCTAGTTTACTTTCTTCAGTGCCACTTGCTGCTAGTATCAAGTCTTTGTTAGTTGAAGATCTGAGTAATACCAATTCTTGTTTGACATTTATTATTATTCTTTTGTAATCTTCAGCGAATCCCAAAAGCAATCGTAAAGGTATGTGAAAATCAAAATGACCATTGGAATTTGGTGTTATGCTGTCTTTATCGGGGGTAACCCATCCGGCGGTGACTATTGAATTCTTCTCATGTGGTGTTAATGATGTTAATCCTTTTAGTGTTGTTGTTATACCAACCTTTTTTGTTGAATCAACTGTCACTCCTGATATTTCATATCTTATTTCGTCAAAAAGATATGCCATTGGGTTATTTATAAAAGGAACAGACGAACCAGTTTTTCCATCCAATTTTAATACTTGTCCCTCAATATATAAATAACTCTCACAGGGTAATGTGTAAATATCTTGTTGTTGAATGGGAATCCTTATTTCATCATTATTGTTTAATTTTGATGAAGTGTAAGGGTTGTGCGTGTGATATTCCTTCTCCCATAGGGTTTCGTCGAACGTCGGACCTTGAGATATATCCAGAATGTCCATTGTAATTTAGTTTTAACCCAATTTTTTGTAGGAAATGTATGTTGTCCGGTGTTAACTCGTCCAATGTTGAAGAGCTACTGAGCTCCCGGCTTTTCCGTTGTGGTTTAAATGTTAATCCCATGTTATACTTAAGTTACCGCTTTTATGTGTAACCGTATTGTAATTGTTTCTTTTCTAAAGTCAACACTATTACCGTCCTGATCTGATATGTTCAGTACGATGTCTGAAATAAAACTGGTGTTTAACGGTAGGTATATAAGGTTTTGTGGCTTCTCAACTATTTTAAACCCAGGAGCTACTGTTGGATAAAATGTATGTAAAATATGTTGGTTTACCCCATCTCTATACGATCCGTGTATAATATTGCATGTTATATCAATACTATTAACCTTTAATATTGTTACTGTGGTATCACCCGTATGAGTAGTTCCGGGATCTAAGATTTTTTTTTTCTTATCTGAAAATCCGAGTAAACTACCGATTGAATTTTTTAAACTCAAATCTATATAATATTTTGAGGTAATTTCCGCTTTTAAAGTATTGTTGTTTCCTTTTATACAGATATTTTCTTCTCCTAGCTGCTTCTGTAATAGCTGGTTTATATCATCTATTTCATATGCTCCTGTAGACAAGGTGATTATTTTTAATTCTGAATAGTTTCCTTTTTTATCTTTACTTTCATAATAATGTAGTAAATTGTTTTTACCCTCTGTAATGTTGGGAATTGAATTGTATGTAGTGAAATCTAATAATGCTGCTTCCCATAATCTATCTTTAGATAGACGCAGTGCTGGGAAAAGAGTACTTTTTAATGTAGATGAATTTCCGCTCAGTGACACTGTGTACGATGACATCTTAAAGCTGACTGACGCTTTTTGCTAAAAACTCCAAACATAAATGTCCGCATATTTCTGTATTGTTAGGTTGTTCTCTTTTATAATTGTAAAATATATTCTTAGAGTTTTTAAAGTAGTGTTGAAGTTCTTTAGGTGGTGGTAGATTGCCAAAACTGTCAAAATAATAAACGCTTTGTCCGAGTTTTTTATAGCATACCCAATGTGTTCCTGGACCATAGGAGGAATCTAAATTTACTATTCCAGTTTCATTTTTCCATATGTTTTTTGGTAATGCGTCTTTCATAAAAACTCCCCTAAAAAATGGTATCTTCAAACATTTTACATAATTTGATAATTGATAATTTGTTAAGGCTTTATTTGGAATTATCAATTGATTTTTCTTATTTAGTACACACGGTACGGTCTTAGGTATAGACCTGCTCCGTTTTTTACCATTGACCAAACGGAAGTCTTTTTTGTCTTTGTTTTACGAGTTCTACGACGTCTCTTTTTAATGTTTCCACCTCTTTTAGGAGCTCTTTTCTTTGCAGGTCTTCCTCTCCGACGTTTTCCGCCACCAAATTTTGTTTTCGCCTTCATAGCTGTAGTTACTGCCCAAGCGGCTGCTTTTTCTGCAATACTTGCGTCACTTGATTTAACTCTTTGCCAAGCTTTTTCTGCTAGCGCTTTATCCGCTATTGATCTATTTGTTGAATCAGCAAACTTGGAATACGCTATATCGTGTTCTTTGCAAGCTTGATCCAATTTATTAATTCCAGGATCCCCTCTTGCTAAACGTTTTGCCAATTTAGTTCCGGGTCCGCAATATTGATAACCTCCGGGCAGATGAAATTCGTATGGTAGAGCGTCTATTGCCCGATTTACAACAGCACCAACAGGAATTCGTTTGAGAAGGGATAACGCAGCCGATGTTATACCACGTCCTTTCTTGCCGCTGACTTGACGACGACTGAGCTGTGCGATCTTCATTATATTGTTTTATATATAACCGGCGTGTTTACTCAACGAGATGCTTTATATAAATGAATAACTTATGCACAATTTTTATATTTAAATAATTAATTATTCAAATTAATTATATATTGATTTATGATTCTATTTTTAATCCATGCTTCTCGTTCATCGGGTTGAATCATCACATGACTTGTTGTACTAGCTATATGATTGTGGGTATCAATAAGTAAATTGCCCACTATTCTTATTAAACAATCTAAAGTTACAGCATCTTTCGGATGTTGAGGATCGTGTAACTGCATAATACGTTTATCATTACATGTGTAAGCGTTTGAATCACTTTTTGACATTGTTATAACTTGTCCTATAGTAGCAGCATCATTTAAATCTTCTCCTGGTAAAATATTAATTATTTTCTTCATCTTTGCATCATATTTGGTCCCAAAGTGTTTATCCCAAGTTATTGTTTGTCTCAATGTAACACAATCATCATCTTCATAACCAGGATAAATATTTTTTATTCTTCTATTACGACCATTGTATGTATCTAATCTACCACCACTCGCAATTAATGTTTGTACCATCAAAGGTACATCTGAATCTTTTATACCAAATCTTCCATTTGTTATTGTTTTATGTCCTGCATCCCATTCATCATTTTTTCCTTGCATTAAATCAAACTTTTCATTTCCATGTATAAATGTATCTCCTCGCTTTAGCACGGCATCTTCATGTTTTACAAAATTCGATGTTCCCCTTTTTAATTCTTTAGATAGTTGTTCCATAGTAACAGCGTCTTTTGGTTGAGAACCGAACTTTACATTTGACAACACTTTCCCATAACAATCGATTTCATCACCATCTTGTAAAATACAGTTGTCCTTGATGTATTTCAGGTTTACAGCATCGCCGTCTTCCTTTGGGTATCCAATGTCATTTATAATAAACTTATAAAAAGAAAATCCTCGTTGAGTCTTTTCCGGTATTATAGAATGTAAATATCCTTTATTAACTGAATCTTTATCATTTTTTGGATTTGCCACATTGGTTATCCTATGATTTCCAGCATCATATGTTTGTCCATCTTTTAAATTGTTACCCCACTGCAATTTTAAAGTGTTTGAAAGTTCAGATGATAAATACTCTTTAGTAATTGCATCAGAACTGTCAGTTGGTTTACCAACATTAATTATTCTATGTGATTTAACATCGTAAGTATCCTTAAGTAATTTTAATGATGTTGAAGTAGCTTCTTTTACTGTCTTTAAATTTGCTCCATCAGTATCTTCTTCTGGATCTTTAACTAGTTTTAAACGTTTATTACTTATGCTATAGTCACCTTCAGGTGTTTGCGGCAATCCACTTCTTTTTCTGTCTTCTCCAACTTGCACTCCTAACGCGGAGTACCGTCCAAACTTGTCGACGCTCATGTTAAAAATGATACATTATATGCTTGCCGTTCTTTTATATCTGCGGACAATTATACGACGACACCTCGACTTCTAAGTTCATCAACTAGAGCCACCCATTCATTATTTAAACCTGTATGACCGGCTTCCATAGCTTCATGTAATAGTCTCATTCTGTCAACTAATTTATTAATGTCTTTGTAATAAATTACATTGGTATTGTACAGATTTTTCATCAGTCCTTTGCCAGATGTTGAAGTATCTCCTTTACTCTTTTTACCATGTTGTTCAAGAAGTGATAAATCCATAAGTGATAAAGATTTTCTTTTTAGCGGTTGTTTCACTACTGGTGCGGTACGTAATGTTGGTAGTTTTCGTGGGGGAAACAACTTTTTTATAACAATGTTATATTTTGTTGCGCGTGAACGATTAATTATTGCATCCTTTGAGTAATTCCTTTTATGTGCATTAGTATTTTGTAAAATTTCCTTAAAAGTATTTAAATCTTTGGTCGAATATCTCAATGGTATGTTTTTAAAAATTAATTCATATAATCCTTTTGTTCCCTTATATTTATGCTCACCAATAATGATATAATCGTCTTCAGTTATTTTAAGTTTTGAATCACCTATTTTTAATTCATTCCCATCAATTCTTGCTCCGTATATGTGTGATTTACTTAAATTGGGGTTTGATTTTATATCATGTAGCATTTTCAATATATATTTTCTTCCGAGAGGTCCGTGTTGTAATATATCGCTACTCAATTGAGTTAAATTTGGAATAGATTGTTCTGCTTCAGGTATTGGCTGTTCTTCTTCCTTTTCAACAATAGGTTCATCTTCTTCTTTTGTTTCTTCTTGGTCACTAGCGCTTGTATATGAATCATCATTGTCTTCTTTTTTTAATGCTTGTACTTCTTGTTTAGAAACTGGTAGTAAAACATCTCCTTCATAACGAGGTTTACTAATGGTTTCTGATATTTGTTTTAAAGGTTCTGTAATAGGTTTAAATGTAGTCTCTAAAAATTCTTCTCTTTCGCTTATACCCATCCTTAATGCACGGTTTTTTATCCTAATAGAATCACTGAGTGATTTTATTTCTTTCAATAGTTTTTCTTGATTTACCATGTTTACACTATGAAGTCTCATTCATTACTAGACATACTGCTATTCATTTAATGGATTAATACAAATTTATCTAACCCTATTCGATACCTTCCATCTTTTATAGCTTCATCTTTCATAATAACAAGAAATCCATACTTTTCAGCCCATGCTTTGCCGCACATCTCTTTAAATTTATCAAATGTCATGTCGGCATTCACATGATCGTTATATATATGTTTCAAATTTGTTTCATCTTGCTTGAATATTATCAACAAATTTGCATTATCTCTTATAAGTTGTTTTGGAATTTTACTATAGGTTTGACCAATGTAAATACTGTCAATATTATGATGTCTCCCCATTGCGAAATAACTTCTTATTGTATCATGATTCTCACATGACACATCGTCAAATATAAATATAGAAAATGGTTTAGCTTCATTTGGTTGCATAATAGTTTCACTAGCATTAAACTTGTAGAAATTTACTTCTGGTACATTTGCTAATATCTTATCTAACAACTGGTATTTAGGTTGTTGCAAAGATTTTGAAAAAATGTATATGTTATTAAAACGTAGCCCTTTTGGATTAGTTATAAGGTTAAAAACAACATTTGTTTTTCCACAATTAGAAGGGCCAGTTATTAAACATCTTATAGAGTTTGGTAGTAATTCACCATGTTTACCATGGTTTAAATTGTTATTATCCACTGTCAATTCATCTATATTATTAATATTAAATCGTTCTTTTTGCTGTACAATATCCATCTTGTTTAAAGGTTAAACACATAATGAGTTATTAAAGTATTACACCAAGTCTTTTGTAGGAATCCAAGAATCTTCACTTCTATCAAATCCCAACCAACGGACTTTAACTTTATCCTTTTTTCTTTGTAAAACTTTTTCAACAAGATATACATCACCTACTGTCGATTTTAATAATTCATGACCATAGAAACCGCCTTGAAGTAGTTCACCTTTGTTATCCTTTAAAATGTAGGTTTCTGGTATTGTCGGTTGCACTTTGTAGATTGTAAATATTTCGTTAGTCCAATTTGGTAAATATCTTTTACTAAAAACTCCTTTATATTTACTTATACGTACTTTGTCGTTAATTTTAAACTTTTTAGGTTTTAATTTTTCAATTTTAGGAGTAGTAATTTTCTTAATACGCTCCAAAACAAGCTTAGCATTATTGCTATTTACTTCAATAGGTTTCATACCAATAGTGCGATGAAACTTGTTATTGTATTCTTTTATAAGCTTCGGTAATATATCGTACCACACGTATGATCCTCGTTTAGAAAATGTTTTATACATTGCTCCTTTTAATGTTCTGTTGAATCGTTCAATTATGGAAGCTTTAACTTCCGAATTTGTAGAATAATGATTTATGTTATATTTTTTCATTAATGCTGTAAATTCTTTGTTAAAATATTCTTTTCCATCATCAGTTTGTAAATGTTTTATAACAAATTTATTTTTCTTTATAGCTGCTTCCATAGCTTTTGTTACACTTTTCCCAGTCTTATCCTTGAGTGGTATAGCGTCAGCAAGCTTACTAAAACAATCTATAATTGCTAATATATATTTAAATCCCTTATTTAATTTACTATGCGGTATCATCTCAATAAGATCGGCTTGGTAAAGATCGTTCATTCCTTTAATAATTGTATTTCTTCTTGGAAACTTTCTTCTTGCCGGCTTATGAAGTTCGTTTACAATTTTATCCTTTAATCCTTCCATCTTCAGATGTTGTTTGTACACCGCTTGAGAAAATACTAATCCTCAAAATGGTTTATCACCTTTTATATTATTAACAAATATGGGTCAAGGCCATATTATATTTGTGTAAAAAAGAGGGAACATGGCATTGAACTTGCCATGCTCCCTCTTTTTTACGGAAAGGAAAAGGAAACAGGTGGAAGGACGAAGAATAGGTTTTATTGGTCGATAGGAGTTAAAGAATAATGTCCAAAAGGTAGAGTGTGTATATTGTCTTCCTGGATATGTCTCTTATCATCCTTGTAGCTGAGTCCCCACTTAGTTTGCTTGACACTGTAGACTTGATGATTAAAGCTTCTTATTGTATTAAAAGTTGCAGTTGTTTCCATGCTTTCAAATAAACATCTTTTAAAATGTTCAAACTGTACATTCTTCTTTAAATATGATGTTTTTATACCTTTTGCCTTCTTTACAACTTGATGTTCTTCTTTTTCACTAATGTACAATTGAAAAGAATACAGTTTGGACATTAATGCCACAATTTCTTCCATAGGTGCACCATTTGTTTCATCTTTAAATTTTCCTAAAACCTTCTTGTTTATTCCATTGTCGTAATTAGGGTGATGTTGTGGGTAGTCAGAAAAATCAAAGTCATTTTTATAAACAAATGTGCGTAAATCTTTGTACATATCATTGGTTATAATCCAATAGATGAATGCATCAGTATCCATGTATGCTATTCCGATATTATCTCTACCATAAAATTTCACCATTTTATTATAATGAAAATCATACATGTGAGTTTTTGATATGTCTAAAATGGACATTCCAACATATATGGGTCGATCCATCTTAATTGAAATTTTATTCATAGAAACGGCTACAAGGTTTTCATTAATAATTATAGAAGATGCAAAGTTTGGTTTTTGCACCAATTTCTGTAATTTTGTTGGATCAACAACCAATCTTAAGTCTTTGTGATTTCTTTTGTTTTCTAATGTTTTACCGAATATCGCATTGTTCATTAATTTAAAGAAATCTTTTTGAAAATTGGATGTTGCTGCAGTTCTTCTTCTTGTGTTGTTATCTATATAAGATTTTAACCAACAGGATTGTGAAAATTGCAGTACTTTATTAATTTTCGTAATTTTCAATCCCATTTCTAGCGCTTGCTGTACTGTCCAATAATGAGCTACATACCTAGTCTTATTGTTAAGTGTCATCATCAATTTTGGCCATCTACCAGTGGGAGATATTTCTGTTTTTGCTAATAGTGGTAGATCATAATGATGGTCGTGGAGATGTTCTGGGTATTCAAAATCAAAGTCAAAAATGTAGCCAATATCCCCATATTTAGGGATATCAGCGATGTTATTGATTGAATTTGGATCAACCCATTTAAAATTGTCATATGGAAGAGGGTTCGACATGGCCAATCCGTACAGATTATTTGCATCAAAATAACCTATAAATGTGCTAGGTTGTGATGCGTCGTAATTTGGAAGATATTTATTGTTTGCTTTTACATATCTAGTTACACTTTGGGTTAATCCTCCTCGAATACCGGATTCAATCATCAACACCATGTCTATGTCAGTTAATAGTTGAAGTTTGCATTTTGTTTCTTTTAACATAGCCTGCCATGCCAATCCGGGAGCTGTGTACGAATGAAGTGGGTCTAATCCATATGCTGTAAAACAGGTGTTTCTAAATTCTTCCATTATGTCGCAGAGTAAAGTCACATCTAATTTAACATAAAAATCTGAATATTCGCCTAAGGTTCTTATTTCTAATTCATTCCATACTCTACAAGCGTGTTGATAATCCTCTTCACTGATGTCCTCTTCATGTAATTTATTCTTAAAAGCTTCTTTAGGTGGAAGTGACGTTTCTTCAAATTTTTCCAAATTGTCAATGTAATCATAAGGAAAAACGCCTTTACGAAGAACTAAATCTAATTTATCATTGTTTACAATTTTTTTTGTTTCTATTAAATCTTCTTTTCTAAGATTTTCAGAAAGTTTTGATAAGCTGCACGGCATAAACCGGTACGAATCTACAAATTGCAACTTCATATTTCCAATTTTTTTACTAAAGGTTATAAACTTTTCAGTTGTTTCTGCAAGAACATCAATTGCACCATCATCTCTCCCCAATTCTGGTATTATAAAATGACCATCATAACCGCTAAGGTTATGCAATATTACAGGAATTCTTCTGGTAATCTTATAGTTTATGTTGCATGCATTGCATGCTGCACCCCTATAATATCCTGTAAGATGATCGTGATCTTTAACTTTATAGTTATTTAAAGTAAATTCATTTTTACATAGAAAACAGTGGGTAGCATTTTCATGTTGAATTTCCTCTTCTTCCTCCATTGGTATCATTGGTACTATATTATTATACAAATTTTCAACATGGCCAGCTATTTCATATAGATGATTTAAAAATGTTCTGGCAACATCTTCACCACGATACACCACGGGTTTTGATGACAATCCATATGCATTCAAATGTTCTTCAACCAATGTGGATTTAACCAATAAACAAAAACTGTTAGGCTTGTGCATTTGATATTTTATACTCTTCCTTGCTTCAATGTTTTCATCTTCAATTGGAACAAGTGTTGATTCAAAATCGGCATATATTACTATAGGAATGCGATACTGATGGAAAACTTTTTCAAACTGTAAATATGATTTATTTAATGGTGGTAGAATAATCTTAGCTTCAAAATTTTCATTACACAGTTGTTTGTGCTCCAGTAACCAATTTTGTCCTCCATTTCTAAGTTCTTTAAAACAAAAACATCTTTTACAAATTATTTTTCTATGTTCATTTCTTGATAATTGTTTATTGACAAGTCTTTCAAATGATTTTATCCATACATAGTGTGATACTTCATCCTTTGTAATTAATAACAAATCCGTATGGTCTGCAAGTTCGTTTTTTACCACTTTCAAAGGATACACCTTGTTAGAACTGTCCAAACCAAATACATTTACAGATATTCCAGGGTTTTGTTTTTCAAATTTAGAAATATCCTTCAAGGCTACCGGATAAGACACACCTTGAAAGTTATATCTGTATCTATAGTTCTCATATTCTTCGCTGGGTCTTTGTGCATCGCATGATATGAATTTTGATGTCATTGCATACCGGAAACATTCCGTATCATGATTTTGAACATTCACACATGATTTTGTATCTTGAATCCTTTTTGGAAGAGCTATATAACTGCTCCCCATTACCCCATACCCATGCTTGTGAACTCTAATATCCATACTTACTACACTAACTAAACTCCAACCTGATCCTCGTCCTTCATGTTCTTGGATTTTATTGATGATCTCATCAAAACATTCTTCTACTATTGAATTAATATCTGAACTACTCATGATGGTTCTGTTTTTAGTTATAAATCCTCTTGGTGACAATTCTTCTTCAACGTTTATAAACATAGCATCCAATAACAAGCCGAATTTAATAAAATTTAATCGTTTTAATTCTTCTTTTAAAAGTTTAACTACAATGGTTTTTGCTTCGGCAAGAAATTTGTCTAATTCTAAATTTTCATTTTGGATTTTGTGATGTGTTACTACTCTTCCGGGCAATGCATGAATACTTAAATTAGGTAGTGCATTAGATGGTCCCGCTGTTTCTTCTTCTTCTGCAGATGTATTTTCATTTATATTATGATATAACTCCTTATGAATGTCTAGCAATATTTCATCTTCATAAGTTTCTAAACATATATCACAACGATGCATTTTAGTGATGTTTATCCTATGAAATTCGGCATATAAATGAAATGCATCTTTTTCATACCTCCTTTTTATGCTGTATTACCCCACCACTTTTTACCCCCACCACTATTTTTAATCTTCTTCTTCTTCATCTTCTTCTTCTTCATATGGAAATAATTGTCTTGCACAAAAAATTAATCTTCCACGTATTGATTCCAAATCTGGATCGTGACTGGATGTTGGAGTTTCATTATGAATATTTTCAAATTCCAATGATGGTGTGTATTCATTCTCTGTTAACTCCATTTCTACATCTTCACTCCCTTCATTTATTAATTCTTCTTCCATACTGTTAACACTATCTGTTTCTGAACTGTCATTATCCACATCTTCCACATCAAACTCCTCTTGTAGAATTTTACACAATATTTCTGCAATAGGTTTACTTGGATAGTCGGTGGTATACACAGGAGCCATGTCGATTAAATGAAAGAGCTTCTTTCTCGTAGCTGCTTTTATATAAATTATTTTATTAGGTCAAGGTCAACAACACTTAAAGCGAGAATGGGGAATAGAGCACTAAGTGGTATGTTAGTCCATTACCACAAAGTGATCTATTCCCCACTCTCTAATGCAAGTCCAATTAATAACCAATTTATATTCAATATTTTTAGTAATTTTGCAGTTTCCTTTGTTTAACTTTTCTTTATTGATTGTCTTTAATCACACAGTTCATAGGTTCTTCTTTTTCTTGGTGAAACAATTGTTTACGTTCATATTCCAATTGACGTATTCTTTCATTTTTTATAGTCAACTCTATAAGAAGTTGGTTGATGTAGTCAGCAGCCATGTCGATTGTTCTGGTTCTTACTTCTCCCAATTTCACTCCTGGTATTAGCCTCTGTAGTTTATAATATTTTAGTTTTATTCTTGTTTCTCTTGCCTTTGCCATTTCTTTCATCTTCATTTTTCGAGAGTCCGCATATTGTTTTTTATTCTTTTCACTTAATGAAAGATCCAAAATGATGTTTTCACTATTCATGTTGTTTTTTCTTATGTTATGTTAGTAAACGCCTGTTTAGGATAAGAATGACTCCAACCGAGCGTTGGACTTCTTTTATCTAGTTTCCCCCACTCAATTACCTTCCCCCACCATGTTTATTTAGGTCAAGGTCAAACATAATTAATGCGAGAACGGGGAATAGAGCACTAAGTGACATGTTATTCCATTGCCACAGAGTGATCTATTCCCCGCTCTCTATTCTACAACTAATTTTTTTTTCCATTTATATTTTATTATTTTTTTTGTATTTTTTTTACCCATTATTTTTTACACAGCAGGAGGTTGGTACTTCACAGGAGAGTCTCTATCAATATCATTAAATGCGTTCCATGCATAAGTAGCAGGAAGATCGTTTGGCTCCATCTGCAGAACAGGGAGTTCATTTGCTGGATTCCATACATTTAGATTTTGCAACTCCTTTACTTTATTTTCCAATACTTCAATTTTACCCAACAGTTCTATTATGTACTTGTTTGCAGTCCTCAATGTATGTGCTCTTGTACAGCCTACGTCCAATGAAGGTACTAAAAGCTGCATTTGATACAATTCAGTTTTCTCTTTTATATGACGTTCCTTAGCTAAAATGCTCAATTCCGGATGTGTTATAGGTTTACCTTTTCTTGACAAATTCACAATCTTCTTTGACAAATTTAATGGTTTTCTTTCACTTGTTGAAGGAGTTGAATAGTCCCGAGATTCAGCCATTTTTTTCTATGATGTTCTTCTTTTAAATGGTAATAAGCGAATAACTCCTGCTGCGTATAAACCTTGTTTTATACACAATTCCCCCACCATTTTTATTCTCCCTCTACCAAGTTCTTTAAACATAAAACCAAACTTCTAATTCCGCGTTAACATTGTTATCTTTTAAAAATTTAACAAAGTCCGAGCTGGAAGTTGACATATCTCTATTTCTTAAATAGTCTCTTACTATGTCTTCATCCCCTTCTCTAAAATATAACAAAATACCTTCATTAGAGTTCCATTATCTTGTTTTGAATGAATAAAATTTGAAACTGTTGTCCACTCCTCTTCAACTACAGTGGAACCTCGATATATCGAACCTGAAGGGGAATGTAAAAAATTCGTAATATCAAGGTCTTCGATATACTGAGGTTCGTTATATCAAGGTTATCTTTTACAAACTTCGATATACTGAGGTTCACCACCACCTTTTAATACCATTACTTATTTCCAGTAGGCCTAGAAATTGAGGAATAAATATGTGTGTACTGTGATTACATAACCAACAATTTGCTATTGCACAAAAGAATATAACAGTCCACTGTAACATTATAAGTTGATTAATGTTTATTAGCCCTTCTATGAAAATTTTATCACGAGCTGATCAGGACAAAGACTACAGTATAAATGGTGACACAAAAAAAAACTAAACAGTGCTGCAAACATAAAATAAATTTAGGCTAATAAACATCAGTTTGGACTAGAAGACGTTACTCTTATACATGCAGTAAATATGGGGTTTTAAAATTATTACTCACGAGAATAATGTAAAATGCATTTAAATTATTGCTAACGGCCACCTACCGGACACTTAAGGTAATGAATGAAACAACACTAACACAGTAAGTTAACTGCAAATGAGGGAAACAAGAACAGCGCTGCAAACACAAGGCACGGCAAAAGACAACGTCTGTAGAGCGACAGGTTGCAACATGAAAGAAAATGGATGAGCTCAATGATTCAACTTGTTATTCTGTTTATAACTTCGATATGTTGAGGTTTTGTAGTCAAAACTTCGATATGTAGAGTGGTTAGGTAGTGCATCGGCCCTCCAAAAGTTCGTTATATTGAGGTTATCTCTGCTTGTCCGTCGATATATAGAGGTAGAAATAACATTAGATTTATAGGCAGGTTCAAGGGGAATGAGAAAACTTCTTTATATCGAGGATTTCGATATATTGAGGTTCGATATATCAAGGTTCCACTGTATTTTAAAGCTTGTCACTTCTAGTTCAAAATTCATTTTTTTTTACTAAATTACAAGTTACTTTTTGAAACAATATTACAAGACTAAAGAAATTGGTGAACATCGAGCAACATATATAACCAATACCCCCCACTTCTATTTTCCCCCACCATTCAATAAATTTCCCCACCATAGTGTTACATTAAACAGTTTTTTTTTAATATGATCTACATCTAATAAATCTAAATAACAGTTGTGCACAGATTGTACATTTTTCATTCATGATTTCAAACCTTATTAGTGGTGCCTTAACACGATGGTCTACATATCCTCCTTCAAGATCAAATTCATCCCAATCATCTATAGCTGCTCGTGCACAATCTTGACAAAGAGTCGTCCCATCTGCAAATTTATAAGCAACAATAATGCCAAACCCATAATTTTGTCTTCGGTATTCATGAATAGCTTCTCTAATGCTGTTTGGAATAACACATTCTCCTGATCTTATTATATGGTTAAATAAAAAACCATCACAAATAATTTTCCTCAAGCAAAGTTCAAATAGAGTATCCACCATGTTTTATAAAAGAGATTAATATTTCAACTGAAGTGTTTACACATGTTACATCCGTCTTAAATACTTTATCCCCACCATATTTTATATATGTCAAGGTCAAATTATATTAATGCGAGAACGGGGAATAGAGCACTAAGTGACATGTTATTCCATTGCCACAAAGTGATCTATTCCCCGCTCTCTATTCTAAATCTAATTTTTTTAATATTTTTTTTATTTTATTAATTTTTTTATTATTTTTGTTTTTTATAAGTTTATACAGATGTTTAAACTTCTTTCTTCAAATTCCCAATATTTCATTTCCTTCTTCTGCACCCTCTTCAACTACGACTTCATTATTTCCATTTTTCAAAAGCAATAGTTCATTTTTCAATTTCTTCATTTCATCTTCTAATTTTGTAATTTTAGACTCTCTATCTTCCAATAATAATTTCAAATACTTAATATAACTACCAGCCGCATGTACAGTCTTTACTCTGTTTTCTCCAAGATGCATACCTGGGATTTGGATTTGTAGCCTATAATACTCCATATTAATATTAGACTGAATTTGTCTTGCTTGTTCGCTTTTCTTCCTTCTAGCTTCAGCTTCTTCATGAGATGCAGCCAAATCAGATAAAATTGGACGATACATTGTTGGTGAATGATTTTACAAGAGTGAGAGACTATCCGGTTAAACAACACATTTATTTACTTTCCCCCACCACTATCCCCAGTAGGCCAAAAATGTTGAATACATATTTCAATAGTTACACTGGCACCATTTTCAACTAAAAATTTATAAAGAAAATATGGATACTCACTGGGTTTAATATTCATATTGTCCATCATAAAGTTAAACGCCAATCTTTCCGAATATTCATTGTGATATTTTTCAGTGACACCAATTAACATTCCTTGTTTTTGAAATTTAAAACCAATGTCTGGAATTTTTTTACAATCCTCCATGTCTAAAAGTGGGAAATAATATGTAAAGGAATTTACCGGTGGAACCCAGGGTTCTTCCTTACAAAAAGCTTTAAACATTGCTTCTCGGTCCTCCATTATGAAATGATTTTTAAACTGTTTTCTTTCCTGCTTAAATAATCAACCCCCCACCATTTTATTCAGATTCTTCTTCTTCAGATTCGGTTAACTCTTCCGGTTGATGCATCATTGATATATTTCCAGTTTCATTAGTTGTTTCTTGGTTTAAATTTATAAATTCTTCTACTATTTCTTCTATTAACTCTCCAAATGTAACATTCATCTCTTGTTCTAGTTCTTCTTGTTCTTGTATCTGACGATGTGTAATAATTTCAGTAATGTATATAAAGGTAGTAGCTCTTGGAGACATAGTTTAATAAAGTGTATGACTTTACTAACAACACAGCATATAATGAATAAAAAACCTGATCAACTCTTGCTTTTATAGCAAATATGGGGAAGGGGAAAGAAGGGGGGGGGGGGTCAGTAAGAAAAACACCAACATATCATTAGTCCGATTCAGAGTCTGAAGATTGTATAGGGGATATCAATGTATCAATTGACGAATCTAAAATGAATGTTTCAATTGCTTCTTTAACAATTTCTTCATCACTATCATTTATTAGCTCTTCAAATATTTCTTGTTCAAAGGACGAAATTTCTTCTTCCAATATAGAATCATCCAGACTATTATTCAATTCTTCTTCCGAACCTTCATTTGTCTCTTCTATCCAAGTTATATTTTCATTTGTATTAAACTGATTTTTTACTTCAAAATAATTTAAAAAAGGTGTATCCTTAAAAACCATTATTAACCTTTTCTCTTCACACCAAAGTAATATCTTATAACAAAGTGATACTGAGTATGAAGTTGCTGTCTTATATATATTCTATTTTCCCCCACTATATTTCATATAGTTAAACATTTGTAACATAGTATAATTACTCTTCTTTATCAAGCTTATAATACATTGCGGCTACTTCCAACTGAAACTCCATTTCTTCTACAAAATTACGTAATTGCACCATCCAAGGAAATAAATTATTTAAATTTTCAATTCTGACTGTACATGAACACAATAATTTGTAATCACCTCGACGATATACAAGCACTTTAACCCCTACACCCATATCTTTCAAAATTGTTTCTTCAATCTTTCTATGTAATCCATATAATAGTGGCCAAAGTTCTGTATGTTTAGCAAAGAATGAATCCAATCTTTTGGACATGTTCACTATATAACAACTGGTTAAGTTCTGAGCAAATATGTGAGCTGCGGGCTTTTATAATGCAACTAATAGAAGGCAGGAGGGGGGGGGGCTAATTGCAATTTTAAGGGGGGGGGGTCAAGTTCAAGGTCAAAGTTAACAAACTTTAACTTATGTAGTAACCAATAACTATTAACTCTCGCACATGAGTTAAAAAACTCATATGCTTAATTGGTGTATTAGGTAGCTCTGAAAAGAGCCTTTTTAGGTTTAAAAAACCCTGCTTATCTTAAACAAATATTAAACCAATTATTGTACTCCTCATTTCCCCTAAAATCCTCAAACAACTCCGCCCATTGCCAAATGTATTCGGCGTTGTCTGCAGTCACATACAAAATTGGGCTACCAAGAAACAACACTGGTGATATAATTACTATTGTTCTGCCCAACTGCAACCAGTCCAATGCTTCCCACATGTATGGGTCAAGACTTTCTTCCAGGTCCAAAGTTACACAACGCAAATATTCAAATATCAATTGTTCATCTTCCTCAACTTCTTCCATTTCCTCTTGCTCAGATTCATCTTCCTCAACTTCTTCCATTTCCTCTAGCTCAGATTCATCTTCCTCCACTTCTTCCATTTTCTTTAGCTCAAATCGCCTGTTGTAAAAGTTTGAACCATCCAGCGGAGCCATGTTCACTGTACACCAGGTTAGCGGCCAATATCCCATACCCAGTTGCATAGCGGCTACTTATATAAAGCAAGAGAAAGTTGAGAAAGGGGAAAGGGAAGGGTGAGGGGGGGGGGTAAAGTTCAAGGTCATGTGAAAGTAGGTCATGGGACTTAGAGTGACCAAAAAATAATGGGAGAGAAACGCAGCGCACTGTTATATAGCGCTGGTTTCTCTCCCATTATTTTTCTAACAAAATTTGGAAAAAGCTAATTCTTATCACTCTTTACTACGACCCCAGCGAGTCCAACCATCCGCACCTTTGTAGAGATAGTCTTTCGCATCAAGTGTTTTGATCGCTTTTTGGTTTCTCATAGGTACAGAGAGCTTAATTACCCATTTGTAGCCGTTACACCCTATTATAATTCTATTGCTCTTTTCTGTTCTACTTACAAAAAAGTACCTTAAACCTTCTCGCAATCTCTTCAACTTAGTAGCGGGCTAGGACTTGCTGGAAATCACAGTCGGTTGTGGCACAGAAATATGTTTTACAAGATGTACACGGCAATACTTTTCATTAAAAACACATTTCCTACCACAGACCGATCCTTTTTTAGAACCCCTAAGCAGCTTCTCAGTGCATTTACGAGGATTTTTAAATGCCCTGCGACGCTCTGCTTTTAATAATTGAAAACGCTCTGAAGGAGCAATTTTGAAAAAAGACTTTTTAACTTTAGAACTAGGAATGATAGGATTAATGGACTTTGGTTCAGGAATTGGTGTTATTAGTGGTGGTAATGAGGTGAAATTATGAATAGATTCTAGAATTGAAGGAGTATCAGAACGAACAGGAAGCTCCATCTGTGGTGACGTTGTAGGTGTAGGTTGGGGTTGTAGTGGTGGAGTTGCCGTAGGGTGTGTTGGTGATGGAGGTGGAGAAAAAATACTCCCAAGAACCGCCATGGCTTGTAGAAGAATATTTCCCGGAGCAGTTGTAGCAGATGTAGATGGTGGTGTATCCATCTGCCGCAGCATCGACTCCGGGACGTTCTTCAACTTCAGTCTCTTTGCCGGTTTCTTGTTAGCAGCTGGTATGTTCATAGTAGGAGCAGGCACAGAAGTGGCAGCAGGAGCAGCAGACGTAGTGATAGTAGTAGCAGAAGTTGTTGATAGAGACATGGTTCTGAAGTGGCAGCGTTAGCGGCTGGAATCAGAATAAACAGACATGTTAGCTAGCCCCGCTTATATAGGGATGCTGAGTGAAAGTGACCTCGGGGGGGGGAGGGGGGGGGGCTAATTGTAATTTTTTTGGGGGGGGGTTAATTATTTTAATTTAGGTCAAGGTCACCAAAAAATAATAATGATCCAAAGTGATGGAGGCGGCCACGGCCGTCTCCACCACTCTGTATTCCTCAAACACTCCCAATCCCAACCCCATAGTTACGTCTTGCAAGGGATCCCAATTTTTTGCCCGCACGCACGTGGCGATCCGGTTTGGTGGGCTGTGATACGGGCGGTCGGCCTCGGGCCTGGGCACTGGACCTGACCATTCCAATTGTACAATAGGGAATCTGGAACAGTTAATGCAAAACGCAACTCTAACCTCCCACCCTTAATCTAAACCCACCCAAATATAATTATTTCCTAACAAAAAATTAAAAATTTAGAAAAAAATAAAAATATGCGCTGCCTATGGCACAACACGCATGTCCCACCCATATTTAATGAAGTTCAACAGAACTTCTATAATTTAAATTTAAATTTAATCTACCCTCCTAACAGCTAGCTGTGAAAGGTTATTAGTACACACACACACATGCACACAAATACACAATAATTACATCAACACTCAACATTAAATGCATAAACACATTTTTTAAACATTAGCAATAATATAACACACCTTAATACTAACATCGCAATGCGCAAATTAAAACTTAAAAATAACACAACTTAAAACTAAAAAATAAATAACATTTTATACACACACACAGTCACACACAACAAATATTAATATTAGAACCCTAACAGCAAGAATAACTCAAATATATATCGGCCGCCTATATATTTAAGTTACCCTTTGAGTTCGTCCCGAAGCTTCGCGTCCGGAGTTTCGGTACGAACTGATTCTAAAATTCTCAACAGAATATTCGTAAACTTTCAAGATGGTGGGGGGAACTCGTAGGGGTTTGAGGGGCTTACAACGTTCGAAGTACAACTTCAATAGGAAATTTCCAAGCAACACTGTTTCATACACGTAGCGGCGATTATTACGAGTAGGTCATCGATAATTTAAGTGTAGTGTTGCGGCTTTCAATAATGTTGGCCAACATTTAATTATAATCTCCACCTAATCGAACCACAATTTTCCTTATAGCATTACACCATAGTTGTTCACTGCTATTAATTTAATAACAGTAGGAAATTATGTGTTCCCTTTCGCCGCTCAACTATGATTCTTATCTATTGCCAACAGCAGACCTAAATTACCGTTACTCTATCAGTTTAATTTATCTTAAGTATATGTTGTATTATCTTAACCACAATAGTTACCGTTTGGTAACACCAAATTAGTATTACACAAGCTTAACTACTATTACCATTTCAACATAAAATAAAAGTGAAAGAAGGGGGGGGGGTGTTAATTACCTATTTGGGGGGGGGGGGTCACTTTCATAATAATTACCACCTGCTGTTATAAATACCGTTACACGAGCAGCTGCGCCTCTTTTCACTCGCGGGACCCACAGCTGACACAACACCTCGGTAAGTCGCTACCGTCTAATAATATTATATATGCTTTCTTTTAACTTACTCCAATTAGGTCTACTTGTTTTTAACACCCCATGCATAACTTAGTTTTCAACTATTTCTTTTTTATTTACTATAAACACATATTACTCTCTCATTACCAATTTTTTTATTACTGCATAAATTAACATCACATCAATATTTTTTTTGTTATTATTTAATATTTATATTCACCTGCTGCTAATTATTCATATTCACATCTGCTTTTTTTTAAACTCTTAATTATATTTAATCCTTTTAAACATTTATAGTATTACATTACTGTTAGTCTTATCCATGGTGTTAACTTACCATTTTTCACATTAATAACACATATAATTATTGCTGAACTATAATGTTTGTACAAATACTAGTTCTTACCGCATCAACTTATTAACAGATTGTTGTTTGCACTTGTGCAGCTCATAGCCAATTCATACAGAGTAACAAATTCCTTTTTTTTCAACTAGATGTTATCTTAATATTTTTAACAAAATAGTTTTAAAGTATTTCCCTCTCCCTTTAATACAAACTATCGCAACTCTACCGAACAAATAACCGGGGTGACCGCAATCCCACCCTTTTTATCCCATCGGCTGAGGGGGGAGGGTAGAGGAGGGGTTGTTCGTGACTCACAAATTGCTTAAATACGGGGTCGGTACCGCGAGCGTCTCATTTATTCGCCGGGTTTCGTAGGGTAAACTTCGGTCTTTACTTTTCTAACAATTTTCTAATTTACATTTCTTACTCTAAAACATGTGTTCGCGGTTAATATGCTAATCACTCTCTATATATTCAAACACATTTACAGACACTAACCATTTATCAGTTTGTTTTTTTTTTTTATGCAGTGCACATTTAGTCACCACTATTACAATGGCTTCCCACACTTTACAGCTGAAACTTTTACGCACCAAACATATTTTACAAAAACAGTCTAACTACACAGTTTCAAGACCTCGTAATACATTCGCTAAACTTAAGAAACAGTTCAGCTTTCACCCCTTGTATTTTACAAGATCCAACCTTCGCAACAGTTATTATACTGACACTATTTTGCAAACAGTCTTAACTGATATGCTGAAATATCAACATTACAATCTTGTCACACCTATTGATGATGTTATCCAGTTATTCTTATTCACTATATTACCGGGTTTATATAACCGTTCTTCATCACACACATCTCTCATTCTACTCTATCAACTCACAATATAACCATCTAGCAGCTCTTATTTCTTCAAGTTATGGACACGCGGCAGGGTGCACCCATACAATCTCCAATAGTGACATCCACTACTAACGATAACAATGGTGGTGTTCCCACACAAAATTCGCCTACATACACTACCACCACCGACTCCCGACCCGTGCAGAGCAATGAAATCAACAGTACGGCTGCAAACGATGTAGAAGCCATCCTACGATCACTGGTAGGCTTTGATGAATGAATAAATTTATTTCCCGGAGCCCCACCCGTCCCCAGACTCCCCACCTTTTTTAAAACCCCCTCCAAATGACCTTGACACACTTACCAACCCCTCCCCAAACCCCCCAAAAAAACCCCCAAATCAACAACACACACCTGCCAGTTACAACCGCTGACCTTGACCTGCGCCAGAACCGGCAAATCCCTTCTACTACGAGTTCATGAATTAATTAATTTTTACGTTTTAAAACAATTATTTTAAATCCCTATTTAATGTTTTGAATCATAATTTATCATCCATCATATCTATGACCCGTGTACAGGTGATGGATCATCTCTTATCACACCACCTTAACTGTTATCAGTATAATGTGCTACTGGAGCGCTATCTGTGGTGATTTATCACAACCAATGGAACAGGTGATACCTCCGGGGATGATTTGAGAACTGGGTGAAGATAAATAATGTGGCACAGAGAAAGAATACTAAGAACTAAGACAATCCTTTTTATGAAATAATATATTTTTAAAAAAATTCAATATTACTGAAAATACAACTAAAATTACCTGAAAATTAATCAGCATGTGTTAACGATATGTGTTAAGGCATGATTTTGTTTTATTCACATTGTTGAGAATAAGTGTTTAATATTTTTATAACAACAACAAAAATTAAGTTCTTTAAATGCAGAACAGTAATCTAGAACTGTAAATGTAAAACCTAGAAAATATTTGCAACAAATTATTGTGCGTTTGTGTACACCCTTAGTCGTAGCCAGAGTCAGCTATAAAACAACCATCTTGCATTACAAAAGTATTATGCAACAAGTAAGACCAAATTTATAACTTTAGATAAAAATGAATAATAAAGTTTGAAATTAAAAATATATATCACAAAAAACCTAAAATGTTATCCAACATTTACTTGAAAATAAATTTATTTATTTTACAAATAAAGAATCTTTGATTCAAGCATTGGGTACATGAATGGAAACAAGGTGATAATATGTTCAACGAATTAATAATTTCATATCGAGAGTAATTTTATATAAGAACAAGGTACAGTAATACTATTTTCCTTAAATATTGGAGTCTATGGATACCAGAATCGGAGAACTGCTACTGTTAGTAAATTAACCTATAAATAATATTCAATCAAAAATAAAAATGTAGAATAAATGAACAGGCGAAAAGAGGAATTGACAAAAACAACTGATGCTGCCCTGTGAATGAGAATGTGCTTACACTGGAAGTGTCGAGCATCGAGATCTATTGTTCACCTGCTTTTTCTTTGTCACTTTTAGTAAAGTCCCTTTTGTATTTGTACCTCCAACCTCTTATAAGTGAGACATTACTTTCTACTGTGTCTCATATTTCTACACAATCAATATTTTTCATAAGTTAAGGTATCAAATGAACATTAAAAGTCATTTAACATACGGTAAATAAACTGATGCAATATAATTATGAAACGACCGTTTTATTAAAAAAATTCAATAAATCTATAACACTGAAATAAAACAATTTTAATTTATATTACTATATTGTTTCAACGTCACACTTGAACATAAAAAACTATTTTACCCTAAAAATAAAAGTTTACCTCCTATTTTCAGTGTGATTGAACACCGTTAGTTAAATTTTTTTCGCTTAAGGGGTTCAGTGTAGATCATCAACAACTTCTCCATCTTATGGAAGATTTAATGTCTTGATACACCAGTAATATTCCGGAAGAAACTGGAGGATAATCCTCTACAAGGAAATTACCCTTCCGTCTTAAACTTGAGCGTGTTTTGTGATACTTCCTTTTCTCACAGGCCGTATTACGTTTTGATTATAGCTATAGTTTTACAACTTTTATTTATTTATCTTTTGCAAGAGACGTTAAAATAAATTGGAATTAATATAAAAATACAGTTTTTAAATATCATGACACCTATTTTAAGTCTAACATTTTACTATATTTAATTCGGTTTGCGATCAGAGGAAACCTAGTTTATATACTGTATGTGGTTTTGTACATAAAAAACCTTTTGGTTTACAGTGTTCTTTTGTTTTTATTGACTTGGATTTTTATCGTACACTAGCCTGATTTCGTAGCGTTAAAAATAGTAGATGTTTCTACTATGCACTACTATACGGCCCCGATGACGAGAAATTCTTTGACAATCACAGGATGTAATGCTTTGTGCTCAATGCAGTATAATAAAAAAGTTGTACTTACCTCACAACAGCATTTATGTTCCTGTAAATTTGAACAACACGTTACAAATTAAACAACAAGTTTACAATTTAATTACATGTCAAACACGTTTGTTAAACAAATTTTATTAAAGTATTGTACTATAGTTGTAAAGTGTAATAATTTATAAAAAGTTGGATATAAGTAGTTTTGTATTTTAAAGGATCGACTGCAAGATTGCATTACCAGTCAATGTTTTAGCAGCTCAACAACTGTTGGCTGATTATCCTCTTGGATTTATTGGCTTTGTCACTAGCTGATAACAGCGGCCACGTCAACAGTGGCTTCTAATTAATAGTTTCTATATCAGCATTACCAGTTAATCAACCATCAGCTGGACCGAAGTTGGCCGATCAGTCTTGTCATCATCAGCTGATAACTGCGGTCACGTAAGCTGTGGCTACTGATGACAGCTACTATATCAGCTTTACCAGATAATTGTTCAGCAGCTTGGCCTATGGTGGCTGATCAACCTCCTGGGCAATCCGTCCTGGAATGATCAGTCTGGTCATTATCAGCTGATAACGGCCGCTACGTCATCAGGAGCTTCGGAATTACCAGATAATGGATCAGCAGCTGGACCGATGTTGGTTGATCACTCTGCTAGGGCGGTCCGGCTTGTCCCCGACAACTGGTAACGGCGGGCGGCTACGTCAGTAGAACTTGCCAGACCTAAAGAATAATTGCTCTTTGATGATCTAGTTACATATATGGTATTTCATTTTTAATTTTACTATTATTAACAAATATAAAATAAAGGGTCTGAATTGTTGTCAATTTTCAATTCATTGTTGCCCATATTGTAAAAGCTACTCATACACTACCTAAAAATGTTTCTCATATATTCTGAAATAATATTTTTTAGGAAGAGGACAAATAATGCTTTTACGCAATACATGTAGCCAACATGTAGTGTGCGACTCCACTAACACAATTTAATAGACTACCCACTAAAACTTTCCCTATCGAATTACATCAGGACTAGGCCAGACAGAAATAATAACACTAAAACATAAATAACACCAAATAATTAAACAATAGCTAATAAATTTTTTTACTCTCTTCTAAAATTTTTTTTTAAGTAACAAGTAGTCCAGTTTTGAAGATAATTATTACACGATTACTATTTAAACTCAAAAATCAATATCACTTATAAGGTTTAAAAAGTATAACATCACACCACATTATGTACAAACTACAAGACACTTCATCCTTTAAAAAAACAGTCAATTCTTATTAAAACATTTTGAAATATATTAATAAAAGAACATCGAAAACCGAATAGGCCTTCTTAGATAAGTATATTGAAAATCATGTTTGCTTTCCCGTCTATAAAAGAAAGCGGTTAGTTACTTTCAGCTTTACTGATCGCTCCCTTGGGGCCGTTCCAGAACTTGTATCGTAAACAGGCTTTCCCTTCATTTGTAAAGTTTTCATAAGAAATAACGGCCATTTATCCTTTCCATCGTCCTCATTTGTTATGTTTTAATAAAATCATTTATATATTGATTTAAGTTTGTTACGCTAATTTTATATTCAACCAAAATGAGAGTAAAGTGTTTCTTTTACTACTGCATTAATATTATGAAACAATAAATGCTATGAATATGTATACTATGCAATACGTATTCTGTTGCTTTGAGATTTGTTAAAAAGATTTTAGTACCTTAAAAAGTAAATTATGTAAAAAATTCATGAAATAATTATACAAAATTATACATTACAATAATACATGTGCCATGGAATCTTATTGTTGACAAAAGAAAATTAATTTGCAACAGTATATGTAGAACAGTATATGTCCTTGAATACATCGATAGCCATATTTACATTGCTTTCTTCTCTACAATATATATTAATAAAAAAAACAATTATCAATTTAAATTATTAATTAAATTCAATTAGAAAAATGAATAATAAAAGTAAATAAAAATTAATGTATGATAAAACTAAGAAATTGTTTTACTCGATCAAGTATAATGTAGTCATGTTAATTTTATAAATAAAGATTTGTTTAAAAAAGTTCCGTTCCCTGTACTTAAAACATTTCTATATTAATTTGAGATGTATCACAGAATCCATAGAAGCCATAAATATAGAGTTACTTTTTATTGAATACCCGTCATAATTTTAAAACTAACTTCAAACGTATACAGAGTAAAAATTAAGTCTTGTAATCATTTTCATCTTTTAAATTAAATGTTTCAAGTTTAAACTTCATTATCCCTTTTTTCTAACTGGATAACATTTACAGTTAATGCGAAAACATAATATCTACTGCGTAGTAAATAAAGTTTTTTTAAAGGTGGAGGAAATGTTGATATGAACTGTACGTGTCGTCGTACACAGAGAGAGTCACGTATAGGCATTCTTCATCCACCAGTACTTTGTTGTTATCGCTGAGACATAAATATTATTACACGTTACAAGATCTAAAGATTAATTTGTCTTTGGAGATTATCTTCATATTGTGACAGGCCTATTGTTCATTTCTTAATTTTAATAATCTCAATAAAACTGTTAAAAATTAATATACATCATCTATATATCATGGCGATTGAAAAGTCACTGACGATTTTATTAGTGGGAATAATACGCTATTACAGTAGTAGTCACAGCAAGACCTAAGCCCGGGACCATGTTGATTTTTTGTTTTGAGGTCCCCTGAAGCAAAACACATTATTCATTATATATATATATATATATATATATATATATATATATATACATTGTATAATATATATGAATACGGTATTGTAAACAATTTTAAATGTTGCATAGATAAACAAAAGAGCAAACGAGACGAAATTAAATACCATTAATGATGAATATATTTTGTTGAAACATCAGGCAACAATTGGGGGTTGTTAGATTGATTATACATGTAGTTTAGGCAAAATATGGTATTTGGAGGTATGGGTGAAAACTGCATTAGTATAAGAAGTTTGGAATTCAATTTTCCAGTTTGAGTGATAGTGAAGGAGATGAAATGATTACTTATAAGGAAATTTTTATCTATTTTAAGCTCTCCATCATCATTCAAACTCAAAACTCAAACTCAAAACTACTGTATATTTTTTATTTGCAAAAATCAGTTAAAAATTTTGTATAGTCATAATTTTTTTTCTATTGTCCTAACAAAAATAATACAACCTTTCGCATGATTATTTAACTTTTACGTATAAAAAATGGAATTATTTTATTAAGTCTGTCTATACCATGTACTAATGATTTTGATCAAACATAGGAAAGTAAACTAAATTATGTCTACAGAGTAAAATAATAAGGTTAATAAGGAAACCCATTGTAGCGAACACCAGTGGAGTAATCATGTTGTATCTGTGCAATTGAATCAATATTATTAATTATAACTTGCGTTCACGTCCGTTTGATTAAACGCCGGCACATTTATTTGGTTTGAAGCGCACAGTTACGCTAGAGTGGAGAGGAACACAATATTTTAATGAGCGCACTCATGTGAAATTGGGGTCTACACTTTCCCCGGGTGGAATAAATCTAATGAAAATGCTGATTACTAAACCAAAGCATATGTGGTATATTATTTAACACGCTGAACATTGTCGAGAAAACCTTCTTTTTTATATGATAGATCGAATGGTTTATTTATTAAGGGTTATTTATAATTTTTGAACCTGGTAAACAAAGATAGTTTAACATAATTTTTCGATAAACTGGTATGGCAATACAAACTATTAAAAATATATCAATGCAGTGATAAATGTATCTGGTGAAAATTGTCCATTACAGTTATTTTGTTTTAAAACAATTACATACCAGCCGGATAGATAACTCAATGACTAGAGCGATCACGTCACAACCTTAAGTCACCGGATTGATCCTTTTTTGTAATGCTTTCTCTTTATAAAAAGTACTCTAAAATTTGGTTTGAAAATTTACCCAGCTGGTGAGGGTGAGTATGAGTGGAGCAAATGAGATTGTCTTGAAAGGAAACAAGCCTTTTGGGGAAAGAATTTCAGCTTATCCACTGGAAAGTAATAATCGTATACTTTACAATTTCACAAAAAAATATATATATGTAATTAGGTTAAAATATGCCATTTTTGTAGGGTTGCCAGCCCAAAAAATTTAACATACAAAACAAACCTGAGACGGTTACTATAATATGAGACGAAACATGACACTAAAATATAATAAAAACCCATATAAAATACAAACTACAATAACGTTAACCATTTTTAATACTTCAAATTTTAAACCACTATATATGTTAAGAACTGTTATAATAAGATAGGAGAAAAATACAGATGAATTATTATATAATGAACACGAAGTGAATATCAATGTCATTGTAAAGCAATAGAAAATAAAACCTAAACCTTTCGGTTTTGATAAGAATTTGTATTACTTGAAGTAGTTATACAAATTCCGGAAAATTCATGAATATCAATTACGTTTTAAAAGCGCTTTTTATGATGTCTATATCAAAGATTAGTTATTCCTTCTATTCTCAAGAAGGTACATTTCGTTTCGTTTATTGCGTTCTTTATTACCTTGGCCAAAGTTTACCTGGTTTATGTGGGGTAGGACGCTATATAGAAAGCGGTAAAACGCCTTTTATTAGCTAGGCTTGCTCGCTTGCGTCCTGACGAATGTCCTTTGCGTATGTCAATTACTTTCATTATTTTATTATTATCACATTATTACTAATAACATTACTTATTGAAAAAGGGGAAAAAGTTTCTTTTGGTATATATATTTATTTTTAGTAATTATTGTAGAGTTCATAAATAATTTATCATGGGATTTTATAAAGAGTAAATCGAAACACTAACATATTATTTTTCCTTCCCGATAACATCGATGAAGAAAAATATAAAACCAATTTTATTATAAACAATTTATTTACAATAAATTATCCATCCATCCATCCAAATGTTTAAATAATGATACCAAATGTAATTTTTTTTTTTTTTTTGAAATTTTAAAGTAAAATATTTATGACCCAGTTGGATTTAACATTAATTACGATATTGAGAGCTATATTTCATCAATGATTTATGAATCATTATGATGTAATTATTGGAAATACAAATGGGGAATGACAGAAGACCAGTCATGCCGCTGTGGAGCGGAGTTGCAGACTATGACTCACATAGTCCATGAGTGCCCTTTGAGTGCTTTCCCCGAAGGATTGATTGGGCTGCATTGTGCAAGTGAAGCTGGGCTGCAATGGCTTAGCACCTTGGATTTAGCTTTGTAAAGAGAGATCATAACTTTATGTTTTTAGTTTAGTTTTTAAATTTTTTGACTCAGGTGCTAAGCACCTCAGAGGATGTATTATATTTTTCTGATATATTATATATCAATGATTTATAATCTTTGTATGGAGTTTGTCATCTCTGAACAGCAAAGTAAACTTAAAAAGAAAAATATAAGAAATTAAATTATATTTTATGTGAATTCATAAGTGTTATTTAACTGTTTACCTCAATGATAAAAACATTAACAAAACACAACTACGTCGATAATCTGTTACGATTAGTAATTAAATTTAGTTATTTTTTATAAATAGATATATTGTTTGGAAAATCAAAATTATACTGCAGTTTGACAATTTCAATTTAAATTTTGTATATTATAGAATCTGCAAAATTATATAATTAAATTAGAAATTGAAAAAAAAACTTTCAATAAAATGTGAACTTGAAAAAAGTCATTACTTTAGTTAGTGTGACATTGGTATAAATGGCACAGTTCCGCCTGGCCAGGGAGGAACATAATATCGGTTTTGTATAGAGTGCAATGTAATTTTGTTTTTGTTCTTCTTTATGCTTCAACGATTTTCTCTAGGAACCATTTTAAATTGTACAGAGTGTTTTCAGGTATTATAGTCTGACCTAAAAACAAGCCAAAATATCATATTAAAAATTCCAAAACTCCGTAGATATCACATAACCGAAATTTCGTATATTTTAAAGAATACTTGTTAATTTATGAAAAGTTTTTTTTTTGTAATGAGTTGATACAAATAGTGACATAATGACATAGACATAGACCTCCATGGCATAAAAATTTGTCTATCTGAACAAAGATAATAACTTTTTACAATTCACACTTTCAAAATGGCGGCTGTTTTAAATCATCAGCCTTAAAAAATATATGAAAAACCACTACATAAGGTAACAAAATTTATGTTATGATGTGGTTTTCAGTAAATTATATTTCTAACGATATAACAATTATAGGAATTGGATCATAAATCAGTGAGATCTATGTTTACATCAGAAACTACATACTGTAAGTATACTGAACCGAAACTACAGTGAAAAGTGAACAGAAACTATACTGTAAGTATAGACAGTCTCGCATTTGAGCATTTTGCCTCGCGAAAGCGTAGTCGCAGGGCCAACTCAACAATTAGCTTCATGCCCAAACTGCTAGCTGAGAGCCCGTACGAGCCTGTCTATTCTCAGTTAAATCGCTCTATCTCTCCTTAATAAAACCTATTTCCAAACTTTTTACATTGTTAGGTTTGATATAAAATTTTCTTTACGACACATAATGACATAGACTTTGCTACCTCATATAGTTTCATGTCATTAAGGGTTTAGGATTTAAAACAACCACCATTTTATGAATATGAATTGTAAAGAATTGATTATTTTTCTTCCATTAGACCTTTTAGTTGAATAAAAGAAACAAAGTTTCAATCTATTACAACAAGCCATCCTTTAGTTAAAAATTATTCAAAAAAAAAAAATACAAAATGGCAGCCAAAGGGTTAATTATGTAGTTATGGATATTTGAAATGTGATATTCTGACTTGCCTTTAGGTAAATAATACCTTAAGAGGTCGGCATTGAGTCCAGGGACAACCCGGATACAAGCAAGTAATTATAGTTTTTTCCCCATTGGATGGGAATTCAGATCTCATGTCAACACTACCGAGGGGTTACGAGTGCAACCGACTGTTGTGGAGAGACCTCCCAATATTGACCATAGAGTAATGAGTTATGAAATGACCACTGGAGCTTTGAGATCAACATGGCTATCACAGATAATGTCATATACATTGTGTTGAAATATAACTGAGAGATCACATAGAAGCTAATGAATGAGATTAATAGTAAAATAAAATTTTATGTTACAACCATGACACACTTAAAAGTATTCCTATATGTATTATAATAATTGGCATAACGATCATCAAGTTTAGCATATCTTTTGCTATTCAACATAGTACTCTTATTTTTAACGAGTTGACACAGTTCATGTAAGGATACAGTTAACAGGCTGATTTCTGTTACATAAGTAGATTTTGGAAATTGAATTTTATAAATCCGTTATCTGTGGAATGTTAGGTAGGACTTTTTACAAAATTAATTGTGTGAGTGACATAAAATTGTATTTGCAGTTTAACTCATACTACTCATGTTTAGGTTATAGGAGCTATGTTATTTTCAAGGTAAGAACGTTACAAGGAGAAATTCATTGTAACTAAAACCAGTTTTTAACTGTGCATAGCAATGATTCTAATTTGCGGTCCACCCACAAACCACTCGTAAAACGAATGCGCTCTGTCCCTCGACTTCTGTGTTCAAGTGTTGTATTTGAAATTTTATATTTTCATTCAAAATAGTGCAATCAAGAATTAATTTACCAATTTTTTTATAATAGAAGGCACAATAACTTTTTGAAGTCTGCAATGAGTAAGTTAAAATAGTTTTATTTTTTAAAAGGGCTTTTTATTTTTATTTACTTATTTTTTATTCAAGTAAGTCGTACTTTGTCGCACAATATAATTAAACGACAGGTTCCTCTAAACAGATTAATTTACCACCAATTTATTTGAGCCTCATAGCCGGCTCCAACAGTACAGATATTTCACTTTACTTTTTATAAATTATAATGAATTATATACTAAGCTAATAGTTGTTGTGTGTTTCTTTCTTGTAATCTGAAATAGGTCAAGTAATAATAATTTAAAATAAAAAATGAAAAAACATAATTCTAAGAAAATGTTTTCATATGTTAATTGTATTTTCCTACATCCTGCCACGCCACGGTCCTTCGGTTGAGACAATATTCCTCCATAACCACCGTCAGCCAGGCAGAGGATTTAATGGATTTAATTGAGCAAGGCAAAGAGTTCCGGAGACGGCAAGCTACGATGATCAACTATAGATAGATAGAAAATGGTTGTTTTAAGAGGTTTGTTTTCATTGTATAAAATAGTTAATCTACGACCTGTTGAAATTAGCACCAATAAGGTATTTCAAAGTCACATCATAAAGATGTAAATCATTAAATAAGATACAAACAAGTTTCAATAATGAGTTCATTATTATACAGGAGTCACTTTATGATAAAGGTTAAAGACCTATGAGAGCTCAGCATTTGATAAATGTATTGTAATACAAAATTATCATTCTAAACATACAATTCGTACATCAGCATATTAGTCCCTTAAAGTAGTAGCATAAAAGAATGTGATATAATTTGAATGACAACGACAACTAGATCAAGCGGCACTGGCTGATACAACCTTTGGGATGGGTGCATATCCTACAAATGTCACAATTGTTTATTAATTTAATTTTCCCATCCTCTAACAAATATTACCCACTTCATCAGATGTCAAATGAAAGAGCCACTTAAAAAATATTCTTCTGTAGAATCAATGAGCACTGGCATCCAATGTTTTTGTTGCAATCCACTTAATTGCGTTAGTAGAAAAAAAAAACTACTAAAAACCTTGAGTTTTGAGTTTTAAAATGTGCGAATATCAAATATGGAATTACTGCGGAAATAAAACTCCTATTTATAGTAGCCGTTGATTATAAATTATCGTGTCTGACTCTTTAGGGAGTTTTGAGGAGACGCTTAGAGTATTTGATTTTTAAAAGCGGACAACACTTAGTTGTGTTGCGCCGTCTGTTCCCTTTACAATGATAGCAAAGAAATATGTTATGGGGTGTGCCATTAATACTTGGAAGGGCAGAGCCGAATTTAAAACTGAATGCAAGATTCCCAGTAATTACTGATTAGGTATTTCCAAACAATAAAACACAAAACGCTTTCTGTTCACTAGTCGTAATTTTCGCTCCTTACGCAATCTAGCAGACTGCAGCAGAAAAGTGCAAGTGGTTGATGTCAACTAGTTCTGTGTGAGTTGCTACTTTATTTCTGGTATAATTTATTACTGTAGATCTATATAATAAATTCTACAAAGCGTTGAAACTGAGACACATTTCAAACACCCGGTTTAATCACTGCGTGAACTACTGTTCTTAGTTAATTGGAAAATTGATCAACAAAGGCAAAAAGGGAACCTTTGAAACAAAGGAGTACAGTGAAAGGGACTGAATACATTCTGTATTCCGTCCATGCTTATACCTGGTTTGCTTGCTGTAAAGAGCCTTGGGTAAACAGACCAAATGATGATTACAAGTAGAAGGCGACAAAACATAGTAATGAATGTTTAAATCCTGTGACACCTACATAACAATATGACGGTTAAAATCAAGTAAAAATTAAGGGCGTCAATTCAACTCTCACAAACTACTATTATTGTCATTCTGAGATTTGAGCTTTGAATGTAATTTTTCTTATATTTCAGTTAAGCGATACCTTCAAAAAAGATTTTTGTGTAAGAATTACATAGTTGTGTAGATATCGGTAACTTATAAGATGATATAAGCCATTTATCCTGTATATAAAGTGCAAGAAAATTTACAATAATGTAGCATGGCCAACATACTCAAGACAACTATTATAAATTCTCTTGCTAAAGGTCACCCACCCTCGTCAGTAAATCAACACAAGCGGAGTTTATTTTTGGCGATGGTGACAGGTCCTTGGGGGCTGCCTCTTACTACAACGATGGCTTCAATGGAAAGATTTTGGTCAATTTCCTACCTAAGAAAAACACCTAAATAATGGAAAAACAAAAACATATTTTTATGTTTTCGAATAGTTGTTTTTATAATTCACGCCACATAAGTTGACGATTGACCAAAAATGGTATGGGCGAGGGGTGGAGAGGGGGTATTTTTCCAAAGACATCGAGCTCACGTTACATGTTAATTTTCATGGAACAGCTGATAATTTAATAATTTTAACTGAGTAGTAGTGCAAATACATTCTTCAAGTTATGTGTCGAGGCTTATAGTATGAAGTTTTGGTTTATTATATCGAGTAGCCTACCTAAAAGTTTATAATTATAGTGTTTTATACTTTCAATTGAAAGAAAAATAATACAGTGTTATGTATTTGAACTAGGCAATTTTTTATTTGATGGAGTTAAAAAAACCTTTTTTTGTTACGTAGTTTAAAGTTACTTAAATATGAAAGCATCCGATTAAATAAAAGGAAATATCAATAAAAAACGTCCAGTTATCTAAATGTTTAGCACCATCTGCCAAGTGCTATACATTAGTCCTCTCACCATCAAGACTGGAGCTGAATCCGTTGAGTATTGCCGGGCAAGGACTCGGAGTTTAAGCCAGAATATTTTTTTTTTTATTTTAAATAAAATTGAACCGATCTCGTTCGCTTTATTCATTTGCCCCAGTATTGGCTATTGAGCCACTTATTCGTCCCTATATATAGCAACACCATGAAAAAATACTGTTTAGTCAGAGTTATTATATTTTAAAATCCTTTTACAAGTGTTTTATTTGGTGGTACATATAACATTTTGTGGGAAAAAATGAACAAATTAATAAACTAAAAATTACTAAATAAGAAATGATAAATAATGAAAATCTTCTTTCAGAACAATAGCATTTTTATTTTTAAAATTCTGCTTTAATTACATTGCATAGTTTATTTTGGTTCGATTTTAAAATGAGAGAAAGATGATACATTATGTGTAGACGATTTATCAAGAGAAACATTTTAACCATCAATCCAAGATAAAAAAAATTCTTATGTAAAAGAAAATGTTCCAGGAAATTTTTTTTCGTTTCGTAAACTACTTGATAACTGTCTTGTTTCCAGGGACCAATGAAAATTACTGAAGAAAGTTGAAATACAATTGACAACAAAGTGAAATATGTACTATTGTAATAAAAGAATAAAGACTATGGAACGTCTGCGTTTTTTACATTTGAACCTGTTTTCGTTTTATTTAAAGAAACAACGAGACATTTATTAAATTTGACCACAGGGAATCTTCTCTGTGATATGACCTATTAAAAATGAGGTAAATATATAACCAAAAGAAAGGCAATCTCATATGAAATTTGATGACTCCAATTAACAAGAAAATCCTTCATAAAAATGTTATAAAGTTGGTATAGGTTTCATATTTATTAAGTCATCTTCACTCGTTTATAATATAAAATATTGTCTTAAAGATCGAGATAGTTGTTATTAAAGTTTATAGTTATTATTATTATAGTTATGTTATTATTGTTTATAGTGTATTAAATACACTACAAAACAAGCACTCTTTGTATGAAAAATGTTTTTCTGTCCACTACAAGTTCAAAATGCAGTAACATATTAATCCCTTACTACACACAAATTAATTCACAAGCATACTAAATTTTGCATTATAGCTACTTTACTCATTTGATTAACTCGTGGAGGTAGTTTATATTAAAACTAAAATAAAGATGAAATAATGTAATAGTGTACTTACTGCTCAAAGAGATACACTATTCATTAAGATAAATTTATCTTTCCGACTTAGTTTCTGGACCTTAAAAGAAATTAGGTTATGTTGTTAGTATAAAAAAAAAAAAAAAAAAAAAACATAATCTTTGTCATAATCAATTTGTTTAAGATGTTACTTCTAACATTTGCCTACATTTTCCACAGTCAGCTAATTGTTCATTAATTTATGTCTTTTGTGCACTGGATGTGTAGATTTCAATCATTATAACTTTTATTATTGTTTAATTACTTCATACAAACTTTTTTTATAATCATTATTTGATACAAAATATAGATTTCTGTGTTTAAAAGTTATTTTTTATTTCTTTGTGAAATTACAAATTGTATTTCGCGTAGTATCACAGTAAGCAGGAAATGGTTCAAAAACCCTTACTCTTTCCCTGACACTCTGACGTTTGTTGAAAGCAAGCAGTTCAAGCGCCACTAAAACAGCCTCCAATCCATTTACTATGTGAAATTCAATTGCTGGTCAGTGCTTCACTAAATAACTTCGGCAACCAACTTTAATTTACAAATTTTGCATAAAACCTATATCAAAACTTTTACTTCGACTTCCTTTGAAAGTTATTGTATGATATTGAAAGCTGGTTTCATCAATACACCGAGACACCAACAGCCATGTATGAGTATTTTACTCCTTTTCGATCGTTCATCCAACCAACCTGGATGTAATAAGTCTTTAATTTTCATTTGTTAAATCGTAAAATCATGACATAATTAATTGTGTTTTTTTGTTTGTCGTTGTTGTTGTGTTACGGGCGAGGCATTTCTGTTAAGATGATGTACAATGTACTAGAAACACTTTCATTTCATTTATTTAGAACGGCAAAGCCAATTTACATGTGAGAGACATACATTTTAAAACTTATATAACATAATATACAGATAAGAAAAAGATTACTTGTGAATAGAGTGATATACTAATAATATAATAAATTATGCTTAACAAGTAATTATAACACAGAGTAATAATGTAAAATACATAACGCGAGATAAATAACAAAAGCAATGAATAACAATAAATAATTCTATATAGATGTTAACATATTATTCTAACAATGAGATGATAAGAATGATAAAGCTATGTCTACTTCTAAGGGAGAGCAGTCTAAACGCATCAAAGTTTTGTGGGCGTCCCGGGAATCGACGCTGTGACAACTGCGATGTCCAAGTCTAACAATTCGGCCAGCAAGATGTCTTTTTAAAATGAATTTAATGGTTATGGGTAATTGATCAAATTTATTTATATACATCAATACAAACGTAAAACTGGGTTAAGAACGAAACAGCATTGGCAAGAGTGACTGATGCAAGTAGGTGAGTGAAAATGTACTTACACTACAAGTAGTGTCGAGCGCGGAGATCCATTGTTCAATTTTACTGTCTCTTTTAGCTGAGTTTCTTTTGTGTTTTTGACTTTTACTCCTTTAAACAGAACATCATATACAATATCCTGTATTAACTTACATTGAAATCTTTCATCTTGTATATAATTATGTGAGTATTTAAACATAGCAAAATTGTGACAAAATTTACGTAAAAATCTCAAATTCTATATTAATGCCATTAGTTACTATTTTTTGTGCCATGAAAAGTCATTCAGTAAGATTACTTTTATTTTTCTCATATAGTTTAATATCCAGTGGCCTTAACTGATAGGTGTCTTTCAAGTTAAACTTCATTCTACTACTAAGAGTTTTTCTTTTCCGAAAACATTGTAGTTAAATCAGAAAATTAAAAGAACTTAAGATTCAAAACGTGTTATAAATTTAACTTCGGTGTCCGTTAAATATTTAGAAGAATAAATACACGCGTAACTACACGCGTCTATTAAAATGTATACTTCTACATGTTATTGTAATAAATATTTTATTCGCCTTATTTTACATTCCATAAAGCTTATATATATAATTTTATTGTTTGTAACTTAATTAAAAGATGTACATTAAAACTATCCATAAACACAAGTAAAATTAAAAAAAAAAAAAAAACTAATTATACTTTTAATCTAGGTCTCTTATCCAAACAACAAAATTACCTATTTTTACACACATTTATAAACAAATGAACAAGTAATTTCTACAAGCCTAGAAGAAAGTAAACCGTTAAAAAGTAATGTTGTATGCATAGAGAAACTTTTATTCGTTGGAAAATTTGTTTGTACACTACATGAAAATTTATAACAAAATTAATTTGGAAATTATGTTGTAAATCGACCCAATAGTTAATTGCATGTTTATGTTTGGTTATAAAATTTTACCTAAATACTACTGGATTTATTTCAACGTGTAAAAGTCCAAATCCTAATATTTTACATTGTAATGATTGATGTCAATTTTCGAGATTTAATTAAATGAAAATTTAACACTAGCATATAATGGTATGATAATAGATTTTAATAAATGAGTCCAGCCATTATTTTAAAATTATTCATTGTAAAACAAAGTTGACATATATGACTTTTTAAACCTATTGAAAATGGTAAAAAATATAGTTTGTTGTATGTGTTATATGCAATCTTTTGTTTGAAAGAAATTGCAGAATAAAACTGTTGAAACAAGGGAATATACAATTTAAATTTAAAAAAATTATTGCAAAATTTAATGCGATGTAGCATTACCAGTTGAAAGATCAAAACCCATGATAATCAGGACTGATGTTGGTTGATCACCCTCCTGGGACGATCCGTCTTGTCACCATCAGCTGATAACAATGCCCGCGTCAGCAGTGGCTACTGATAACTGTTTATTCGTCAGCATCACCAGTTAATGGATCAGTAGCTGGACTGATGTTGGTTGATCTCCCTCCTGGGACGATCCGTCTTGTCACCATCAGCTGATAACAATGCCGGCGTCAGCAGTGGCTACTGATAACTGTTTCTTCGTCAGCATCACCAGTTAATGGATCAGTAGCAGGACTGATGTTGGTCGATCTCCCTCCTGGGACGATCCGTCTTGTCACCATCAGCTAATAACAATGCCCGCGTCAGCAGTGGCTACTGATAACTGTTTCTTCGTCAGAATTACCAGTTAATGGATCAGTAGCAGGACTGATGTTGGTTGATCACCCTCCTGGGACGATCCGTCTTGTCACCATCAGCTGATAACAATGCCCGCGTCAGCAGTGGCTACTGATAACTGTTTCTTCGTCAGCATCACCAGTTAATGGATCAGTAGCAGGACTGATGTTGGTTGATCTCCCTCCTGGGACGATCCGTCTTGTCACCATCAGCTAATAACAATGCCCGCGTCAGCAGTGGCTACTGATAACTGTTTCTTCGTCAGCATCAACAGTTAATGGATCAGTAGCTGGACTGATGTTGGTTGATCTTCCTCCTGGGACGATCCACCTTGTCAACATCAACTGATAACAATTCCCACGTCAGCGGTGGCTACTGATAACTGTTTCTTCGTCTGCATTACCAGTTAATAGATCAGTAGCTGGACTGATGTTGGTTGATCTTCCTCCTGGGATGATCCATCTTGTCAACATCAACTGATAACAATTCCCACGTCAGCGGTGGCTACTGATAACTGTTTCTTCGTCAGCATTACCAGTTAATGGATCAGTAGCAGGACTGATGTTGGTTGAACACCCTCCTGGGACGATCCGTCTTGTCACCATCAGCTGATAACAGTGCCCGAGTCAGCGGTGGCTACTGATAACTGTTTCTTCGTCACCATTACCAGTTAATGGATCAGTAGCACGACTGATGTTGGTTGATTACCCTCCTGGGACGATCCGTCTTGTCACCATCAGCTGATAACAGTGCCCGAGTCAGTGGTGGCTACTGATAACTGTTTCTTCGTCACCATTACCAGTTAATGGATCAGTAGAAGGACTGTTGTTGGTTGATCACCCTCCTGGGACGATCCGTCTTGTCACCATCAGCTGATAACAGTGCCCGAGTCAGCGGTGGCTACTGATAACTGTTTCTTCGTCACCATTACCAGTTAATGGATCAGTAGCAGGACTGATGTTGGTTGATCACCCTCCTGGGACGATCCGTCTTGTCACCATCAGCTGATAACAGTGCCCGAGTCAGCGGTGGCTACTGATAACTGTTTCTTCGTCTGCATTACCAGTTAATGGATCAGTAGCAGGACTGATGTTGGTTGATTACCCTCCTGGGACGATGCGTCTTGTCACCATCAGCTGATAACAGTGCCCGAGTCAGCGGTGGCTACTGATAACTGTTTCTTCGTCACCATTACCAGTTAATGGATCAGTAGCAGGACTGATGTTGGTTGATCACCCTCCTGGAACGATCCGTCTTGTCACCATCAGCTGATAACAGTGCCCGAGTCAGCGGTGGCTACTGATAACTGTTTCTTCGTCACCATTACCAGTAAATGGATCAGTAGCAGGACTGATGTTGGTTGATCACCCACCTGGGACGATCAGTCTTGTCACCATCAGCTGATAACAGTGCCCGAGTCAGCGGTGGCTACTGATAACTGTTTCTTCGTCACCATTACCAGTTAATGGATCAGTAGCTGGACTGATGTTGGTTGATCACACTCCTGGGACGATCCGTCTTGTCACCATCAGCTGATAACAGTGCCCGAGTCAGCGGTGGCTACTGATAACTGTTTCTTCGTCACCATTACCAGTAAATGGATCAGTAGCAGGACTGATGTTGGTTGATCACCCACCTGGGACGATCAGTCTTGTCACCATCAGCTGATAACAGTGCCCGAGTCAGCGGTGGCTACTGATAACTGTTTCTTCGTCACCATTACCAGTAAATGGATCAGTAGCAGGACTGATGTTGGTTGATCACCCACCTGGGACGATCAGTCTTGTCACCATCAGCTGATAACAGTGCCCGAGTCAGCGGTGGCTACTGATAACTGTTTCTTCGTCACCATTACCAGTAAATGGATCAGTAGCAGGACTGATGTTGGTTGATCACCCACCTGGGACGATCAGTCTTGTCACCATCAGCTGATAACAGTGCCCGAGTCAGCGGTGGCTACTGATAACTGTTTCTTCGTCACCATTACCAGTAAATGGATCAGTAGCAGGACTGATGTTGGTTGATCACCCACCTGGGACGATCAGTCTTGTCACCATCAGCTGATAACAGTGCCCGAGTCAGCGGTGGCTACTGATAACTGTTTCTTCGTCACCATTACCAGTTAATGGATCAGTAGCTGGACTGATGTTGGTTGATCACCCTCCTGGGACGATCCGTCTTGTCACCATCAGCTGATAACAGTGCCCGAGTCAGCGGTGGCTACTGATAACTGTTTCTTCGTCACCATTACCAGTTAATGGATCAGTACCAGGACTGATGTTGGTTGATCAAACTCCTGTTACGATCTGTCTTGTCACCATCAGTTGATTTATGATTTATGATATATGAAATCACCAGGTTCATGATTTATATTAAACTTATTTATATGATGATTATTTATACGATTTATTTTATGTGCGTAGTTATAACACTAGAAACGAAAATACCCTTAGAACACAACTCTAATATTAGGCCTAAATCAAATAATAATTAGTTCTAAAAGTCCACAACTCCTTTTATGTTCTAAATTATGTCTAAATTTAATTATTTAATTAAATTTAATTAATTTTTAATTAATTAATTTTAATTAATTTAATTTATTAATTTAATTAATTTATTTAATTTATTAATTTTAATTAATTTTTAATGAATTAATTAATTTTTAATTTAATTAAATTTAATTATGTCTAAATTTATGTTCTCCTTACATAAATTAAGGTTTTATATATTGCTCAATTTATATCTACACTTATACATCTGAATGGTTATACACTAATGAAGAATTTTTATCATTAACTTTAAAATGTATAGCATTTCATAGCGTTCCTATTCTGTCAACTGTGATATGGCCTCATGCCTGTGATCTCTGGTTAAAATTTGTTTTAGATTTAAGTAGGACTATCCGATAAGACGCACTTATGATTTTTTGCTGTTTTTTATGTTTATTTACTTAACTTTTCGTCTAAAGCATTTATTGTTCATCAAAGAAACCTATATAATTATTTTCATCACTAGGACAGAAAGTGTTTGCTTTGCGCAATCGAATTTCAGGATCACGGCAAAGCCGAACTGGTAAATAGCGGTTAAGCACAAAAAACACATTTCATTTGAGGATGAACAATGTTTTTCATCACACTGCAAAAATAGGATAAGGTAAACTAGGCAACTAAAAAGTATTAATAAAAATTTCATTATCTGTTTATGTTTAGTAGTTTACTTAAAATGTTAATTTAAATATTCCTTTAAAACATGTGATATATAAATATAAAAGAAATTTCAAAATATTGTATTAAAAATGTAGTCGCCTGCAAGTCTTTTTTGTTTAAATTTACTTTATTAGTTTTGAATTAGTACCAACAAGGTTAAATAGGTATAAGTGCTACACGGATAGGAAAAATTTTCCCCTAGTGATTTGCGCAATTTTACCCACGATTTCCTCCGATTTCTCGGTAACCAGGCCTTTGTTTACAATTTCCCACCAGTTATTTACCATTTTACCCACACATATCCTACGTTTCAATAATAACCAACTTCAATAGCCTGTTAACAGACCATCAAATCAAATTAATTAAAAAACAAACTACAAATAAAAATATGTTTTAAAAGTATCATCTATAATTTTTTAACTTTAGAGACTGTGGTAGCGACCAATCAGAATAGCTAAAACTAGTAACCAAAAAAACGAGGGTAAAGTGTGGGATGGTTGCCAAGGAAACGGCGGGAATTTTGGGTAAAATGGTGCAAATCAGCAAGGAACAAAAAACTTAAAACATGTGTTGATCACTCTATACCTATTTAAATTCGTTGATTAGTACACACGATATTTGTTTAAAAATACCCCCCGTCGCAGCAGACCTGCGTACTCAGCGAATTTCCAAATTAGTAATATTAATTTTGACCAGCTAAACTTGTAAACAAAATTTCATCACGTGCTCATAAATAGGGAAATAAATGTCTATTCTCCTTAAGATAAATATAGGGAAAGAGTATGCAGGTATGCTGCCATGGGGGACACTAAAAGTAGGTTTTTAGCATAGAAAAAATTTATTTCGACCTTATAAAGCCATATAGTAAGTTTCATCAATATCTGCCCATAAATAAAAGAGTTTGCCTATTCTCCATATGATTAACATGGGAAAAGAGTATGCAGGTTTGCTGCCATGATAAGTACAAAAACCAAGATTTTTTACCTTAAATGGATGAATTTCAACCAAATGAAGCTAAATACCAAGTTTCATCCAAAAATATTGGTTAATAAGTGAAATATTAACACATCCTTATTCTCCATAAGATTAACATTGGAGCCCCAAAAGACAATGTACTGTCTTTAGACTTTGTAATATCTCGGTAACCAATGGAGATAGAGCAAAGCTTCAAAATACTAAATTGTGTGTTTTTTTGAGCTAAATCTAATGGTCAAAATAAAAATTTAAAATTTTTAACATTTACATATGAAAAATGCAAAAAACCCATTTTTGGGGTACAAAACCCCCCAAAACTACCCCTTCCGGTAGGTCGATATGTCTAGTTTTCTAACTCATACGAATAAACGTAGGATTAAACATCTCTACCAAATTTGGTGTCGATCGGACCATTTTTACGAGAGTTATCGTGTCTAGGGACACATATATACATATATATATATATATATATATATATATATATATATATATATATATATATATATATATATATATACACATATATATATAAAAATTTTAATGACTATTATTTTTGGTCTCTGGGCACCTCAAAACGAAAAAGTAACATGGTCCCGGGCTTAAGTCTTACCATGAGACCTACGGTAATAGCTTATTCCCTATGGGAAATTCGCTAAAAACAACTTGGAGGTTAGCGGAAGGAATATATGAACAGATATTTTCCGGTGCAGATTTAAAAGGCTACAGAAAACACTATCTTTGCGGACTAATTACAGGGCAGAAGACGGCTGTTCTGCGTGCAATAGGATAAAAAAGGTATTTAGAATCAATTTTTTTAAATGAAAACTACTCATCTGATATAGAATAATAATTAAAAAAATATAATAGTAAATACAACATTGCAAATGTATGTGTTTCTATGAATGTGTGTATATTTATATGACTTATATTAATATTATTAATATTAACTAAACAAATAAATAGGAAAATTTTGAATATATACAACGGTTTTTGTTAATTATATAAGGGAAATCAATAAAACTAAACATTTCAAACATTTTGTATAAAGTGTAATTCTCAATAAACAAACATCATCAAGGATTACTTTTTTTCTGAAGGACTGAGGAAATGAGAGATATCGATATGCAAACAAAGTAAAAGTTTAAATGAAGGAAAGAAAATTTGAATGAAAATACTTGCGAAGTCAGCTTATTTCTGTCTTTATACGCCGGACTGATAAATCTATCTTTCCATTATGTTATAAAGAAGATTTTACTCTTTGTATTACACCGGAAGTCCCAGACCACTCGTTGAACTCCTTTTAAAATTTGAATAGTAAATTGTTAAAAAAATAAAGTGTGCTATTATATGCAAACCGGTTACGCCCTATCGAATGACTAATTGCCGTGCACAGGGTGTACCAGAAGTAACCTATCCAGACAGGATGTCGCTAATTTTTGAATACAAACTCCCACTTTTTATTGCATTTTATTATTTTAAACTTAATTTTAAGACAACTTTACAATTTAATTTGTACTCCTAATGCTAACGGCTTAGGAGATAATGGCGGTTGAAATTCACCTTTTTCACTTAAGGATAACATTGAAAATTTTTCTCATTCATTATGTCTGAACATCTTACGCTTAACAGAACTGTCCAAGAACAAAAATGTCTTGGAACTTCATTTTAAACAATATTCCATCATAAAATATCGATTTTCAAGTGATAATTCGTTTTACTTTTCCATACATTTTCAATCTCCGCAATATAACCATCAAAACGTAAAAAAAAAAAAAAAAAAAAAAAAAAAAAAAAAAAAAAAAAAACGCCATTGGCGTAAATACAATCAAAATAAAAAGTATCGTAATTTTTTTGAAAAATAAAATAATAAATAACCAAACTAATAATTTATGATGGAAATATATTTATTTATTATGTTACGGCCTTAATCAGTAACAAGACTACAAGATCGCCCCACAATCATCCTACACTCATCTCTCATTCATCCTTGGCTTTAAACTACCTATTGAGTTAGGTCGCCATTTCAATAAAGGCATTAAGGTATTAAGATATATTTTAAAGCAGAGTCATAGACGTTTTGTATTGGACATGTTTGTTTAAGAAAAAATTATCAGAGCTCATGGATTTGGAAATGTGTGCCATGTTATTCTTATGTAAAAATTTAAATTTAAACCACCATTATCTCCAAAACCGTTATGATTAGGAGTACAAATTAAATCATAAATCTGTCTTAAATTAACGTGTAGAGTAACAAAATGCCATAAAAAGTGGAGGTTTGAGTTGAAAATTAGCAATATCCGTTCTAACATTTAATTTACTGTCGATCGATTGAGCATAACCGTTTAATGCTAATAATAATAACTTTTAATGACACAGTTGGGTTTTCAAATAATCTATAATCTAACCAAAATAATTTAGCATAATAATAAAATAGCGTATAAACAATATTGAATTCATCTTTTATACTACAAAATTATTTTAAGATGTTGTTGAAAGTTTAAACTATCACCTCCTTCAATTTTAATTAAGATGCCATTGCGTTGTGCTTTTGATCATAAAATTATGCATTATGCCCAACTAATTGATAAAAACTTTTGCTTCGAAATGTAGCTTCGATTCATTATGCTGTTTTTTTTTTTTTTTTTTTTATTTTTTATTTTTTATTAAACATACACTTACACTAATGTAAGATCAAAATTATAATTTTTCTTAACACTGAAAACTAATTCCTTTTTTTTCAGAAAACTGTCTTTAGTTAATTACAACTATAAGATGAGATGTTTTATTGTTCAGGTAGGTGCAGAACTACACCTAGTTTCTATGTTGTCCAAAACACCATAAAATATTAAAGTACATGATTATTTTAAATTTTGTACTGTTATTTGTATTTTATGAATTTTTTGAATTCAAAGTGTGTTGATAGATTTAGGAAATTTCCCTCCTCAAAATCCATAAACAAGGTTAATCAAGAGTAATGTGAATAAAATCACCATTAAAGATACAACAGCCCTATGTTAATTCAATACATTCTATAACATGATACGTGTTTTTGCAAATCAGAGATTAAAATCAAGCGTATACAATACTCGAAATATACTTACACTTATTTATACTACATGAATACTGAGGAAAATATATTTGAAAAGATGAAGATAGGCAATCGATGTCATCAAGACTCATTAATTATTATCAGGCCCTAAAGAGAATGCATTTCTCACAAACAAATAAGTTGTCATGAGTGTATTCCCATATAACAGGTTTCCTATAAATTGCAACACTGATTTATTTTTACGGGTCTTGGGTGATCCAAATGGATTGCAAGAGTACAATAGTTCATTTCAATATTGTAACAAATAATAACTTCTGGCTTTATAGAAAACTGTAAAGTAGTTAATAGGCGATAAACAGGCTTGACAATATTCGTTATTTGAGGTTCAGTCATTCACTAAAAACTTCACCCAATGAGCTAATATTTTGCAAAGATAATGATAAAACAGCTGATTTGGCTGATAATTTGGCTGATGATAATACAGTCCCAGTGAAGTTATCAAGCGTCCAAGATAACGAAAATCTGCAAGCCTCCCTAAGTAATGTTGAACACTGGTGCAAACCTAATGCTATAATGAATGAGGTACAAATCGATTAAAACCTGTGAAGACCACCACCACTACTACTACTACCACGACTTCAACCTTTTACTGAAGTAAAATTATTCCCTAAGTTTGTTATTAAATGCCAACAAATCTGTGCTCCAAGAACAAGTGTTTTAGTTTTTGAATAACTGGAGAATAGTTTAAAATAAAAATTTTATGATTTCCGTTCCTTCCACGGATTAATATTAGTATTTATTATATTATAAAAATGGAAATATGCAACAAATCCGTTAAGAAAGTACACCAGGCCGGTAGGGTTCTTCCTGCACTCTGTTGCTAGTAATATGTGGGCACAGGATCGGAGGCATTTGTGGGGGAGTGCAGCAGACAAGGTCACGTGATGTTTTATTTATGATTCTCGCACTTTGTATCTTAATCAAAACCTCCCTTGTGCGTCTCACGGAGGAGAGGGATGGAAAATATTGCGTGGTTGTATTTTTGTTACTTCGACTTCAACCAAGGCCATTATATATGAATGGTAGCTTTTTAGGAAAATATAAGAGAAAGAAACACTCTCCAACTTATTTTTAAACATTAACCTCTTAACATTTAAATAGTTTTGCCTAGGTTTATTTCATAGTTAACTTATAATTTTACCACGATTTATCTTGTATAATAAAAGAGTGCATTTAAGGGTCTAGAGGGAAAACTACTGAACGGATCGAGGCCATTTTAGTGTCAATTGATTTCTTATGAGCCCTAGATTACAGGAAATATATGGTATCCCTCGGAAAATGCCTTATAAAGCCGCAAAATGAAAATTAAACCTTATTTAGACCAATCTAAGATGTGATTTTGTCGATTTGTTTACTGCTCCAGGTGATCCATATCTAACATTGAAATTTGACACCACTGCTGCCAAGGCAAATAGAATTCTAATTGCATTGACTGCTGCTATACAAAGTATTTTTGTAAACAAAACAGACAAATTTTCAATTCTATGAAATTTTTTTGTCAGATACAAATGAAATCAAGGACACGTAATGTTGCAGTGGTTTTTAAAGCAGTAAAATAAATAATCAACAGCTGATGCTTTAGTAAAATTTTGGTTGCTATACTATAAAGAGAGTTAATATAGACGACTGAATTTATATTTTTAAACTTACGAGTTATTTATTAATATTATTGTTCCCACATATGTTTTTATAACTATCAACTAATGAGCTTTATGTTTTTTATTTTTTAAATATATAAACATAATATTTTGATTGTAAAATACTCCCCACCGTATTGTAATCTATTAATCCAACAGGATGATTAATTAATCCAAGGATGGCCTGCCACAGGGTCAGTGCTCGTTCCACTGCTGTTTAATGTGTATACAGCCGACATTCCAGACACTCGCTCCTCAAAGTTCGTTTACGCAGATGATATAGCTCTGGCTTATCAGCACAAGGAATTCCAACTATAGTCAGAAGCAATAGAACAGGCGTGTCAAGGTCAAGTCTTTTAATAAGCCAGCTGATTTTTGCTCATTTAACTACATGTTAATTAGCTTGACCTTCACCCGCCCGTTCTATTGACGCCGACAATAGCTGAGGAAACACTAACAAATGACCTCACGACCCTCGGTGAATACTTTAAAGCCTGGAAGCTAAATCCAAACCCAACAAAAACCGAAGTTTCTTGCTTCCACTTGAACAATAGAATGGCCCATCAAAAGCTTAAAATTGTATTTGACGGTGTTGAGCTAAAGCACAATGAAAACCCACAGTACCTGGGGATCACTTTAGATAGGTCCCTGACATTCAAAAGCCACCAACAAAAGACAGCAGCCAAGGTGAGAACTAGGACTAACATCGTCCATCACCTTGCTGGCTCCACATGGGGAGCTAACACACAAGTTCTGCGAACCACTGCTCTGTCCCTAGTTTACTCAACTGCTGAGTACTGTGCTCCCGTGTTGTTGAACAGTGTGCATGTCAGGGATATCGACGTCCAGCTAAACAGTGTGATGGGACCAGATGACGTCAGATAGCCTCTAGCATGGTTGTTCGAAATACCGAAAGTTGAAGCCCTGTGAGAGGCTAGGATCACCTGCAATACGGATTTCACAAGTCATTCTGGGTCCAAACATATCGTGTTAAGAATAAGAAATCTATATATTAATAGGCAAGCATGTTTCGTTTCCTCCTTTTTTCTCAGCTCGTGTGCATCGTAGGAGAAATCTGCGCATACCGTTAGAAAGGTCCTGTGCTTTAGATGAGCAGAATCACATTCTAATTCACATCGGACTCCAGGGCTACGCCCTATGGGCTTTCAAAGTTTCAATGTTAATCTTATGGGGGGAAGGAAAATTGAAGGAATCATTAGACAGCTGTTATAATAATAAATGCTAGCAAACCAGGAAGAACAGATGTTTGGTTATGAAACCTTTTAAATCTAAATGGCTCAAGATGAACTAAGATTTTGGTCGAATTTCGACCAGTGGGCAATCTCTAGTTAGTGTTAACCGGCGAGCACATGTATTAGTGCTCCTAAGCGGTTCATCTAACCGTCTGGTCTCGTGATTGGTTATCGCCACCGGTTGAAAATAGTTAAGTTTGGCTTATCAAACAACAGTTATGTTAACCGGCGAGCACATGTATTAACGCTCCTAAACGGTTCATCTAACCGTCTGGTGTCATGATTGGTTGTTTCCACCGGTTTAGCAATAGTTAAGTTTGGCTTATTAAACAAAAGTTATGTTGACCGGCAAGCATGAAAATATACCTAACCTATCGGTTGCACTGGGGTGTTAGGAAGTTAATAAATACCGGGTGGTAGAAGGATAAGAGTTCACCTTGAGCTCTCAAGCAGTTCACCTCGAGCTCTCAAGCAGTTCACTTCGATCTCCAATCAGTTCAGTTCACGCCAAGCTCTCAGAAAGGACACTTCACCCTCTATACTTGTAATAGTTGAGTTTTTTCCCATAGCAAATCAGTGTTCATCTTACATGGGAATTGCAATACAGTGTTTCCCAAAATCCGCGTGGTGATTTCGATCTCCAAAACGACTGATCGAGGAAAGACTGGTGAGGTGCTACACGCTTCATGTGCAACGAACCGCCTGTGAACGCCGCCATCAACATCTGAAGTAGACTTCGAGGACGCCATTTCCAATTCATCGTTTGAGCGAACCATACTAACCTAATCTGGTACTACGTGGGAGCAACCCGCCGGCAGCCCTATCTTGCAGCGGTAATTCGATGGAGCAACTCGTCGAGAACCAACTTCACTCTTAGAAGGAGCAACTCAACGCAAAAATGGAAAGATAAGAATTAATTACGTGTTTAATTTAAATATCATTTATTTATAAAACTTGTACTAGCCTAGGACTAAATTTTGGGGGAAGTACTCATCACTGATTCTAACTTTTAAAAATAAATTAAAACATATCTGAGAGCTCTCGACTTATAGTAAGCCAAATGGTCTAATAACTGATTTATTTATAGAAATTTAAGTAGGCCTATGTATTATTAGATTAGGTAGTCTAACTTGGTTTTCATGTTGTAAATAAATGTAAGTTTTGTTCAATTATTTGTGTTGTTTAATGTCCTTGAGTTGGTCAGTGGTGAAATAACTTAATAATATCCATGTTGTGAGTAAACCAAAAACTCTCTGGCGCCTGGGTTAGATTCAATTTAATTAGTTAAACGCAAGTTACACTTAAATTATTTAATTTCCAGTAATTAAAAGCTCTGGGTTGGGCTAGCAGGGTTATTATGTTAGTGACCTTTATTGTGTGATAAACCCCAGGCAAAAAGTTGGTTTTCAATAATTAAATCATATCAAATTGAAATTTTAAATTAATAGCCATCACTCAATAAAGGGCACGTAGCAACAAGGCTATGAGAGCCACTAGTGGTACACTCATGGCAACCCCTGTACCCTGGCTCCCGGTGCTGTGTAATATCGCTCCACCTGAAACCAGACGAAGGGATGCACTCATTAGGGAATATACTAAGATATTATCTGCTCCACACCTACCCATCCATGATTACCTACCCCAGGACATGGGCAGATTGAGGCCCCGAAGACCACCACTGCGGACAGCATCCCAGTTGATGGACACAAACTTTTCAATCCATACCGACTGGACTTCCTCCTGGGACTCTTTCCAAGGTCGGAATAACTTTTTGATTGCTGACCCAACCTTAGCAGTAAGTGGGATGGATCTTCCTCGGAAGCAGTGGACTGTTCTCAATCGATTCCGCACTGGAGTAGGAAGATGTAATTATTGGAAATACAAGTGGGGGATGACAGAAGACCAGTCAGCGGCTGTGGAGCGGAGTTCCAGACTATGACTCACATAGTCAATGAGTGCCCTTTGAGTGCTTTCCCGGAAGGGCTGATGGGCCTTCATTGTGCAAGTGAAGCTGGGGTGCAATGGCTTAGCGCCCTGGATTTAGCTTTATAGAGAGATCATTAATGTTTATTTTAGTTTTATTTTAAATGTATTGACGCAGGTGCTTTGCACTGCAGAATATCTTTTATTTATTTTATTATTATTATTTTAAGATGGTAGCTGGTTATGACAGCCATACGATGTATGTATATATATATATATATATATATATATATATATATATATATATATATATATATTAATCATTGTTATAACTAAGTCATAAAACGTCCTTATATTCTTATTTTTCATCCTTTTAGCGAATTTCCCTATAGGGAATACGCTATTACGGTAGTAGCCATGGTAAGACCTAAGCCCGGGACCGTTACTTTTTCATTTTGAGGTCCCCAGAGGCCAAAAATACCGTTCGTTCATTTTCATATATATATGTATATATCTATATATATATATATATATATATATATATATATTTTTACTGTTCGAAATTAGAAAGATTAAAGTAAAGTTAGTTTCTCTTGATTTATGTGAAAGGGTTTGGGAAGATCTAAATAATCTGTACTTATACTTTGCCTAGCTCTTGCGATGAAGAGGAAAGTGAGGCGCGCTGTACGCTTTTCTCAATGTAGGTCCACCATACAAGCTGGACCCGGGGTCGTGTATGGCTGGAGTGCAGAATCGCCTCTTTATCGCGGGAGATCTAAGCAACAAATCGGGACTGCCTTTACAAGTTGGTGCAGATTAACCTATGAAGACAATGGCAATTAAAGCTGCTCATCAACTATAACGTGAGAATCATTGGATAGACACTGGAGAACTCTGTAGTCACGGCCGAATCCTTTTAGCTGTATAGAGCTGTAAGCCGACTGTAAAAAACCTCAATTTTTAAACTCATCTTCAATTCCTATAATTATATTTCTTTTATTGATTAAAGGGATACTTATCATTTGTATTTATATATAAGAAATATCGCTTCAAACGTAAAGTTTTCAACAAATTTGAAACTAGTATTATTTACAACCATTTATTAAAAATACCTATTGAAACCCATGTACTAGATATAAAATCAACAGAACTTTTAGAAAATAATTTAATAATATGCCAATCTATAAAAAATGTATAACAAAAAATTATACTAACCCTTTTATATTTATACATCTAATATCGACTATGATTGTGGTAAGGATAGTAGTTAAAATATTTAAAGGACCTTTACGAGCTTAAACATGGGCTATGTATGGGCAAATTTTAATAGGCCTCGTCGAAAAAAAGACATAACAATTTCAGTTGTTAATAATAGAATCATTAATCTTCCAACATCTATCAATCTTTTTTGTTTAATAATTCAATTAATTACAGAAATTATAATCTCCATAAACTACACGGCTAATATTTAAATAGCATTTGACATAGTAAATCATATCACACGGGATATAAATTATGGTTTATTTATACGTAATATTCACTCAAACGGGGCATCACCATTCTTTATTTGTATCTACTTTCACGTAGGACGAGGAATGTACTATGTATCTTACCATATAAAAAAATGAAATGTTGGAATCATTATTATACTATCAACTAAGGCAACAGCATTTCCAGGTTACGTATTACCATGAAGGACATATAATATTTTGAGGAGCAACGGTAATTACTAATCTTCTATCAGCTCTACCCTATATTTGAACAATGTTAGTAAACTGAATTTGAGGTGGATTTAGAGTACATAATGCAACTTCATCACGAATTTTAGTATACATTTTATGCTACCTTTTATTATTGCAATAATAGTAATTAATCTTACATAATCTCACCTTTTCTTTGTTCATTCACCAGTATCTAATAATCCTATAGAATTAAACTCAAACTTAAATAAAATCCCATTTCACCTATTATTCTCTATCAAAGATTTATTAGGATTTTCTATTACAGTAACTAACTATTATTACTACCCTCAGGGGCAGTGGGCTTTCCACTGTACGGGTGTTTCTTGGCGACCCCGAGGTACCTGAGCCAAGCTGTGAGACCCTCCTCACAGTTCTTCCCGAGCTAAGGCCTTTCTTCTCATCTTTCAGGTCTTAGCTCACCGTCTTTATTCTTTCCTGAGCTAACCTTGCTCACCTTCTTGTTTTCGACCCCGAATCAAGGGTGTCTTTCCACCTTCTTTCGACCGGCGCATGCTGGGGGGTCCTGGGAGTGTCCCTGTTGTGTTGCAGGGACTGATGTGTGCCTCGCACTGCCGATGGTCTCCTCCAGTGTGTCGTCAGAAGCCAGCCGCTTCGGACCTTAGTCAGGGAGTGCGGCATGGATGCAGGGATCGGACTCTGCATTGCCACGGTGCGACCCCCAGCACGTCCGGCACATTTTGTGTATCGGTGCTGGGCAAACGGAGGTTCGGGCCCCGGAGTCCCGGGGTAGGGGTGTCTTATCTCCTACGGGGGGTAGACCTCCGAGGGTGTACCCGTTCCCGGCCGATGAAGGGCCGCCTCTTGCCGCACGATGCGCTGGTTACAAAACAGTATGGATTGTCAACTGCAAAACACGAATCTTGGAAAGGAGAACGAACAGGCTGCTTTTAGGCGCAGCTCACTTGTGCAGAGGTCTCCGACCTCAAAGACTGGGACGCCGACGGTTGGAATTAAAACCTCCCCTCCGCCGGCCCCGTTCAAGGCTGCTGGTGTCGCTGGATCATCGGCCGTAACCGGAAAGGAGAAAGATGAGGTTGATCTGGGTATGGGTGTGACCGAGCCGGTAACACCTCTAGCCAGGATGCAAGGAATCCCTCCCAGGAAGAGCCCTCTTCGTGCGGCATTCGAGCTGCAAATGCTTCGGCAGCAGCAGGACGACGCCCACGAGGAGGAAGACTCATGTCTGAAGAAGATGAAAGTTCTTTTGAAGGAGATGGCCAAGGTCCTCCTAATTCAAAAGAACATAAACAAGGCGATAAAAGAGGGGATCCCGAAACTCGAAGATGCTCTAGAAGAAATCGAGGAATGCCGGAAAATCAGGCTAAAGGCAGTGAAGCAGGAGCGCGATGTCACGAACCGAGTCATCTCTGCTTCACCTCAAGCTCATCTGGCTGAGTCCCAGACTCAAGCCAGAAAGCGAAAGAAGAGGCAGAGCGGTTCTTCGCCGGGAAGCCCTGAGTTTGTTGAGGTGGACTCAGTGCCGAGACCGGTTTTTGTCACTGCGGCATCGCAGACATCTCCTGTCCAGGCTACTGAATCCGCCCCGGGCGCTGCCGTGATTCCAGCGGCTACTCCTGCAGAGGTTCCTGCTCCGGCGGCTAATCCTGCCTTGGCAGCAAACTCTGCCTCAACACCTTTGGGGGGCTGGAAGACGCGCCTATCTAAGAAAGAAAGGAGGAAGCAGAAGCAAGCGGAGGCAGCTTCGAAAAGTGCGTCAAGGGTGGAGCGGACGCAAGTCTCAAACCCGGTTGGGGAGGCCTCTGGCAAGTCTGTCAGAAAGCCTAAACATCCCAGGCCTAAGAAGCCCAGGACGGAGGCAATCTTGATCAAGCCCTTAGGGGGGCGTTCTTTTGCCGATGTTCTGGGTCAGATTAGATCGCAGGCCAAACCGGAAGAGACCGACACCGTTATCAAGTCTATTCGGCGAACCCAGAACGGGGATGTCCTCCTCGAACTGGGGAAGTCGAGTGACAAGATCGGTTTTGCCGCTTCCCTCAAGACTGCACTTGGGGACAAAGGCTCCATCAAGGCCCTAGAACCGAAGTGTTCGGTCGAGATTCGGGACCTTGATGTCCTCTCCACCGAAGATGAGGTGACCCGTGCGATCCAGGTGGCACTCCCGGAGATACCGGCCGATGGAGTGAGGGTATGGCTGACAAAGCCTAACCGAAGTCAACTCCGGATGGCTGTTGCTGAGATGAGCGAAAAGCACGCCAATAAGCTGCTTAGCCTTCAGCACCTCAGAGTCGGTTGGGTCAGTTGCAGGCTCAAACGGAGGGTGGTAGTTTCGAGATGCTTCCGCTGTCTCGGTTTCGGCCACTCCTCCCGAAACTGTAAAGGGCCCGACAGGAGTGCCAACTGCTTCCAGTGTGGAAGCCAGGGCCACAAACGTAAGGAATGTTCCTCGAGCCCCTCCTGCTTCCTCTGCAAGGATTCAGGCTCCAGTGCCCTCGGTCACTTACCCGGGTCTGGTCAGTGCGGTGCCTTCAGAGCCGCACTTGAACAGGCAAAAGGCAGCGGCCGGTAATTCGCATCCTCCAGGCCAACCTTCATAGATCCTGGGGAGCTGATAACCTTCTAGATCAGCTCGCCCGAGAACTTGGTGCTGACGCGCTCCTTATCAGTGAACAGTATCGGAACAGAGACCCAAACATTTGGATCTCGGACAGCCTCGGTACTGCTGCATTTTGGGCACGTAATACACGAGATGTTTTGGTGCGGAGTCACGGGCGCGGCCGAGGATTCGTCTGGGTTCGGTGTAGGGACGTGACTATCTTCAGTTGCTACCTCACACCCAACGAGGCCGTCCAGGACTTCCGCGACAAGATAGATAGCCTAGAGGAGTGCGTTCTCGGCACCACCGGGCATGTCGTCGTTGGTGGCGATTTCAACGCCAGGGCCGTCGAGTGGGGAATGCCCTCTACCAGTTCCCGGGGGAAATACATCCTGGATTTCATCGCCAGGGCCGGTCTTGTCGTCCTCAACCAGGGCGACACACCTACTTTTCGGCGCCCCGGGCAGAGAGGCACGATCCCCGACGTCACCTTTGCGTCTGAGTCGCTTCTTCCGAGGATCTCTGGCTGGAGGGTTGTGGAGGACTACACGGGTAGCGACCACCAATACATCGTTTTTGACCTGCATGATCAGGCAAATCGTCGAGTTTCCGCATCTCGGGAAGGGCCACGCCGGTGGAACACCCACAAACTGGACGTGGTCAAGTTCACCGAAGCCATCTCTCGGGGAGCGCAGGGGAATCCTGGTGAGGCTGGGGCCGAGGCACTAGTAACATCCACGATGGAACTGATCGTCTCGGCCTGCGACCAGTCTATGCCGCGAAGGAATCCCCGACGCGACAAACAACCCGTTTACTGGTGGACTGAAGAGATTGCGGAACTCAGAAGAACATGTTTAAGAACTAGACGAGCCGCCACAAGAGCGAGAATTCCCGCAGACAGAGTTCGTAAGTCGGAGGCCTATAAAGCTGCGAGAAAATCTCTCCGCCAGGCGATCAACAGGAGCAAGGCGAATAGCTGGAGGAGACTTCGTGACGACGTTGATTCCGACCCGTGGGGCCTGGGTTACAAACTTGTAACACAGAAACTCGGCGCCCGCTCTCCACCTTCCATCATGGGGGGCGCCACCATGGGGAGGATCGTCGCTGCGTTGTTTCCTGAACATCCACAGCGACCGCCGGTTGACTTCGGACGGGTAGAGGACGTTCCACTCTTCACTTTCGAGGAGCTGGAAACCTCCGTTCTCTCCCTGAAGAGCAACAAGGCTCCTGGCCCGGACGGGATTCCCAGTGAGGCTTTAAAGAAAGTATTTTCAATCAACGCTGACTTGTTGTTGAGAATGTACAATGCCTGTTTGGTAGAAGGGGTGTTTCCGGCTCCCTGGAAAACAGCCAGGCTTGTACTGATCAGCAAGGGCAAAGGTGATCCCGAACTGCCGTCGTCCCACAGGCCTCTCTGCATGTTGGACACGGCTGGGAAGCTGTTCGAGAAGCTGATCCGTTCCCGCCTGACTTCTGCCGTGGAAGCTGCCGGGGACTTATGCCCCCGTCAGTACGGCTTCAGAAAGGGACGGTCAACGATCGACGCTGTCACCGAAGTTCAGAGAGCTGTGGAGAGAGCCGAAAGCCACAACCATTTCTCCCGCCGAGTAGTGCTTCTTGTTACGCTTGATGTCAAGAATGCCTTCAACTCGGCGAGGTGGGTCGATATGTTGGATGCGCTTCGCAACACCTTTCGTATTCCTGCATATCTGTTGCGGCTCATCGAGGATTATCTACGCTCTCGAAGCCTGATCTATGACACGAGGGACGGAACGCGGACGATGGAAGTCACTTCTGGTGCCGCACAAGGTTCAATACTCGGCCCGGATCTCTGGAACGTTGCCTATGACAGCCTCCTGAGGTACGAGATGCCTGAGGAAACCACTTTGGTTGGGTACGCCGATGACGTCGCAGCTCTCATTGCTGCACGCAACGTTGAGCTGGCCCAACTAAAGTTGAACCGAGTTATGCGGGTTGTCAACAACTGGATGTCCGATCACGGTCTCTCGCTTGCTCTTAGTAAGACGGAGATCGTGATTCTCACGAAGAAGAGGATCGACACCGTCGTCCCGTTTCGAGTGGGAAGGGAGGTGGTCACATCAACTCGTGCCGCCAAATACCTTGGGGTTATGGTGGACACCAAGTTAAGCTGGAGGGATCAGATCTTCCGTACGGCGGACAAGGCCGCTAAGGTAGTTACTCACCTTAGTAGGCTGATGGCCAATGTCGGGGGTCCCCGATCCAGCAGAAGACGTCTGTTGATGTCCGCGGTCCAGTCCGTGCTCCTTTACGGGGCAGAGGTGTGGGCAGGCGCTCTAGATAAGGAGTGCTACAGGTTGCGACTCGCCCGGGTTCAGCGTCAAGCTGCGCTCCGGGTGTGTTCCGCCTACCGGACAGTGTCCGAGCCTGCCGTCCTGGTGGTCGCCGGAGTCATCCCTGTCAAGCTCTTGGCAGGGGAGAGGAAAGCGATTTATCAGAGACGTGGCGAGATCGGCAAGGACACGGCAAGAACAGAAGAGCGCTCCCGAACCTTCCAGCAGTGGCAACACAGCTGGGAGCACGACACCCGAGGACGATGGACTGCGCGACTTATCAAGCAGGTCCAACCATGGGTGGAACGGCGGCATGGGGAGGTGGACTACTACCTGACCCAATTTTTGACAGGTCACGGCTATTTTCGTTCGTACCTGAACCGGATGGGAAAGACCGGTTCACCGGACTGCATTTATTGCCCGGGTGTTCCCGACGATGCGGAACACACATTCTTCCGCTGTCCCCGTTGGGAAGGGCCCCGCCTGGAGGCCACACAAATATTTGGTGCATTTTCGGTGGACTCGGTCTGCCAAAAGATTTTGGAGGATGAGGGCAACTGGGATTGTTTGTCACAGTTCGTCCGGGGCATCCTCCTGGAAAAGAAAACCGATCTGGACCGCGAAGTGGCCCAGATCCCTTGATAGAGCGGCTGGATAAGGAGCGAGCCCGACGGGCGTAAGCCAAATTTAGGCCTAGCCTGACGTAATGTGATAAACAATTCCAGGTTAGATTCCTAAAGAGTAGAGGAGGTTTTTTAGTGGGTAAACCCGTTTTTTAGGGGAGCCCCACACTACAGGCTGGCCACCTGTGTGCGTAATGCATTTTTCCGCCTCTCCCTCAAAAAAAAAAAAAAAAAAAAAAAAAAAAAAAAAAAAAAAAAAAAAAAAAAAAAAAAAACATCTATCAATCTTTTTTGTTTAATAATTCAATTAATTACAGAAATTATAATCTCCATAAACTACACGGCTAATATTTAAATAGCATTTGACATAGTAAATCATATCACACGGGATATAAATTATGGTTTATTTATACGTAATATTCACTCAAACGGGGCATCACCATTCTTTATTTGTATCTACTTTCACGTAGGACGAGGAATGTACTATGTATCTTACCATATAAAAAAATGAAATGTTGGAATCATTATTATACTATCAACTAAGGCAACAGCATTTCCAGGTTACGTATTACCATGAAGGACATATAATATTTTGAGGAGCAACGGTAATTACTAATCTTCTATCAGCTCTACCCTATATTTGAACAATGTTAGTAAACTGAATTTGAGGTGGATTTAGAGTACATAATGCAACTTCATCACGAATTTTAGTATACATTTTATGCTACCTTTTATTATTGCAATAATAGTAATTAATCTTACATAATCTCACCTTTTCTTTGTTCATTCACCAGTATCTAATAATCCTATAGAATTAAACTCAAACTTAAATAAAATCCCATTTCACCTATTATTCTCTATCAAAGATTTATTAGGATTTTCTATTACAGTAACTAACTATTATTAGTAGCCACAGCAATCCCTTATGTATTATCTGACCCTGACAATCTTACCCCTGCTGACGCAATAGTTGCTCCTATTCACATTCAACCAGAATGATTTTTTATTTTTTATTTTCATATGCTATCTTGCGGGTCTATCCCTAATAAATTAGGTGGGGGTTATAGCTCTTTTCTTAACAAACGTAATTAACTTCTGAACATTTGTAACAACAATAATACTTCTAACATGAATTGGAGCACGAACTGTAGAACTACCTCTAACTTAAGCTGATCCTAAGAGGTGTGCTGGATATGCCTTTGGATCACATGCCAGTTAAATATGCTTTCGGCAAATTCTTTTATGCCCCCTTCCCCAGACAATGTAAGCTCTTCTCCCTTGGACGCTGAGCCCCCGAAAAAAATGTTTAAAACAATAATAATTGAATGTCTATCCCTGTGTATTTTCTTGTTGTAGTTCACTTGGTAAATAAAACGTTCATTAAGTATGAATGACAAGTATGAATTACAAAAGATGATTAAAATCAGAACAGGGTTGTAAATACACTGTAAGTTGATTTTTCTGTACAAAAAGAATAAGAAGAACTCGCAACATCTATTGAGAAACATTAGGCATGGGTTTAACTATTTTACACATAAAATTTTATTTTAACATTTTTAATTTTTTCTGACGTCAGCTTTAGTTACATAACAGCAATGCACCAAGACACGCAGCGTGCAGATGAATGAGGAGGGCTTCATTTATTGTAAGGCTTCATCATTTCAAACACATCCCCGTTGTTTGATTGCAAACGTAAGATTTATGTTGAAATAACCATATTTTCTAAAGTGGCAGTTTCAATGATAAAATATATTTTCATAAGAAATAAATGGGAAGGACTTTACAATATTTCTGTATCAGTTGGAAAATAAAATTAAAGTTATATGTTAATCTAACCTAACCTAACCTAATCAATGGGAAAACGATTAGTTAATAAAACTACGTGTCGCATTATCGATTTTAGATGCATAGTGTAGATAATTACAAGTAAATTACACATCGCGACTTTAGAGTGTTTTTCAGTGACAAGACAGTGTGCCATTATTTTCACGTGAGTGATGTTTGGTTTATATTGAAGTGGAGAAGAAAAACACTTACATTGTCACCATGAGTTACAGACAATTGGTATCTATATAACTTACTTTGCTATCCGTTAAGAAGTGTGAAAGTATGGGGATAAGATTAATGTTCTCAGATAAAGAACTTATCTTTATTTTGAAATATATCTTTAATTTATTTATTAATATATTAGCGAATTTCCTATAGGGAATAAGCTATTACCGTGGGTCTCATGGTAAGACCTAAGCCCGGGACCATGTTACTTTTTCGTTTTGAGGTGCCCAGAGACCAAAAATAATAGTCATTAAAATTTATATATATATATATATATATATATATATATATATATATATATATATATATGTATATATGTATATATGTGTCCCTAGACACGATAACTCTCGTAAAAATGGTCCGATCGACACCAAATTTGGTAGAGATGTGTAATCCTACATTTATTCGGATGAGTTCGAAAACCAGACATATCGACCTACCGGAAGGGGTAGTTTTGGGGGGGTTTGTACCCCAAAAATGGGTTTTTTTGCATTTTTCATATGTAAATTTGAAATATTTTAATTTTTTATTTTAACCATTGGATTTAGCTCAAAAAAACACACAATTTAGTATTTTGAAGCTTTGCTCTATCTCTGTTGGTTACCGAGATATTAAAAAGTCTAAAGACAGTACATTGTCTTTTGGGGCTCCAATGTTAATCTTATGGAGAATAAGGATGTGTTAGTATTTCACTTATTAACCAATATTTTTGGATGAAACTTGGTATTTAGCTTTATTTGGTTGAGATTCATCCATTTAAGGTAAAAAGATCTTTGTTTTTGTACTTATCATGGCAGCAAACCTGCTTACTCTTTTCCCATGTTAATCATATGGAGAATAGGCAAACTCTTTTATCTATGGACAGATATTGATGAATTTACTATATGGCTTTATATGGTCGAAATAAATTTTTTCTATGCTAAAAACCTACTTTTAGTATCCCCCATGGCAGCATACCTGCATACTCTTTCCCTATATTTATCTTAAGGAGAATAGACATTTATTTCCCTATTTATGAGCACGTGATGAAATTTTGTTTACAAGTTAAGGTCAAAATTAATATTACTAATTTGGAAATTCGCTGAGTACGCAGGTCTGCTGTGACGGGGGTATTTTTAATACTACACTAAAGAATAATAATAATAATACGGTACATTTTATTAGAAAATACAATGGAAACAAATAATTAAAGCACAAGTGAGATTATTTATTGAAAAAGGCTTACTCAGTGACGTTTATATTAGTTTAGTTAAAGTTGATATAGAAACTAGTTTATCTTAAGCTATTTAAAACCCACAAGAACTTTACAATGAACTGTCAAACGTCCTGAATCGTGTTTCAAAGCGAAGCCATTTCGACTTTCGAGGGTATTGTAAAGTAATTATATCATTATGATCATTATATTTTTAAATGTCTAGTAGTTCTAATATCATTGAAGTAAGTATACAACTTTAAAATATTTAAATTCATGTAGTTATCCCAACACTAATCAGAACCCTAAAAATTCATTAGAGTTTAGAATTTACAAGTTTGCTCAGTATGTTTCTAAAAAAAATCTTTTTATAGTAAAAACTTTTTAAATATCTCCCCTAACTAACTTTAACTAAACTATTTACAAAAGACCATTAATAAACCAAAATAACATAACAATCATTACAAAAAATAAAACACTCTAATGTACGCTGTTTAAAGTAGAAACTATAGGAGTCTATGGCAACAGAGTGAGATATTACGCTTATGTTGATGACAAGTTTGAGTCGAGAGTCTTGGAAAGGACACAACTTGTATTATATAAGCTTAATATTTATTTCTCTACGATAACAGCCAAGCGGTCTTGGATGAAAAATGCCTAAACGTGACTTTTCCACTCTACGACGTCCATGAATCGTACAAGCAAACATTTCGTTTATCCTTACTCTGTATTTAATCTTAAAACATTCATATTATTTCATTTATATACTAAATAAAAATTTTATTTAAAATTAAGTTATTATTAAAGTTACGTAAGTGGTTTCAAGGTTAAAGTACCGTATTTAGGAACACGCATTTTAGGTCGGTGCATGGTTGGGAATAACATTCCTCTGTAATTTACTTAGTTTAAATCATCTATTTGGATGTTTATTTCCGGTATTATTGTTTGTATCTATATTAAATATGGAAGTGTATTGTATTGTAGTCTAGCTCCCCCGTACCAAAAATCTGATGTCGTTTGACCTGTGCTGAAAAATTCCAATCAATAAAAACCAATATAAATTATACAACATTGCCCTTTTTATGTAAATATAAAATGTTGAAAGCAACGTTTATGAAGACCTCAAAATAATCAAAAATTTAGTTTTAAAAATTTAGTGCCCATAATTGTAAGTGTTTAAATATTTTAGTCAATGTAATTAATTATATTTTTATACTTAATTATAAATACTAATTATATTAAATATTACAATGTTCGTATTTTTGGGGTTGGTGAACATTGTTTTTTATTAAATTGTAATATTAATTTTTTGGTTATGTAGCCTACCAGATATAATCAATCGGATTAAAATACAGTGCAACAGCCAGATAGTTTATTAATAGTTTTTATACCCTAAAATACATCTACATCCCTGGACACCCACACAGACACAGATATACTGTAGGAATTAGTTTGAAAATAAAACTGTTGCAACGTATTTGAGCTTCTTCATCTTCATACTAATGATACACAACAATTTACTGTAATAAATGATTTGTCACCCTATATTTTTGTCATCAATAACCCATACCAAAATACGGTCCAATTTTAATGGCATAAAATCACTAGTGGCATCAGAAGTATTACATTCCGGGTAGATGCAGACCCCATTTCCACATGAGTGAACTGATTACAATATGGCAGTGCCTCCGCTCACGCGTGACTGTGCGCCCCAAACTGATGTGCCAGCGCGTGTAATCGAATCAATGAAAACAATGCCAACCGCATCGGTTTGATTTTATTGAGATTAAATCATCTCCTACTGCTAAATATTTGGTAACGGTGTATAAGAGTACTTTTAAAGCATAAAAAGTTAGTTAACACTTAGTAACAAATTACTTTTTGACATTCTTAACATCGCCATAAGCTAGAGGATTGAAAATTATAAATTATCCTTATTGTGTTGGATAAATTATAAATAAGTTGTTTAAGCTAAATTTCAACAAAGTCCGTGAAAGTATTCTGTTACATTAAACTTATTATAATTATTTTTTAGTCAACTTCGTAAATAAAATTATTTATGCATTGTTTACACCTATCAATTGTTTAAAGGACATACTGCATTAGCAAGTAATAGGAAAGCAAAGCATTGAGTTGACATTATACTATAGCTTAGTGTGGAAAGTATATTTGTGGGTAAATTCTTTACCAGATCTTTGGACAGAAACAACTTTGCTGTTTGTACGTTTAATATTTATATCCTCCACGATAGCAGCTAAGTACACTCGGATGAAGAATGCCAAGACGTGACTGTATCAGCGAATGACGTCACGTGCCGTACATATCAACATCTCTTCCATGTTTAAAGTTATCTACCCACAAAGAGATAGGTTTTGTAGAAAACACTATCCATTAATTTTAAATTGATAACATTTATTATACATTTTTCATAGTAAAAAGGAAAATAATGGTTACAAAGGTTTGATAATGTCAAAACTGTACCTTACAACTAACTTTAAATTGACTAATTTTATTAATGTTTGTTAAAAGAAAAGTATTTCACAATATTATGTATGCGGGGTGAAAAAAACTTTATAACATTTTTAAAAGTATTTGAATAGCAAAAATTAAACTATACCAGTTGATCTAAGGTCTTAAGTTATATTTCCCAAAATTATTATTGAAGGGAGGACCTTCAAGAGGGGATGGTATGCAACTAGTCAGAAGAAAAACTTAAATGTAAGCATAGGGCAAGTTGTTCATCAAATTAAAGGTATCTATTAATAGAGAATAATACCGTAAGCCCAACCTTAAAAGAACAACCGAGTCAAAAATGGCAGGTAATCAAACTTTGCTTTAAAATCATACTGTCAAAAATAAAATGTAATAACTCCCGATACACTAGATCTTTGAAGTTGATTTTGGAGCAATTTATTCACAGTGCAGTGCCCTTTAAAACTATGTATCATATGACGGATGCCAATGCAGTTTCCCTGGCGATTTCTATTAGGGACGTCCCTTAAAGGAAGTCTTTGAAAAGACCTCCGTCATATGATACGTAATTTTAAAGGGCTCTGCATTGTGAACAGTTAGCCTCAACCCGACCTCAATAGGTCGAGTGTATCGGGAGTTACTGCATTTTTTGGAAATATGATTTTAAAGCAAAGTTTAATAGCCTGCCATTATTAACTCGATAGTCCCTTTAGGTCGGGCTTGCGGCATTGTTCAATACTTATAGATACGTTTAGCTATTAATTTACAAAGGTTATGTAACTAAAAAATCTTTTATTAATTACACAATTTTAAAGATATTGTACTTCCAGACTTTTTCAACCCTGTATGGATATTTTTTTAAATGATTATTTTTTATAATCAATGTCTCTTTCAAATAGGGTTTCTTTAAAGTAACCAATTTTTAATTATCATAATTAATGATTTACAATAGTAAACGATAATAAATCTAAACATATCGGGTGTTTTGTATGTATTGCACCAATAAAAAGTGGTGTAATGAAATATTTATTTGGTAATTACTTAACATCTACAGATGAGTTTACTAAATGAAGCGTGTTGCCTTCCATTTAACAAAGAAAGTAGCCATCCTTCAGTGTAAAGTAGGCCCGTGGCCATGTAGGGTGGCAGGGGCTGTGCCATTACTTACATTGAGTGATGCGAGAGGTATATTAAAACCGGCGAGTGAGACACTTGCCGTCTTCTGCATGAGCTACATGTTAACGTATATTAACTGCGACCAACCCCAGACTTTCTTGGCATTAATAGTGAAATATCGTGTCAGGATTTGTCAAATGAAGATATTGGGACTTGTCGATAAAACCTGAAACTAAAATCTTCAATTTTTAAAGCTTTCGAAAAACCAACTAATATTTTGAGCTTAGTTATCTCTAAAAAGTTGTTGATTAACGTTGGTTAATACCTTTAATCTAAAATTGTACAATTTTTTGTTTAGAATTAATATTAATTTACGTTAAATATGGGTTCTAAATAAATTCCAAACCATCGAAACACCAATATTAAATCATTCTAATGTTATTCCATTCATTGAGTTAATACAATTTAATTGCTGGATGGTGGAAAAGCAAATACTTTCAAAGCAACTATCAATAAGTAACATTTACCAAAATTATTTACACATATACTGATAGGCTAACAAAAACCAAAATCCGATACAGTCATAAATAGACCACATTCCCCATTCTAAAATGAAATAAACATTATTTTGTATGTGATACTTGAAACATACTGTAATATTTGGATATTAATATAAATGAATTAAATTTAGGGGAATATAAGACCCTATTTCCACACGAGTGCGCTCATTAATATTGTGTTTCTCTTTAGTCAGACGGAACTGTCCCCATCGAACAGTTCCATACCAGAGTTGAATTACTTTAGTACACACCATATTTATTGAATTGGTTTAAATTTCAATACATAAAATTGTGATTGACAGTTTCAGAAAATAAATAATCTGCTCAGCGGTGAACATGTTGTTTTAGTTGAAATTTCCTTGGTAGTTTTTTCTCCTCATTTATTTAACTGACTCATTTTTATTCAATGCTGCAAGACTTTCAAGTACGAAGATTATGAAAAAAATGTTACAATAATATTTACTTATTAATATATAGTTAACATAACAAAATCCATGCAACTGAAGTATTAGTAGAGTAAAATATTTGCATTCGCATTGTTTCATTTAGCTTAAATGCTAAAACAAGCTGGACAACTAAAAAGACACAAATTATGGTCTGGAATATGCTATTTGTTACAAGTCAAGGTCTAAAAAATAGCTGTATAAAAGTCTAGTGTGCTTTATTATCTACAATCAGGAATGAACTTAGGTGATAAATAAGCACAAATGTCTTGTGGCACATAACTTTGTGTTTTATATGAATCATGTTTATCTCTCCAAGATAACGCTAAGATATCTTGGATGAAGAATTCCAAAACGTGACGTTATCCACTGTATGAGATCATGTACTTTTCATATTAACATTTCCCCCATCTTTATTTAAACGACATTTATTATGAAAAGAAACATTTTATGTGTGGGACAAGTTGACTTAGTCAAAACATTGATCTTAATAGAATGTAAATAAAAGCTTCTATTAAACAAAATACTCTTGTGTGACTGCATATTATTTGTGTCAGTGCTAAGAATCAATTTATCAACAAACTTTAAACATTAAATAATTCTAAACTAATAATAAAAATCATACAAAATGTATTTCATTGACTTGTGAGTCCTCTTTGTAGCTTTGTAGATTGTTTGTGAAATGTATTGTGAGTAAAATATGAAAAAATTACAAATAAAAAATAATAAAAGAACACAAATATTTTTATAATTTAAAAGTTTACTCCCTCTAGTTTGGACTCCGATGGTCCGGATGAGGTCTTGGAAATGAGTCATAATGTGTTACATGTTAACTACGATCAACATAAATACACATGCAAGATTATTTTAGTATAACTTTTCGGTTTCAGTTTTCTAGTGAAGGAAGGTTGTATTGGTTTAAGTATGGTTTATGTCAATGGTGGCAGATAAATATGGAGTAATAAGAGATAGTGATTTTAAAGGAAAATGAGCAGCAGACCTACTGTAGCTGATAGAGTTAAACATATGAATTAGGCTACATAAGATGACAGAGATAAAAGAAAATATTAATAGTACTTTTGAAAGAAAAAAAATTACAGTGGTGCGGCAATTTATAGAAAAGCTCCAGAGGGACTAAGTCAACTTAATAAGGATTTGATTGTGAGCCTCAAGAAAGACGCAGAAGTGGAAGACTTCAACTGTCATGGAATGTTTTGAAGGCCATCCGAGAATGAGGCATAAAAAAGAAAGCAGACATACAAATACAAAATTTTCAAATGTAAAAAGTCTATAAGGAGAAAGCAAAATTAGTTTCGCGAAAAAGTAGTCCGAAAAATGCCAATCTCTTTATCTCTAGAGGAAAACTTAGTAATTAAGGCAAGCAATTGCTTAACGAACCATCGTTGTTCATTATTGATTCAGGTGAAGCTGCATGAATGAAACTGTTCTTCTGTAAGTAATCTTTAGGAAAGCATGTTTTTCTAATATTTTTTAAGTAGTACCCATGAAACTTTTGAATGAGTTTACTGACTTTTACTAACTAACTTATATATTTTTAATTTCAGTCACCTTCTTTGTATTACATTTTTTATGAAATTTAGTTTTTTAATTCAATAACGTTTTTCATAATATAACTATTTTTTTTCTTACGTTCGAAGTTTATTCCTAGATAAATATTGTATGCCTACCGAAAAAATACTATGACAAATCAAAAGGATCAGTTAGTGTTTTTTATTAGGTTTAGTAGGTGGAACAATTAATTGTTGACATTCATAAGCTAGGTTAGTCTAGCGTTCAAATCTGACATTTTTCTGAATTAATTGTATTATATTAATTATTATATTATACAGTATAATATATTATATTATATATATTTATATATATATTTATATATATATTAATATATATATATATATATATATATATATATATATATATATGTGAAATATTAATATAATATACCAAGTGTCCATAAAATATTCATCCTATTTTAAAAACATATATCTCACTTAATTTTTGTTCCACAGCACTGTGACTCACATGTGATTAAAGAGAATTTTTCTAAGTTTTATGAGCATATGTTTATTGTTGATTGTTACGCTTTTTGTTTACTTTCATATGTACAATTGAAACAACATAATTGTTTTACATGAAATGCCTACAATTGAAGAAAAACCCTTCTATGTCTTAAGGATATCATGGTTGTTTTTCTTTATAACTGTCAAGCGTGAGTTTTTCACACATTTTGGAAGTCATGTTCCAATTAATCAGAGCATTTTGCGGGAACCAGCTCATTGGTACAACGATGTCCCAAGTTTTTTGAATGAGAGACTCCCTGATGGTTGGATATGTCGTTGTGCTGGGAATGACTTATCTCTTCTAAGGTGGCCACCCCGTTTCCCGGACCTTACTCTATGCGATTCCTTTCTCTGGGGCTATGTGAAGGACGGCAGGTATACATCCCGCCATTACTTCAAACCCTGCCAGAGCTCCGAGAAAGGATTCGTGTTGCAGTGACAACAGTAAGCCGGGATATGCTTACCAACGTTTGGGCAGAGTTGAAACATAGACTAGAAACGTGTTTCGCTGTAAACGGGCAGCATATTGAGCAACTTTAGTGTTATAAAACAAAACTTGACAGATTTATCTTTCAATTCATGCAATTTGTAGTAGTGTTCATGTATCGGTAAGTTCAATAAAGTATTTTAAAACAGGATGAATATTTTATGGACACCCGGTATTATAATATATTAATTAATAATTTATAATTAATTGCCATTGCTTTATGTAATTCAATATATTTTCGTGAATAATAAATTTAACAAACCCTTTCGTTGAAACTGTTGTAACAGCGATTTAATGTTTGATGGCAAGACAAGGTTCTACCAGACAGGTACTCAGAAACCTTTATAACAAATACATTTTAACCAGGGAAAATTCCTTATTATGATACTTTAAAAACATCACAAATTTATGACTATACGAAATTTAGAGTCAATACCACTGTAAAGAAGAAGCCATATTTTCTAAAACTATTATTTGATAATCGCTTGACGTTAGATGTATTGTAAACCTACACTAAATTGTGGATTTCTTACTAAGTATAGCGATCAGGGAAAATAATTATCAGTTAAATAAATAGCTGTACTATCCGAAACTTGCATATAAAATAACAAATATATAAATAGGTTTATAGGTTCTCACTCTGAGTGAATGCCCACAATAACTCACGAGTTATTTTGAAACATGTTCTCTGTGATATTTGATCTGTTCCCTTTGTTTTAAGCTTACGTTTTTGTTTGCATAAAATATAAAATTTTATCATATGTATGGCTCAGTTTGATTTATAAGATTTACAATTTTCGTCATGACTTAAGGACAAAGTTTATCTGAAAAAAGAGGTATTAAAGATTTTTTTGAAATTGTAAAAATCATAGGCATAATAGAAAATACAGATTAAAGGTAACGAAACATAAGAAATTGTTAGGAGTAGTACGAGTATAAATTTACATTTCAGACTTCATTTTTGTAATTTTATTAGGAAAGGGTTTTAAGTCCGAATATTTTTCTTTTTCAAGTCATTGCAAGCCTTTGTTTGTTACCTTGGGTGTATTGCATTTGATCTCTTTATTTGTATTATCTTCTTTCTCTTTATTCATAGCATTGTAGACAAACTTAAAACAAACAACGATTTTCACAATTAAATTTTTAAAAACCTGAGTTTAACAATATAGTTATAGTCAATAAAAATTCTTTTACATGTTAATTAAATTGTAAAATTCTTTACCTTTTCATGTTAAATCACTGTCCGCATTTATGTTTAAGAAAATTATCAAAAATCTAATAATTCTAAGTTTTTTATATTCTATTGATAATTTCTATTCAATAAGCTAGAACTGTTATTGTTAAAAGTCTGGTTTTGAAAGCCATAAGACTAACCACTGAAGCTTTATCTACTTTAATTGTGTTTTTATTTTTGTATACGTGCTATGTCATTTACACTGTATCTTTAGGCGAAGTCGATGTATTATCGACCAATACTCAATGACTAATGCTCGTATATAATATTGTCTACTGTCTACAGTGATGGAACCATTATGCTATTGAGTCCATTGGTGCAATGATTTCTTAAGGAGACAATATAAACAATTATTTTATATACTACATATTCTTATTTATTTTCTCTGACTAACTGATAAAACCAGGGTGGCGTGGGCGTGTTTGGATTGTGGAAGCCCTACAAACACTGAAACCTTCCGCTCCCTCCAACACCTTTGGTATCTTGTTTTTGGTATTTTGTTACCCATATTCTAATGAGTACGCCAGAAAAAGAACTGGCATGATTTATTTCCACTCACAGTATGATTTTCTTCAACGTGACAACATATTATGAAACATTACTTAATTTATTTCTCTTTGACGTTTTTACCTAAATTAGAGAGCATCTAATATTGATATTGCTAAGAAAATCTTCTTTTGATTGATTATTTCTAAACGATATTACATAAATTGGGATATGTGTGATTCTACATATAATAAGTTAAAATAAAATAAGAATCAGTGGAATATATTTTAACAATATTCTTTTAGTTAGAATACGTTCAATAAGAAATAATTGAAAGGATAGTATTAATTAATTCATAAGGGGTGGACCTATTTAATCCTAATTGAGTGGCCCCTTGGCCTTTTATCGCTCCCCGTTGAACGTTTCGGAGTTCCCCTTTGCTTAGAATCCTGATGAACCATTGACGCCTTCATAAGAAATCCTCTTGAGGAAGGAAAACACCAATCAGAGGCCCTCTCTCTGACCCTCACCAACTTCGAGCAGTCGAACAATAAGACATGCAGTTTCTTCTGACTGCCCAATTCATGAATGTCGGGTCCCCATGCGTGGCATTTGCTTCCAGAAAAGACATTGTCCATAGAACAGCCCTGTTATTTGCCTAATGTGCCCCTCTCAAGTTGTAGGACAATGAAGGTAACTAACTGGCTGAGAAGAAGAGTGAAGCTTGAGCTTATTTACCCTCAGATGAGGAAGTCTGGCTTGGGTCGCACGGTGTTCCATAGATGTAACCGCTACGTACGCATTCTAAAGATGGAAGTTATTTTTTTGTTGCAAAACTCAAGGTATTTTAAAAAGTTTTTTGACACATTAAACTCTGCCGAACTCCACTAGTAAATAGTTTACTGGCAATTCTTGTATTTTACATTTCACCAATTCGGTTTTGATTGTACAATTTAGTACTAAAATAAGCCAGTACATTTTACTGTATCTATTAAACTAAATTCGTAATGTCAAATGCTGAGAACTCAGCAATGCTCCCCTACATGCAGCTGTTAGAAGTTACGTATCGTGCTAGTTTATGTATCCTGTTTTAAGAGTGTGTTCATGTTTCTTTGAAACAGTTTCTATGTTTGAGTCGTTTCCTCCCAGCAGGACACAACGATAAACTTTCCGTCACATTTCTGCTTCTGCTTGCTTGTCCTTAGCTAGAAACAAATAATGTATTTTATACATTTTGAATACAACACATCAAATAACAAGTTCTGCCTTGAGATTGTTTTACATCTTGAACGCAATACATTAAATAATTAGTAGTCTAAATATCATGTAATAGTAATTAGAACTAAACAAGGTGTTAGACGAATATTTTAGTTTCATAGCATAACATAAAATACTAAATAAATATTTTAAATGCGTCCTAAACATAAAAAATATAAAAACAAAAAAATGTTAATCAATATGAGGCATAACCTCTCTGTGTCTTTCGTAGATTGTTTCTTGTTTATAACACTCTAATTAATTCGTTCAAAATTTAAGTTATATGGATAGTGTATTGAAGGGAATGTAAAAACTCTTCTCGAATCATCATCACAAAGACCACAAAAACTGTAGAAGAGGCTAGACACAATAAAATTTTGAAAAGCAATTTCGTTAGCTGCGACTTGTTGTTTACGACGACAGTAAAATGATGAGTTATTATCCAATGATCGTACAAAGGGAAGAAACGTACAAGAAATATTTATCGTTCCACAGACTAAGCTACTCTAAATGAAGATTCGACTAAAACATTTTATTTATTCATTTCAACCTCTTGACTGCTTAGGTGAAAGCTTTGGAATCTGAAAATGAAGTATACACTTGAGTTGCAATATTAATCCAGGTATTTAATCCAGCAAAAGAATTTGTTTTTATTTTTACTATTTTGATTTGATTTGGAACGTAAATTAATGCACTCTATATATCTCTTGTTGCAATTGCAAAATATTTCAAGTTTTAGTTTCTGGTATGCATATGTAGAAGAACTCTAAGAACTTAACCGGGTAAATACAGGGTGTTCGGAAAAAATGTTTCAGGAATTCAGGAGGTTATTGCCCACATCAAAATAAGCAAAAAAATTCTTATAAACATATGTCCTAAAATGCTTCGTTAACCCACTAGCCGCCATTTTGTTTTTTACACTAAATATTTTTCATTTCCGTAATGGATCGTTGTATTAAGTTAATATTTGGCATGAACCTTCATTATAGCAATACCCATTTTCAAGAAAAAAGTTATTTTTTTCTAATGTGTATTTTCAAAATGGCGGCCATTTTAAAATTTTAAACTAAAATATCTCAAAACCGGTAAATTTTATAAAAATTTTACTAGACACAAAAAAGTTGACAAATTTAATTATCTAACCAATGGTACCACGTGTAAGGATCTGACAACAAATAAAGGAGTTATTGAGATTTTTATGCATAAAAACATTGATTTTGCATTGTAATTAATGCAAATTAAGGTAATTTTAATTGGAAAATCTCAATAACTCAGTTATTTGTTGTCAGATCCTTTCAAACTTGGTACCATTGGTTAGATAATTAAATTTGTCAACTTTTTTGTGTCTAGTAAAATTTTTATACAATTTACCGGTTTTGAGATATTTTCGTTTAAAATTTTAAAATGGCCACCATTTTGAAAATACATATTTGAAAAAAATAACTTTTTTCTTGAAAATGGGTATTGATATGATGAAGGTTCATGCCAAATATTAACTTAATACAATGATCCATTACGGAAATAAAAAATATTTAGTGTAAAAAACAAAATGGCGGCTAGCGGGTTAACGAAGCATTTTAGGACATATGTTTACAGGATTTTTTTTTTTGCTTATTTTGATGTGGGCAATAACCTCCTGAATTCCTGAAACGTTTTTTCCGAACACCCTGTATATCAATTATACAGGGTGATTCACGACGAAGTGCAGAAATTTCGGGAGGTGATTCTACACATGAAAACTAAACAAGAAAAGTCATATAAACATATGACCTAAAATCCTTCGTTTAGACGCTAGCCGCCATTTTGTTTTTTATACGTAATAATTTTTATCTCCTTAACGATTTTATGGATTTACTTCATATTTGGCATGAACCCTTATCACAACAATGTTAACTTTTAGAAAAAATATTATTATTTTCTGATGTGTATTTTCAAAATGGCGGCCATTTTAATATTTCAAACTCAAATTTCTCAAAAACCACAATTTTTGTCAAAAATTTATTCCAAACAAAAAAGTTGACAAATTTAATTATCTAAACAATGATACCAAGTTTCTAAAGATCTGACAACAAATAACGGAGTTATTGAGATTTTTCTGTTAAAATAACCTCAATTTACATGATTTATAATGCAAAATTTATGTTTTTTTGCTGAAAAAACTCAATAACTCCGTTATTTGTTGTCAGATCTTTACAAACTTGGTATCATTGTTTAGATAATTAAATTTGTCAACTTTTTTGTTTGGAATAAAATTTTGACAAAAATTGTGGGTTTTGAGAAATTTGAGTTTGAAATATTAAAATGGCCGCCATTTTGAAAATACACATCAGAAAATAATAATATTTTTTCTAAAAGTTAACATTGTTGTGATAAAGGTTCATGCCAAATATGAAGTAAATCCATCAAATCGTTACGGAGATAAAAATTATTACGTATAAAAAACAAAATGGCGGCTAGCGGCTAAACGAAGGATTTTAGGACATATGTTTATATGACTTTTCTTGTTTATTTTCATGTGCAGAATCACCTCCCGAAATTTCTGCACTTCGTCGTGAATCACCCTGTATAACACTTACTTTAATACCCATATACAGGGTGTCCAGCTTCCACCTTTACAAACTTTTGAAGGTTATTAAGCATGCCAAAAGAAACAGAAAAATCATATAAACATATGTCCGGAAATGCTTCGTTAAGCCGCTAGCTGCCATTTTGTTTTTTACACTAAAGAATTTTTATTTCCGTAACGGGGTGTCGTATGGAGCTCATATTTGGCATGTACCTTTATCACGCCAATGCTCATTTTTAGAAAAAATATTATTTTTTTCCGTTGTATATTTTCAAAATGGCGGCCATTTTAAATTTTTAAACCCAAATATCTCAAAAACCGTAAATTTTATAAAAATTTTATTAGACACAAAAAAGTTGAAAAATTAAATTATCTAAACATTGACACCAAGTTTGTAAAGATCCGACAACCAATAACGGAGTTATTGTGGTTTTCCTGCAGAAAAACACTGATTTTGCACTATGATTAATGAGAATTTAGGTTATTTTAAGAGAAAAATCTCATTAACTCCGTTATTTGTTGTCGGATCCTTACAAACTTGGTATCAGTGTTTAGATAATTTTATTTGTCAACTTTTTTATGTCAAATAAAATTTTTATAAAATTTACGGTTTTTGAGATATTTGGGTTTAAAAATTTAAAATGGCCGCCATTTTGAAAATATACAACAGAAAAAAATAATATTTTTTCTAAAAATGAGCATTGGCGTGATAAAGGTACATGCCAAATATGAGCTCCATACGACACCCCGTTACGGAAATAAAAATTCTTTAGTGTAAAAAACAAAATGGCGGCTAGCGGCTTAACGAAGCATTTCCGGACATATGTTTATATGATTTTTCTGTTTCTTTTGGCATGCTTAATAACCTTCAAAAGTTTGTAAAGGTGGAAGCTGGACACCCTGTATAAGAGAGTAAACTTTGTGACCTCTAATTAATAAGAACCTAGATATTGTTTGATATTTAAATTCCAATTACCAAATAAAATATTTATTAATATAACCCACTATTAAGATATTAATATCAGCTATTATCATTCAATTTAACTTGTAATACAATTTGTTCAATTCAACTTCCTTTTTGTATACACAAAATCTTGTAATAGACATAAAGAAGTAAAACTAATGAAATATCCATTATATGGACATACTCTATTAAATCCCTACTAACATTATAAATGTGAATGTCCGTATGTCTGATACGCTTTCACGCGAAAACGACTCCACCGAACATCGTGAAACATATTACACATATTCTTGGAGGTATCAGAAGGATACGTATAGGATACTAAAAGAATACCCCCGTCGCAGCAGACCTGCGCACTCAGCAAGTTTTCAAAGAGTTTTGAGATTTTTTATTTTCCCCTTAAACACCATGGGAATGAATATGTATGTTTGCTGCCATGGGTTGTTGTTTTAGAAAATGTTATTTGTATATTTTTTTGTAAATGTAATTTGAAAGGGAAAGGGGAGTTTTTTTAGTTAATAGTCTAGTGTATGAATTATTTGTATCTGTTTTAAGCCACAGGGTGGCCAGTCCTGAGAATAAAAACAGCATTGCTCCTCTCCATAAATAACTGGAAGTAATATGAAAATCTATTACAAGATCATAGGAAGACCAATTGGAAAGGCATCACATTAAAAGTTCCCGTTTCTGCATTAGTTGATTAAAAAAAAAAAAAAAATTAAAATGTACCTGAAGATCAAACTTAGACAAGAGCAAAGATTTTACATAATTTAAAGGCATAACCTAAAAAATACCTTCTCAAGCCACACGACTACTTGTGAAGTCTAAGATATCAAAATAATTGTGAATCAAATACACACACACACACACACACACACACACACACACACACACACACACACACACACACACACACACACACACACACACACACACACACACACATCTCTTATAGTAAAACTATAATAAAATTTGCATTTCCATTAACTCTCCCCATAACTATTTGTCTGTGGCTATCTTATAATTAGCTATAACGTTTTTTATTACTTTTAACTTCACCTTATAACTTAGGAAAATCATATACGCCTCGGCTCTGTAGACAGTAGACGCATAAAACAAGGAGGCGAACGGTTATATGGCCAGACCTCCGTTGTTTATATCTCAAGGAAGAGAAATAAAGAGCCAATATTCTTTATTCCATTTCCCCGCGTTTCGCTGACAGTCTAAACTTCGGCGCCTACTTTATGGACTGTTATTCTGAAATAATATTAGACTTTTAAAAGTTTCTCTGTTCCGTTATAGGGTTTGCTTTGTTTTGGCGAAGAAATTAGATTACAAAGTGACGTCTTCTTTTTTTATAAAGTGAAACCAAGTTTGACGAATTATCTGTTATTAATATATTTTTTTAACAATATATTTTGTTTGAAAATGCATATTTACTATTTACTGTGATTGTATTAGTTTTGGATCTTTGATACATTTTAAATTATAGGTAGTACCAGGTTAATTGAGCCTTGGTCGTTGGTTTAATTCACTTTTGTTATAGAGTCATGGTGATAAAGCTATCAAATTTCCACCAACAACCAACTATAATTAATTCTTCACAATTAACAGTTATTTTTAAAAACTGGTTAACATTATTGTTCCTTTATTTTGTGTACCTTTCGTTGTTATTTCGTTACCAAAACAGCAACCCATAAGACCAATGTTAAAAATTACAACTTTGAACTTACATTTAGGCCAAATTAGATTTTTCCTGGGATTGTATCTGTTTCTAAACTTATTTTTGGGCCAAAACACTTTTAAATGCAAACTTTAGCAAAATCTATCTGCTAAATTTTGAGATCGTGGAACACTCAAAATACCCAAAAAAACAAACACTCAAAACACCCTTCAGACAATACTCGTATTATAGTATAGGATGTATATAAATAGGTAGTTGTTGGATTTCAACTGCTATGGGTAGTTTTGTTTCTTAACTTGATCCATTTCGAGAATATTGAAATCACCAGATATAAAAAATGTAAAAAAAAACCTTAAACATGTCACAAACAAGTTCGAGTATCAGATTTCCTTAAATAACGTTTTTAATAACTTATAATGTGTTTTAGTGACTACTAGTCAGATGTTATAATTTTAAGACAATTTTGTACCCCTGATTCATCGTATGTTCAAAAATGTAGTATAATAAATTCCATACAGCCGAGTAACATAAATGAAATTCGAATAAACTGAGGCAAAAATTGTATTTGTTTCTGAATCTTCCAACTTACTTTAAACTATCCCATATTATTTATTAGAATAGTAAGACTTTACCCGGTCACTCAGAGTTCAAAATCTTAAAGTTATCTTTAAAAATCTTTATTTCCCCGCATTTCATGCTGATGTGACGTCAGTTTGTTTGTTGTGCGTGTGGCATTGACGAACGGCAACACTCTGATTTATCGACGGCCGTGCACGCACTCCCGCCACTACAACACTCCCGCTATAATACACCGGTGTAAACACAATTAGGCGTGCTTGTGTGCGTGAGCGTGGGTGCGTGCGAGTGCGAGTGCGGGTGCGCGCGCAGGCCAGAGCGTCGCGACGGAGACGCAGCAGTCCGCGCCTGACAGCGACGCTGGTCGGTGGCGCCGCGGAGTGGCGTGCTGTGACACTAGCGTGTGCGTTGTGGTGATACTCCTGTCCGTGATAACCATTACAGGTATGCACACTGGTTGTGGACACTCTAGCTACTCAGGTTAAGTTAAAATACGTTAAACCAATAATTTTTAAGAGATGATTATTTGTCGTTAGAATTCGTTGAACGGTATACATTTGGAATTTATCATCTCACATAAAAAAAATTAATGAATTCACACACAAAGTAGTTTGTAGCAGCAATTGAGAATGATTTCTTAGCTAATATTTGTTACGAAGACAAAAATATTCATTTGTAATGAAGAACGCATTAACATGCATTTTCCAGTATGTTGAACTCAATCTTATTTTTACACAGGACTGTGTCACTGATGGTTTATTTATTTATTTATTTTTAAATTTACTCCCTAGAAGAGTGTGATACAAAAGTGGAAGTCTATAAGTCTATGGATAGTCAAAGGGCTTACAAGGCGAATTTAATAACCCATGCTATTTGTAATTATGTATGTAACTTGTGTCAGATTGCACTAACTGAAATGAAATAGTATATATCAAGACTAGGACCGAATGATGATGTTTAATTTAGCACAGATAGGGCCACTCTAAGAAAAGTGAAGAACAACCGTTTTTTCATACTGCAATATATTATAAAAGCAATATATTATAAAGGCAACAAAGTAGTAGATTTCATCCCCATGACGGAAAGTGTTTTTTTCTGCGTGCAATTACGTTTTACGCGATGCGTCGAAGCACAGAAAAACCACTCTGAGTGACAAACTACGTATTTTATCATACTGTAAAATGTAAAGGTTTCGTAAGTAGTTTATTAATGTAATATAAGAATGATTTATTATAAATTAATTATTTATTTGTTTACGTTTAGTTGTTTATATCAATACTTTAAATATTTAGGCCTAACTAAAATACTCGGAATGAATGAAATATAGAAATGTTGCACTGTAATTTACTGTATTGTCTGAATGATTGTTTTTCTTCTTTATGCAAAAAACTGTCCATGTTTGTTTTGATGAATAAGATTTTTCCTTAAGAAAAAAATACACCTTTTGAGGGTAACGCATTTAAAAATGAACTGATAGTTTTCGTGGCAATTTTAAAATGTTACAGAAATCTCCAAATTGGTGGACTGATTACTACCAGAAAACAGCTGGTCTGTGTGCAGTATGATTTAAACAAAATATTAAATCAAATCAAATCAAATCAAAAACAGCTTTATTTCGAAAAAAAACATGTTAATACAATGTAACATGGGCTATTGATAAAAGATTTCTTAATACTAACATAACAGAATGAGAATGGCTAACTTAAGAAATACATCTCACATAGGCCACATGTAGCCCGTGCGTGAGAACAAGATGAGACGTTATCATTAAAATATATATATATATATATATATATATATATATATATATATATATAATCTTTTTTGAGCTGTTATTTAGTATTACAGACTAAACAAAAATAAAATAAGAAAAAAAGAAGGTAACTAAAATTATAAAAAAGTACAACTTGGGTTAAATGTTATTTTTAGGAGAATGCTTTGAGAAAAAAACAATTTTATTCAAACCATAAACAGTGATAGAAGTGAAAAAAAGATGCTACTTGGCATTTAATTAATAGATGATGGATTTTACCACCTTCCCATTAATTAAAATTCTATTATATTAAAACATAAAGAACAAACAGGTTTCTTTCATCTAAACTAGCAATTAAAGCAATATCATGCATTTAAAACATACTCTGCAAGCCATTTATGTTAAAATTGTATTTATTTTTAATATATATAGGTATAAAGTATATAAGATATATCGGTTGAAGAAAAATCATGTTTTTTGAGGCTAACGCACTGTAAAAGTAAAGATGTTTTTATAGTGAGTTTTGAAGAAGAGGCTACCATAAACACCGAATTTGTGGACTAATTACAGGATGTAAAAAGGCACTATACACTATAATAAAACAAAACTTAATTAACTAACTTTGGAAATTTATTGTTTAGTTTACTTCTAAATTGGAAATAGTTTTGCTACTAAGAGCAATATCTTTTAGTTCATGAAGTTAATATACAGGGTTGTTGTATTTATTTCTCCGCTATTTGAATTCAGAAACTTTTAAAACTCTTCTCATTCAAACCATAATGAATTTATTTCAGTGGTACACCATTTGCAGACGTTAAAAATATGAAACATTCATGATAAAACTCAAAATGTATTTGAATGATAATTTTTTTAGTAACCCTTTACTAAATAATGTTAAAAAAACACTAGATACAAAGTAAAGTGGCATTGACACGTTTTTATTAAAGATTTAAAGTATATTTCATTAACATCTTATTCCTCAATCAATAAGTTTTTTTAAGCTTTGTTTTCACTCGCCCGAAGAAAGTCAAGTCGTTATTCCGGCTTTGACCGCACATCGTGAGGAATTATATTGAAAATTCATTCGCAGGCTTCACCGAAGCTGGAAACACTCAAAAATACAACATCTTGTGGAGAGCTCTGTCAAATAAAAACTAAACTTAAATACACGTCCAGCAGTACGAAGAGGCTTTTTAGGGGTTTGGAGATATGAATCTCGAATGCTGTCAACAAATTAATTTAACAGTCGTGGCCAACCGTAACCTTTTTTTACCGACATTTCCAGAATCCCTTAACTGTTACTGATTGGTAGATTAATAATAAAAGCAGTTCGAAATATTTGTTGAACACTTAATACAGATTTTATCTTAAAAATCCATTCAGATTAAAAATCTTTAAAAACCAATAAAGCTGGACCTCCAGTGTGCAAGGTTTTTGTTAGATTTTGTAAATTTAAGCGTGCTAATGAACAACAATGAACACATAATTATTGTTGAAGGATAATTAACATACCAGCTTTGAAATTAGACATATTTGAAATCTCTACGACTCTCAGTAACACATATATTAAGCTTTAGATTTGATCTGATCTTGATTTGTGTCCGTGATTGTTTATTTATTAATATTAGATCGAATTTCTAATGTATTTATATTGTATTTCACTAGAAAATATGCAATAGATAAAAATATTTTAATTTTAAGCATAATATCTAAAACTCTTCAATTACAAGAATATCGTAGCATTTTACTTCTTTAAAAATATAGCCAAGTGATGACACAAATAAGAAAAAGCCTCGTTTTTTTAAATACGACTATTTAGGGTGTTTTGCTTCAATTCTTTTTACAAACGGTTTTCTTTTAAATTTGATAAAAAATAATATGTCAGGGCTACATATCTATTAATTGAAATTTATGAATAAGATATAATACAGTTTACGAATTCAAAAACATTCGGAAAACCTAATACTGGAATAAACACAATTTATATTAGTGAAAATTTACAATGTAATTCAAACATAATAAATCCAATTTAATCAAGACAACTTATTTCAGCATAAGGTTCAATCAATATGTATAATGTAATCAATTTTTAAAATTATTGTAGTTAAGTAAAATGCGGATTGTTTAAAACATACCTTAGCAGATATCAGTAAAAATTTAAATATTTTGGGCTACCAAATATATTGAATAACAACGTAACTATTCTATTAAACTATTTGTATGGAAGCTCAACGGTGATTTTGTTTATTCGTGCTTCACTGAGATGCAGTAAAAACAAGGAGTGTTTACATTTAATCATTTACTGTAAATCTGCAGCCCGCTCTGCCATGTAAAAACTGTGGATACTTCAGCTGGAGCCTGGTAAATGTAATCTCGGAAATGAATTTAAATAAACGCTCCGCATAACTTTCCCTCTCCACTTACATTACTCTATTTAGTTTCACGAAATTATTTTATAAAACCCAGCTCATGTAGTATCATTTTCATCGCATTCTCTTTTCAAATTCCTTATAAAGTAGATTAATATATTTTATATACTTTGAAAGATGTAACGTATTTTTTTATAAGAGTGTTACCCATGGTAAGAAATAATTTCTATAGTGTTAATAAATTCATGTTGGTACAATTAACCTTTAGTTTGAAAAACATAACGATTCCATTGCCAAACCTCCAAGTGAAATATACTGAAGGTCTGGTTTAACCTTATAATGATAACATATATGACAAAGTAATATTTAAACTAGAAAGTTCTCTATACATTATATCGTCAATCTATAAATTTCTACCTTTCTGCAAGTTGGAACGAAATAACAGAAGTAGAAAGTTTGAAACATTAGTAAATCAATTGTCTTGCTTCGAAAAATATGAAATAGTTATGATAAAAAGATTATTGAGGTGCCAACATACTTAAAATTTATTCCTAATTTGAACTTAAAAATGTAATACATTAAGACAATAGTAGTGTAGAAAAGCCACTCCTGGCCCGGAAGTGACGTCACCGGAAGCCACATGCCACGGCACGTGGCTTCCGGTGGGCCAGAAGTGGGGACAATAGATGTCGGGGTGGAGATGGCGAGAGCGTCGGCGGTCGGTTGAGCGAAGAGTGCGCATAAAATAGAAGTTAGTTGAAAATTGAAATTCGTCGGTGTTAGTAAAAACTCTAATAGTTGAACGAAACGAAAAGTTAGTGTAAAACTGAAATTCAACAATCGGGGTGTTAAACTAAATTTGCGCATAAATTAAAAGTTGGTTCAAAACTGAAATTCAACAACTGGGAGTTGAACTAATTTTGCGCATAAATTAACCGGGGTTGAATTAAAACTTCGCATAAATTAAAAGTTAGTTCAAAATTGTAATTCGACGGTGTTAATAAAAACTCTAATAGTTGAACGAAAATAAAAGTCAGTTCAAACATAGCGCAGTCATAACAAGAGAGAGAGAAGGTAAATAGAAGTGTTAAGTTCCGCGGATAGAACAAGAATGAAGAATGAAACATGACGCGTCGAAATATATGCGTGACTGTGGATGTCAGTTAATGGAGGGTCTAGAGCTTCCGGCCTGTCAGATGGTGAATTAATCAATGGGGGGGGTGGAGATGGCGCTCGGTTGAACTAAAACTGCGCATAAATTAAAAGTTGGTTCAAAACTGAAATTCAACTTGATAATGGGGGTACGGAAAGTATGTCAAGGCCATCCTGAGTAAGTTTTAAAAAAACCTACCCCGCTACCACAGGACATAGTTCTGAGAGTTGAACTACCCGGTGATAGCGGGATAGGTAGAAGACTCTTTTGAACTTTATTCGTAAAAACAAATACAATCAATGTGCAATACCAGGAACTATACAGGTTGAATTTTTGTGATGAACTATGGAGTTGTAGAAACAAACGCCGACGACGAGAAAAAGGTAAACGAAGAGTCCCCAGATGATGTATTTGAAAAGTTTGAAGAGACGTAACATTCCGAGTTGGTGTTCCTGTTCCATTTCCAATCGTTTAATTTCCAATTTCAATTTATCCTCTTCCATTCTAGTTACAAAGGGAACTTCATCCATCATGATTGTGTTAGTGTTTGAAATTTTAAAAGAAGTGATGTTGATAGTTCAAAAGTCGAAGACGGAATGAGGAGTGAAAGCAAGAAATGTTAGTTAAATAAAAAAGTGGTGGGGGGAAAGATGAATTACAAAGAAGTGGTGGGGGAAAGATTTTGCTCTTCATTATTACCGTCAGTAGTGTCAGATGGTGCAGGAGTTAGATTTAGTAAACTGTCTTCGTCCGAACTTTCAACCTTATCACAAATAGGACAATCGTATGTTATTTCCAAATTCATTTTGATAGTTGTATAATTATCTACAAGTTCTTGTAAAATATTAAAAATAGCTTGTAACTCTTCTTTAGAGTTTATTTCAAAACTAGAATTCATCCGTGCCAATGGAGAGTTGTTCATCGTTGGAGAGTCGGCGAGTAAATGAGGAACGCCGCTAAGGGAGGGGGCTTATTTAACGGCGAGCTTATGATTAAATAAAAAGCTAAGTTCTTCTTCTTCGTCTTTTAATTCAAATATCTTAGCTGGAGTAGTTGCCTCGTCCTCCTCACTCTGTGATGATGAAGATAATTCACCAGGACGTAAATATTGAACATCAATTCTGATCCATCTCATATAATATCTATCCATCATAGCGAGCAAGTTTTGAAACAATTCTTCCATTTCTTCCCTCTCAGTTATTATATGTTGAAACCTGACGAAAGGTGTTCCCATGTTGTTAGTTAGAATGTTGGAAGTGAAATAATTCAAAGGTGGATTCAATAAGATACAAAACTTAAACTAATGGAGGGGGAAAATCTAAAAGACTTATGGTGGGGGAAATCTAAAAAAAAACCAATGGTGGGGGAAATCTCAAGGTCATCCAATTGAAGTTTTAAAAAAGAGTGTAAAACTGAAATTACACATTCGATGGTTCAACAGGATCTGAATACCAATCCGACCTGTATTTACATCTTTTTATCATATGTGTACAAAAATCATCTTGATGAGACTTGGTGCGTTGACAATAAGCTAAATCGAGAGGATGAAATTTGAAACATCTTTGAGGACAGCATGTATGAAAATATCTTGATTTGTAAAATTTGAAAGTTCGCAATTCCGGTGGCGGTAGTTGTTTTGTTTTGCACTTGCAGTAACAAGATCCAAAAAATTCACATTTAGTGCAAGCTAACCCGTCCACCATCATTGGTCCTAAATCTGTACATTGTTGTTCACAACAGTAACGAGGTTCGTACTTGTACTTTTGTTCTTCCATGTTGACGCTGCTGAGTCCAGTGAAAGAATAAGAGTGTATAGTGTTGAATAGTCAATTTTATGTACTACAAAAAGTGGTGGGGGTAATTTCAAGGTCATCCAAACGAAGTTTTAAAAAATTATACCTTACTAATGTAAGGAAAATTGATGCTTAAGAAGTTTGTTTCTGTTTGTTTTCTTCAGACTTTTTCTCTCTCTCCTGTTTGTTTTCTTCAGACTTTTTCTCTCTTTCCGCTTTAGCCATAGCGATAAGTTCTTCAGTCGATAGTGGATGTACTTCAGGAAACTTTAAAATTAATTTAGCCTGATATCCTTCTCGGGTTAATATTTCTAAATCTTCTGTCATTTGTTCAACGGTGTTGTAATCTTTTCCATAGATCTTTCCATCAAGTTCAATCATCATTCTGTATAACATCTTTAAAAATAGGTGTTGACGCAGCGAGAGTTGGGAAGCGAATGATTAGTTATCCAAGTATCACACCCTTTTTATCAACTTGACATTGATCACGTGATTCCTTAGTTTTATTTGTTAAAAGTTATTTAACATTGGTAGTACTTGTGGAACTTGATGTTATGTTGACCAGTCGGCGATGAAGATGTTGTAGGTTGTGTAGAAAGAAATACTTCATCATCGCAGTATTTTGTTTTAGTAAACATCCTTACATTAGTAGCACTAACATCAACAGTTAAGTGATAACCACCGGTAAGTAAAACTCGCATTTCGTTGGTTAAATCTTCAAGTTGTTCAAAACTCGTAATGGTGTTGGTATCGTAAGATGCACACTTGACCTTTAGGGACATGTTGAAGTTTTGTATTTAGTTATAGAGAGCGAGATGTGTACGGTACGAAAGGTAGTCGTAGACTGATGAATTTCACAAGTTGATTTTCACTTTTATTATCACACATAATTGGGTCAAGGTCATCCCGTGGAATTTTTAAAAAAGCAACATATTGCTATGTACAAAGACATAACAATATGTTGCTTCTTTTTGTTTTATATCATCTTTATTGAGAAACCATTACAAACACATATATTTACAATGTTATGTACAAACTAGTTAGTAGTAGGTGTTACATGAATAGTTAGTTCAGTTGAGTTGTTTCCACTTGGTCCGTGTGAAACTAAATAGAGTGCGCCAGGTTGAATAACTCGAAGATCTTCATTTTGTAGAAGTTGTACAAACCGTTTCGGTAAAAAGATTTGAAACTTCGGTTCGTCACCAACTGTATACGGCGCCTCGCTCAATGTGCAATTAATAGCATCACCAATTGAAGTGTCCATCTTCTTGATTGTATGTATGATGTAATGTTTTTCTTCTTTTAGTTCAGAACATTTCTTCGTCGGTAAGATTGTTGATTTAGAATGGGCGTTGAATTGATCAACCAAATTTTGAAGAAAGTTCTGCGATGCCATCTTGATGTTATTGTTAATCTTCTTGTTAATAATAATGTCCGTCGGAGATGTTGTCTCTTCGGAGGTTCGAGTAATACTCATGCTGCGTCATGGTAGCGCTCTCACTTTTATTACCGACATTACCCCCACCATTCTGTTGAAGGAAATTATTTAAGCGGTAGGCATTCTTTAAAGCGCACTGTGACCTTCGATGTTTAAAACTCTTTGATGAAATACAAAGTTCATTGAAGTAGCATTGGAAATCTCTATCTATTATCGCATTTATCACTTCGTTGCTTGTAAATGATTGTATCCAATTAGCTTTTTCCAATCCTCTTGTGTAGATAGTTTTGAACTCTTTGCAGTAATGATTCATAATGTGCGGCATCATGTTATAACTAATAAAACCTTCATCCCATCTTAAGTTGTGAAAATGTTTGTACAACCATTTGTTTGTAACTTTCGCTTTAGTTGTTAGTCTATTGAATGGTAATGGAGGTTTGAATAAGTAATGATAAACTACAGATGTGTTCATATCCAAAATTACTAATTCTTTTATAATAAAATTTCCATCATTTCCTCGAAAAGCTTGAAATTCAATTATACCTTTTTTAACTTCCATTATATGTGGCGCATTAGAAAACGAAACCCGTTTGTTCATGATGAAGTCTCGTCAGCAACTGACTTGTATTACAAACACGATTGTTCTTCTTTAACTTCTTGCGCTTCTTCGTCGATATTAAAGTTGGTGTGATAGTTGTTCAATTGTCTCCACATATCCACTTCTTGAGGTATTCGATTAAAAATTGAAGTATCCACGGGACCGTATAAAATTGGAACGAAAGGTTGTCTGTCCAATGTATCGATTAGATAGTCCTTGATTATTGCACTTGAAAATATTAGTTGTTTCAAATATCTGGTGACGGGACCGGTAGTACAACTTAAAGTGTAAAATTCTTCTTTAGTTAAATGTAATTTTACATCATGTCTAGTTAAATCTCTGAAGCGAACCATTTGTCCTCCACGATGTTTCACTATATCAACTTCAATATTTGATTCCAATAAACTTAATCTTGTTCTTCTTCCAAATGTGTTGTTACTCAAATAGCATTCCAAAAGATGTAAATGTTTCATAAATGATTCCCAAGAAGTTTCAGTGAATGTAACCATTTTATTTCCATGATTTAAAATAACAATCGGTGAATAATCCAATGATTTTAAAATTCCAACTGAAATACTTTTCGTCATGCATGAAGAAATGGGGTAGAAAATTCGAAGAAATACTTCTGTTAAAATATTTGTTGTAATGTTAACTTCAACTTTTTTTCTTTTTACTTCTTTTTCAGCTTCTCCTTCTTCTTTTTCTTCTTCTCTCTTCTTATGTTTGTTAAACTTGAGGAACTCGTCCATTTCTCGTTCAACTTGTTTTTCTATATCTGAACTATTCTCATCCATTAGAGGTGTATTTTCTTCTCCGTTAGTAGAACTCATCTTGCGAACGATGTTTCCCATACGACGGTCGAAGATAAAATGAACTTTCAACTCATGATTTTCTCGCTTTTATGTTTTTCGTGAAATCCTTGAAATTTATACAATCACATAAATGTTTGTTTTCAACTTGTTTTTCACAAACGAAATTCTAACCTCAAAAATTGAAGCAGATAATTCTAACCTCAAAAAATCTGCAGTCGTTGTACTAATTCTTTTTAAAGTACATTCTTCACAATTCCGGTCAGCGGTGTGTAAGTAACTATTTTATCATGTAGAATTAGACAGTATGCTGAAGTTCCATCCGCTACTGGTTGTTCAAATTCCATTTCAATTTTTATATCCACACTTGATGATTTTACCGATTCATTTTGTTTTGAACGATCGATTACAATTATCGGAGCCTTGGAATAATACTGGTCAGGTGATAATAGTGGTGTATTAGTCTTTCCATAATATGACGATTGAAATCTTGCATACATATCGTATAAAATGGAAAAACGTTTTTTGCTGAACATGACATTCAAATTGTCATACGGAAAGAATTGAGAGTTTAGAAAAACTTTACAATTCTTTATTTTACAGTGATCAAATTGCCCGGCATTTGCAGTGATAACATCTTTTTGCTTAGTTTGAAAACCGAGTATTATGTACCTTGCTCGTTCCAAGTAAGTTGATGTCTTGACGGTCCATGTTTGTCGTTCTGTCTGAGGTAGTGTAGGATATTCATGGAATTCCCAACTTCGGAATGGCATCACAATATCACGGTCAGATTTTAACTTTCTCAATAATACGATTCTATGTTCATCGGCCAATCTTACATGAGGTACTCTCCAAACAACTTTATCCAACTGTAGTTGCCATTCCAGTTTATCTTCCGTAGTTGCAGGGTCTGCAAGTATCAAGTCCTTGTTAGTTGAAGATCTGAGTAATACCAATTCTTGTTTGACATTTATTATTATTCGTTTGTAATCTTCAGCGAATCCCAAAAGCAATCGTAAAGGTACATGAAAATCAAAGTGACCGTTGGAATCCGGTGTTATAGTGTCTTTATCAGGGGAAACCCATCCGGCGGTGACTATTGAATTCTTCTCATGCGGTGTTAATGATGTTAATCCTTTCAATGTCGTTGTTATACCAACCTTTTTTGTCGAATCAACTGTCACCCCTGATATCTCATATCTTATTTCATCAAAAAGATATGCCATCGGGTTATTTATAAAAGGAACTGTTGAAGCAGTTTTTCCATCCAATTTTAATACCCGTCCTTCAATGTATAAATAACTTTCACACGGTAATGTGTAAATATCTTGTTGTTGAATGGGAATCCTTATTTCATCGTTATTGTTTAATTTTGATGAAGTGTAAGGGTTGTGCGTGTGATATTCCTTCTCCCATAGTGTTTCGTCGAATGTCGGTCCTTGAGATATATCCAGGATATCCATCGTTGTTAAGTTTCAATCCAATCTTCTGTAGAAAACGAATGTTGTCCGATGTTAACTCTTCCAATGTCGAGGAGCTACTGAGCTCCCGACTCTTCCGTTGCGGTTTAAATGATAATCCCATGTCGACTTTTATGTTGCCGCTCTGATGTGTATCCGTATAGTTATCGTTTCTCCTCTAAAGTCAACACTAACACCGTCTTGATCCAATATGTTCAGTACGATGTCTGAAATGAAACTAGTGTTTAACGGTAGGTATATCAAGTTTTGTGGCTTCTCAACAATTTTAAAACCGGGAGCCACTGTTGGATAAAATGTATGTAAAATATGCTGATTCACTCCTTCTCTATACGATCCGTGTATAATATTACACGTTACATCGATACTATTGACTTTCAATATTGTAACAGTTGTATTACCCGAATGAGTAGTTCCAGGAGTTAAGATTTTCTTTTTTGCATCTGTAAATCCAAGTAAACTGCCAATGGAGTTTTCCAAGCTGACATCGATATAATATTTCGAAGTTATTTCTGCTTTTAAAGTATTATTGTTTCCTTTAACGGTGATATTTTCTTCTCCGAGTTGTTTCTGTAGTAATTGGTTTATATCATCGATTTCATAAGCTCCAGTAGGAAATGTAATTATTTTCAATTCTGAGTATTTTCCTGAAGCATCCATAGTTTCATAATAATGTAGTAAATTGTTTTTACCTTCCGTAACATTGGGAATTGAGTTGTAGGTAGTCAAATCAAGTAATGCCGCTTCCCATAATCTTTCCTTGGATAGACGCAATGCTGGGAACAGCGTACTTTTCAATGTGGATGAATTTCCACTCAGTGACACTGTATACGATGACATCTTAAAGGTGACTGACACTCTTCGCTAGAAACTCCAAACATAAATGCCCACAGATTTCAGTGTTGTTAGGTTGTTCTCTTTTGTAATTGTAAAAAATGTTTTTGGAGTTTCGAAAATAATGTTGCAGTTCTTTCGGCGGTGGCAGATTGCCAAAACTATCAAAGTAGTAAACGGTTTGTCCGAGCTTTTTATAGCATACCCAATGAGTGCCTGGACCATAGGTGGAATCCAAATTTACTATTCCAGTTTCATTTTCCCATATTTTAGTTGGTAATGCATCTTTCATAAAAACTCCTCGAAAAAATGGTATTTTCAAACATTTTACATAATCATTTAACTGATGATTTGTTAAGGCTTTATTTGGAATTATCAATTGATTCTTTTTATTTAGTACACACGGTATGGTCTTAGGTATAAACCTGCTCCGTTTTTTACCATTTGCCAAACAGAAGTCTTCTTTACATTTGTCTTACGAGTTCTACGACGTCCTTTTTTAATGTTTCCACCTCTTTTGGGAGCGCTTCTTCCTTTTGCAGGTCTTCCTCTGCGACGTCTTCCAGCACCTAACTTTGCTTTCGTCTTCATGGCTGTAGTTACTGCCCAAGCCGCTGCTTTTTCTGCAATACTTGCGTCACTTGATTTTACTCTTTGCCAAGCTTTTTCCGCTAGAATTTTATCCGCTATTGATCTATTTGTTGAATCTTTATACTTTGAATATGCTATATCGTGTTCTTTGCAAGCTTGATCTAATTTATTAATTCCAGGATCTCCTCTTGCTAAACGTTTTGCCAACTTAGTTCCAGGTCCACAATATTGATAACCTCCGGGCAGATGTAATTCGTATGGTAAAGCGTCTATCGTTCGATTCACAACAGCACCAATTGGAATCCGTCTGAGCAGGGATAATGCAGCTGATGTTAAACCACGTCCTCTCTTGCCGCTGTCTTGACGACGACTGAGCGATACGGTCTTCATTATGCTGTTTTATGTAACCAACGTCTTCACTCTATGAAATACTTTATGATAATGAATCCTTTTTTTTGGTGTATTCCATACTTAAATATTCATAAGTTTTACTAGTATCTATCAATGATTTCATCTTTAATCCATTGGTTTCTTTGAGAATCTTCGATTTTATTGTGTTTCATCGATGCATTAATCAAATGATTATGCATATCAATAACTACATTACCTACAAGATTCATTACATACTCTACATTAGTAGCATCTTTGTTACGTGTAGGATTATCAAGATTTGTGATACGTTTACCATTACATGTATACACAGATGGATCGTTATTAGAGGTTGCTATAACTTGATTAATAGTAGCAACATCATTCGGAGCTATTCCTGCTGATATGTTAGATATTCTTCTATTTTTTCCATCATATAAGTTATTTATTTTATCTAAAACTATAGTTTGTTTCACAACAACACAATCATTATCATCTTTACCAGATTTTACATAGGTTAATCGTCTACCTCCACATATAAAGTTAACACCAGTAGCTGATAGTTGTGCCACTTGTGTTAAAATAACAGCATCATGTTCTTCCGTGCCTAAACTTATATTTGACAATCTTTTATTTTTTCCATCCCACTTGTTATTTTGTAGTTGTAGTAAGGTAAACTTTTCACTTCCTTGCATAAACTCATCACCTTTCTTTGACACCACCTGATTTTGTTTAACAAAAGCGGATGTTCCTTTCTTCAAGCTTTCATTCATTTGTCTCACGGTAGCAGCATCCGATGGAGTTGAACCATCTTTCAGATTGGACAACACTTTTCCATGACAATCAATAACAGCACCATTATATAAAATACAATTATCTTTAATGTATTTAATATTAACACCATCACTTTCTTCTTTAGGATATCCAATATCGTTTATAGTATATTTATAGAAGGAAAATCCATCTTTTTTCTTTTCTGGTATTACAGAATGCAAATAACGCTTATTGATTGTATCTGTATCCTCGGTTGGATCTGCCACATTAGTTATTTTATAATTTAAAGCATTGTACTTTTTTCCACTTTTAGTCTTTTCCAACAGTAAAGCGTATTCCATCGCAGATAGAAAATAGCCTTTATTAACAACATCTCCATTGTTGACTGGTTTTGCAACATTAATAACCCTGTGAGATTTTGCATCATACAGTTGGTTGTTGTCGAGTTTCAAACTTGTAGATGTTTCCTCCTTTACTTTTTTTAAATTTGTTGCATCTCCATCTTCTTCTGGATCCTTAACAAACTTTAAACGTTTATTATTTATGTTATAGTCACCTTCGGGTGTTTGCGGTAATCCACTTCTTTTTCTGTTTTCTCCAACTTGCACTCCTAACGCGGAGTATCGTCCGAACTTGTCGACGCTCATGTTAGAACTGACACATTATACGCCTGCAACTCTTATATATCCGCGGACAATTATACGATTATGCCGCGATTCCTGAGTTCGTCAATCAGAGCTACCCATTCATTATTTAAACCTGTATGACCGGCTTCCATGGCTTCATGCAATAGTCTCATTCTATCAACCAATTTATTGATGTCGTTGTAGTAAATCACATTCGTATTGTATAGATTTTTCATCAATCCTTTGCCAGATGTTGAAGTATCTCCTTTACTCTTTTTACCATGTTGTTCAAGAAGTGATAAATCCATAAGTGATAAAGATTTTCTTTTCAGTGGTTGTCTCACCGCTGGTGCAGTACGTAATGTTGGCAATTTTCGTGGAGGAAACAACTTTTTTATAACAATGTTATATTTTGTTGCACGTGAACGATTAATCATTGCATCCTTTAAGTAGTTTCTTTTATGAGCGTTAGTATTTTGTAGAATTTCCTTAAAAACACTTAAATCTTTGGATGAATATCTTAGTGGTATGTTTTTAAAAATTAATTCATAAAGTCCTTTTGTTCCTTTATATTTATGCTCACCAATAATGATGTAATCGTCTTGTGTTATTTCAAGCTTTGAATCGCCGATCTTTAATTCATTCCCATCAATTCTTGCTCCGTATACGTGTGATCTACTCAAATTCGGGTTTGATTTCATGTCATGTAGCATTTTCATTATATATTTTCTTCCAAGAGGTCCATGTTGTAATATATCGCTACTCAATTGAGTTAAATTTGGAATAGATTGTTCAGCTTCAGGTATTGGCTGTTCTTCTTCCTTTTCAACAATTGGTTCTTCTTCTTCTTTTGTTTCTTCTTGCTCACTAGCACTTGTATATGAATCATCATCTTCTTCTTTTTTTAATGCTTGTACTTCTTGTTTAGAAACTGGTAGTAAAACATCTCCTTCATAACGAGGTTTACCAATAGTTTCTGATATCTGTTTTAAAGGTTCCGTAATAGGTTTAAATGTAGTCTCTAGAAATTCTTCTCTTTCACTTAAACCCATCCTCAATGCACGATTCTTCTTCCTAATAGAATCACTGAGTGATTTTATTTCTTTCAATAGTTTTTCTTGATTCACCATGTTTACACGGTGAAGTTCAACGTGTAACTAGATGTAGCATCGGTAGTTCAACGCATGAATACAAATTTATCCAACCCTATACGATATCTACCATTTTTAATATCTTCTTCCTTCATAATAACGAGAAAGCCATATTTCTCATTCCATGCTTTGCCACACATTTCTTTAAATTTCTCAAATGACATATCCGCATTTACGTGATCATTGTATATATGTTTTAAATTTGTTTCATCTTGCTTAAAGACAATCAACATATTTGCATTATCTCTTATAAGTTGTTTTGGAATTTTACTGTATGTTTGACCAATATAAATGCTATCGATATTATGATGTCTTCCCATAGCGAAATAATTCCTTATAGTGTCGTGATTTTCACAAGACACATCGTCAAAAATAAAAATAGAAAATGGTTTTGCTTCATTTGGTTGCATAATTGTTTCGCTGGCATTAAACTTGTAGAAATTCACTTCAGGTACACTTGCAAGTACTTTATCCAATAATTGATATTTCGGTTGTTGCAATGATTTTGAAAAAATGTATATATTGTTAAAGCGCAATCCTTTAGGATTAGTTATAAGGTTAAAAACAACATTTGTTTTTCCACAATTTGAAGGACCAGTTATTAAACATCTTATCGTATTTGGTAGTAATTCACCATGTTTACCATGATTTAACCTATCATTGTCAACCGTCAATTCATCAATATTATTGATATTAAATCGATCTTTTTGTTGTACAATCTCCATCTTGTATCAAGGTTAAACACACAATGAGCTATTAAATTACTATACCAAGTCTTTTGAAGGAATCCAAGAGTCTTCACTTTTATCGAATCCCAACCACCGGACTTTAACCATATCCTTTTTCCTTTGTAAAACCTTCTCAACAAGATATACATCACCGACATTTGATTTCAACAATTCATGTCCGTAGAATCCACCTTGAAGTAATTCACCCTTGTTATCCTTTAATAAGTAAGTTTCAGGTATAGTTGGTTGCACTTTATAAACTGTAAATACTTCATTAGTCCAATTTGGTAGATACCTTTTACTAAATACACCTTTGTATTTGCTTATACGAACTTTATCGTTGACCTTAAACTTTTTTGGTTGCAACTTTTCCAATTTAGGTGTTGTATTATTTCTGATGCGTTGTAATACAACCTTAGCATTAGCGCTGTTTACTTGGATAGGTTTCATTCCAATGGTACGATGATATTTGTTGTTATACTCTTTTATAAGTTGTGGTAATATGTCATACCACACGTATGATCCTCGTTTTGAAAATTGTTTGTACATCGCTCCTTTCAATGTTCTATTGAATCTTTCAATTATTGAAGCTTTAACTTCAGAATTTGTAGAATAATGATTTATTTGATATTTTTTCATCAAAGCTCCAAAGTCTTTATTAAAATATTCTTTTCCATCATCAGTCTGTAGATGTTTGATTTTGAATTTATTTCTTTGTATCGTTGTTTCCATAGCTTTTGTAACACTTTTACCAGTCTTATCCTTTAATGGTAAAGCGTCAGCTATTTTAGTAAAACAATCTATAATTGTTAAAATATATTTAAAACCTTTGTTTAATTTACTGTGCGGTATCATTTCAATGAGATCAGCTTGATAAAGATCATTCATTCCCTTAATAATTGTACTTCTTCTTGGAAATCTTCTTCTTGCTGGTTTATGTAGTTCATTTACAATCTTGTCCTTCACACTTTCCATCTTCAGGTGTTGCTTGCACACCGCTTGTAAAAATACTGATCCGTACAACAGTTCATTCTCTTTTATATAGTTTGAATATAGGTCAAGACCATTTCATATTAGTGTAAAAAAGAGGGAACATGGCATTGGGCTTGCCATGTCCCCTCTTCTTTACGGAAAGGAAAAAAGGAAGAAGGTAGAGGACGAAGAATAGGTTTACTGGTCGATAGGGTTTAGAGAGTAATGTCCAAATGGCAGAGTTCTTATGTTGTCTTCAAGGATGTATCTCTTGTCATCCTTATAGCTCAATGCCGATTTGGTTTGCTTCACACTGAAAAGGCGATGGTTGAAGCTTCTTATGGTGTTAAATGTTGCGGTTGTTTCAACATTTTCAAACAAACATCTTTTATAATGTTCAAACTGTACGTTCTTCTTCAGGAAAGAGGTTTTTATTCCTTTGGCTTTCTTCGTGACTTGATGTTCGTTCCTTTCGTTTATGTACAGTTGAAACGAATACAGTTTGGACATCAATGCTACAATTTCCATCATTGGCACACCATTTGTTTCATTTTTAAATTTTCCCAATACTTTCTTGTTTCTGTCGTTGTCGTAATTTGGATGGTCCTTAGGATAATCAGAAAAGTCGAAATCATCTTTATATATAAAGGTGCGTAGATCTTCGTACATGTCATTTGTTTTAATCCAGTAAATTAGTGCATCTGTATCCATATATGCAATACCAATGTTCTCTCTTCCATAATAGTTAACCATCTTCTTATAATGAAACTCGTACATGTGTGTTTTAGAAATATCCAAGATTGACATTCCAAGATACAAAGGACGATCCATTTTAACTGACTTCTTGTTCATGGAAATAAGAACTAGATTTTCATTAATAATTACAGATGTACCAAAGTTTGGTTGTTGCACTAATTTCTGTAATTTTACTGGATCAGTTACCAATTTGATATCCTTATGTTTCCTTTTGTTTTCCAAAGTCTTGCCAAATATTGCGTTGTTCATTAGTTTGAAAAAATCTTTTTGAAAACTTGATGTAGCAGCAGCTCTTCTTCTTGTGTTGTTGTCAATGTACGGTTTTAACCAACAAGATTGAGAGAATTGTAGTACTCGATTAATTTTTGTAATTCTCAATCCCAAGTCTAAGGCCTGTTGTATCATCCAGTAGTGTCCAACATATCTAGACTTGTCGGTTAAAGTCATCATTAATTTCGGCCATCTTCCAGTTGGAGGAATTTCGGTCTTCGGAAGCAGTGGTAAATCATAATGTTCATCGTGAAGATGTTCTGGATATTCAAAATCGATGTCAAAAATATAACCTGTTTCACCATGCTTCGGTATATCCATTATGTTTCCAATTGATTCTGGGTCTATCCATTTGAAATTATCATATGGAAGGGGATTCGACATTGCCCATCCGTATAAGTTATTTGCATCAAAATAACCCAGGAATGTTGTTGGTTTTGATGCATCATAATCGGGCAAATACTTGTTGTTTGCCCTGACATGACGTGTTACGCTTTGCGTCAATCCTCCTCGAACTCCTGACTCTAACATCAAAACCATATCTATATCTGTAAGAAGTTGTATTTTACAATTTGTTTCTTTCAACATGGCTTGCCACGCTAGTCCAGGCGAAGTGTACGAATGAAGAGGGTCCAATCCATATGCCGCAAAACACGTATTTCTAAATTCTTCCATCACATCACATAATAAAGTCACATCTAGTTTAACATAAAAATCTGAATATTCTCCCAATGTTCTAAATCCTAATTCGTTCCATACTTTGCATGCGTGATTATAATCATCTTGAGATATATCCATGTCGTACAGTTTACTTTTAAATTCTTCTTTTGGAGGTAATGATGTTTCATTAAATCGTTCTAAACTGTCTATGTAATCATATGGGAAAACACCTTTTCGAAGTACCAGATCCAGTTTGTCGTTGTTTACAATCTTCTTTGTTTCGATTAAATCTTGTTTCCTTAGGTTTTCAGAAAGTTTGGACAAACTCGACGGCATAAATCGGTAGGAGTCCAAGAATCTTAATTTGAGGTTTCCAACTTCTTTGGAAAAACTTATGAACTTCTCTGAAGTTTCAGCTAACACATCGATTTTACCGTCGTCTCTTCCTAGTTCAGGTATTATAAAATGAGCGTCGTACCCACTAAGATTATGCAGAACCACAGGGATAAATAGTGGTAAACGATAGCTCAAGTTGCATTTATTACAAGAAGCACCCCTGTAATAACCTGTGAGGTGGTCGTGATCTTTAACTTTATAATTCTCAATAGTAAAATCATTTTTGCACAAGAAACAGCGAGTTGCATTTTCATGTTGAATTTCTTCTTCTTCGTCCATCGGTTTCATTGGTACAATATTTGTATATAATCTTTGTGCATTTCCAGCTATTGAATATAAATTATCAAGAAATATTTTTTCCGCATTTTCACCACGGTATACTAGAGGTTTCGAAGTTAATCCATATCTGTTTAAATGTTCTTTTGATAATGTTGATTTGACCATTAAACAAAAACTGTTTGGTTTGTGCATTTGATACTTTACACTTTTTCTTGCTTCAAAATTTCCATCTTCAACTGGAACAAGTGTTGATTCAAAATCCGCATACACAACTAAAGGGATACGATATTGATGATGAACTTTTTCAAATGAAACGAATGCTCTGCTTTGCGGAGGTAAAGTAATCTTTGCTTCATAATTATTGTTACACAATCTTTTGTGCTCTTGTAACCATTCTCTTCCGTGTAGTCCATCTCGTTTAAAATTGAAACATCTCTTGCAAATTAACTTTCTGTGTCGATCTTTAGAAAGCTGCTTATTAACAAGTGAGTCGAATTTCTTTATGTACACATAGTGAGACACATCTCCTCGCGTTAGTAGTAGTAAATCCGTATGATCTGGTAGCTCTTCTTTTGCAATACGTAAAGGATACACTTTGTTTGAACTATCTAATGCAAAAACATTGATAGACGTACCGGGATTTTTCTTCTCAAATTTTGATATATCTCCTAGTGATACAGGGTAAGTAATTCCTTGAAAATTGTACCTATGTCTTTGATTTTCATATTCCTGGTCAGGTCTATACGCATTATTTGGTACAAATTTAGCTGTCATTGCATAACGAAAACATTCATTGTCTGCGTTTCTAACATTAATACAAGATTTTGTATCTTCAATTCTTTTTGGCAAAGGAATGTAACTAGATCCCCTTAGTCCATATCCATGTTTGTGAACTCTTATATTTAATCCTTCAATACTTAAAAGACTCCATCCCGATCCTCTTCCTTCGTGTTCCTGAATTTTGGTTAATATTTCTTCTATACAATTCTCTACTATTGAATCAATGTTTGAACTTTCCATGATAGTTCGGTTTTTCGTTATGAATCCTCTTGGTGATAATTCTTCTTGTACATTTTTAAACATAGCTTCTAGTAGTAAACTAAATTTAAGAAAGTTCAATCTTTTCAATTCTTCTTTTAAAGTTTTACTTACGATTGGTTTTGCTTCTCTAATAAATTCTTCTAAGTTCAAGTTTTCATTTTGATTCTTATGATGCATTACTACCTTACCGGGTAAAGCAAATACTTGTAGATTCGGTGAAGTAGTTGAAGATGTTGCTGTTATTTCATCTTGTTCTTCTTGTTCTTCTTGTTCTTCTTGTTCTTCTTGTTCTTCTTGTTCTTCTTGTTCTTCTTGTTCTTCTTGTTTTTCTTGTTTTTCTTCTGCGTTGTTGTGAAATAGTTCTTTATGACAGTCTAATAGAATTTCATCGTGAAACGATTCCGAACATTTATCGCAATGATACATGTTGAGATGTTTACTCTTCGAAGTTTCGCAGAGAAATGAAATGGGCTCTCACATTCCTCCTTTTATAACGGTCCCCCTACCACTATTTCATCTTCTTCTTCTTCACTATCCAAGAAAATCAAACGTTTTCAACAAAATATTAACCTTCTACAAAATTGATTGTCCGTTCATATTTTTTAATACCAGTTTGAATTTTCAATATTTTCCTTGTCTAACTATTATTTCTTTATATAACATTATTCACACTTTCTACTTCGAGCGTTTTGCTACTATCATCTCTTTATTCCATTTTAACAATCTGCATAAATACAAGTTCATTTGTCGCGCCGACTCACTATAAATCCAGCTTTCGTACAGTACACATCGCTACGAGTAAATTACAACATGTATTTCAATATGAATTTTCCTTATACAAATACTATTTCAATAACTTTACAGCAAAACAAAATTCTAACTTCATAAACTTGATAGGAAGATATGCGAACTTTTAATTCAGCCCCGGTTAATTTATGCGCAAATTTAGTTTGACCAACAATTGTTGAATTTCAGTTTTGAACTAACTTTTAATTTATGCGAAAATCTACTTCAAACCCTCACCCCACAAATTTGATAGGGAGAATTACATTAATTTGATACTTATTTCTACCGTTACACTAGCTCCATTCTCAAAAAGATATAAATAAAATGGTCCTGGATACTGTTCTTTTTCACGTCCTGCATGTTCCTTAATGAATTCGTAAGCCAATCTTTTTGAATATTCATTATGATACACTTCTCTTACATAAACAAGATTTTTTTCTTCCAGAAATTTCGCTTGAACTAATGGTATTTTGCTTACATCATCCTTGTCCATCAGAGGTAGCTTGTAGGTGAAAGTATTTGGAGGTAGTTTTTGCGGTTTATCAAGTAGAGAACAAAATTTTCTATAGAATTTCTGCTCAGTGCCTGTAATACTATTAAAAGACAAAGTGGTAAGCATCTTGACGGCACAAGGTGCAAGTACAGACTAGAAACTTGGAGGTTCATAGCCCGCCTTTTATGAGTTTTAAAAATGGGGAGGGGGGAAGGAATAAGGATTGGGAAGGGATAAGGTGTAGGGTGGGGGAAGGGTTATTTGGTTATTAAACCACTTGCGCTGTAAAATAGCCGCCAACATCCACATCTTGTTCGTAGCACTCCTTCATTGTTTGCGCCCACTGCCGCATGCGGTCTCTATCATTTGGTGTTACGAGAAAAGAATTACAATCATCATATAATATAAAAGAGCCGATTCGTACGTAAGATCCTGAATCCAACCATTTATGAGCTTCAGACATGAATTTTTCTATTGTATCGAATGGGAATTGTGGATCAATTGCTATAACTTTCAGTTCTTCACTAATTTCAACGCTATAATCATCATCATCATCTTCATCATCATCTTCATTGTCACTGTCGTTATTTAAAGTGTCTTCAGGTTGTTCAAAAACATCAGAAATTTCGGAAGAATTGAAATTTTCATTAAGACGAGGAGGCATTTTTAAAGCAAGTAATATTGTAAACAGCTGAGACGAAACAACAAGAGTGGCGTGTAGAAGCGGAATGAGGAATGAACAACGCTCGCTCCGCTTTTATAACGGTATGCTAATGAGAGGGGTAACAGCTGGCCGTGACCGATTATTGACCCGGGAGGTGAGGGAAAAGGAAGGTGAGGGGGGGGGGTATTTATTTAAAATAATTCGCATAACTTTTGACTAAAATAAGATAACCAAATTCTTCTTTTACTAAAATGTTCGTCTTACATAGACCTTTTCAATGATGTATCGCTTATCATAATCCGTCAATCCATTATCGAGTTATAGACATTTAAATTTTCGGGGGGATTTAATCTCCGCTTGAGTGGACACAACGACCTCAGAAAAGTAGGTCACGAGACTTAGAGTGTTAAAAAATAATGAGGGAGAAACACAACGCTCTAACGCATTGTGTTTCTCCCCCATTGTTTTTTTAAGCAAAATTTGGAAAAACTATGTGAATTTACTGTTTACGTCCCCACCTTGTAATACCATCCATTTTATGCCTGAGGAGATAGTCTTTAGAGTCTAACTCATAAACGGATTTTTCTTTACGCAAGGATTCAATAACTTTAATATTATATTTTTTGCCGTTACAATTTGCCAAAATGTGTTCGTTGTCAATAACACTTTCAAAAAAATAAAGACAACTTCTCTTAATCCTATTTCCTTTCACAGCAATAATTTCGGATTGGTATTCAACAGTGGGGGTTTCTGTCAGTTGTGGTTCGGAAAGATGTTTCACGACATGTACACGGCAGAAACGTTCGTTCTTAACACATTTCCTCCCACAAGCTGATCCTTTCTTAATTCCCCTAGTCAGCACTTCAGGGCAAGTAGTGGGAAGGCTAAATGCCCTACGGCGCTTTTCTTTTAATAATTGAAAGCGCTCTGAAGGAGCAGGTTTAGGAGCAGGCTTAGAGGATTTATTTTTTGAATAGGTGTGGTCTTTATGAAGAACTGTTTGCGGTGGCGGCATGTTGTTTGATGGCGGCGGTGATTGTTGTTGAGATGGTGTGGAGTCGTTTGAAGGTAGAGGCGGTGAAAATATGCTGCCAAATATAGTAGTCATAGTGAGCGGAAGAAGAGCTCCAGAAGTTGAAGGTTTCGAGTCTAGTTGCTTCTTATACCAGTCGGAAGCATTTTTCAAGCGAAGAGTTTTCTTGACTGGAGTCGAAGCCGTAGTAGAAGTAGAAGTTAAACTTGTAATAGAAGAACATTCTGTAGTGGAAGTTGTAGTAGGCAGGGATGACATCGTGGTAGTTCTGTTCGCAGCTTGCAGCGTAACGTCTGGAATCAGAATGAAAATCTAGCCGTGGTCGCTGCGTCTTTTATAACGGTATGCTAATGAGAGGGGTTAACAGCCGTTAAGTGGGGGAAGGTGGGAGGGAAGGAAAGAGAGGGGGTGTTTATTTCAAATAATTCGCATAACTTTTGACTGAAATAAAGTAACTAAATTCTTCTTTTACTAAAATGTTCGTCTTACATAGACCTTTTCAATGATGTATCGCTTGTCCTAATCCGTCAATCCATTATCGAGTTATAGGCATTTTAATTTTCCAGGGGGGGGGTTCCGCTTCATTAGTCGGGGGGGGGATTTAATCTCCATTTTTTATGGGGGGGGGTTCCGCTTCATTAGCCGGGGGGGGGATTTAATCTCCATTTTTTATGGGGGGGGGTTCCGCTTCATTAGTCACGGGGGGGGGTTCCGCTTCATTAGTCCCGGGGGGGGGGTTCCGCTTCATTAGTCACGGGGGGTTCCACTTGGGTGCTCATGCGGAACTGATATTCTCACGAGATAGTCGTTGTGTGATAATGAAGACAAATGTTCATCACGCCGCGACCACTAATTAACTCGCATTTGCGGTGTTCACATCTTTCCTACTCATTACATATACGTTTTCTACTTCATTATTTCAAGACTAATTAACTTGCAAAACAACAGTCTCTGTCTTTGAATGCTGATGAGATTTCATTAGGAACCATTCTTTGCACGCTATATGAAGCTACACCGGCAAACAATGCAAGTCAGAGAGGCCATATAACTGTACAACGACCTCAGAAAAGTAGGTCACGAGACTTTGAGTCTCATTGACCCTTCCGAAAGTGGTTCAAGGTCATTCAAGACTTATAAAGAACCAAGGTGATGGGAACAGTAGTAACTGTTCCCACCACCCTGTTTGCCTAACGGTTCCCACTCCCAACCCACTAGTTACGTTCTGCGAGGGACATCGACGCAATTTTGTTTGGCCCGTCCGGGTCTACCGTAACGGTCCGGTCCGGGTCTACCGTAACCATGAATTCGAAGGGAAACTGGAACACCTAATGCAGAAACGCAACTCTAACACCCACCCAACTAATCCCACCCAATCATATTCCTAAACAAAATGCAAAAACCTAGTCCGCTAGTGCGGATGTCCCACCTCTTCTAAGTGAAGTTCAACCGAACTTCTGAATTTACATTTAATCTACCCCCTATCATCTAGCTGAAAGGCAAAACAACAACATTAATTATTAATACCAACACTTAAAACTAACAACACATCATTATTAAATATCAAATAATTCAACACAACCAAATACCATAATTATTCTTAAAATTAATACACCTTAATGCTAAACACCTCTTAAAATTAATACACCTTAACGCTAAACACAACTTATAACTAACATCGCAATGCGCAAATTAATTCTAAAATTAAGTGCAACTTACAACTAATATTTACACACACACACACACACATACCACATTGCATTAAAGAACGCAACGTAGTATAAGAAGTTCAAATATATATAGGCCTACTATATATTTGAACCTCTTACCGAGTCGTCAACGACTTTTCGCTATGAAAATTCGTTGACGACTGACGCGAAAATTGGGCTCGTATCGCTCCTCGGATTTTCGAGTGGTGGGAGTAATTAATGCAGTGGTGGGGGACTCATTTCACTCCAGTACGGTCTTCAATCCACTCCAGTTCGCAGCAGTGTAAAAATGAAACGAAGGAGTGGGGGTGGCGCATGCGCAGCGACGTAAAATCCAAGGTTTGAGGTTAGAACTTTCCGTGCACAGTAGAGCTAAATCGAGTAATACAGGACTCGGCGCATGCGCAATAGCGAGGAGTGATTCCGATCCGGAGAACTCGTTGCATTCGCAGCAGCGCTAAAGTGAGTAATACAGACTAGGCGCATTCGCAGTAGCGTTAAAGTGAGTAATACAGGACTAGGCGCCGTAGCGTGAAGTTGGCTCGCTCCAGTACAAGTTATAGCAGCATAAAATAGACGAAGGAGTGGGAGCGGCGCATGCGCAGTGACGTAAAATCAAGGTTTGAGGTTAGAATTTTCCATGGTGGCTGCCATGTTTAATTCTGTTTCATTCAAACAATAGTAATTCATGGCTGGCATGGGATGTGAAGTGTGGTAATTAGATGGGGTTAGCAACCGGTCGTGACCGACCATTGACCGGTCATCGACCCGGCGGGGTTCCGCTTGAGTGAACACCGGGGGGGGGGATTTAATCTCCATTTTTTATGGGGGGGGGGTTCCGCTTGATTAGTCACCGGGGGGGGGATTTAATCTCCATTTTTTATGGGGGGGGGGTTCCGCTTGATTAGTCACCGGGGGGGGGGTTCCGCTTGATTAGTCACCGGGAGGGGGGGGGGTTCCGCTTCATTAGTCGGGGGGGGGGGGGGGGGTTCCGCTTGAGTGAACACGGGAGGTTCCACTTGGGCGCTCATGCGGAACTGATCTTCCCACGCGATAGCCGTTATAAAAAGGAGATTGTTCATCGCGCCGCGACCATTAATTAACTCGCATTTGAGTTGTTCGCATCCTTCCTACTCATTACATATACGTTTCGCCAACTTCATTATACAAGTCTAATTGCTACTAACCTGAAATTTCATTTACATTAGCACGTGTCGTCCTGTTTGAATCACCTTCGCGTGCTTGACGTTATATCTCATTCATCTGTCTTGTTCTCACTTCTACACATCTGATATACTTCTTGTGATGGATACGCAATGTTTGAAATTGAAACTTTTGCGGACACAACATATATTACGAAGTAATTCCAAACCTTCTGTTTCAAAGATTAAAACTAATTTAACAAAAGTAAGGAAGAAATTAAGTTTTAACCCGTTATACTCTGCTAGAACTTCGCAAGTTAGCGATGACGATGGTGTTATTCACAACATTTTGCGTTCAATGTTACGTTTCCACAACTTCGAACTTGTTACACCTATCGACTGTGTTCAGCAGGTTTTCATATTTTACCCCCACCCTTCTTTATATAAGCGCGCTCACGACAATTCCTGTTTCATTCTCCTGTACACTCTTCAGCTAACATGAACTAACTTTTAATTTATGCGAAGTTTTAATTTAACCCCAGTTAATTTATGCGCAAATTTAGTTCAACTCCCAGTTGTTGAATTTCTGTTTTGAACTAACTAATAATTTATGCGAAGTTTTACTTCAACCCTGGTTAATTTATGCGCAAATTTAGTTCAACTCCCAATTGTTGAATTTCAGTTTTGAACCAACTTTTAATTTATGCGCAGTTTTAGTTCAACCGAGCGCCATCTCCACTCCCCCCATTGATTAATTCACCATCTGACTGGCCGGAAGCTCTAGACCCTCCATTAACTGACATCCACAGTCACGCATATATTTCGACGCGTCATGTTTCATTCTTCATTCTTGTTCTATCCGCGGAACTTAACACTTCTATTTACCTTCTCTCTCTCTTGTTATGACTGCGCTATGTTTGAACTGACTTTTATTTTCGTTCAACTATTAGAGTTTTTATTAACACCGTCGAATTACAATTTTGAACTAACTTTTAATTTATGCGAAGTTTTAATTCAACCCCGGTTAATTTATGCGCAAAATTAGTTCAACTCCCAGTTGTTGAATTTCAGTTTTGAACCAACTTTTAATTTATGCGCAAATTTAGTTTAACACCCCGATTGTTGAATTTCAGTTTTACACTAACTTTTCGTTTCGTTCAACTATTAGAGTTTTTACTAACACCGACGAATTTCAATTTTCAACTAACTTCTATTTTATGCGCACTCTTCGCTCAACCGACCGCCGACGCTCTCGCCATCTCCACCCCGACATCTATTGTCCCCACTTCTGGCCCACCGGAAGCCACGTGCCGTGGCATGTGGCTTCCGGTGACGTCACTTCCGGGCCAGGAGTGGCTTTTCTACACTACTGACAATACAGTCAAAATAAAAAAATACATTATGTCAACGATAGGGATTATGATGCCTCTTTTTTATTTACAAATTTTAAAATTAAATCATACAACTGTAAGAATAATGCTCTTTTAAGGAGCAAAGAAAATATTTAGATGGTTGGATCTCGCCCAAGGTGCCCATGTGAGTAGGAAAACTGTAGACTGGAAATAAAACAGACTATTTTGCCAGTAACTGGGTTTAAGTGCGGGTGGCCGCAAGCCAAATGTGGCTGTTCAAATACCTCACTACAAACACTTTCTTTTTATTACTTGCCGTGTACTATATTTACTCATTTCATTGAACTATTAACTTTTCTAGTATAAACAAATGCCAATATGAAATTGTACATGATTTCTATAAAATATTGCCCATTTCAATTAAAGTATTTATATTGATTTTTTTTAATTGGTGGCATATTTTATAATTATTAATCCTATTACGATTGGTATCTGGAACCTATTAAACATACACGAGGAATAAATGAGAGGTAATCAATACTAGGTAATACTTAGAACTAGAACTCAACACTGCAATCGTTTCAAAGTTCTTAAAAAATATAACATTGTACCACATTATAATTTTAACTCCTGAAAAAGACATGCATTTTTACTCTATTAGGCCTACTACAAAACGAAAAGAGTTAAATCATTAGTGTAAATTGAAAAGTTGTTCAGTTCAAGAACAGCTTAAAGATGATGTATAAAATGACGTGTGTTTGATTTAAAAAATTTCTGTTTCGTTCATATAAATATTTTCAAAAATATTAAATTTTGGAAATGTTAGTTTTTTGATAAATGTGATCATGTGATATATCATTGTAAAGCTTAGCTTATTTCTAATAAGTATTTTGAATTAGGAGTTATTTATGACCAAAATGTAAGGAATCACAGGGTATTCCGTAAAAATTGATTTGACTGAAAAAATGGACGCCATTTTGAAACAAATATCGATAAATCTGTTGTCACCTAAATGTTTGTATTGAACAGATCTTTCAAACGACGTATAATATGGCATATGTTTGCATTTGAAATGATCAAGATTCAAACCAGTGACCCCCAGTTTTTAAGACACTCTGTATTTATACAACCTTAAAATTCTTTAAATTATTCCTTGGGGTCAGTTTAGTGGGAAATAATTTTATTTAAAGATCGTAGGACAAACTGTTGATCTTTCGTTGATTTGAGACACCTTACATGAGAAACCCGGTATTAAATAAATACAAAATTACTGGTTCTTTAACGTCCAACTTAAGTTTGTTAATTTATTATTATTATAATTTTTTTACATGGCAAGTTGATACCGAATCAAAGTGTAATAAGCAAAAGGAAGATTTCACTGCTTAACGAACCCTCTTTTAAATATTCCTGCTGAAAGTTCTAAGTTCGGGAACAGCAATTGACTGACAAAAAGACTTTCGTCCATCGAAGTTTATTTTTGTTTAGTATTGAATAATACTTTGAATCAAAAGACGAGCATTTTACTACTTCAGTTTCATTGTTCAAACTACTTTTATTTTAAATACAAGCCATTATGTAATTGATCATCACATATTTTTGTTGTCCTTTATTTCTATTATCATGCCCTATTGTACATTAAAAAAAAAATTTTTTTTAACTATTGTCATTTTTAAATAACTTTTGTACGTTATAAGTATTTTTAGAATCCATTGCAGAACGTGAAACAAATTATATGAAGTATATGCAGTGTTCCGAGATGATTGACAAAAACGAATCAGATTTTTCCTCAGCTCGAAACAAGCAAAATTTATCGAAATAATTTATAAAATCACTTTTTGGTTGCTGTTGACATTTTTATTTTATTATTCTAAATGTTTCATCGGCATTTTCATCGGCTTCGTCAGTACCACTAATTTTTTATACCACGTAGATGCATATGCTGTAACCTAGTGTTATCCTCTACCACAAAACAATTAATACATTTCTATGATAAATTTTATGAGACATAGAGAAAAAAAATCATCATGTAATGAGTCATATCCTGCGTTTGACACCATTTGATATCAAAACAAAGCTTTTTCTCTTTGAGGCGTGGTAGCTTTATTTCGGTTTGGGATTACGTTATTAAATCAAAACTTTATAGTTAATTTTAGTAAGTTAAGAATTTGTTAAAAAAATTTACAATTTTTTTAATATATGCCCCTGCAGGTTTCAAAATGGTGATCGTATTAAAATATAGTTAAAATAACAACTTATGTTTACAACATTGATCTTCAAGCAACTTATGGCCATGCAGTTTGCAAAATGAATTTAAAATCGATATTTTAATTTTTGTGTTTTAAAAATACTTGACAACATTATTCTTGAAGCAATAAAATGCTCTGCAATGTACGTGTCAGCGAGTTTCTGGTAAATCGCTTGGAATTAATTGTTTGACAAACTGTTTCATTTACAGTTTTAGAAGCTGAAAGGCAATTTATTCAGATTTTTATCTCATTAAAATACGAAAAGTAAATTTCTTAACACCATAAAAAACATAACATTATGACAAAATAATTAACAATACACAACGTTCCATTATCAAAAACTTTGATTTATATTTTAATTCCTTTTATTAGTTATATTTTAACATATAAGATATCCTCAATTGGAAATTTCCTAAATAAAAATGATAATTTGCAAAATATATATTTTTCAAAACATTAACATTCTTTTCAAGTCAATTACAAAACTCGAGATGATTCCTATACCATTCCTAACGAGGCTGTTAAGCGAGTTTCTTATACTTTAACTCACTTAACCACTATAATGACCTACAAGTTTTATCTCATACAATAATAAAAAAACAAAAATGTTTTTATTGTCAATAATATCTTAATTAGAAATGACATTTTAATTTATATTTCATTAAAATAATTACAAGACTTGATTAAAAAAAAGTAATAAGTATCAAGGATAACAGAATGTTCAATTAAATATTCCTGTGTTTGGTGAGAGCTTGGTCGGTGTTCAACAGAACAGCATTCATAATTTAAATCCATTGTGACAATTGACTCCGTATCCAACTTACTTCTCACTTTGAACCATTTTTTAGTTATATACTATTCGTACAAAGGTACGTTAAAAGTTGTGCTTTTTGACGACAAACTTAAGCCATAAAGAAAACTGTCGAAAGAAGCAAAGAATATGTTCTAAGTTATAGAAGAGCTGTAATATTAAATTCAATATTATTTCAAATGAATACCACCAATACTTTAATTTTTTATATATCATAATATAATAATATAATATACATACCGCAAATACCACAAATATATAAAAAAGTTTAAAAATTGGTGGTATTAATTGGAAATTATAAAGAATATGTTGTCTTTGAACCATTCTATTTGGCTTCTCAACCAATCAAACTCCACTTCAACAATCAAACCTTTGATAGTTCACAAAATGTGGCAAACGAATTTAATAAATACTTTTCCTCTGTGGCATTGCCTGACAAGTCATTTGTTGGGCCTCGCCATTTTGCGAACATCCCTGGAGGTTAGGTTTCGTCCATGGCTCTGCCGCCTGTGGAAGAAGGGGAGGTGGCTCGCGTTATCGAGGGGCTCAAACCAAAACAGTCATGTGACATCAACGGCATGTCCGCGTGGTTGCTCAAACGTTGCTCCAGGCATATTTTGAGACCACTGACCAATTTAGTAAATTCTTCTTTCGAGAATGAGATTTTCCAATCACCGTTGAAAATGTCAAAAGTCATCCCAATTTTCAAAAAGGACGATCCTTGCCTTCCCAGCAATTACCGTCCAATCGCAATCTTGCCTATTCTCAGTAAGGTATTTGAAAAACTTTTCCTTGACAGGCTCAGTTTGGATTTAGGAAAAACAAGTCCACAATTGACGCGATCTCAAATCTTGTGGAAGCTGGCCTTGAGAGGGAAGAACATGTGTTAAGCATATTTCTCGACCTTTCAAAGGCTTTTGACCGTGTGCATCATGAGACACTGCTGCTCAAGTTAGAATCATATGGCATAGGCCTACGGGGTTTGCGATTGAGATGTCTCGCGTCCTACCTCAAGTTCAGAGCTCAGTGTGTCCAAGTTGAGGATTCAATTTCACAGAAAGAAGATATGGTCCAAGATGTCCCTCAGGGATCCATTCTAGAGCCAGTATAATTTTTGATTTACGTCAACGGTACCAGTTCATCGATCCAGAATGGAAAGGTGATTCAGTACGCAGGTGACACAACAATACGCTTCAAAGCCTAATCAAAACAAGACTTTTAGATGAAATCTTTCATTGATCTAAACTTGTGCATTCAGATGTTTTCCAAATTAAACCTCAAAACAAACAACTCTAAATCAAATATGATTGAATTTTGCCTCCAACAGCAAACCTGTGGCCAGCAAATCGCAGCCATGGTGGATGACGACCTCCTAGAGGAAACAGATTCCACTAAATTCTTGGGAATGCATATTGATAAAGGTCTCACTTTAGAAGATCAGGTTGATCATGAATGTGCTAATGTTTCTTCTGGGATTTTCGCCTTACGCAACCTATCAAAATTTTGTTCCCAAAATGTTCTGCTCATGGCCTACTTTGGCCTTATCTACCCTCACTTATCATATGTAATATGTCTGTGGGGTAGCTGCGCCAAATACAGACTTGAATAAGTATTTAGGCTGCAGAAAAAAGCAGTGAGAATCATTTCAAAATTGAATCCAAGAGAGTCGTGTAGAGATGCCTTCAGGGAGCTTTCTCTTAAGCAACGAGCTTAAGAGCAACGAGCTTTCTCTTAAGCAATAGTTGAGCAGCTTTCTCTCGGGCAACGAAGTTACTCACGTTGCCCGTCCTCTACGTTTTTGAGGTGTCTGTGTACTGCAAATATAAATGCTCGCTTGTTCAAGGCAGTCGCATCCACCAATACAGCACGGGGGGTAGGGATGACTACAGAGTACAACAGCACCGAACTGTGGCTTTTGAGAACTTGCCTTCGCAGTTTGGGATCAAAATCCTCAACGACCTCCCTGGAGGTGCCAAACATGCGCCAAATAAAGATATGTTCAAAACTCGATTGAAGAACGTTTTGGTGTCAAACGTTCTGTACTCGGTTGACGAATTCATGATGAACCGCTGGGATAGCTAAATTATAGGTCTTACCACGAATAAAACTTCGTCACTGATGGAAGAACTTCAAACTTATATTTGAATTGTAAATGGAAACTTGTATATTATATTTTTGACTTTTGCAATGCAATGTATTATTCTACTGCAATAAAAAGATTATTATTATTCCACGCCCGGGAAATGAATAACGCCTAACGTTGTGTGTTCAGTGCATTCTATTTTTATACACCGGGAATTTAGCCATATTTGATTTGCGCTAATAACAATGCCCAAAACTACGCATCTGCTGATCGGATAGAATGTTAAAACGATAAATTTATCAATATTTTTCGATCCTATAGAGTGTGGTTTAAACCGAACTAAAGACTTCCTACATAAATACCTGAACAGTTAAGTTGTATAACAACGTTTAAAGTTGTAACTACAACGTTATGGTTTACATTTGACATTTACGTTGACAATTAAGTTGTTAAAAGCAACTTGAATCCTTTTTTGTAAAAAAATTGTAATATTTATATTTTATTTATTTCAAATCTATTTAAATAAAAAATACCTGTGTATACTATAAAGTATATATTCCATTATAACACATTTTTACACAAATTTTATAAATAACGTTAAAATACTTGATAGTAAAAAAAAACAATATAGTCAGTGTAGTGACTAACAAATTTAAATGTGGTGTAGTCTGAAATTGTTTTTCACATTTTGCAATGTTTTTAATTTTATTTACCAGTATATCAATTAAGTAACGAAATACAATTAAATAAACCGCGATGCACAGTTTTTGTAGTAACAAATAACCTCCACAGTTACGCCTCGAGTAAGACAGTACAAAGAGCAAAGTATTGATAAACGTTTAGCCTATCTTTGCGCCTTTTATCAACACGATTCCTTGTCTCCAGTTCTCAGACATGCTTTGGAAATCTATTTCGTCGAGTTGAATGTAAGTTAAACTGTATATAGTATGTATGCTAAGAAAGCTTGGATAGGTATTGATTAATTAAATACATTAAAGTATTAAACCTATTCGTATATCTAATTTCTTTATATGGTGAACTTACAGTGTCTCTCCGTCACATTATAATCTTTTAGGTATTTAGTATTTAAGAACTTAAGTTATTTAGTATTTAAGTATTTAGGCTTACAGTGTCTCTCCTTCACATTATAATCTTAGGAATTGCTATTTTAATGGGATGTATAGTTTTATTTTGAAAGTGATCACTCAAGTATTGTAGGAGAAGGAAATTTACAAACGAAGACGACATTTGCAATACTTTAAACATTCTAATAAATAGGGTTATACTACTTGAATGAATACACTAAGTGAATATACATCTCATGCAATGTATTTGTATGACACAGACATTTATAAGTTTTATGTACTAAACGCCAGAGTTATAGCTTCCATATAGTTTGCGAGTGTTGTAGGGCCCATTACCCACTTAAACAGAACCCTCAATCACCAAATGTTCATGCAGGGCTGAGGATAGTGATAAAACTTTTTACTTTCAAAATACCACTTGCAGTTCGTGAGTGCTACAAGACCCTCAAAAAGTCGGTTCTAAAAATTAACCATTTGATATTTATATTTACGGAAGATATATTGGCATGTGTTAAAAACCTAGACAACTCAATATAAGAGAAAATATAGCCATACGTCAAATACATATTTTTTGTATTAAATGTAATTCATAAAAGACCCGGTACGTTTGGAGGTAGGGGATGCCTTTGTTTAGCAACATTAATACAGCTGGAGTAGTCACAGTCGGTTGGATTCAATTGGAATCCACTCAGGTGAGACGTGACGTAATTCTAGTTGAATTTTAATTTAGTTTTATTGGACGCCTTTTCTCTGTTTTTATTGTTGATCTGGGTTGCAAAGAAGGTTTTAATTAATTATCTCTAAATATGCCAGTTAAATTTATTATAAATTATAAATTGGAATTTTTTACGACACTCATACAAGTATTACAGGTGGTGTTATGATTGTTCGATGAAAATATTATTCAAATTTGATAGATGATTCATTTTTTCAAACAGTTTTATTGGTTTCCAGTAGTTTCTTAACTGGATAAACCCCAAGTATTATTGGTCATATTTTTTTGAGGTCGGCAGGCCTCTCTTTGATTTACGTTGCCTCATCCACATGCACAATTTATCTGTGGTACTAATAAAAGTTCCTGGCACAACGCAGAGATTCGAACCCACGACATCAATGCAATGCTTCCAAGTCCGGCGCCACGCTAACATCTACTTCACCGAATCACCCAAATCAATAGAGTTAATTTTGATGGATCCACTTTATAGTATCATGATATATAACAAGTACTCTAGAACAATCCCAAAAATTTTAATTATTATTGTAGATGTAAAGTGTCAGTAAATTTAATGGTTTGGATATTATTATATACCAGTAATAAAGTATATGCACTAGTGCTGTAATACATTTCTTTACAATATAAATTAAATTTTTTCACAAAACTCAATTTTTATTATTAGGTACTTTGTTGAAAAAATATCAGTTTAAAAAAATTCTTTACATGATAGTTATTAATTTTAATTATTAGATAGTATTTTTTATTGAACTGACTTTAAAGTTAATAGCTGTAAACAAAATAAATAACATCAGATTCATGAATTCACTATAATTCTATGTTCTAATTTTATTGGAATGCAAACTTACGCGTGTAAAGTATACAAATGAGAAGGAACCGTTAAGAAATGCAGGTGATCTTTCTGACTCATTACTTTTGTCCAGTTTAATTAAATATCTATTCAGGTTGAAATAATAAAACGTCTTCCAACACTACTCGATATATTTACACTTATACTGTAATTGTTTACTAGACGTTAAATATATATGAAAAATGTTATATTGGTGATCGACTTCAACCAGTCACACCGGTCATCATCAGGCCCAATGATCAATGTGACTAGTAGAAATCGATCGCCATTATAATATCTTTCATATGTATTTACTGTCTTGTAAACAATTGCAGTTTAAGTATATTAAGTTGGGTTGTAAGACGTTTTATTATTTCAACCAAGAAGTTATATAACCTATTTAAAACTAATTTAGAAACCACTCTAGTTTTTTAGTATCTAAAGACAAGCCTATTATTTAAATTGTTTCTCAATAAGGTGTTAATTCTTATATAAATGTATATTTTTATATGGTTTGTATTCATGAATATTCTTTTCTTTTCTTAATTTCTCTGCTCAAAGTTTTCTGAATTCATCGTGGTAAAAACACACATCAAACTATAATAATTAAATTTTAGTTCAGCGTAAAATAATAAGAGATAATAATGTATTAGGTTTTTTTTTTTATTATCACATCGATAATATATGGTAACAAACGGAAACAGGCACTTTTTTAATAGATGTCAAATACTGCTGAATAAGTAACGATATGCCCTAGATTCATGAAATTAATTATTTAAGTGGAACCAATTTGGATGATACTTGACACAATGCCAATTATAATTGTCATTCAAGCTCTTCTACATTGGTTTTCCAATTATAATCTAGTGCCGAAATAAGGAATTCATTGATAATTTAGTTCTCAACAATTTACGGCACATCTTTGAGTAACATATTTATTGATTTAATGTCTCTGGACAATTTAAGCGTTTCATACAAAACCACTGACAAGCTTAGTTTATTTATTAATTTTTATTTGAGCTATTTCTCATACACTATCATCATAGCACACACAGATTTACGATAAAAAAATGGAGGTTATAAAATAAGTTGTGACGATTTTTCGAATTATTATACTGGCCAGGTTCCAGATCATTCAAAAAACTATTCAAAGAACATCATCCTAGATAAACAGCGTCAACGCAATCCCCAAATTTTGCAAACTTACTTTTCTCTGGAATTTTTTCCACAGGCATAGAAGAGATTGAAAGAGCTGGAAGAGTTTGAAATTAACAGCTCTGTGAAGTCAGGTAAACAAAATTTCTTACTGACAAACTTTCCTTTCAATTTAATTTTTTTATGATACAGCAATAAAGATATTGGCGGGTAATGATGGACGGGGTGCGACACCGGGTGACTAGAGATAAGAAACGATAACCTTGACCTCGCCACCTCTGATGGGGCAGTCTAGACCAACCTTCTTCACGGTAAAGGTCGTATCGCCGTCTCACTGTGCTTTTTATGTATGTAAGTTACATTTTTTATATAAAATATTTAAAAGAAAACCTATGTGTTGTAATATTTATCCATCAAAATAAACCATACCAAACTGGATAAAAAATAAGTAGGATGGGGTGAATGTTAATAAGGAACAATAACATTAATTCACAAAATTCTTTTGGTAATATGTAGTCTATGATAACATTTAATTAAAACATAAAAGAGCCAAAAGCCTATTTAAAGTAATTTTCCCTTTGAGGGCGAAGCAACGCTGAAGTCGTACTCAGCGCTGTATTAAACCGTGAAATATGAACCATATTTATAAACGCGAGATTTAGTTGGAAAGGTTCCTTTGAGCGTAAAACTACTTTTTAAGAGAAGAGATTTTAAACACCTCTACACGCAGCAGTATATTTTCTATGTTTGGTTTGGATTTTGTTTTTCGGAAATGTCAAGTTTATACTTTATATTTATTTACTTACCCTTAAAAATTGCGATGATATTAATTTTTCTGAAAGTTACAATTTGTTGTCTGTTGAAAAGTCACGGAAATGTACATAGCGTTTTAAAATAGTAAATAAGTAAAAAATGCTTCTTTTGAATTTTACATATTATTAAATTTGGTTTTGTATGTATCTATGTCAGTGACTTTTTTGTACGTTTTGACGTGGAGCGGTCCCAAACCAATTATTACTATCGAACATCAACCAATTGTTAGAAAGAATAATAGCCCAATGTAAAATTGCAACTGGGTCCGGAATTGAACCTTAAATAAGCTACTAACTCTCAGTATCGAACCGGCAACCTTTGGATTCAAAGGCGAGTACTATATCCACTCAACTATCCAGCCAGTTTCGTGACAAAAGCAACGCACTTGTCGTTGACAAATGTTAGGCTAAAATAAGTCTGTCAATCTCTTTACATAAAAAACCCGAATATACTAATGTCTTTTCTCATATTATTATGTAATTGCTAATTTTACCATATTATTAAGTACCTTGCTAGAGAGAACTATGAACATTAACTAAGATAAATTATTTTTGCAAAATTCATTACTTAATTAAATACAGACAACTTAAACTAACACATTACGAGAAATATTTTCATTGCGTTACAACTAGGATAATTATCTAAGGCATTTTTATTAATGTTTTCCTGGTGTATTTTCCGACCTAATTTGTTGCACCGTAACAGGTTCGTATGAAATTTAATTAACGAGAAACTTAGCAGATTAAAAACCCGCTGTCAAAGGCTCATCCGCACCTGTAATTGCGAGCGGCGTGGCTCGGCTGATGAGGGCAAAAACATCGGAAATGGCCTGCGTTCCGGCCGAGCTGTCTGCTCTGCAATCATCTGGTTTTCTTTTCATAGAGCAACACTTAAAATACATAGAGATCTACAGAGTACGGTACTTGATTCCATAATATAGATTTTAGTTTATATCATTAAATTTATCTACCTTTTCATGTTTTATTAAATTAAATATGGTTTTTACTTAATTGTGTGTGATGGTAGTATTATTCCTTTGTCAAAGTGCATTTTATTAGGGAGAGGCAGGAAAAAGGCAATTACGAACACAGGTGGCCAGCCTGGAGTGTACGACTCAACTTAAAAGAAGGGTTACTTACTAAAAAATCTCCTCTACTCTTTAAGATTGTAACATGGAATTGTTTATCCCATAACGTCAGGCGAGACCAAAATTAGGCTTACGCCCATGGGGCTCGTTCTTTAACCAGCCGTTCGGTCAAGGAATCTGATGGGCCACTTCACGGTCCAGATCGATTTCTAGGAGGATGCTCCAGACGTCCTGTGATAAGCAATCCCACCTCAACATGCCGCCTTTCCACCCATGGTTGTACTGTACATGCTCAATGAGTCGCGTTAGAGCTATTTACCTTATCGTCTTCGGGTGTCGTACTCCCTGCTGTGTTGACACTGCTGAAAGGTTCGGGGGCGCTCTTCGGATCTTGCAGTATCCTTGCCGACCTAGTCTTGTCTATAATAAATCGCCTTTCTGACAAGAGCCTGGCAAGAGCTTGAAAGGGATGACTCCGGCAACCACCAGTTTGGTAACTCAAATTGCATTACGGAATGGGATATTTAAAAAAATAGATATTAATTACATTTGTAAGTGTCTATACTAATTTAAATTGAAATTTGATGTACATATGCACACCCTATGTTATGTTGTGTTTGACTTACATAAATAATATATACATATATCTCAAACAGATGACACGGTCTTGTAAAATAATATTAATTTTGAAGAATTTTATTTATATTTTCACTATTGAGTAATTACACCTCGAGCCTAAAATCTTATCTTAAATTTTATTTTAATTATATACATACTTTACTTATTGACTTATAACATCCAAAAATAAGGTATATAGGAGCACTTTTCTCGATAAAATCTGTGACACTATGTTCGACTTGAATTCTTTTAGCAAGCATCGTTTATTTTCCCAGGTAAAGATAAAAAATAGTTTTTACATAGAGTCAAATCTACTATTAGTATAAACTATACTTTAAAGTAAGTTACCATCTTTATATAAAACGATCTATATAAAAAGCTTTCATGGATCAATGGCAGAACTCTCTCTGGGCTATCACCCAGCCTGTCCGGGAAAAACTCCCTTCTCGGGAACAAAAAATCGTTCGGCCGATCCCGTGGATCGGAAGTCTCATTGAGGCATTGGTCCCATGCATAAAAAAGTGCAGGCCTTTCAAGCAATTTGAACTTTCAGTTAAATGCCGATCTCGGTCCACTAAAAGCCAACAATATTTATTTGTTTTATATAATTTTGTTAACCACCAAAAACAAACAAATACATTTAGGCCTACAGTTTCCCCCCATAGAAATAAAAAGATAAATAAAAGACACTATACAAATATTAACTTTGGCCTTTGTCACACAAGTTTTCAATGACAATTTATAAGTGAATAAATGGCTAAATGATTTGAATGAATGGATTGTGAATCTGTTACGAATGTTACGATTACTGCGCCATGATTACTTCGTCAGGCCCGCGGTGCGGTGGCGGCAGGCAGCGCTGCGAGGCTAGCGCTATGGAGGCTAGCGTGCACACAGAGGTCGATACGACGCGGCTGTCTAACCCGTGGTTATTAATTGGCCCCGTGTATTAAACTTTTAACACGTTTACCCATCGAAATGTTAATAAACATTGTTTACTGCTTCAAGTATTTAATTGGATTTGGGGGAAACTCAGAAGTGGGTACCAGTGTTTGGCTTTTATTGTTAAGACCGACATTATGGTTAAAATTATATTCATTACAATAACAATTGACAAAGAAAAGTTTTTATTATAATTACAAAACATTCCTTATAAATTTTTATGAATGTATATATTTTTATGTATTGCATAACCAGCTATAAATATATGGAATATCAATGCTAAAACCTACACAAAACACCGACATAATCATAATTTGACTTATAAAAACGTTCATTTCAACGTAGAAATTTTTTTAGATGTGATTCCTATTGTTGAAATTGAGCCATTCCATTACAGTTTCATTCTGAGATTCTAATAATTTATAGTAAATATATTTTAATGTAAGACATACTTATAACAATATAACGACATACTTAAATACGTTTTTCTTTATTATATTTTATAATACGTTTAACTAATATGGGATAAGTAGACATGCATAGTTTCTTGATAATTTGTCAGATAATACAAAAATATGGGCTATCTTTCATTAATTCATAGTGAAAATGTAAATAAACACCAAAGCTAAAACGAAATTAAAAAATAGAAAACAATTCATTTTTCGGTATGATTTCGAGTCCATCATATTTTACATGGAATGCAAAATGGCCTTTGCAACAAATAAACACACAGCCTAAGAGAACTAAAGGAAAGGAAGCAAGAAGCAAGAAAGGTTTTAGCTTATGTTTATGAAGGGTTTAGTGGCTGCAGTCTTAGGCAGGCTGGCGAGGCCATTATGCAAAACACTTAACCTCGAGTAATACAATAAACAACAGCTACGTTATTACCACGATATTTAATACTACACCATCCAAGCTAGCTGCATATTGGAAACCGTACGCCGACTTCGACCTTCACTGGCATGTCTTCAACAAAAACAATTTTACTAAATACATGCTCTTTATTGTATTCTGTATTCTTCCGTCTGTATTGTTTGCAGTATTAAGTGTAAATATATTTTTGAGTGTTGTAGATGTTTATTTCTCATTTCTAAATGTAAACAACACGTATCATGATTATAAGAAAGTGTTAAAAAATTTCATTACATTATTACATTAAAACTTATGTCCTTGTAGGAACGAATTCGGGGGATACAAATGTATTGACATTTGGCCGTTTAACAGCGATACAATAAAATGTGAGTGCCGAAATGAGTGTAAACTTATTATGTTTTAATTTTACAAAGATAAATTTATAACATTTTTACTAAAAAGCTTTATTTGTCACTGTAAGATAAATTATTTTTTAATAACTCATTAATGGTATGTTTTTCATTCCTTAATTATAGGTTTAGTACATAAAAATTATAAAAATAAACAAAGAATGTAAATTTCAAAATAAAAATTAAATAGGTTAAATATTTTTTAATATAGTTAATGAAAAGTGTAAAATAATAAAAAGATAAAAATATACTTTTTTATTAATTAAAAACTGCAAATAATGACTACAATACGTAGTTATTTTTTTTTCTTTTAGAAATCAGAATTCTCTAGTGTTGTGATTATGTCCATCAGATTTATGCATGACTAAGCCTAACCTAAAATTCTTCTTTACAAATAACAAAAGCAAAATTGTATACACGTTTTTCAAAGTCATAATCTTACATTTAATAAATAGTGGTTTTCAATGTTCTTAAAAATTTGTCTTTTTAAACATTCTCAAAGACTTTTCTGCAATGTACTTTACCTTGTTGAAATGATAACTATTTATCCATAAAAATAAGCCGTAATACATCAGAAATTTAAAGGAAAAAAGTGATGATTTCTCACATAATTTTCTGAATCAATTACCATAAGGATTCTTAAAAGTATTATGACTCTAGATAATCTTACATAAACTGAATCTAAATGGGAGGCCCAAGCCAATTAACTATCAATTTATATACCAAGGATTTCCCATTGCTATTATTTTTGAGTATGACTAGACATTTTAAGATTACAAAGTAGGTTCTGAGTTTTGTCAATATTCAAAATAAGTCTATTAACACTGAACTAGGACTATGCCATTTCCATAGGGCTGTTAAATTTTTATTTTAAGAGGCCTTAATCTGGATGGAAACTTAAAAAGTTGTGTCATCTACTAACATGATAGTTGATGAGTCTATAATATTGGTCATCAATTAATTTATTACAATTGTAAACCGGATAGGCCCCAATAGAGACCCTTGAGGCACCCCAAATACTATCTCAGAATAATTTGACAAGCTACCACCTAGACCAACAAACTAAGTTTCAAATTCCAGGTAAGATTATAAAAAAACAAGGTTGACACTACTGATAAAGGTAAAATGAGTAGCATTCAAAAATTCCCAAAAATATGCTATGATCTAAAAAATCGAAAGCATTGATCAATTCACAAGCCATAGTCTAAGCAAGTCTTCCGCTCTCAAAATCCGAGAGAAAAGCAAACTCTCAGGGTCGTTCGGTTCAAGAAACCAAACGCCTTAGAAACACCAAACTACTTATAAAATACCCTAGCTGAGACCATGTGCATCATTGGTTTTAGAAGCTTCAAACCAAGGCATAATTTAACACTAACCTCACTCTCACAGGACACACTTTATTCCTTAAATTAAGTGTGTGGTTGGTTGGCTAAAAACATGAACTCTTCGGAAGATGTTGATGTTAAAGGTTTTTTATATTTAGTCCGACTCAATAAAGAAGCAGTTGAGGTCGGATGTCAGGGAGCCTGACAGCAAGGATTATATGAATAAAACAACATTTCAATAATTATTAATAGCCCAAGTCCTAATAATGAACATATTGTAACAACTATTGTTAAACAAATTCACTAGTTTCACCCAATAAACGAGTTTTATGCTTTCTTATCAAGCAATATTCACAAAATTAATGTTATTGCAAAATAGCATTTATTTTGTGAATTTTTCATAACCGTATTTAACCTAGTTATTTATCTTCTATCTATGTATATAATTCCTTAAGCGAATCGGTCCCCACGAAGTATCTCGAGTTAGAAGAAAGATAGGGTAACGTATGATGGCTCATTTTAAAGCTTGAGGGCCAAGGACGCAAGGAAAAATACCAGAATTATCAAAAGTTACGTGGGGTTCGCCCCATTGGACCTTGAAGTTCCAATGTTAATCTAATGTAAAGACGATTTTAGCGAATTTCCCTATAGGGAATACGCTATTACGGTAGTAGCCATGGTAAGACCTAAGCCCGGGACCACTTTACTTTTTCATTTTGAGGTCCCCAGAAGCTAAAAACACCATTCGTTCATTTTCATATATATGTATATATATATATATCTATATATCTATCTATCTATCTATCTATGTGTCCGTGGTACTGATAACTTTTGAAGGTGACCTCCGATTTTGATGAAATTTGGTATGGAGGTGTAAGACCAGATCTATTTTCATGAGTTCGCGAACCAGCATTCTCGGGTTATGGGAACGGGGGTTTATGGGGTTTCAAAGGGGTCAAAAATGGGTTTTTGGCATTTTTGGACCTTAATTTTTAAAATTCATTAATTTTAACTGAAACCATTTAAAAGAGCTTAAAAAAACAAACAATTTGGTATTTTGAATTTTTATCATAGCATAACTGGTTACGGGGCAAATCAAAAAATGTGTTTTCCATGTTATTCTTATGGGAAATCAAGAAAACCCTATATCTTGCTTATTTATTAACATAACCTAATCAAATTTGGTATGTACATTATCTATATAAGGTTTAACTTATACTTGCTTACAAAACCCATATGGCGGCAAACCTACATACTCACCCCCATGGGGTTTATGGGGAAAATAAAAAACTGCCAGAGTTTGATACAATTTTGTGTTTACATTCACCAATTATTGATTACCTTAGATTTTCTAACAACACCCAATGGCAGCAAACCTACATACTCGATCCTATGGTGTTTTTATGGGGAAAGTAAATAATCTTAAATTCCATTGGAAATTCGCTGAGTACGCAGGTCTGCTGCGACGGGGGTATTTAGAGCTACACGTGTGATTAAGCATATGTTCCAGTGTTTTAACATAAACTCAGCTGGTCATTGAGCAGATATTTTGAGTTAAGATAACCGTATGGTTATAGCTTTATGCAAGTAGCAATGCACTATAAAAAATAACACTAATAGTCATAAACGGATTACGGATCCACACGAGATTTCATTTTCGTGACCCCATCTATGTTATTAAGGAAACAGGAGTGGAATGATTTTTTATGCTGAATATACCAAAGTTAAAATTGGCTTGGACGTGGCTTGGTTGATATAATGGTTGTCTTTACTCAGTGGATAATGCTATTTAGTTTTTACGTTACTGCTTTATATATTGGCTATTTCGTAGTTTGAGTTGAAGAGTTGAATCGTTTTGTTGAGTGTTTGTTTATTTTCGACTCAACCATTTTATGTAAACTACAAATGTTGGAAAACCTCCGTATGAGAAATATATTTTTGTTTTGTTTTATCCTTTTGGCCCCTTTCTTTACGTAGGTCGTAGGGAAACAATACACCCTGTTAATCCATAAAGGCGGGGATCTTTTCATGTAAACGTTAGTGTGCGAAAATTAACAATATCAATCAGTATTCTACTTCACTGACGAAAAGACAAAATAGACTAAAATCAAAGTACGAGGTACTAAATCACTATTTTGAGACAAGGACCTCACAAAGTGGATATTTTAAACTGAATATGAATGAGACAATGAGTGTAGGATGATTGTGGTTGTGGCATGGAGGCAAGGGAGCATCGGGGCACGTGAGAGACATGGGGGAAATAGAGGGCACGGAGGAAGGAGAAGGACGGCGGGAATGGCAGCACGGGACCATGGGGAGCACATGGGGTTCGGGGGTATAGGGGTCCGAAGGATGTCGGTGGCACTGGATACAGGGGGGCATGAGGGGCACTTTGGAGGCGTGGGGAATATAGGAGCACAGGGAGGAACGGCGAGCATGATGACACGGGAACATGGGGGGTTTTGGGGCATGGGGGGTACGGGGGTGCGGGGCATACGGGACACTCTGTGAGCATCGGGATCGACTGCGACACGTGATGGCGGGGGGTGCGGAGGCACAAGAAGTACTAGAGGCGTCGATGGCAAAAGGGGTAGATGGCATGGGGGGCACGGGCGCCTCGGGGAGCAACGTCGGGCAAGGGGGCACGGAAACATAGGGGGTCTGGGGGTACGGGGCGGTGCGGGGGTAGGATGGCACAATGGGCAGTAGGTGCGTCGGTGGTGCGGGGAACGGGTGGCAGATGGGAATAGGAGGACGGGGAACATAGAGGGAACAAATAGAATAATAGAATATAACAAATAGAAATAGCAACAAAATAACAAATAGAATAGAGGGAACAATGGGGAACATAGAGGGCGTGGGAACTATGTGGAAGAAGGGTAGGCATGTGGGCACGGGAGTACCGTGGGTGCGGGGGCATGGGGCAAGAGCATTGTGAGGGGCACTGGGGTTAGGGGGCCATTGGGATATAGAGGGCATGCGGAGGAATGTTGGGCATGGGGTATGGGGGACAGGGTATGGGGGTATGGGAATGGGGGCACAAGTGGTATTAGAGACGACATTGGCACAGAAGGTGGTTGGGATAGGGGGGGGGGGGCATTAGGGAGGAATGAGGGACATAGAGGGCACGGGGGCCACGGGGAAGAACTGCGGGAGCACGGGAGAATGGGGGACACAGGGGATTGAGGGGACAAACACTTTCGGGGGAATGGGGTTTACTTGGTCATAGGGGGTACATGAAACACGGGTCGGTAGAGGTGAACAGGAACACGGGGAGGCATGGGGTTACGGCGAGTGTGCTGAGGGAAAGGGGGCACAGGGGTCCAGGGTGAAGGAGTTTACAGTATTAATAGGCTTTTGTTGTATTGAAATATTTTATTTATTTGAATTAAAAACTCATCATTATCATGTTTAAGGTTAAAACAACTTTTACCGAGTTCGGTAGTATAATTGTGCAATAATGTTTCTTTTTTCCACAAAATAGAGTACTATATTTTAATACAGGGGACATTTATTCTTCAATTACAGATTTGATATTGCCAAAAAGTTTCGTCAAGACTAGGAAATATTTTATTAGAAAACCCAAAAGTGTAAATTCACACTACAGCTTGAGAAAAATACAGTAATACTGCAAGGATGTGATAAATTGAAACTTATTTTTGAAAACAACATCACCATTTTGATTTTTTAGGGGCCTTTGCCCCTACAAGCCACTAGTAGTATTTATTGTTATAATTGTCATTAGTTACTGTACATTCTCTAATGAGACATTTTAATTTACAGGATTATATAATTTCAAATTCTAAATAAAAGTTTGTGACTCATAATAACCATAGAATGAATGACTCATTGGCTCATGACTTATTATAGGTTTAAAATCTTTTCTTTTTTTTTAATAAACTCATTCGTAGCTTCATTTGTAAAGTTTTTTATTCCATTGTAAAAAGTTTCAAGTTTCCAATATATTTGTTCATTTTTATAAGTAATGAACAGGATAAGCTCTTTATTTGAACCAAGTTAGTGATGCTTGCTGGGACTCATCTCGTCTTCACTTTAGTTATTAAACTTTCCCAAACTTGGAAACTCTGCTGGTTATGGTGGTGTCGGTCCACAAAGTATAACCAACAACTATTAAACTATGTTGTACAGTGCACTGAAACCGATGTACTAAAACAACTTAATAATTTGCATAAAACTCTCTGTTATTAAAGTAGACACATATTTTTTATACTATTTAAAAAACTATTTTCCCTTTTATGGGTTTCCATTATTAACGTACTCTGGTTTATGATTAAGTCTAATCCGTTATAAGAAGCATGAAACCATTAATAAATTTCTGTTTACTGGTTTGAAGGAATGCAATATGGCTCATATAAAAGTTACGTTTTTCCGTCGATTATTTCATCTTCTACCTACTCTCACATAATTACTACATCAACCATTACTGTTCATTCGTTCGAAGCTACCGCAACCGTTGACATTCCTCATGTTCGTATCAACTTTTGGTGGCATCATCAGGCAGTATAACATACAGAATAACACCAATAGTCCAATAACTGGATCTTCCATGATGAAAATTGTTGGCTCCATGCAACTGTAGACGATTTCGCAGTTTGTGACTGCGTGGGATGTAAAGAAGCAAAACAGCCAAATACCTACTTCCATTTCTATCTGATGAATTTACAACCTTGCCTAATTAGCAATGAAAGCAGATATGCCAACCACATCAGGGTTTGCCAGATGCAGTTTTTTAATAACATCATTTAACATGTCCTTAATGCCGCGCCAAATTTAATTTGGAAGCTATTATTAACAAAGATTGAATGAAGCCCCAACTGAACATTTACCAGTTTTAGAAGAACCTTGATGAGATGTTGAGATTAGTACTGCTGCCAAGTATAAATACGTTTTCATTGTGTATCATTAACGTTTTTCTGAAATTAAATTAAATTTGCTTTGCAAAAAATCAATTATCATCCATGATGTTTGGAATCAGATTAATCTTAATATAAATTGTAAACTGTTAAATGTTTTTAGGATGGCACGCAGGATAGCAAAAGAAATGACTGTATGAGAATACAATTTACAGTTAAGGTCTCGCTTAGCACAAATTATTTCTGCCACGGCCCTAATCTTTGTAGTAAATGCGACTAGAGTTTAGGTTAGTCTAGGTTATATCATCCATATCTAGATAGTCTAGATAAAGATATTGGTTTCTCTTACCTATCAGGCATCCTAATATTAGGGAATCTAAAAAGCTGTGTTTTATGGGACATGTCTAGGGTAGTAAAACTGGGAGAATAATAGCTTAGGGATACATTGAATATTTCATTGATCTCAACATCTTAAAACACGGGGGCGCCTACAGGTTAAAAATTAATCTTCAAAAATTCCGTGCAAATAAGTATAAAAGAATAAATCACACTCACAACAGTGAGTTATAATTTTTTTTGTAATATTTATTTATCGGAGTTTAAAAATTAATTGGTTTAATCAAACATATTATTAGATTAAAAAGTGAGAATCAAAATAATTCAAATTGTTTTATGTAAAAATTGCAAAAAGATTATTTCTCTTTCAAATAGGCCTACTTGACTTATTGGCATATGCCAATGTTATTTTTCTTAATAATTGTTCTTAATGAAACTAGATAGAAACATTTGGTAAAAAGTAGCTCAGATTCTCTGGAAGGTTGTTGGAAGTTTTTCTATTAACCTTTCATAACCGGTGTTTAATACTTAGAACTTTATTAAAACTTAAATTAGTTTCATATTTTACAGGAGCTCTAGTTTCGTCCAATGAATATTGCTTTATAAAAAAGGATTTCGCTGGTAATTGACTACTGAGACGACTTTGTTGACCCAATACTTTAATTCAATCTGTAAGTGAATGACAAATCAACTTAAGTATAAAAAAGTACCTCAAACCAAATTAAAAAAAGTTATGAAATGATTTTATAGGGTAAACTCTGCGCGACCTTTATTTATATTGCATGGAGGTCCCAAATGATTCCTCGGTGCTGCAATTAACTGTGGAATATGCATTCTAATTACAAATGCGGATGTTATAGGAATATGCAGTTATTGCAATACTTAAATATGTTATGTAAAACTATTCCCATAGTTTTACAAGGAAATTATATTCGTCCAGAAACTTTATGTATTGAGAATAGATTTTTAAACAATACTGTATGAGAAAGAGATGAAGTCTTTACACTATGGTTTTACACAATATTTTGGTGTAATAACATATTTTTGTATTTATATTTTTTACTTCAGATAGATAAGCTACTATCTAAATTAATAACCCAATAAATTAATTTTTTATATTAACTCCGCATGCCATAATAACGAGTAAATTGCTATTTTCTATTACAGTACTTTAAGTAGTAAATAAAAGATTTGTTAAAAATGTAAAATTAAATTTCTCATTTCTTCTTAATTTATTGATATTTATTGAAATAATTTATTGATATTCTATTTCTTATATAAATGAAAAAGGTCCCTCCCCCTCGTTTTTTCTCTTTGGGCCTAATGATGGTTGGTTTGTCCGGTTGAAATCGATTTCCGTTATCCATATCTTCACATATTTACCGTCTGTATTCTTTGCAGGATAAATGTAAATATATTTTTGAGTGTTGTAGATATTTGTTTTTCATTTCTGATGTAAATTAAGTAAAATAAATTATCAAAACTTCCAATAAAATAATAAATTAGTAATGTAAAATATCCAAACAAATTAATTGAAACGTTTCGTTTTCCAAACAGCGTGTAGGTTGAAAGAAATTAAGGCTACTATATAAAAATTACTTAAGGTAGTAAAAATATGGATGGTTGAACTGGTTGGAGAATGAAAAATAGATTCTCAAATAAATACAAACAGATTCATAAAATAAATACATGGTTTGTGACAAAGATAATTTTTTGTACTCTCAGAAATAAAATGATTAATATTTCAACATTGATGTATAGGTTGGCCTACATTTTTAATTGCCAATATGAGCATATGCCAATAAACACACAAAGCATCAGATCAAAGTGACAAAAACATTTTCATAGATTTCATAAAAGTTAAGTTAACAAAAACATCTAAGTTTATACTGAACACAATATTTTTAATTTTTATTAATGAACAAGATACGACTATTTATAATTTATTGAGGAGAAAGGTCCCAACGTATTTCACCGTTATTGTTTCTTCTATTTAATAACGTGGAGTGTAGGGTATTGATAAACGTTTAACTTATCGTTTGTTCTTTTGTCTCAAAAGTTTCCAGGAACAGTAACTGCGGCACCTATTAACATCGATTTCAATTTGTTAAAAAGTTAAGTAAATTATTTTCCAATTAACCATTAATCATCTTTCTATGTACTAATCTCCCTATGATTATTTGCTGTACAATCATAAATCTTTTTGAGAAAAATTCTTGATTAAACTTTATTTATACATAGAATGTATCTATAAGTTATTTTTACAGGGATAATATTTTTAATGTTTGAATTATTTTTTGTTTATTTTGTGTGTATGCATTACTAACAGTATACACTTTTCTTAAGTTTTTACTTATATCGATCAGGTGGCTTACTAGATAGTATTCAAAAGAACAAAGACAACTGTTCCTTAGATACGAATACAAATTAATAGCTTGGCCTACAGTGTATTTAAGAAATCGTATGCTTAAAAATATATTCAAGACTGTTGGATATTTAAGTGTATGTATTGTGTTCGATAAAAAAAGTTATTAAATTATATAAAAAGATGTTTTAAAAGTAAAAAATTGAATTCTTATAAAAATTATTCGTTTTTAATTGTATTTTAAACTATAAAACCATGAAAATATACACTATTTCTAAACAGCTGAATATAACTAGAAGTGTTTCATACAAATTAAAAAAAAAAAAAACTTACGATTTAAAACTTTGTATCACATGACACAAATATATATTTATTTTTCTAGTTCAGCCTCCAAAATTGTCAACTCTTGTGTTGCGTCAACCCATAATCAAACATTAAAATTCTAACTAAAATTAAATAGTTTTTGTAAAAGTTGGTAGTAGGAATTTTATATTGCATTAAATTGCATAAATTTTTTGACGAAAATTTTAACACAACATAAATCAAACCTGTTGGAAGTGAAATTAATTACTTGTTTTAGGAACAACCTGTTGACAGCGTGGCGCATTGGCCTCTTCAGTTCAACCTGATCCCGTGATATTGGAGGCTTTACGAACCTCCTCGTACGCAGTCATATACTTCGGCACACTTTGTGTATTCGAATGTCATTTAAAACCTGTTTTCAAATATCTCTTTAGATATTATTTTTTATAATAAACACATCATTGCTACAATATCGTATAATTTACAATGGAATGTACAATGGTACAATCCTGGTTATGAATTTTTTTTCTTTTAAATTAGATATAAAACACAATAATAAGTTTAATTTTTATATGCTTTTTTATTGAAGGAAATTTTTGGAATATTTTAGACACTATACAGACCTATATCAATAATATTACCGGCTTTATCAAATAAAATTGCAAAAGTCGTTTAATAAATCTTTGTTCATACATACATAGGCCTACAATTATACCTTACTCGCATTGGAGTATATTATACAGAACACTCGATGATAGCTCACGACCTATGTACATCTCACGAGTCGTTAAAATGAATATATAGGCGTAAGCGTGTACATATTCTGTCTATGGAGTGTTTCGGTGCTAAACACAAACTTGGAGCTCAGCAAATGAGACGCAGCGGCGTGAACGCCAGAGATAACGGTAATGCTGTCATTACATCAATACTGTTACCAACACCATTACAACCCATCGCATCCTTAAAGATTCCTCAACAGCCTCCCTTGGCTTGTGACGTGCATAGAACTTGATATGATGAAAGATGAAAATTCTTACGAAGAATAATCATTAATTTATTGCTGTCAATGATGATATGTGTGTTTCTGGAGATGGGGGGATTTGAAATTTTCATTTCTTAATGCATTTATTTACAGAATGAAAAATATTGCAACGAACAATTGTCTGAGGTTATAGCTGTCAGAGATATGGGCTTTGAATAATTAAGTTAAATATCGATAGGTTTTAATGAGGGACAATACTGTGCACTTTTACTAAATTTGTTACTTAACTAAATAAAAATTACGAAAATCACGCAAAGTACAAAGTCATATCTAGTTTGGGTAAACCCAAAACAGTTGGGTGAACTCAACTAAGTTCACGGGACTGAATCAAATTCGTCGCTAAAATAGGCTAGTTTGTAGGATATGACTGTGCGAAAAAATACGTTTGAAGGAGTCTTGCATAAATTCTATAAATTGCATAAAATAATCTATTTAGACCAAAATCGTGAAAGGGGCTGTAATATTACATGATTCTGTCTTTTTTCTACTGATGATAAAGGTTTTTGCTGCACTGTGAAGTTCAACAACTCGTTGCATAAAGCATTAAACGATAAAAAAATCTTTTTCTTAAAATAATAAAATGTTTCAAACCCATAAATTTATAGACAATGTTTGTGATTGAGGACAACAACGCCCTGAGAATCAAACAATATAAATTCTTCATATAATTTAAAGTAATGATATACTGGGTGCGTACATGAAGTTTATTGTATTCAAACGGATACAAATTTATAAAAAAGTTACCTGGTGAAAATAGAAAGGAGGATTATGGAAAAATACACTTAAAAAGGTTCATTTCACTTAATTTAAAAGTATCAAATGCCTTCTTTACATTTTCTTTCTCTTTAGCTTAAGAAAATATGTTGTAGTGCGCTGTATGTATGAGTATAGAAATTAACGGATCTACAAAAAAAAGCGACGTTTTCTTAACTAAATACGAAGCTGTAGACGTAGTTGTATTGCATGATACTGAAAATACTTCATAAGCTTTTAGGGCAAGAATGTGCAATATTCTGCAATATGTAATATTCAATATGCATACGAACATAAAAATGAACATTTTAGATGTTCATGGAAAAATATCTGCTCAAGAGTACCTTTATAAAAATAATAATATGCTAATGAAAAATAAGTTCAAAGAATCAATAGTTTATTTAATGGAAAACAAATCAAATTGCATTTATATCTGAAATTATATCAATTAAATTTTCTTTCTTCATTCCGGTTTAAAAATTTTTGCCTGATTTCAAGCAAATTGTTTACATGTAATTGTGTAACTAACACTAACATATTTTCAGAACAACAACCACTTAAACAACTAAAAGTATCTTTGATTAGAACATAAGTCATTCGGATTATTGAACATAAAAGTCTGGAGTGGGGCCGTAAAGTCTTATTATAGATGGTTTGAGAAAAAGAGCTTTGTTTACCAGAAATTCATTACACTCTCAGCATGAAATCTTTTATGCTTTTTCAAAGCCAGAGCAAGCAAAGCTTTCCTGATCCTATTAACCAGAGTTTATTCTCTTAAAAACTGACTGTCTCCCGAGGCTAATTAAATGCAAATGTAATGTTAAAGGCAAGGCGTAAAACTATTATGTAAGCTCGGAATGTGATGGATTGGATTAGTCTGACAGGCTACAGCGACGAACATCTAATACGTGTCAAATTCTGCTCCATCATTCATACGGGTAGACTTCCCGTAAGACTTACAGTTGAATCTCTTTATGACCAAAAGAAATTGTGTAGTAACTATTATCACTATAGAAGATATAATGTTGCGTTTATATCATTACATGTATGACAGTTAATTAGTCAAATAATGATTTTTTATATTTTAATTAACACTGTATAACTGGTTGTATTTTAGAGCTAATTCCGATTTAAACCTCCCTACGGCGTCTCTGCCAGTTACTTTCCGAGGTCCAATGTCTTTTATCTTTAATAGATTGTCCAGTAATGTGCAAAGTTATCATATTATACTGTACTGAGAGGCTGGATTAAGTTTACTTAGCTGATGAAGCGAACTTCTTTCATGAAAGAAATAATTACAACTAAGGAATACTAGCAAATTGTAATAGACAAAGATTGTCAGAAAATTGTTTAATTTATTCAGAACTTATTTTAGCAATGGAAATAAATTGGTTTGGTTATCAAATAATCTAAACTAATGGCAGTTACATAAACCAAGGTTCGAACATTAGTCATAATATTTTAAAGATATTTTTTAAATATGTAGTTACAGTTGTGCGCAACTGACGCATCCTTCTGATGGCTTCAGATGGCTTTAAAATCTTTAGGGTCGTGTCAAGCAATGCCTTGTTTACAACAGGACCGGAATGCAGTCAATTCTAGGATGTTGGAACACAAGCTGTCATTTTATTGTTTCTAAGTGTCATGTGTTTTACTTACAAAAAAATCAACAAGCACATTTTTATTACACATTAAATGATACTCATAAAAAGGGTTTATGAAACAAAGGATTTACTTGAGCTGTTAGACTCTAACTTATCGTTCAACAACCATATTTATAAGTAAGTCAATTCACTTTTGCACATTTTGGGCTTCATTTTCATTAACTGTCAAAATTTCAAATCGATCAATGTGTTCAAATTATTTTCCATTTTTATGAGTCTGTTCATATTTAGAATATGCATCGGTATGGTCTCTTCATTATAAGGTTAATACTGTATAAATTAAAAATAAATGGATCGGAAAAGTTTTTTGAAATATTTGTCATTTACAAACTGTCATTAATTTTTTTTACTAATAACATTAGATTTGTGTATAGTGGTCACTAAACGGGACTTCTTTCAATTACGTTACTTGCATAAATAATTAAGGGGATTATATATGACCCATCATCTTTGCAACGGCTAAGCCTTTCCACCTTTTAATAACCGATCTTTTCTTCAAATTCCTCACTCGTGGATCAACATAATTCCCCATTCCCCAATAGTAACCATGACGCCTTATAACATGAATCTATGTAAATAAATAAATAAATAAATAAATAAATAAACTAATTTCCTTTCTCCTATTATTCTTCTTTTCCCAAGGCACGTAAATTGAAGTATAATTATAATTACATAAATATCATATTGTAGGGTGTATTTGTTAGAATCCATATAAAACCTTGAAAAAGTTGAAAAGTTCATCTCATGTTATAACAGTGAAAACAACATAATGATCGCACCGTATACGAATCTTCATTAGAACGCCTAGTGTGTGATTGCTTGACCATTAAACGTTACTGACCAATCAATTGTCTTTGGTCCACAAGTTATTGTTCTCGGTCTTGTTACCATCAATTAAAAGTCTACACACAGACATTATTCCGATTATAAAATAAAAATTCTTTTGTTAAAATGAAGTGATAAAAGAATATGGGAGCTGCTCTATTCAGATCCATTCAAACGGAATCAATACAGAAGAAACAAAGGCCTGTTCTAATTGATATTTCAGTTTTATTTTCACCTATAGATTTCTTATTGAACCTTGATTTTTATTTAACTTGGCGCAAGAAACAAAGAATAAAGACCAATTATGTTTTTTATTACCTATTCTCTCTAGTCGCAGGATAAAGTATAAACAAATGGCAGTAATAATTATGTGTTATTTTTAATTTATGTGTTTGATAAAATAAACTTTTGAAATATTACTGATTCCAAAAATTAAGGGTTTAACATTATGTCTGTATTCATTTGTGGTTCAATGTCATCATAGCAGTGGCCCTATTTTCATAATATTCTTTTGGATTTTTCAACCATAATCATTACGAATCGCATTTAGTTCAGTATATTTAAAGCACTAAGTGCATTTTTAATGCAACAAATGCAAATAATATATGCTGTATATTTATTCAATGCTTGGAATTATAGCTGAGGAATTATAGACAATTAATGAGTGGGAGTTTTACAACTTTTAGAAATTTATTCATGCAAATATATTAATGTCACCAAATAAATTATTAAAGCATATGAATAAGAATTAAGGTTAAAATAATGCTAAAAAATAATACTAAGTTGGATAATGTAATATGAAGTTGAGCAGGAAAAGCGGCCAGCTGTATGTAAATATTGGATAAACCCGCAGACGAGGTGGCGTGCAAGCCCAGACTCTTGTCGTTCATTAATTGCCTTAATGCATGAACCACTGCCACGATATCCCAACTGGCATTTTCGTTGGACGAAATTAATTAGATTGCACTATTCTTGACATAATAATAAAACAACTATTGCTGTGGAACATTCGTAATATTGGGAACAAGAATTTTTGTTGGTACAAACTTTAAGTAAAATCGATAGGTAATTATTGAAAGTTTTAGTTATATTAGATATGTAAATCCTCCAATATACAAAAAATTGTCCATATCATTTTTTAATCCCTATGAAATATCTAAAATAAAGGCTGTGATCTTATGAGGATTTTCAATTTCATGTTTATTCACAATCACTGTATACTTCAAATGGACTCACAAGCTTCCTCAATATATTCTATAGTTTTATAGTTACGTTATATACAATTCAATCATAAAAAAATACAAAAAATTACGTTAGCCTAATAAATACGTGTGGTTGTACCAATTACTAATGAAAATATTAAAAATAATAATTTCCAAAACCGAAATTTAAATTAGCGAAATGAAATCAAATAACTGTGAATGAAAGTGTGTTTTAAACCAAAATTGGTTTTAGTTTCGACTAGGTCTTTATTACTAGGCATTTATAAGAAGATTTACTTATTTAAATTATCAAAAAACAATTGTGAAAATATTTTTTGTTTCAAGTATCCTTATAATGTTTTCAACAAGATAATCACTTACTAAACTGAAGTTTAATCACTTACTCACTTACTAAATCACTTACTCAGTAACTTCAAATCAGCAGTTTTATCTTAAAGCTAAATCTATATCTTGTTAAATAAACGGTATCAGTTAACTGACACATACTTTCTCCCAAAAATATAAAACAAAGGTGTTAAAAGCTCCAAACATTATTGTCTTGATGACTCAGTCGGATATAGCTACCAGCTGAGCAAGGCTACTTTGACCCTACGCGCGTCTGTGACTTTTAACAACGTACTGCGTTTACCGCTAAACAAGAAATTGAATTTTCTCCGCAACCACTTGATGTAGAGCAATAATTTAAAATATTGGATTATTTAGTTTTTTGAGCTTGATTTAATGGTGATAAGTAAAATTTATTTCGAGACAACAGCTATTTTGAAAATTCAAAAAATTGATTTTTTAAACACTTTTTACTCCATAACTTTTGAACGCGCATTTTCTCGGAGATGCGGGTGGTGTCATTTTATTCAACATTTTAAGCTTAATAAACCACAAAATTTTAATCAAAATCGTTAGAGCCGTTTTTGAGAAATTTTGATTTTTGACGATTTTTGAGGGTTTTTGGGGGTAAACTACCCTTAAAAATCCAAAATTAAAAAAAAATGAAAAAAACGCCTGGAATTATCGTGGGTTTGGACCTACGTACCATATTTCACCAAAATCGGACCATTGGGGCATTCTCCAGCTCTGTATACATCCAGACACACATACACACACACACACACAGACATCACTCCGAAAACCACTTTTTTGGACTCAGGGGGAACCAAAATGGATAAATCCACCAACAACACAAATTCGAAAATTTTGACGAAAACAATACTTTCTCCATATACTATGGTATAGGGGGAGAAAGTAAAAAGTAACAGTTATGTAGTAACTGATTAGAAAGCAATTGCCACAAAGAATATTACGAAACTGATACACAAAATGTCGTGATATAAAATTTCCAGTTAATAGCCCATGTAACACTTGAATAAACAAATTACAAAATATCTGACCTCAGCCAATTTGATTAAGGATGAACAAATACCTCCCATCACTTTTGCTGGGTCACTACCAAAATACTCAATTTACAACACGAACAATATAATAAGTTTGAAATTAAATTAAATCATGTAAGAAAGTATAAGTTGAGTGAATTTTGTTATATTCCTTTAATTTGAATATACATCAGATATACATTGTAATAAGGAAATATTGCGCAGCCAGATATAAAAAAAAAAGAATGAAATTCTTTGTTCAGTGACATGCCTAGTGTAAGTTCTTCATAGTGTTCGAGTTTTTGCCTACAAAACAAACTTTCAAATGATATGAATTTGAAAAACCCAAACTGCCGAAGAAATCAGATAAAATAATATTCATTAGCATGAGGTAGAGATTTAGTTTCCAGTTATAAATGTGTATCAGGTAGGTATTTTTCCAATCGTTTTACAATATTAATTAAAGTAATTAGCAAATTACCAACGTCAGCGTTGGAGGTAGGGACAAAGGAGTCGTGCATGTTTAATGCTCTCCTTGTCTTGTACTAATCGCGAGGCCTTCCATTAGGCTCACGTGATTGGTTATCGACGAGTTGACAAAGAAACACCTGTCTATTACAAGCGTTCACTAGGTACCGGTACAATTAATTGAAGGCTTAATTAAACACATCATTAGAAGATATTTTGTCTTAATCTCATCTTTTATTCGAAGATTTGTCAAGCTTTGAAAGAAAGGTGTAAAAAGTTGGTCCTAATGGTTTAACATAGAAATTATTAGAAGTGAATACATTTTTCCTAGTTTGATTTGTTCAAACGTCGATTTACACCTACAATATAACAAAACTTACAATGGAAAATTATAAAGAAACTGTTATGTATAGACTCCGTATAATAACCTCCATAAATAACATGTATATTGTACCCTTTAATATAGCATAGAGTAAAGTAAAAAATTAGTTAACTTTTTTATTGGATCGACGAGGAATAGAATGAACGTGCAGTAAAATACAAAGCTGAAAAAAATATTTATTTTCTAAGTTTATAGTTTTTATTGCATATTTAATTTAATTTCAATATATTTTTCTTTTTTTTGTACTCCTTCTAGTGACATGATTTATCGCTCAATTTCTATATCAACTAAAAGTAAAATAAATTGGTCACCTTAACACAGCTTCATTAATTAATTATTCGATGTTTTTTGATCAATATAAATAATTGTTTGTGAGTGTGTACAATTTTATATTGACACCTAATATAATTTTATCATAAATGTTAGTTAAATTTAAGGAAATAATAAAGTATGATTTCCGAAATAATCATAATAACGATTGGACGATTATGTTTAATTTTATTACTCTACTATGAGTGAACCACTGGAAATATCTGCAATGTTTCAGGAATAAAGAAAAGTTTCAGGAATTTACGTGATTTATTTTAGTTTTGAATATACACCAGGGTTTCCCACAGTGGCTTTGAAAGTTAGTTTGTTAGTTACTCGTAAATGGACACAATTTTCATAAGGCCGATTAAGTTATTACTTTAGTAGATGTTATATTTGAATTATATTAATTCGATTGAGTTCAACATATACTCGTACATCACAATGTAACATCCATAATGGGTTAAAATATGACCACTAACAAATATTATACCCTGCGTTTTACTGTACTTAGAGTAGAGTGAGCTTGCCCACTATTATAATTTTAAATTAAAATGGGTGTCTTGATAGCCTAACGGTTCGCTTCTTGGACTCAATTTTATGAGGTTACGGGTTCGATTCCGGGGATGCCCACAGACTTTAAGGGGTTTGGACCGCTTTCTCCAAAAGCGTTTAATACACACTTGCAAAATAACAATTTTATTAATACAAATAAAAAACTCCTTACAATTCTTTACCAAAGAACATAATAGTACATAGCTATTAATATACAAATCCCATTAATTGCAATAAATATTTCTGTAACCCAAAATTGCAGCATTAGTTTCTATTTTCCTCTAGAATGGTGGCTTTGCGGGTGTTTGAGAGCCTGCGCAATAACGTGGCGGTTACTTATTACGTTTATAAAGCTAAGTGTTTAGCATAATAGCCCCGCTGGGCTGCGTAAGTCTGCAGCCACTAAACCCTTTTTACTGAGCCCTTTGTCTCCTATAATTCGTATAATTATGACCATTGAAAAGCCAGAACTTAATGTAGCTGATTTAAACATTTACTTTCTTTTTCAAATTCAGAATTTCTCTTTTAATATAAAAATAACGCAGTGTTTTAATTATAAATGAGTTAAATTTAAAAACAGAAAAATTATTATAAAAAATATTTAAAGCATTAAGAGAATTGTTAAATAAATTTATACGTCATAAACAATTAATTCTCACTCCTTTCACTATTGAGATAGATGTGCCCAAAAAAGCATTTACGTAAACATAACACAGAGCAAACATTGATATTTTTTAAATATTGGTCCCTTTTTATTTTTTTTAAGGTCATACAATGTTGAAAAAAGGTCTAGAAACTGTATAACATTAAAAAAATTATCTAAGTAATAAAACTACAACTTTGCAAACTCTTTTACTTCTCAAAGCTCTTATTGACACTGTACGCCCAAGGTGGGGCGTTCCCCAAAGAGTCAGTAGAAAAAGTACGCACAAGTTGATCAAAAAATTTAAGTTCACGGTGGGTAGAGTTAATGCTGCAATCCTAACGTCAAACTATGACCGACTAAAAAACGGCAAGCAATTATAGATTTTCATTAAAATACACCACCGAAATATTTAAATGCAACTACCGACATATGAGGTCTATTTTGAGGAATATCGGTCACAATTTATAGAACATTAAAATTATATATAAAGAGACAGACCTATTAGGCCTATAAGGGACTTCCCCTGTGGAGTCTATGAGAAGACTTCATTTGCCAAAGTCATTTCATACATCAATTTAGATGTCCTTTAAATGATGGGCAGTATCCCTCAAACTCGACCTCAAAAGGTCTTATACATCAGGAGTGATTTATTTTAAAATGTTTGTAGTGTGATTTTATTGAAAAGTTTGACTGCTTACAATTCATAGATCTGCTATTTTATGACGTCAAGTTTGAGTCATTTAACTTTACAAGATCATAAGTTTAATTTGTATATCAAACCTATGCTTAATTTAATATTTTCTACTAACGTCTTGTGAATCGTCCCACCTTGGAGCTTTAGTGTCAATAAGTGCTTTGGGAATAGACTTAAGGACAATAAATAAGTTTACATACATACATTTTTATTGTTTAAATAATGTTTAACATATTACACCGGTCAAAACGGTTTCCACCCTGTAAATGTTAGTAAATTTAAACAAACAAATCTTTATACAAATTGAGAAATTAAAGTATGAGTAACGCTGTGGTAAGGGGGCCACCCACCCCAACGGGGAATAGCTTTAAAGCCCATAATATCAGTTTAAATAATTACGTTTTCATATCCATTTGGATTTCTACCATGTGGAAATAAGTATCTCAACTTAAAATAATACCTTTAGAATTACAATATAATAGTAAGAAATTAATAAAATATAGCTCTAATCGTCCGTCATGCACACACACACACACACACACACACACACACACACACACACACACACACACACACACACACACACACACACACACACACACACACACACACACACACAGGGTAAGTTTGATATAAGGCTAATAAAATAATAAGAAACATATAAAAATAATAGGTACCTTGGGAATAGATCGATAAAGAAAATAAAAACTTATATCGATGTTATCTCTTGAGTATAAACTTATTTTAATTAGCTAGGCTATAGAAGTTTAATAAGTAAATATATAGGTCATATTTATTCAGTCATTAAGTCTCCACAAAACACTCAACACTCAAATAAACTATACTTGTTGTGCAAAAAGAAACTATATGTCAAACAACTACAGCAGCATTATACAATATAATTAAGCAACAATATTAGAATCTGGTATCATTATTCAATATTATAAATCTGTTTTTAATAACCCAGTGAATAGTGGAAGGGACGAAAGAGAGAAGTGCATATGCATCGTCGTCCCACGGCTGGCACCTACCCTTGGCCGGGAGCCCAATGTCTCCGGATTATTTGTTGCTTTATAAATACAATGAAAATATGCATGTGGGTAGAGTAACAAAGCAGATTTAAAAATAATTGCACTCATATATATTTTTTTTAATTTAAAACAAAAATTTTTGGTAGATAGTTATATTTATATTTTATATACTTTATATACTTTATGGATTTATTACAGGTAATTAAGCCATTCAAACTCATTCATTATAAGGAACTCATCATTGAACCGCACTAAAATAAATATTTTGCACATTTAGCGAAGTTAAACTACGACTGGAATGTAGCTAATAACAAATATAAAATTACATGAAATAAAACTGAAAATATATGTTTTCCACTTGAAAAAAAAAAACTATTTGGTTTTTTACGCCAATGAAAATCTATTATGATCTTTAACTTCGATTGATTGTTATGGAATGCTTGAAATTAATAATAAAGGGTATGGATGAAGCACCGAACATTGTTAAGAATCCAAATATTTATTTTAATTCTTTTATGCAATATTAATTGCTTAGGCTTATTGTGTAATCATTTCCATTTTTCTGTTTCACATTATTTATTTCAATGAAGTTGATTGTTACAATTTAAAAGTTTTGGAAGAAATTACACCTTATTTATTTTTAGCAAACTACTTTAAACTATTATAAATTGGGTTGGCTTGTTAAAACTTGTTATTCTTCGTAAATATTAAAGAAAAATACAAAAATTCTACAGCCTCTAATTTTCAATTAAGGACCTGAAGTTTGTAAAAATATAAATATGTATTACTGAAAACTTTATTGTATACATTGTGAATACATTGTGTATTCGGTACACCTATTATTGGTTCATTAATTTTTTTGTTTACTTTGTTTTTTTCATTATAGTTTAAACTCAAATTATTATCTTGAAACTGACTACAATTTTATTTAAGATCCCGAATTCGTTGTGTTCGATATTACAATAAAAACTACATCAACATAACAATTTTGTTATAATATCAAATAATCAAGTTAAAATGTGTAGACCCTTGATTCAAATATTAAAATGGGGAATTTAATGATTTCTCTTTGTTTATGATTGGAATCATTCTGTACTTACTTCTTAATACCACTTGCTCATAAATAAAATATATTTCACTGCGGCAAGCATGTTTTTCTTATATAATGTAAAACTGGCAGCTCCTTGTAACGAACGGGGCACGCAGTGGCGTGAACGGAGGAGATAACGGTTATGATGTAGTTAAATCAATATTGTTTGCCAGGGAAATTGGCCCGCAGTTCATGTTCGTGGACTCTTTACATGCCGACATTGGCTACTCAAACTTCCAGACGACAGTGACAGTAAAAGTTTAACACTGTTGACACACTCGATGGAAATTTGATTTATCAGTACTGGTATTATAAGATAGCCTAATTATTCAAACTTTTTACATTTAATATTGGTTAATTTCTTAAAATTACGTTGTCAATTTAGAACTGAACATAATGAGCATTATTAGTTTATTTCATTTTATTTGTAATTAACTTTTTTGTAGTATAGAAAAATCTACTAATTAACAAGTAAAAATTACATATGAAATTTTTTATTTATAAACTGGCAGGTTGTAACAATGCCCTTTGTAATAATTACTATAAGAATATATTTATTCAATTTTTTCCTTTAATTGCAAATGAAATTCCTTTGAGAATTTCATTAATTACGGTCAAACGGTTTTATAAAAAATATATAAATAAATAAAAAAGAAAATAATGTCAGACCAAATTTTGTCTTTTATTATGTTTAATATAATTAATATTGTATTATTTTTATTGGAGGATAGCTACAACCACCATATTTCTTAGTAGTTTATAAAAACGTAAATAACTAACAATTTGCACACCATATGTTTTATCGTATGAAAGTCTTAAACGCAAATAGGCCTACCTGGGGGTTTGGTCAATTTAATTAATACTGCATAGTAATAATATCAGTAACAAACAGTTCACTAAAAATGACAAGCTAAAAATTGTTTGTAAAAAATTGTAGGCTTGTTTTTATTCAAGAAGAGGTCATTCGCTCCGCTCACTCGCTTTCCAAACATTTAAATGTAGACCTACAGGTGCCGCACTTTAGTATAAATGTATATGGTGAATCTGTAACACGTGGATTCTACATGTATTTTTTAACAGCTGCATTAATCATTTTTACTATTTGTTTTGTTTTTAAATTTAATTGCAATTTTACAAATTTCATAGTTATTGTACCCATGTACCTTGATTTTATTTATTCAAACATTCGTAACCACCACTAAATAAATTTATTTTAATATCATTTAGTCATTCGGCAATTAAGACTAAAGGAAAGCCATGTGTTTTATATCGGAGCACGTGGTTCGTACAATGCAATTGAGTCAGCAGCTTTCATCAACTCTTTTGTTTTGATTTTTAACACCATAAAACTCCGACGTTAAACATTTTTTTTTATTTAAATTAATGATTATAACGAAATATGATTTTTCCAAGCATAGAGAGTTATATAAGTAATATTCTTATCCAATAACTAAGTTATTTGTTAAGTTTGAAGAAAACAGTTTTTGAGATTTATGTGCATACGTATATATACAAATATACGTTACTCGTTTTTATAAGAGTCCGTAGGGGCCAAACATTTACTCGGTAAACTTATACTATTCTCGAAGTGTTGACATCAGTTGTGTAGTAGACCTTTTTTATCGGTCGCTCCTTTCACTCACCTTTTAGAATATTTTAATGAATGCCGATGGGTGCTTCAATCTGCAATGTGGTATAAATTTGTTGAACGACGTTTCATATTTGTAACACAATTCACAGTACGTACAATTCACTTTCTACGTTTAACAGCTGATGTAATCATTGTTGCTAATTATTTTGTTCCTAATTTAATTCCATTTAATTCTATAAATTCCCTTTTTGCTTTATTGTTTTATTCAACTTTTATTTATCTAATCATAGCAGTATAAAATATACGATTTAAAAACTAATAAATTTTTGTTATTATAGTATCATCTTTCAGCAATTCAGTAAGTGACTGCAAAGTAAAACTACATGTTTATACCACTAAGCTCTACTTGGAGCCCCTTCTCTATGATAATAAACTGGCCAGATCTTTATGTTATGCTGGTCAACCTGCATTCTAACAGCACTATGGGAGTAAAATGCAATTCATTGAACTGAAGGACTATTATTTTGACAACTATACCTGCAACTGAATCAGGTTTGCAACATGACAGGACCAAAAACTTCACTCGGACTACTTGGGGGCATCTTGGATGGCCATTTATCGTCTATATTGACAATTACAGTGTTGCCACCAGTTTACACATGGAGTTCAGTGGTTTATGCCGGAACATTTGGTCTGTACTTTGAAAGTTTAGTCAGCTCTTTCCATAATTTATTTTATTGATTTTTTAACTCCATAAGACCAATGTTAAAACGTTTGGAATTTCAATTAAAGATTACAACAAAATTAGAGTTTTTGAGTCATAGAGACCTGTTTACATATTATCTTTATCCCAGATTGTAAATTAATTTGCAAAGTTAGAAAAAAATCGTCATAGCTGTTTTTGAGATTAGTGTGCGTACATATACCTTACTCGTATTAGCGCATAGGATTGGATAGAGTATAAGATAACAATAATTATTGTTAGGCCTATTAATTTAAAAAAAAAAATTGTATGGTGACAAACTGATTATAACATCTGACACTTCAGTTCAGCGAGAGTTTAACAAATAGCTCAATAGTGGGGTTCCCTAGAAAACCTGAAATATATCGGTAATACAAAAATACTGAAAAATCCCCCCAATACGATAGTTATATCAGCAGTCGTGTGAGCGTCTCAGTCCAAAGCTCATATGGCAGCATTATCGCTTCCATTAGGGCAACAAGAACATTAACTGCTTAGTAAAAGAGGCTTAACTGCTATAATGATATATACCGTCTTTCATATTAGCGAACATCTTATAACAATTTAAATATAAGATATCTTGACTAACGATTTGCCTTGACTTTAGATTCTTTAATTACTTATTAAGGTTAAGTTAATCCAAACATTATTCGTTTAAAACTATTATTACATACAAATCTGACACTACTTCTTCTATAAACATTTATGATGGTTTCATGGTTATAACCTTAGCACAGATATTTAGTTCGGTATGGACTATAACATTAATTTGACCATGTACAATATTTAATGTGTTAATTGGCATTGTTTGAGTCTAGTAGGCCTGTCATAAGGTTTTGGTTTAATTCTAAGTTCTTGCTGTAAGATGTATTTAAGAACCATAAACATCTATATGACTAAGAAGAATTGGAAACAATTTTTCATGGTTTAATGTTAAATTGTACAAATTTTCTGATCAATTGCTTTCACTGAATATTTTCTTCTTTTTCAGAATAATACCCAGTCCATCTCTTACACCATGTGGTACGCACTGAGTAAGGATGTTGTGTTCATCAAAAGGCCGTAATTTAAATGAAATAGGTATTTTCAATTCGTAAAATAGGCAGCGGCCGTAGTTCAGTGGTAGAGCTCTGGGTTATCACCCAACGGGCCAGGGTTCAACCCCCGGCTCCGGAACAAAAAAATCTTTCGCCCGCCCCGTGCTTCCGAAGTCACGTTAAGCCTTTTAGGCGAGGAGAACTATCAGTTAGTTGCTGATTTCACTCCACTAATGGCCATACGATATTTATTTGTTTTATAATTTGAATGAAGGGTTTCTTTATTTAATCATTCTCGCAATATCAAAGAACTGCTCATCGAAACTATGGAGTTATTCTTGAATTAAAATTGTTTCTTTATTTAGTGATTCCTTAGAAGCCATGTTTATCATTTCACAATTTTAACGTTAGCTAACTCTTGGAAATTGTATTCTGATGCAGTAGGTGGGTTATATTGAGAGTGATGTTTAATAAAAAGTGTCTCCGACCGTATTCGTCAAACAGAATCAAGAGATATGAAACTTGCTGTTGCTGGCCACAATATTGCATGCTTTTTTGAACATAACCATTAAAACTATGACGTTGTGCAGGTGAGAGGATTTTTATTGCCTTCAAAAAGCTTTTCAATGCACGTTTTTAGTTTTAACAGTAGTGACAATAAGGTTTCAGGTCCGTGTCCAAAACAGTGTGTTTAACTTAACGCCAATTTCAGAAGAACCCGTAAACAGCACGGTTGCCAAGTTTTATTTGGAGGCGCGCATTTGGATTTACCTTGACAACTTATCTCTTTATTTCTTGTAAAAATTGTACGAAATTTTATACAGTTTTGTCAGTCGTCAAGGGTAAAATTATTTTTAAATACATTGGAACTAAAGGCATATTCTTGGCATAATTTATAGTTTAAGAGAATAGTTTCTTAGCACAATATATGTTTGTTTATGTATAATGTAACCCAATGTTTTTATTTATTTAAAATGATATATTTTTAAATATTTAAAGTACATATATCGTCATTATGTAATATTAATTCTATAATCACGGCCACAATTAATGGTAACACACGTTTGGAACTATTTTAAATATATTTATGTATCTATATTAGCAAAGTCAAATGATATCAAGTAGAACCATCAAACCTTCAGTAAGAGTTCGGGCAGTTTAATTAATAATAATGTATGAATTTAGCAACAAAAGGTTATTGATAGTTTAAGAACGGCTTGACGATCTGATTTTCGTCATTTTGTAAAGAGTGAAAGATTGTCTGTGTAGCTCTATTATAATACGAGAAGCTTTCAATTGCGATGTTTTAAATTTTTCTTGAAATACAACTAGAAGATTTTACTTGAACTTTGAAGTTATGTGTATTTTATTGACATATTACTAAGAGTGTGCGAATAGTGACTTTTGGTTTCGAATTAAATCGAATAGTTATTTACTATTCCGAATATCGAATAGTTTCGAATCGAATTCTAACGTTAAAATTTGTTTTAATGAATTATATATCTCAACTGAGACTGACTATGAAAGGCAGGTATGTAGTATTTTAAATATGAGCATTTCACAACCAAACTCTATTTCACATTATTTGGTGAAAGTAAAGTGTTTTTTTATGTTTTTATTTGGTTTGGGTAAATGTTTCTAGTTTGATAAAAAAAAACATGTAAAATATTTAAAATAAAATTTTTTTAATTTGTATTAATTAGTATTTTTTATCATATTAACAATAAATACTTTTTGAGAGTTTATGAGCAATACTTTCTTATTATTTCCAATAGGCTATTTAAATTAGAAGTTAGGATAAATATACTGGTAAATATAAATAACATATGGATTCGTGTAGCCTAAACAAAACTAAAAGTAAATGTATGCGTATCCCAGCTACAGTGATCAAAACTATGAAAAAAGACAACCCTGTAGGCCTAATCTGACTTTATTTGGTAACCAACAATTCATAGGTAAAATAACCATATTTCCGGAATCCAAACTATGTGGATAAAATTTCTAAAACTTTAACTTGAACTTCAATAGCCAACTTATTTTTTCCAAAATCACAACACAATCACAATACTGTAATTTAATTTCGAAGAGAAAAAAAAACAAATATTACCGCTAAACCATCGAGAAACTAAATAAATCAACAACACAGCTGATCATATCAAATAAATGCGAGTTCCATCTAATTTTTATTCCTGGCTTGGCTGACACAGAGTATGATCAAGTTTTAATTCACGATATACCCACCGTAACATTATAAAATGTGTGATATAACTATTTTTAGTCAATCTTAAGATGTAGATCGACTTTACAACTTTGTAGAGAGCAAAAGGTAGCTATACCAACTCTTTATGTTTAATAAAAAGGGCAATCATTTTATATAATTAATTGTAAGCATTGCACAACTGGTCGACGCGTGCCAACGCTGGAAACTCGGAACTAATGTTATTCGTTCGTCTTTGAGTTGTTAGTAATCGTGGATCCATTCATAAAAGTGAATAATATTTCTCCTTTACACCACGTTAATTTCTTCATTCAAACATTTATTTTGAAAATTACAACTAGTCGTCGAGCATTGCTAGTGTTTTCGTGTAACCGGCGAGCTGTTAGAACGGTTCGAACTATTCGGTTCGAACTTAGAATATTTTCTGAAATTTCTAATCGAATCGAAAATTACGATATTTGGTTCAAAATTATTCGAAGTTCGAATATTCGTACACCTCTAATTATTATTAAATATTAATCAATATTATTAAACTCTATGTTCACTGGACCGAACGAACTAAACCACTCATACCCGATACCTCGCGTTCGAACATGTTGTTAACTTCAACTTCTAATTCACATAAGAACTATCAAAATCGTCTGAAATCAAAACATATATCCCCTGAGACTTTCCTAAGTAGCATGTATAAATTTTTGCATTTATAATTTTACGTAATTTTACCTTCATTTCACAAAACTTTAAGGGTAGTTAGAAAGGGATTTGCATTTATTTGGACAAAGTGTCCGACTGCCGGGAATACTTCTTTTGAGGGTATCCCATATAACATATGTAAATTTTATACTTTATACTTATGAAGTAAATTTGGTGCAATTTTCACACCTCATAACTCTGAAAGTAACCGATATCCAAATTTCGTAGTAGAGGATCACGATAGAGTTTACTCACAAGCAAAATTTCAAGTTTAATAAAATAACGAAAATCAAATCGTTGCTGGCTCTTACTCTATGATGATAATAATGTAAGATTACATAGAAAGTTTTGCTTCTTGGCTCATCAATATTAAAAATCCCTCAGTATTCAAAGAAAGTTTACATAGAATTTTTAATACAATCTAAATCAATATTATATATCACAGTAATATTATTCACAAACAATTTTACACTGTTGCTCTAATGTATGATGTGTGGGTTTGCAGTAGATATGAAACACCGTTTCTGGGACACCTCGTACTTCCGATTTCCGACCCTCTGAGAACTTCATTTTTGACTGGTTTTGGGCCAGTTTGTTATCTGATTGTAGGCTAATTACAACCATTTACAACATTTTACAACATTTTCTCAGGTTTTGTCAAGGGTGTTTTTAGGAAGTACGAGGGAAGTACGAGGGAAGTACGAGGAAGTACGAGGGAAGTACGAGGAAGTACGAGGGAAGTACGAGGCGCCCTCTTAACCAACCCTCGTAAACCACATATTTGACTGGTTCTGGGCCAGTTTGTATCTGATTTCAGGTTAATTTAAGCCATTTTTCAGGTTTTTCAAATGGTGTATTTAATCCAGAAAAAATTAATCCAGAAATTTAATCCAAGGAAGTACGAGGCGCTCTCTTAACCTATCCTTGTAAACCTCATTTTTGAATGGTTTTGGGCCAGTTTGCTGTCCCGGGGAGATGACAAACGATGATTCCTGTCCCGAGAGCAGGTGTTGTAGTAGATGACTTGGGGCTTTTGTAGATCATTGTAAGTTAGTTCTGCGTCATCTGAAGGAAAAGCGGTCTGATTGGTGGAAACGGGGCATGTGACAAGGAAGAGCGTTTTGATTGGTAGGAAGAGGTCATGTGACAAGGAAGAGCGCTCTGATTTGTCATTACCGTTACTTTAAGTCTGAGGTTGAAAAAAAATCTCGAGACATTTTGATTTCCAACATCATTTTGTATAATTTTAATCAGTTTACACCGGTGCTTCCGAATCCGCCGTCTTTACGTTCAGTCTGTTCGACTTTGTCCAATCTGATACACGGCGGCTTTTTGTACATCTCGCAGATGATCTGCGCAATCCTATCTCCACGACGCACGGGGAAATCGGTATCGGAATTATTTATCAACAGAATACAGACATTGCCGGTATAGTCTCTGTCCACCACACCAGCACCGACACTGATACAGTGTTTTAGGGCTAGACCAGATCTCGGCGCGATCCTTCCATAACAGACTTCGGGAAATTTAAACGTTATATCCGTTTTTACCAATTGTTGTCCCCGCTTTGGTACAACATAATCATATGCGCTTCTCAAATCGAGACCAGCTGCATCCGGTGACCCGTTGTACGGCTCAAATCCGTTTTCAGTCAACAAATAATAACCGTAGCTTTCAGCCATTATTGATTCCTAATGCATGTATTACGGGTTTCCACATCAAATAAATTAAACGGGGCATTTTCAAAAATATATTTAAATTATGTTTTTTAAAAACTATTTTTATTCGTCAACCTTAAACTCGATATTGTGCTTGAATTTACTGTCTGAAAGTGTTATTTTACCGTTGTACAGCACATAGAGTTTCCCTTTAGTTGTTTGATATAGTTATCGTCAACCGATTCCAGCTTTTCCTCAATGAGGACTATAATATTTATTATTTACAATAAGAATCGGATAAGGAGTCATCTTATCAAGGGAAGTACGAAGGAAGTACGAGAGAAGTACGAGGGAAGTACGAGAGAAGTACGAGAGAAGTACGAGGGAAGTACGAGGGAAGTACGAGGGAAGTACGAGGGAAGTACGAGGGAAGTACGAGAGAAGTACGAGGGAAGTACGAGGCGCCCTCTTAACCGACCCTTGTAAACCTGATATCAATTTCTACAATCAATTGCTAAAAAATGTCGTGTTTATATGATAAAGTGTTGTAAGGCGACTTTTGGTTTATTTAAATTAAAATTGCTTTTCTTAACCAGCGAGCATGTTATTTGTTTGAAATTACCTTTGTTAAGCAAATTTGTTATTGTGATAAAAATATTATCTTTTTAAATTTATTCTAATCTGCTTTATTATTTTCCTGTTATAGAGTGCAGCAGAAGATGGAAACAGTCAAAGTCAGCTGTAAATTTTGTGCGAAGCTCATTGGAAAATCAAACATCTCGCATCATGTTAAGATTTGTCCAAAAAATCCAAATAAAGACGATTCACGTTATAAAAAAGTAACGTGTGAAAAATGTGGGAAAACAGTTTTAAACACAAATTTCAACAGACATAAAACGAAATTCAAACAACCAACATCATCCGATTCTCGACCAGCACAAAATGACGGACAACCCGGTACGAGCAGTAAGCATAAACAACCAGTCTGCAAGCAACCAACCACATCCGATTCTCGTCCAACACAAAATGATGAACAACCTAGTACGAGCGGCACACATAAACGACCAATCTGCAAGCAACCACTATCATCCGCTTCTCGTTCAACACAAAATGACGAACAACCCAGTACGAGCGGTATGCATAAACGATCATCACCGAACAGAGATGATTTCGATGAACAGCCTGAAATTAAAAAGCCACGGATTGAAAATGAAAATGTTTCTTCAATCATTCAGAAAGTGTTTAATAGTGTCAGCATGGTTTGTTCTTCTGCTCTGAATGTGATTAAAAATCTCTTTAAACCCCCCATTGACCTTCCGCCTGTCAGTGAAGAAGAACATTGTGTAAAAGAGAGAGCATTCAACAATAGACTTTTGACTTATCATTTTAAAAACTGCCGTGGTATAAAAAACCCACAAGTATTTTTAAATAGATATCATGATTTGATTATTAGCAAGATTGAAGAACATCTGGAACAGTACAATTTGAAAGTAAATTTTTCGTTTGCTGCCAACTACAGACGGAATGTTCCTGGTGTGGATAAGCAGCTGGAAATAGACACCATGTACTTTAAAACCGAGAATACAATCATATATAAAACGACCGACTTACATCAAGTGTTTAAAGATGCGAAAGCAAAGTTATTAACTCGAATGGAAGAGTTCGAGGCACGGGGGTCAGGTTGGACGCTACACGAAGTGTTGTTTTTAGAACTGGCAATAAACAAATATGTACCATTCAGAGGGTCAAGCTATATTAAACTGCCAGACGTCATTAAAAAGAAAAAAGCTGTCATAAATGTTAAAAACAATGACCAGAAATGTTTTCTATGGTCCGTACTTGCAGCTTTACATCCTGTTGGTGTACATCCAGAGAGAGTGAGCAAATACCATGAATACGAACACGATTTTGACAAAGTGTTGAAAGACATTAAATTTCCTATGAATTTAGATGATGTAAAAAAATTCGAAAGACGCAGTGGGATATTCATCAATGTTTATGGTTATACTTGTGCAGGAGAAAATAAACTCGACGTATATCCATTGAATGTGACTGATGATGAAAAGGATCAACATGTTGACCTCTTGTATATGAAAACGGTAAATAAATCTCATTATTGTTATATAAAAAACTTGGAGGGGTTGGTGAGAAATCAAATCAGTAGGTTTGCACATAAAACCTTTATATGCAGGCGTTGTTTACAACATTTTGGTAGAGAAGATCTGCTTCAAAGTCACAAAGAACTCTGTAAGGAACACGAAGCGGTGAAAATCATAATGCCTAAAAAAGGTGATGTCGTCAAGTTTACCCATCATAGATGTCAGATGAAGATTCCGTTTGTCATGTATGCAGATTACGAGTGCATACTGGAACCGATCGACACTTGTCAACCACCGGAAAACGGCACATCGTACACCAATAAATATCATCACCACGCGGCTAGAAGCTTCGTATTATACACGGTGTATACTAACGGTGATTATAAAGAACCGATAACATATTTCGGTGTGGATGCTGCTCAACAATTTGCAAAAGTGTTGAAATCTGAATTGGAAGCTATTGAAGAATTTTGTCTTGCAAACAAAAAACCCATGAACCCGCTGACTGACGAACAGAGAGAGCGGGCAGAAAAAACAAAGATATGTCATATATGCGGTAAAGATTTGGTAACTGATTTTGTCTTCGATCACGATCATTTGACGGGTGAATTTCGTGGATTAGCACACAACTCGTGTAACTTGAACTATCAGATTCCGAAATTCGTCCCCATATTCATACACAACCTGACCGGATACGACACTCATCTGTTTGTAAAAATGCTACGTTTAGATGATAAAACCAAGATAGAAGTCATCCCGAATAACGAGGAACGATACATATCCTACACAGTTGATTTCAATATCAATATAAAAGCAAGATTCGTAGATTCATTCAAATTTACCATTGACTCACTCGATACGCTGGTAAAAAACTTGGACCGATTTGTACACATAAGTAAATATGGGGGTTGGGGTTCTCAGACGCTTATGCTTAGGCAAAAAGGTGTTTATCCATACGATTAGCTGAATTGCTTTTGAACAGCAACATTTCACTGGAATAGAGAGCAAGTTGTTTTTATTTGTGAATAAAAAATATTTCTTTTAATCAATATCTTTTGTTATTTTCCAATTTCCAATTTACTGATATTATTGCTTATTTTTGTTTGGACTTTTTTATGATACTAGCCACCTATTTTCCTACACTCGTCGGAATAAAAAAACTCACATTTAAATCATCATCTGTACATATTCCTTTTTAACGTCATAAGTGAACATGGTCTGTGATACCACGATGACGTAGGCCGTAGTGCCCTTATCAGCGACCGGACCGGAAACCGCGTTTGTAAAATCCAATTCGATTTGGATATCGTTTCTTTTTCTCTCGGTCGAAAACGGATGGAGATGTGTGTCTATCACCATCACTGGGTATTTGTTGATGAAATCGTTTATATTGAGATATACATCATCGTTTTTGAACATTACTTGTCTCATAGAACAGTAGCTGTCGTATAGCAGCCTGTACTTTTTATCCGTGATATTCAAATTCTGCTGTTCCTGCGGGTACCGTTGCCCGTTTATTTTCACGTGGAAATTCTTTATATTTACACTGTCGAACTGGCCGGGGTCTTTGGTCTGATCGTTCTTACGACTCGTCTGTAAACCGATTATCACAAAGACCGGATTGAGTATGTTCCGGTAGAGATTCGTTATGTCGAACGTGTAATTTGAGCCTATCACACCGAACTTTTCAATACAATCCCAGCGGAAATATTCATATACCAATTCGCCTTTCTCGCTCAATTTCTTAAGCCCATCGATGAGCACGGCTTTCTTGGAGGGGTCGTAATCCACGAGGGGGACTTTCAACATGAAACTGGCAATTTTTATTTTTCCCTCCGCTGCGTAAACAGCATTGGCACCGGAACCTTCAGTCCAGCGGTAGATGGCATCATCGTCTTCCGCGCGGGTGAACGTTATTTCAAATCCACCCTTGTACATGGGATACTTTAGACTGTCAAAAAAGCCCAGACCCAGATGGGCCAGCGTTCCCAGTGCTTCGAACTTGCCGCCGCCCTTGTCGTAAACCGATTTGAATCCGCTGCTGTAGTACGTGTTTTCCTCCGATCTGCTGTACGTGGTCAACCCTTTGATGGTGCTCGTGATACCGACTTTATCCACGGAATCGATGACTTGGTTGTGTTTTTTCAATTCAATACTCTTGAACAAATAAGCCACATAATTGTCCACAAGTTTGATGGGGTCCGTGCTGGTGTAACTAGCACCATTGGATTTCTTGACAACCTCCCCTTGGATGTGAAACAATATCCTGTTGTTGTAAAACGAATCCCCGTGGTCCAGTTTGAATGTGGTGAAATTATTGGGTGAATTAAAGTGCAAGTCCGATACCGGTAGGACCGTGACGTATTCGCATCTCGCTATCTTATCCGATGCCTCTTCGTAATATTTCTCCATTCCTAATATAGGTTTTAGGTTTTCCGAATTCCAATGAAAAATAAGAAAACTGTTGTGGAAAGCAATAAAAAATAAAAAAACACCGAATTCCTGATCACTTAATAAAATCGACTACTTGAACAGTTTTACGTTTTTATACATGTTCAAACGTCTCAACCCGAGATTTCGAAAAACCCTTTTATCTTCAACATTTTTTATTACATCCAAACATCGCTCTACGTAGTCGAGACCTCGCGGCTGAGAAACCAGTTTTTCCATCTTATCGTGTATGAACTTTACGATGGCGATTTTTTCATTGTGAAAAGCGTTATTCCCGGCTTCCTCTTCGGCGCGTATAAACTTTAATCTTTCAATCAATTTATCATCATCATCGATGTATTTGTACTCGACGGGGGCGTGTGAATCTATCAACAATCCGCTGCCCGATGACTGTTTAAATTCTTTCCAGATCTCACCGATCAAATTCACCCATTTCCAAGACTGACTGGACCTGGGGCGTTTCAACTTTGGATCGTTGTTCTGAAAAATCGCATCGGATTTTATCAGTATATCCTTGTAATTATTAAAGTCCTGAACTGTGAAAGCGCCTGCACTTATGAGTTTTTCTCGCGTCGTACCCTCGCCTGGAGACGAGCCACTGATTTCCGCTTTCGTCAACAGACTCCACAATCCCGGTGTGCCGGCATATTTATCTCCGGTGCTGTCTAATATGATATCGTCATTTTCAATCGTAATAGTCTTCGATCCGATGGCCAGTTTGTTCAAGTTGAAATCGTAGCGAATACCGAAAGATCTATCGTTGCTGGTAGCGAGATGTTGTTGGCGATATCACCAATATCTTGCCTTTCAGTGAATTCGCGGATCGAACGGTTTATCCTGCCTTCGTCTGGCGATTCTATTTCCGACGGTAAAGGAGCGGATTCTCCGGGTGGAGGTGATTCTCCGGGTGGAGGTGATTCTCCGAGTGGAGGTTCGAGCACATCTTCATCTTCACGAGGTAAAGGCACCTTACGCGCCACCATCAATTCTCGACCCGGTGTACTGAAAGCGCGGGGTCTAAAAATGTCTTTCTTTCTTTGTATAGTTTTAGACACGGACAGACGTTGCGGTGGGGTCTTTTTATCGGAACCTTGCTCCTTGATCGCTTTGACAACTGGTTCTTGTCGCTTTTCAATCTCACGTTTTTCTTCAACTTCACGAATCTTTACTGCTTGGGATTCACTGACCAATTGGTTTTGCAATTTATCTAATTTTTTAGCCTCCTGCACAGTTAAAGGCTTATGTGCAGATATCGGTATGAAAGGAATTTTGGGTGCATATTGCTCACGTATCGGCGGATGTTTGCGAAACAATTCCGCTCGCTCTTTCACTTGTTCTTTTCGGATTTCCTCATTTTCCGCGACCCATTTATCTTGTAGTTTTTCAATCTTTTTACCCTCTTCCGCAGTCATCTCGTCGGGCCACATTTTGTCGGCCAACTTGTGTTTTTTAACTAACGTCTTGACAATCTCTTTATCGCTTTTCCTCTTCATCGTACTAATATAGGTGGTCGGGTTTTTAGTAGCAAATTTTATGTTTGATAATCAAAATACAAAAGTGACGAATATTTTCACAAAAATTTTGAATCGAATAAAAAAACGTCCAACAACGTTTTGATTAAAAAAATAACGTTTACACATCGATTTTGGAAAACGTTCGCGGACGTTAATTATTAAAAACAGCGTTTAGAAATCGATTTTAAAAAACGCTCGCGGACGTTATTTATTAAAAACAGCGTCTAGAAATCGATTTTCGAAAAACGTTCGCGGACGTTATTTATTGAAAACATTTTTCATATTGCACATGTATTTTCCACACCGCGCTTTTTTCATCATATTTACGGAGAGAAACCCATAAGGTTCATTCCAACACTTGTTGCATATATTTTCAAATTCACCGAAAGTCATGTCCGATCCCACAAAATCGTCGTAAATCCGTTTGGTATAATGTTTGTTCTGTTTGAAGACACAAAGGAAATTTATATTATTCCGTATGACTTGCATGTCCACTTTGCCGTAACTCTGGCTCAGGTAGACGCACGAAATCTTTTTATGCCTGCCTCTGATGAAATAGTCTTTAATACCTTTTTGCTCTTCCATCAGACAATCGTCGAATATCACAAGTGAGTTATTCTTGCACTCGTCCACCGCCGGCAGTTCATCGCAATTGTTGAAGAAATACGCGATTCTCTTTTTATACTTTTTCTCTGCGTCCGCATAGGTTTTTCTCAGCTCCACATAAGCCGGCTGTTCTATGGATTTACTGAATACGTAAAGGTTTTTAAATATAATACCGTTTTTATTGTAAATGAAATTGAGCAGTAAATTGGTTTTGCCGCTACCTGAAGAACCCACTATGAGACATCGCAACGGGCTGGGCAACAGGTTGTCTTCGAATGCCTCTTTGTAATATGAAACTATATCCATCACTATGTGGGTGAAATGACCTCTTGACATTTAGTAAAAAAATAAAAGTGGAGAAATGATTTCAAAATATAATTCTTTTTTAAATTGACGACATTGGAATTATTCACAAAACACACATATCTTTCATTACATTTTTTACAGCTCTGATAAAATCAAAATCACCGTAAACCGATATACAATTCGTTTTTCGGTCGTGATCATATCGGACGCCCACTTCATCCATCATTTTTAAAATCTTGTTAATCAAGTTACCGTCGGTGATATATTTGACTTCATAACAATAATCGAACTCGCCAGTCACAATTTGCTCCTTATCAAAATATTTACTTTGTATATCAATGTACTTGTATTGCTTTACGTCGTCTTCGTTTTTACGTGCTTTGAGAATAGACAACACGTGATGGATTCTATTACTCTTCACCAGCGCTTACAACCTCTTATTATCGTCTATCAGATTTTGTAATCCATAATGATCTTTTCGTAACGTTGGCAACAGTTCCTCTAACATCCATTCTTTAAACTCTTCATTTTTATTTTTACTCGCTCCCAATAGAGAACAAACACCCGAGTCGTCTATATATGCAGTATCAGGATGTTCATCGGCGAAACGGAAAACGTTGTCGTGTTCTTTTAACTCTAAATATTTAATAATATGCTTTTTGCTAATATTGTCATAAATGGCTTTCCTAGGCCTCCTATATCCAAGTATTTTAGATACATCATTTCCTCTAAACCAGAATTTATTATCAGCATCGAATATAATGGTAATTTCATCTTTTCCAAAACTAAAACTATTATTCACAATGTCTATTTCATTATTCATTTTGTCTAATATATAAATTGACATTTTTAATGTTGTTTTTTATTGTTGAAAAGATGGTGAAAAAATGTATTTACCATTATTATTTTGCATATTTAAATTTACTATTAATAGTCCCCACGCCGGACTATCTAATTAAAAATGCAATTCAATAGTCCCCACTCCGGACTATCTAAATTCAATAGTCCTCATGCCGGACTATCTAAATACAATAGTCCCCACGCAGGACTATCTGAAATTCAATAGTCCCCATGCAGGACTATCTGATATTCAATAGTCCCCACGCAGGACTATCTCATACAATAGTCCTCACGCAGGACTATCTGAAATTCAATAGCCCCCACGCAGGACTATCTGAAATTCAATAGTCCCCACGTAGGACTATCTGAAATATACAATAGTCCCCGCCCAGGACTATCTGAAATTTAATAGTCCCCACGCAGGACTATCTGAAATGCAATAGTCCCCATGCAGGACTATCTGAAATACAATAGTCCCCATGCAGGACTATCTAAAATTCAATAGTCCCCATGCCGGACTATCTGAAATTCAATAGTCCTAATTCAGGACTATCTGATACAATAGTCCTCATACAGGACTATCTGAAATTTAATAGTCCCCATACCGGACTATCTGAAAAAATAAATACAATAGTCCCAGCATAGGACTATCTGAATAAACTTTTCAATTGTTTTCAATTTCAATTTTTTAATTGAATTTAAAATTGCAATGAATCCTAAAACATTGTACGTTGTAATTCTTTCTCGTAGAACCCTCCAATTATATCTTCACCAGTTTCATCCGCAATTTTATAAGTCGTGGGTCTCGTGTTTAAAACTTGCTTGATTACAAAAATCTCGGACGTCCAGTTCTGTTTGTATTTATTCGTGAAAACATCTTTTTTCGCCGTAATGCGGACTCGGTCTCCCACATCGAATTTCGCCTTTTTGCGGGGTATTCTATTTTCCAATTCGTTGTACATTTTCAATAATGCCTGCTCGTTGCCTTTATTCACTTCCGCGGGCCTCATTTTTATAGTATGGTGGAAATCGTGTTTGTTGTATTCGTCGGTCAATTCTTGCAATATGTCGTGCCACTTGTGGGAATTTCTAACTTGTGATATCTTTCGATTATGGCGGATTTCTCCTCGCTCTCGGTGTGGTACAATTTAATGTTGTGTTTTTTCAACAACTTGTTAAAATGCGTATTTTTAAACTCTGTCCCTTTATCGGTGTGTAAGAGTTTAGGTGGTGAATGACCGTCATTTTTGGCCCGGGCAATTATTTTTCCAAAAGCTGATGACACATCCGGACCATCTTTTTTCTTCAACGGTTCTGACCAAACGAACTTACTGAACGTGTCGATCACATTTAAAATATATTTATACCACTTGTTTTCCCTAGCATATTCTTTCAAAATCAACAGATCGGCCGCCCACAAGTCATCGATACCTTTCGTGACGATTCGGCGTTTTATAAACTTTTTCACGACTGGTCTGTGCAGCTCTTTAGCTTTCAAAACTTCCGGTGGGTCTTTGATAAACGAATTTCTCTTACTGCCGCATATCGCACAATTTGATGTCGCAAGCCACCTTTTATTTCTCGTTTTGACAGTTTTGACATCCGTGGATGGTGTGTTTGTTTTACACTTTCTGCAATGGAATTCCATGTCTAATAATGCGCTGCTACTTTTAAAGTCAAATAAAATATTTGCAAATGCAAAGTCGCTTAAATAAATTGTACATTTGCGTAGATTGTGTGTTATATGTATAGGATAAGAAACGAGATGCAGCACAGACATAAAATCCAGTTGACCAAGGGTCAAAAGAACAAGTTGCGTATCGCTTATAAAAAGCAGAAACTCGCTATTTTAACTTTGAACAGAGATCAGTTGACAAACGGGAATGTCGAGGTGATGTTGACGGACGAACAACATAAACAAGTGTTGAGAGCCATAAAACACAATAAAGGCTTGAGATTGATATTGAGCCATTCGCAGTTGAAGAACAACATTGAAGGGGGTCTACTGAAAGAGATTCTGGAGTTGGCGGAAACGAGTATCCCCTATTTCAAAAAATTTGCTTCACCCCTGATCAAAGACAAAGTCGCACCAGCTATAAAAGATAAATTCGTTCCATGGCTGAAAAAGATGATCGACGACGAGTTGGATACAATTATAGAAAAAGATCCGTCAGGTGCCGGATTAAGACAAATGATAAACAACCGACTCAATGCGGCTTTGAACGATGTACGGGTAAAAAAAATTAATTCTTTTGACGTTGAGCGATCTAGAAGTGTGGGCCAATAAATTGAAATTGAAGAATTTTCGCGGTGTTTTCAGACGAGAGCTTTTACCTGATGTACCTTGGAAAAACGAGTGCGGTATAATCAATCTCGGTGATCTGGACACACCCGGAACACATTGGACGTGTTATTATAAAAATGGTAAAAATATAATTTATTTCGATTCTTATGGAAATGCGCCACCACCTTTGGAATTGGACAAGTACATGAGAAGTTTTGACATTCGCTATAATTCGGACCGATTTCAAGATTATGGCGATCCGCCAATCTGCGGGCATCTTTGTTTAGAAGTTTTAAGGCAGTTTTCAAATGGAAAAACATATGATGAAGTCAAAGACGATTTAAATAAAAATAAATACGCTTGGCTCGGGTGGTTCGATTGAGTCACTTTTTTACGATGCCCCCGTCAATAAATTGTTTATACCATTTTTATTTTTTTAATAATTTATTACCACCCGAAAATCTGTTTTCCTAATATAGAAATGTCAACGTTTAGATCATCGAGTCAAACTAACCAGTCAGAAGCATGGAACCTGCTTTCCATGGAGCCCAGAGAACCCAAAGGGGTTTTGACTGACAAATTCATCATGAGGTTCGATCGGTATATGAACTGGGATCTGCTCTCTTCCCATTATGATTTTCCAATCGAGATGTTGCGGATGTACCCGCACAGAGTGAATTGGGCCAAGTTGTTGAGGCGTATTAAATTTTCGGAGGAATTCCTAAGAGAGATGGTCCCCCATTTCGATGAATGTTGGGGTATCCTGTGCAAATATCAAACGCTGTCTGAAAAGTTTATTCACGATTTCGCAGTTAAAATCGATTGGAATTACGTGTTGTTGTATCAAAATGTAACTAGCATATTTTTGGACGAACACAAAATGTATTTTGATAAATCCTAGTTGAGTGGCTCAGAGATGTTCAAAATAAAAACCCGAATTCGCGTGGATCGACCGGTTTAAATAAATGGTATTTAATATTTTCAGGATGAATAAAAACTAGTTGTTGTTTATTTTTTTTATATAAAACCATTATGACGTAAAACATTTTTTTACTAACATAGAAATGACGACTTTTAGACTATCAGGTACGACTTCACAACTGACCTTGAACTTGGAACATCCCATTCACTTGGATGCTGAGTACAAGCTGGCACTCACCGGACTTTTCTGCTAATACAACTTTTATAATTTATTTGAGGGTTGTAGTGTTTTGTTTGACGGTGGAACGAAAATCGGTTTCGGTAAAGGTTTTTGGACATTTGATGCCATACAGAAACACATACAAAAAGGCGTGGATGCGCTGTTACGCGGTAAAACAGACGATAAAAAGAATAAAGTCACGGTCGTTTCAATACTTAAAACTACGGGGTACCGGGTGAAAATCACTTCACCTATAAAATTTCACATGGAAAATCCACTGCGGCGTTTGCTGGGTTTTGATGAAATTGATGCCCCCGAATACTTGGACACGTACAATGCGAAAAAACCGCACAACATAAGACCATGGGACATGATTGAAGTCCACTGTGATATCGTGGAAAATTGTTTTGTCAATCATGACGAACATTGGTGTTGTATAGTTTCTTTCCATATGGTGAATTTGGTAATAAAATTGCTGTGATGCCTCGGCCGCCGCTTTACGTGTCATTGAAAAAAGGATTGAATAAAATCCAACAAATCAACATTTACATTACGGACCAAAATAATAATTTATTGCAGATGTTCGATTCGAATGTGCTTATTTATTTGGAGTTGATTCGGGTGTAGTATTTTTTTAATTTATTGAAAATCGGCTGTTTCTATTTTTTATTTGACGCCGCAAAGCGTTATTCCTTGTATAGGTAAAAATGAACGGTCCTAACTTTAATGATTTACTGAAGGAAATCAATGGAAAGTCTTACATCAGGGTGGGTGACCTGGAAGTTGGTAAAAAATATTTTGTGGAAAATATGGATAAAATCTCTTCATCATACGGTATGAGAATATTAGTCACATGCGATGATGTGAAATTCTATCTTCCCGAAAGCTGGAATGACAGGTTGACGAATAACTATATCAAACAACTGTTGAATTTTAAGGGGAAACTCTATGTGCTGTACAACGGTAAAATATCACTTTCAGATAATAAATTCAAGCACAGTATCGAGTTTAAGGTTGACGAATAAAAATAGTTTTTAAAAAACATAATTTAAATATATTTTTGAAAATGCCCCGTTTAATTTATTTGATGTGGAAATCCGTTATGCATGCATTAGGAATCAATAATGGCTGAAAGCTACGGTTATTATTGCTTGACTGAAAAAGCATTTGAACCGTACAACGGATCATCTGATGCGGCCGGTCTTGATCTGAGAAGTGCGTATGATTATGTTGTACCGAAACGCGGTCAACAGTTGATAAAAACTGACTTGACTTTCAAATTCCCAGATGGTTGCTACGGGAGGATAGCGCCAAGATCTGGCTTGGCTTTAAAACATTGTATAAGTGTAAACGCCGGTGTCATAGACCGGGACTATACGGGGAATGTCGGTGTTATCTTGATGAACAATTCTGATACCGATTTTCATGTGAGTCGTGGAGATAGGATTGCGCAGATCATCTGCGAGATGTACAAAAAGCCGCCGTGTATCAGGTTGGACAAAGTCGAACAGACTGAACGTAAAGACGGCGGATTCGGAAGCACCGGTATAAACTGATTAAATTATAAAAAATGATGTTGGAAATCAAAATGTCTCGAGATTTTTTTTTCAGCCTCAGACTTAAAGTAACGGTGATTACCAAGCGCTCTTCCTTGTCATGTGACCTCTTCCTACCAATCAAAACGCTCTTCCTTGTCACATGCCCCGTTTCCACCAATCAGACCGCTTTTCCTTCAGATGACGCAGAACTAACTTACAATGATCTACAAAAGCCCCAAGTCATCTACTACAACACCTGCTCTCGGGACAGGAATCATCGTTTGTCATCTCCCCGGGACAGCAAACTGGCCCAAAACCATTCAAAAATGAGGTTTACAAGGATAGGTTAAGAGAGCGCCTCGTACTTCCTTGGATTAAATTTCTGGATTAATTTTTTCTGGATTAAATACACCATTTGAAAAACCTGAAAAATGGCTTAAATTAACCTGAAATCAGATACAAACTGGCCCAGAACCAGTCAAATATGAGGTTTACGAGGGTTGGTTAAGAGGGCGCCTCGTACTTCCCTCGTACTTCCTCGTACTTCCCTCGTACTTCCTCGTACTTCCCTCGTACTTCCCTCGTACTTCCCTCGTACTTCCTAAAAACACCCTTGACAAAACCTGAGAAAATGTTGTAAAATGTTGTAGAATGTTGTAAATGGTTGTAATTAGCCTACAATCAGATAACAAACTGGCCCAAAACCAGTCAAAAATGAAGTTCTCAGAGGGTCGGAAATCGGAAGTACGAGGTGTCCCAGAAACGGTGTTTCATATCTACTGTTTGCACACAATATTCGAAGTTTAAAGTTTTTAGAAAACATAATGAACGTAAGTAAGGCGGATTTACAAAATAAAAGGAACCTTATACCTTCAGCGAACCTGAAATACAACAAAAGGCGCTTAAGGTGCATTAGTGGTTTTCCGCGAGGCTCTTTAAAAAAATTCTCTGGCTCTCAAGTTAAGTGTTTTGTTGTAAAGTGAAACATGTCATTTTCTGGCTCAAGAAGCTGCAGTTTTTCTTGTCAGTGATAAGAAATAACTCAACTCACCCCCTGAGCTCGTTCTAAAAAATATATATAGGGGTTTTCTTTCATTATTTTTTTAAGAATTCACACCTTAATTAATTATCTGAGTAAGGGGTTGGGGTGAGAAGGGGGTTGATGAGGAGATAAAATTTTCAGGTTGAATTTTCCTCCCTCAACGCTAATAGACGTTTCAAATAAACTGAACTTTAATACATTTATTTTAGTTTTTGGATAAATGAAAGTGCAAAAAACAAAAAAAAAAACAAAAAAACAAAAAAACAAAACCCCATGAGTTTTTTGTTGAGGACTCACTATTTGCCAGATTAGTTCCCGATTCCGGCATCTAGCTCAATGACTTCTTTCTAACCCAGCCCTGGTCTGAGGACTGTTTTGAAAACTATTTCGTAACTCCTTTAAAAAGCACACAAAATCTATTAATGCGTTTTGAAATTAATATATCCATATAAAAGTTCCTCAGTAAAATTATACTTAAATTTCTTTAACTCCTTAAACAGTTTCCTTATGTTTTACATGCTATGTTTGTATTTAAAATTAATAGTAGCCTATTAGTCCCATGGTTTGTAAGGACAATATTTTTATGGTAGAAGACTATGAAACCCATTTAATTTTGAAATAATGATTTTTTACAAATTCTAAAGAAATTATTTTTTAAGATTAGTAACTTCCCTCATGCATTATCAACTATAAGCCAATAGGGAATAAAAGAATGTAACAATATTATAATCTTAAATTAAAAAAATTAAATACCGTAGAAACTCTTTAAGACAATGACGTGGAATATGTGTTTTTGAGGGGAAAAATGATCAGAGAGGTTGTTTACCGTCAGTGTAATCGGCTGAGTAAAGCCTCAACTCCCAGAAGGGCTCATTAGACTGGATAAGTAAACCAAGCCAACAACTTGAACCGCTCCACTCTCCAGACGTGCTCCTGTAACCTCAGCCTACCCAGAATATAATCTGATTCCACAGATCCTTCATAGAAAGTAATCTTTTTAAAAGACTATTTTGTTTTATTTTACTTTTATTTCTGAATGATATTCAAATTGGTCAATTCGATTATAATATTTTGAGAAAATAATCTTTTACAAATTGAAAAAAAACCTGTAGTAATATTTTGCTTATGTAGTTCCAGGATTGTAATAATTGATGTAATTTATTCATTCAATGACTAAGAGAGATATTAGACAGGTTGATTAAAATAATTAACGGTCTTCAAAGCGGTACCTGAATTATAATCCTGACTGTTACTTATCCAAACATGAACCTTTCAATCCCATTACTTTTTATGGGACATCTTATACCAGTATTTGGTTTCCAAAATTAAAGTTTACAGTGCATTATAAATTGGATATTTTTTTTATATTATAACGTGGTTATAAAGCAGTATAAAACTCTTAAGTTCTAAATAAGATAAATCTAAGTTTTAACACTTTATAGATCCTTAAAAAAGTAAAAAGTTACTTTATGGTTTATAAAAGTGATTCAAGTCAGTTTCTCAATGTTGAAGGTAGGCAGGGGGCAGGTGCGAGGAGGTAGCGCACAATAGAGGCATGCAACTTTGATGATCAGCTTGTCTTGAAATTGGTCTTGCAACACCTCCATTAGAGCCCACCGAGGGACCGATTGATTATTCATGGGGCTTCATTAGGTTTTTGTGGTCTTAAACTTTGACCACAGTTGATAATTATAAATGTACAAGTAAGACCATGATGACCCTTGATGATTTTTAACCGTGATTTTGTTTTATTTTATTCCATACTTCATTTAGATAACATATTTGCTAAATTGGCTGATTTCCTAGGTAAATTATATTTGTTTAACGACCATTGTTAAACAATAGAAGAATAGAACGTTAGAACAATAGGACGTTTAACGTTGATGTTTTCATGAAAAAAAAACACAACAACAACTGTGTAACATTTTTATGGCTTTATAAATTAAGTAAATAACAACCAAATAACCAAATCAACAGAAATTTTTGAGGTTTACGAAAATACCTTTGAAATAAACGTATAAAATACTATAGCACATAATAATTAAGTCCTACATATTCACCAATTTATTTATTTTCAAATCAAGTTAGAGTCGGTCCCCTTAAAACAAGAAAATAACAATTGTAAGAAAATAATGATATACAAAGAGCAATTTTTAACTACAGATTAAACTGAGTTCTCACTGAATATATGTATACTGAATACCGAAATTTCTGGTGAAGACAATATGTCAAAATTCAAGCTTAACGTATTATATAAAGTAATATTATAAACATATAAATATCCATCACCAAAATTTAGTGAGCGCTTGTGTAGTTGAACGATAGGAAGAATAAAAATCGGAACGTTTAATTAAAATAGCTTGAGCGGAATTTAATTTTGTCGCACTATCTTGAAATCAAATCAGACAAGACGTGCCTTAACTGAAAATGTTACTTTCACGTTACGTGCAATTACAATAATTTGCTTTAAATATATAAATTGTTTTTAATCATGTTGCAATATACTAAGAAAAGAAGTGGTACCTAATTTTAAATATGTAGCAACAAGTTACGCAATAACAAATTCACTACCATGTTCAGTGTTTAAACCGTTTATGTTCATTAACTATCAATCCTTTAACACTTAACATACCGATGTTCAATAATATCAAATTTAATAAAATAATTTTAATTTTGCTATTATGAATCTGCTAAGACATCGAACCAGAATGACTAATGTTTTGCTCTTTTCTACTACTTCAACAACATTATTGTTTATAATTTATTATGTACATTTATTTTTCTTGCATTGCATATTTTCATTCAACTAGTCCTATTCAACTCACCCCTCTTTCATGCTTGGAATACTATTTTAGGTTATACATGGCTGGAAACCTTTGGTGTGAACATCACCTGGTAACCGTATGAAATTTGGCAACACAACCTGCAGTCACAGCCAAGACCACCAGGTTATTATTATTTTCACTAGAACAACCCGTTGGCCACTAGCTATGTTGCAAGTAGAGTAGTTTTAAAGATTCAATTTTAAAATAATTCACTGGTTGAATGAAACAAATTTAAAAAGTTTTAAAAATGCATTCTCTTACTCTTATTTAATCCACAAAGTAAACTGAAACCTTCTTATTTTCGTCACAACTTTTTTTCTAAATACCAGGTGTTCAAAACCACTCTTACACCCCTTTTAAAATTTAAAAAAGTTATTTTTCACAGAAACATATTTTTCCGTTATACTCTAACTGGGTTGTCCCGTTAAATTGGTTACGATCTATCAATTGCTAGCAATTTAAATGTACTGATTGTACGAGAAGTATTCTATACAGACCAGAGGTAACTAGTTTTAAAAACTAACCATACTTTTATGACTTTTTTATCTACACGTAATTTTAAGACAATTTTATAATTAAATTTGTAAATAACCCTAGTCTTAAATGTTTAGGAGATAATGGTGGTTGAAATTTCGTTTTTTCCTTTATGGAAAAATTTTTACATCCATTGTCTCTGAACATTTTACATTAATCAGAACTTGCCAAGCATGAAAATATCTTACAAGCTCATTTTAAATAATATTCAATCATGAAATATCAATTAATTATCAATCATTAAATTTACTTTTTAAAAATTTTCAATAGTCTCATACATATTTTAAAATTGAATGAAAAATAAAATATTAATGACAAAACTATTATTTGGTGATGGCAAAATATTTAAAATTAGAGTCCAGGACATTTTTGTACTGGGACATGTCTGTTTAACCTAAAATAATCAGAGATATAATAGATTTTAAACTTTGTTCAATATTATTCAATGTATACCGTACACAATAGTCTAACCTACCCTATTATAAATCTATATAATAGGCAAGCATGTTTCTTTTCCTCCTTTTTACTCAGCTTGTGTGCTTAGTAAAAAAAAATAAATGAATACAGTTAGAAAGGTGTCTTGTAGATGAACATAATTACATTATAACTTACAATGGCCCCCAAGGATACGACCCACAGGCTTTAAGAGATGCAATGTTAATCTTATAGAATAGGGGTAATTTATTAAAACATTAGTTAGGGACAGCTATTGTTATAATAAATGCTAGAAAAACAGAAAGAACTGATGTCACAGTTATAAAATATTTTTAAACTGATTGGGTCCAGATAAACAGTTTTTTTCGAATTTTCATTAGGCAGCGATCTTTATTTTAAATAATTTAACTTCATTGTTGTCAGAATGTAAGAGAGTTGATTGATAAACCAGAGTGATGTTCGTATAAAAAGCCTACATGGAAACAAGAAAACAAAGGCAGAGTGAAGTAAAGTAACAAATGTACATCATTTATCAGCTCTGCCTTGTTGTTGGGCTGACGGGTATTTGGTGTTTCCGTAAGACGTTTTACTACGCCAAAAAATTTCTTCTTTGAAAAGTAAATTACAATTTTGAATTAATTCTTAGTAGTGGTTACAGATTATTATTACAAAAAATACTGTGGTCACCTTCAAAATTGTTTATAGAATTTAAATAAAATAAGAAAAGAAATAAAAATTTAAAATTAAAATTTAATTTAATTTTAATTTATGAAGAGAGATCAATTTAAAATATTTTTAATAATTTTCATTCACTGTATGAAAATCAATATGTATTTCAATAATCGATTACAATTCAAGTGTAAAATTCAATTCCTGTATACCCTGGGTGAAATGTTGTATTAAAAATAATTTTAAAATGAAGAATGAGTACTTTTGTCATTGCAATAAAATAAAGAAAATAAAAACGATCGAAAGAGCGTCGATGCTCTGTTGTAATTTGGCACCAATTAAAAAGTAATTTGTATTGTTCTGCTTCAGAGCCGGCCACCTGCACGTAATTTATCTTTCATCCCTGTATTTATCTGCTGGATTAAATATCAATCTTAAATGCTATTGGCTGATACAGAACAGTAGCCTATAAGTGAATAGTGACACTATTTTTATATAAATTGTTTTAATTTGATTTAATTTATTCGTATAACTTTTTAAAAACTTAATACAAACTTGGCTAACTATCTAATTTTTTAAGTTTTCCGTTGAATGTTTAGAAAACGATAAACTAAAAAAGTCATAATTTTGGCTAAGTGCATCGTTTAGTGTATACTGCAGCATGATTACTAAGATGACATTTTAAAATTTCTTCAAATAACATAATACCCATCACTGATTTCGAAATTATATCAGGAATTCCCAATGTGCCTAATGTGTTTGTCCATTATCTGTTAAGATTTTTATGAATGTTCACCAATGTTTTAAAGTCCACATAAACAAAGAAATTGTACTTTTTATCTTTCACACAATAGTGGCTTGATGTAAAACATCCATTGGTTAATCAACAAAATGTAGGCAATAGAACTGCAAAATTTGATAAAACTGAAAAAATTAATATAATGATAAATATATCTTTTTTAGTTTTGTTATGAGTTTATATAATATTGTACCGTTTATAACACAAATTTTATTGATAATATACATGATAAATTGGTAAAAGACCACAATATATCACTCAAATAAATAGTAATTCAAATGAATCTCATTGGCATTTTAAAATATTTTACTTATAATTGTAAAAACTTTGAATTAAAATTTATTTTAAGTTTTTTCTGAAGACATAAACATTATATTTACCTTCTTTATATAACAAAATGTTCCTTTTATGCGTCAATATATCCTTAACCAGATTTGCATCGAAGTTGTGGCCACCAAGTCGCAAGTGGAAGAAACGTGGTTCAACTCTAGTTTCTAAACAAGCCACACATCAAACTTTCATCTACCTGTTGTACACCGTATGCCAACCACCGCGCCCCCGCCCACTCACCCCTGGCAGCAGAGTTCAGTGATCTCGAGATCGCTCAACTTTAGAATTTGTACCTCATTATTTAATGCTGCATTTAGAAAATTTATTCTTTTAAAATATTAAACGGTAATGTTTTGTAGTTTGATTTGTGGTTGTAAGTTAAAAAAAAGAACAAAAACCCGTTATGGAGGAAAATAACTATATATTTTTTATAAACTATAGTATTTTAGTTCACTAAAATGTTCTTAATGTTCAAATGATTTCTTAAAATCCTGAAAGAAAAACATTGGGATAGTAAATTTTAGTTTAAACCCAAAAAACATGTTAGCCAAGTGTTTAACCATCTACCCAGTTTGAAACTGTAAATTTAAATGTTGAATAAAATAGTTAAACCAAAACGACTGTTTTTTTCTTTGTTCTACATTTAAAAGCCATGTTAGTTAGCTTTTAATTTGGGTAACTAAAGGTGAAAATATAGAAACATGCGGTTATGAAATATACAGGGTTAGGCAAAAGTCTGGACACCCCCAGTTAACTTTTTAACGCGTTGCAGTAGGAAAACCAAACTCGGCACATGTTTACAACATCAAAAACTGCACTTTTTCATCAACTACAAAACTTTGCCCCTGCCCCCAAAATGGGGTATTTTGGGGGCAGCTCCAAATTTTCAAATGTAAACCCCTATTGAGTGACCCCTCATTTTAAACGGTTTATCAAGAGAAATTGAATGGCTCAAACCGGATGTTGATATCTCATCTCTAACCAAAATGGCAGCCATTTTAAAATTCGAGAAGGGTAAATTGACATTTGTTAAAATCAAATTGGAAAATAGCTTTTTAGAATTTATAATTTCTTGAATTATTTTAGAATTGAACCTAGTAGCAGAAATGAACTAGTAGGTTCAATTCTAAAATAATTCCAGATATTCTCAATTCTATAAAAGCTAATTTCCGATTTAATTTCAACAAATGTCAATTTACCTTTCTCGAATTTTAAAATGGCTGCCATTTTGGTTAGAGATCAGATATCGACATCCGGTTTGTGCCATTCAATTTCTCTTGATAAACCGTTTAAAATGAGGGGTCACTCGATAGGAGTTTACTTTGAAAACTTGGGGCTGCCCCCAAAATACCCCATTTTGGGGGCAGGGGCAAAGTTGTGTAGTTGATGAAAAAGTGCAGTTTTTGATGTTGTAAACATGTGCCGAGTTTGGTTTTCCTACTGCAACGCGTTTAAAAATTAACTGGGGGTGTCCATACTTATACTTGCTTGCCCATCTCAAATTTTGAAATGACTGCCATTTTGGTTAGGGGCGAGATATCGACCTCCGGTTTATGCCATTTAATTTCTCTTGATACGCCGTTTGAAATGAGGGGTCACTCGATAGGGGTTTATATTTGAAAATTTGGGGCTGCCTCAAAAATACCCCATTTTGGGGGCAGTTGCAAAGTTGTGTAGTTGATGAAAAAGTGCAGATTTTGATGTTGTAAACATGTGCCGAGTTTGGTTTTCCTACTGCAACGCGTTAAAAAGTTAACTGGGGGTGTCCAGACTTTTGCCTAACCCTGTATTTTCACATATATTTTCTTGAGGTATGTTGTTGGTAAAAAACTTCAGTTAGATAGAAACCCATGAAGAACAAATGCGATTATTGTGATACATCACAATAAATTTCTAATAAATTAATAATGTGATTTCACAATAAATCTAAGAGCCCACTAGAAAGTGTAAAAGGAAAATACAACATGTCATAAAAACAGTAAATAATTTAGTAAAATTAGAGGGATTCCTATCAAAAGTAATAGTGACAATATAAAAGTAAATTGATTGTACATATGTATGCCATATTTTAAAAATGTGTGCTTATTTAGATTTGAGACTTTAAAGAAAAAGAAAAAAGATCAAATCAATTACAATGTTAGTACTACTAACATGCAGAAATCAAACGTAAATCATTGTTTGCCAAACCATTTGAGGCACGACACTCTGTTGATTTTAATTATTAGAATGTAAATAGATTGGAGAGGTTCTGTTTAAAACACATACGTAAAAGCAAATAACATTAAATTATGTTAAAAAATAAGTAATAAATTTTAAATTTACACTGTGCCTTACGTTTATATGAGCTGAGGTCATTTAAAACTATATTTCCACCCTACGGATATATGGAATTGAGATATGAGATGATATGAGATAATCGCCCTACTGATCGGGTGATTATGGATTGAAGTGTTTTCCGTTTTATTCGTTTATTCGTTTTAACTTAATTTGGTTACATAAAATGCCATAATAAATATCAGGCAAATCATTTTTACACTTTGTCAATGTTGGAATGTTTCTAAAAGGTTGTTAAGGTGCTAATATGGCATGTTCTGTCTGAAACACAATAATTTCCACTGCGTTGTCAGCGTATAACATGGAAACAGTGTTACCTTAACATGCCGGGCTACATCCCAGGGGGTGCGTAAGGGGTTGTGAGGTGTACAGGCGCCACTATTATTTGTCACTGCTGTCATTTTATTTACCAGAATTTATTTATAATTTCAATCTATGTTAATGAAATGCTTCTTCAAAACTACAATTATTCTATTTTTGAACGTGAAGTGGAATTGGTTTTTCGTGTCCAAATTTCCAATATACCTTGATTGTGATGTACTCTAATTATCTTTTCAAATTAGGTAAAGTAAAAGATGTATATATTTTAAATATACAAGGAAAACAGTCAGTAAATTAAATTTACAACACTAAACCATAAACCGTATTCATATAATCAAATGTTTGGTAAGGTTTGAGTACACAAATTAACACCATTATTAATAGACAAACTGCCACTAAATGAACGACTGAAAATGGATTTTTATTTTATATAATATATAACAATACTTTTGAACAGGAAATCATAAACAAACAATCCCAAATGATAAAACCTTTTGGGTTTTATTCTGAGGTGGGTGATGATTATTTTAATTCTCTAGGTTCGTCTTAAATTAATTAGGTATTAAATGAAAGTTTGAACATCGTCCGAATATATTATTTAATTAAAAACAAATTAACTATAAAATGTTTCAAAACTATCTAAATTAGACAAATTTAAAACTACAAAATGTATTTATAAAGTGATTTTACTCAGATTTCAATTAAAGATCATCAATAGAAAAAAGTATTATAGAAAGTATTATAAGAAATCAATCACCACATCGTCATTCCGTAACAAATAATTTATGGAAAAATATCTCATATTACTCAAAAAACCAATTTAGTTATTTTCATTAAAAACAATCAAATGATAATGTTTTATAAAATGATCTATTGAAGAAATACATTTTGTATAATATATAATTGAAAACACAAATTTCTTTTCAATAATTTTCCCAATTCTACTACGGTTTTTGAAAGCCAGAATAATAAATGCTAGTACTCACGATACATGCTACATTTATCATAACATTCTAATAAATATTAGACATGCTACGTTTAGGATAATAAGTATCGGTAGTTGATATTATTTTTGAGTTATCTAGATAAAACCAGTTTTAGTTCAGCGTCGTATATAATTCACCATACAAATATGCAGAAGAGTGTTCAAATTTAAACTACATATTGATTTGATTTTATTATATTTTAATGTGAACAATTGATTGCCAATCTGACTTTTTAGGAATACGTATCACTCAGATGTTAAATAATAATTAAATATAAAAATAATGGAAAAACAGTATTGTTATAATACGGGATATGCATTCTACGAATGAACACAGAAAACTGTTTAAAATAATTAAAACCCCCTGAAATGAAGTTCCGTTCTGTTTCACCGGCTCAGAATCGTTCTAACGGAAACGTGACGAGCCTCCGATTACAAATGTTTTTCATTAAACGTAATTACAACTTTTCTTTTTCGTCCCACGATACGCTTTTTGTTTAACTGTATAAATAACTTATATGGTTGTATTCTTGTTTTCTAATTAACATCTAAAGAGACATGTACAGATTTTTACTACATTGATGTTAAGTATCGCAAATAGTTACAACTATCTTAAAGTATTTTTTAACTGATTTTGTTCATTTTTTTGTAATTTTTTTCATACCATTTAGTAAACCAGGAAACGTTTTTACTAACCAAAAGCATTATTTTGATATTAGGTGTACATTTTAAAGAGAATTTGCCATGTAAGTAATGACAAATTCTTCCGAATTATGAACAATGAATGCATTGGAGTAAGATATTATTGCAAAATCGATAAATTATAAATAAAAAATCATGTTGGGGGTCGTGAAAATTTATAATTTATGAATCCTGTGATTCATTTTACAAGAAGCCTCGATAAGTGTTTGGCAGAAGGGATAGACTCTTATCTCTAACCCTAAACTACTTAACCTTATTCAAAAAACCTTTCATCGGATAAAATTTGTTTTAAAATGAAGAAAACAATAGTCTTTGTCTAATTAAGTACATATAATTATAAAGGTAATTAGTTCTAATAGCAGTCATTTTAGTGTCAGCAATGACAACATGCTTGGGCGGTAATATTTCGGATGAATAATTTAACCGAATTAACAAAAAAGAAAAGTATTATCTACTTACAACAGTTAAAATGATATTAGTAATTTAACACTCGCTGATTACTAATGTTTCGCCAAGGAAATTCCAATAGAATACAATAAAACTTCTGTGATAAATCGCAAATCAAATGGACTAATTTTTGGACTTTTATCAGGATTCCGCTCCACCATGCTAGATTGATTTTATAAATTACTTCTCACGTAAAGTTAGAAAAATAAAGAATAACAGAAAATTATATCTTTACTCAAAAGTTAAAGTTAGTGAATGTTGGAAACATTCGAACTACGGAATGTTACTCAAGCTTTGCAAGTAAAAAAAAAAAAAAAAAACAAACATACACACATAAAAAATTTAAATTGTAAATGAGAAGATTATGATAAGTTATCATATCAACTTTATTAGAAAATAAACATATTAAGTGTGGTCATAAGTTATTGGACACATTTTAAGAATATATAAATAAATAAATAAATAAGCAGCTTAGTTACATGAGAATTGTTATATTTAATAGAATAATAAAAACGGTTTTATGAAGTAACTTAAAAAATATACAAGTATTCAGTAATTGTAAAAAGTGCTTATGAAATTAAAAAAAAACGTTCAAATTCATTTGTTTTCACGTTCCCCAGGCGTGAAAATTTACCCATAGGATCTATTTTCTTGGTTTATGACAAAAATAGATGTTCGCAAAGAAGGTTCCAGACTTTGAGGAACTTAAGAAAATCAGAGATGGTCATTGGAGTCATACCTCCAGCAGTGCCTAGAAAAACATGTTCTGATTGCGTGCAAACCATGAAGAGTACTTGGACACATTTTAATCTGCTTCTAAAAATAATGATGTCTTGTATTGAAAACGGACACAAATTGGACACATTTTAATCTACTTCTCAAAATAATGATGTCTTGTATTGTAATAAGAGACACTGATTTTAATAATATGCCGTTTAATAAACAGTTCCCTGTGTTTCAAAGTTACTTAAAAGTTATTTATTGAATATTAAAATTTGTTAAATAATTTGTAACCACCCTGTATATTATTTAAAGATTAACATCTAGAGTTATAGACTGAAAACACTTTTCGTGGTATATTTCCGTAGAAGATGTATTCTAAATCGTAATTGGTATCACATTATCGCAATCTATAACTTTATTATAGACAAGTGTTCTGATGAGAGAAACTTGTATCAGTAGTGAATTTCCAACTAGGTCTAAGGAGCATGTTCAAAGTCTGTTTACTTATCTGGTAAACGTTCACCAAAAGCCTCAACTCCCTGAAGGGTTCATTAGACAGAATAAGTAAGCTAAACCAACAAGTTTGAACGATCCAAGTTTAGAAGATCTTTCTCAAACATGAGTTGCCACAGAACTAATACTTAACCACTATACTAATTTGGAATTAAATCCTATAAGAGCGAATTCCATTAGATTTTGAATGTAAATGTACATGACTAATCTAATAATGACCATCGTTTCAAAGAATATAAATAAAGCAAACAAAACTCTTGTAAACAAACTAACTTATTTACCTTAATTTAAAGGAAAAATTACGGCAAACTTAGAAATAATCTTGAATATCGTCTTTAGGAGAAAAATTTTTTTATAAATATTATGATTTTGTAGCTTTTCCTCTTAGACAAAAACATTCATTACAAACTAAGTAAATTATTCAAATAATAAGTTAGAGATATTAATAGTGACGATTGAGGAGAAACAAGTGGTTTTAGAAGGAAAGAATGCACCTTAAAAGTAATCTAGCTTTAACAATAAAACAAAAAGTTCTCAACAAAAGGTGGCCTTATCGTTTTCGGTGAACCGATAGTTCAATAACAAGCGCGCCAGAGCTGATAACAGGGGCATTGTTAGGAGACGAACTTTTGTTTGGGATTTTGTTTCTACCACCACACGAGTGCGTTGTAATTTAACAGAAAAGTTTTAAAATTGAACTGAGGTGTTTAGTATTTAACTAGGTATTACAGATAAAATTTGGTTCTATTTTCCTTTAATGTTGTTTATTTATGTAAATCGTACAAAATCCTTGCTATAACTCGATTTTCATCTCAATTTTTGGGTATTTGTAAGTTGTAAAATGGTATGTTTAGACAAAAAAATTGTATGTTTTTTTTAGGGCTAAAACTAAAACAGTTTGTCAAGCACGAGCTACATAATATCAATACTAATATAATCCACTTTTCAATATGCATCACAAAGAATATACTGTATATCATATTACATGTTCTGCAGTTATGGTTTCATCATTGTCTTTAATTTGTCAAAATAACCAAGACAAGCAAATTAAGACTACACTGTTGTAAGCTCCTATGTTTTTACTCTAAGCGATTTGTAGTCTAGAGATTCAAAACGAAAACATGAAAATTATACCTTAATAAAAGACAGCACGACAACAATTTGATCTATTATTCAAATTGATAAATATTCAATGGAATAAAAGAATCACAGTATAAATATATTTTTCTTGTTCATGGTATCACCATAGATATCAAATTAATTATAATTTTTTAACATAGCCCACAATCTAAAGATATTTAAAACGACGGAATTTACCTATTTTGACATTTTTATTTATTACAATAACAAAAATTCATCTGACATATTTTGAATAAAAATTCAAAACCGATACTTAATGCAAAAAAAAAAAAAATAATAAAAACAATTTCCAAACGATTTATTCACAATCCAAAGTTTGTCAGCTATCGTTTGTTGCTATATCGATTTATATCTTCTATAACTTTTCGACTCAATGTACTGAACTTCCAGTTTCATTGCCATCAATTTTTTACAGCGTTATCCCTTAAAATGAGTTTTGGATTAGTGTAACATTATAAGCTATCTACGGAAAACTTATGTGGCCTAATGGTTTTATACCTTGAAATGTTATTTAGGCTTTCTAAATACTTTAAAAAAAGTGTGTCATACTGCATCGTTCGAGGATTTGAGGTTTTTCTTCTTAGGGAAGGTTATTCGTCTTATATTTTAACGCGTTTGCTTAAGAATATTGAGTTTTAGGATTTATACAGGGTGTTCGGAAACTCTGTTCCAAAACTCCATGTGGTGATTAATGGGATCAAAACAAACAAAATGTTCATGTTAACATTACGTCCTAAAATGCTTTGTTAAGCCGATAGCCAACATTTGGTTTGTACACTTAATAAAATTTATTTCCGTAATGGATGGTTGTATTAAGTTTATATTTGGAATGGACCTTTATCTCACCAATTATAATCTTGTTGAAAAAGTTTATTTTTCCGATGTGTATATGTAAAATGCTTAACAAAGCATTTTAGGACATTAAGTTAACATGAACATTTCATTAATATTGATCTAAGCATCACACAGAGTTTTGAAACAGAGTTTTCCGTGTATTTTCTTTAGTTATTAAGTTTTTATGTATCCAACCTTAATAATAATAGTGGAGTAGAACGAATTTTAATGCTTAATTTGTCAATGCACTAGCTTTTTTCTTTTTTTTCTTGCAGATATAGATTTATTCACCATAAATGATATATTTTGGTTATTCTAGCTCAAAAATGGCTTGTCCCAGTCGCACAGTCAAGTTAAAAATAAAGTGATTCAAGAGAGTGGTGGAAACAAAAGACGCTTTCTCCGGCTTAGCGGTAAACCACTTTAAACTCTTTTTAAAATCCTCCCTCTTTCGCGGAAAGAACTTTTTTTCATTTTGAATATGCACTAAGTTAATATTTAAGTTTTAGTGGTTAAATTTGTATGCTTAAGTTACAGTACCAGGTTAACCGAGCATTATTGCTCGTTGGTTTTAATTCACTTTAGTTATTGTGTCATGGTAATAAAGCTGTTTCTACTGACAACCAACTATACCTCTTCACAGTTAACAGATGTTTCAAAATGACTGCTTATCGTTAATGTTCCTTTATTTTTGGATACCTTTCGTTTTAATTTCGTTACCAAAATAGCAACCCATAAAACCAATGTTAAAATTACGACTCTTAAACTTAAATTTAGACAAAATTCGGTTTTTCCTTAGATTGAGGCTGTTACTAAACTTGTTTTTGGGACAAAACACTCTTCAATGCAGAGCTTAACCAAAATCTACAAGCTAGATTTCGAGATCGTGGAACACAAATCCCTTCAGACAGTTCTCGTATTATAGTGTAGGGTACGAAAACAATTTTAATTAAACTAACATTTATTTAAATAATTTTGAAAATGTATGAGGAGAGTATATTTATGAAATTTATTTTGTAAGGAATGAAGACATTAAAAGAAAATTAGCAATCAGTATTTTTCATCCCAAAAAAAGAAAATTTTAAAATTTTTAAATGTAATTTTAAAATTATAATTTGGAATGACAGTTGTTACAAACAAAATAATTCGATTGGTTGTAAAACAAAGATCATTGATAATTGCATTACAGTACAAAGTAAATTAATAAGTATTTTGACGAGATAAAGTTAAAAACCAATAATATATATTTTTTGTATGTTTTAAATCTATATTTTTTTGTATTCTTTATGTTTAATTATAATAATTCGAGGTTAAGCCTATCATAGAGACACAACTGATTTAAGTGCGTAAGTGACGTGTGAACTCTACTTAATCTTTTTTCGACTTTTATTCAACGAGTTGAATCATTTCGGCTAATGAATAGTGGCCTAAGTATATTTAAGACCGATATAAGTACCAGAATTTGAGCTCTTACCATTTGGAATTTCACTTTTTCTTATGATATTTGTTTTGTGCATGTTTGCAGACCCAATAGCCGCTTGCTCTCTGAATTTACAATTACGAGTACATTAAAAAGCTTAACTGTAATTTTGAAAATCAAGCAGTTAAAATTTTCTTTGGGAAACCGTAATTTCAAATTAATTTAAAAAATACATAACCTTACATTTTTAACGAATAAATCTCATCACTTACGAATTTAACATTCTTAATGTTTTAATACAGGATGTTTTTGTATGGTACATATCTGACGTTTTGACGACCACGATTTATTTTAAGTGCTCTTACGTTTAACAACCAAGAATGCAAATGGAAAACCATCGTATGTAATGCAACTTATGTAGTTCAGGTCTCATTGTCTCTTGTTATATAAATATGTGCTTCGATGTAATTTTTATTAGTCACATGAACAAACAGAACATGCATTTAATAATATAACTGGTTTTCCCAGGTATGTATTTTTGTGTTGGTATTTTTGATAAACTTAGGCAACTCATAAGTTCGACAACTCATAAATCTGTTATATTTATATTGTGTTATATTTATATGTGTTTTGGCGATAAATTATATGTAAAGATATCGATAAAGAATAACTTACTTCCCTACATTAAGGGTTGCCATAAAAAAAGAATGCTATAAAATTTTCTTTAAGTTTATAAAACTTTGAAAATTGATATATTTTAGAACTTAATGTAGCCTAAACACAAAAAATTTAAATATAAATGATGTCTCACAATTTTGATAGAATCTTTTAAAACACTACTTGAAATTTGGGAAATAGTTTCATTGCAATATGATTCGCAAAGTTAGATGAAAATGAACTTCATAGCTTAAAAATGAATATTGGAGTTTTGGTAGTTGGTCCTAGAAATAATATCATGACTAAATATGATCGTGGAAATACTAGAAGTACGATTATACGCGATGATCGGGCTAAATATAGGTCACCCTAAATTTAAGTAAATTCTCAAAAATAAAATAGAACAAACACACAAATCATACACAAACTAAAATTTGCATTACTCTCTTTGATTAAAAATCTTTAAAGTAGTATTAGAAAATGAATAGCTTTAACTACTAAAACTACTAGCTTTGCAGAGGAATTGGCTAATTGGACACTTTTTAAAATATTTATTTCAATTATATTTCAGAATTTACTAAACGTTTAGTATAACAACATGACCTTTGTCGCCGTATGCTAATTGTCTATTTGGATAATTTTTTAAATATTTATTTAAATTATATTTCAGAATTTACTAAAAGTTAAGTATAACAACATAAAATTTGTCTCCGTCTGCTGATTGGTCAGTGATTTACGGTTTTAGACAGGATTCGTCAGTTTCAATCATCACAACTTTTATTATTATTATTATTATTATTATTATTCATAAAACCTTCTTTTTACTGTTTTTCATCTATCTATCTTTATTTTATACATAATTTGTGAAATAACGAATTTTATTTCGAGTTGTGTCACCGTCGGCAGGTTAATAGTCTATTTGGCCTATTAAAATATGCCTGACGTTGGTTCTAAACGGACAACTCAAGCATTTATAAAACAGCCTTGAATGCGATTATTATTGGAAATACAATTGCTGTTAATTAGTTAAGTACTTCACAGAATAAATTTATTGAAAAATTTGAAAATACAAACCAAACATAAAATTTACTTAGAAAGTTTGAAGTCGTCCTGACGCTCCCTCCATTCGAGATTATGATTCGAAAAAATCGGGCATTAGACAAAGTTTCAACAATACACTGAGACACAAACATTCATGTATGAGTATTTCAACAATACACTGAGACACAAACATTCATGTATGAGTATTTCAACAATACACTGAGACACAAACATTCATGTATGAGTATTTCAACAATACACTGAGACACAAACAGTCATATATGAGGATTTCAACAATACACTGAGGCACAAACACAAACAGAGATGCATGATAATTTTTCCCCTCTCGATCCGTTTATCCAATTACACAGAAGTGTTTGATATAACCTTTGTAGTGGAGAGGAGTTTCCCTACTTAAATAAAAAAAGTTAAAAAATTTTATTGTAAAATTACAATTTACAATTAATGACGAATGTAATGGACATGCTACATTTTGAGTATTGCGTAATATCTCAAATTATTTTCTAAATAAACAATATGGACTTAGTCAAACGACAAATATTTGATAACATAATTTAAACGATTGCTAAACTATTATAAATGTTTGATCAAGTTTTAGTTTTTTAATATTTTTGTAGCTCGAGTTGGTAGCTTGTGTGTTGAAGGCCTCACATCCTTGATTCCCGGAGGGGTTCATTAGGCGAGAAAAAGCAAACCAAGGCGCTCCTATCAATCAGCGAAATATATTCTTCTCGACCTTCTGTTATTAAAGAAAAAAAAAGAAAAAAACTACACCACAGGTTTTTTATATGGGGACATTGAAATTCAAAAGGCTGTTTTCTGTCAGTTCTAGTTGACAACTACTGTACATTAACGTGACTATTAAGTTTAAATAATAATGTTTTCTTAATTGTAAAAATTTATAATAGTAAGATACTTTATCCCTTAAGCTTTTATACATGAAACCAAATGATTCATGAATTACAATGAATAAACCAGGAAAAAATTGTTAACAGACCATTTCTAACACCTTGGTATCAAAATTAATATTTTGACAGTTGCAAATCCACAGTTTTAATTTTTTCGTTATTTTATTTTACTTTTAATTTGATTGCGTAATTTAATGCCGTGATCCCAAAGCGGTGCCCAGGCCACCAGTCCATCCATCAGCCGAGAAATGATTAATAAATCTACCAATTCCATTAACGCTCCCCGTCGTCGTTACAAAGTACTTTCTCCTTTAGTAAAATATTTTTATTATAATTCATCGTTTTTTTTTAACTTACTTTAGGTGTTGTAAAATAGAACAAAAAAATAATAAACACGTTATAGTCAAACATGTGATGTGTGTTTTACTATTTACATCCCAAAAGGATTTGATGAAATTTTTAATACGTATTTACAAGGACTTCCCTACAATAATGGCAAGAGTGATTTTAGAAAACTTTATAAATGCTGTTGATAGAATAAGTTCCATTCTGAATAGATGTTAAAAGAATTATCAAAAAGCCCAATGCACATCTATATATTAATACGCAAGCATGTTTCAATTCCTCCTTTTTTCTCAGCTCGTGTGCATCGTAGGATAAATCCGCGCATACTGTTAGAAAGATAGTGTCCTGTAGTTGAGCAGAATCACATTCTAATTCACATCGGACTCCAGGGCTACGCCCCACAGCCCTTCAAAGTTCCAATGTTAATCTTATGGAGAAAGGAGAATTGAATTAATCATTAGACAGCTGTTGAAAAAACAACTGCTAGAAAATTAGGAAGAGCAGATGTTTTAGTTCTAAAATGTTTTTAAGCTTCTTGGGTACAGATCAACTGAAATTTTGATCGAATTTTGATCAGGAGGCGATCTCTAGTAATGATAATACGCTTTAAATTATAATTTTTTTTGTATAAAATAAACTACTTGATATGTTTTAATACTGAAATATAATAATATTGATAATCTACATATCGTAACCAAAAAGGATGCTTTGTAAACGGTGACTTAAATTATGCTTGTGGGAGTGCATTCAGTTTATATTTAAAATACTGCACTCTGAAATTCTAATCATTAAATAAATGCATCTTATTTCAAGAATCTCAAAAAGGTGTGCGTTTTATGTGTGACATTGATTTGTGGTGAGTCAGTGCAACGTTTACACAATACATTATTGCGACACAGAATTCATTACATTTGGTAGCTAGGTGTTCTAAAACAATAATTAAAATAAATAAATAAATCTGTTTTACCGATTTTTTCCAGTGCATTAAGATGAAAAATATATTTTGTATCTTATAAAAATACAAGTAATACAAAGAATATCAGGTGTGTGGAATACTATCTGTTGTGTTCATCTGCTCAATATGAATAGAACACAATGTATGTTATGTTCTAAAATTACTAAAAGACAACAAATTCCTTAACTTTTATATTATTTGAAATATAAGGTTCATGAAAAACTTGAAATACACATGATTTGATTACTTTAAAACCACATAAAGTTATAACGTGATGTAGTCTAACTAAATTTACTAAATCTCAATAAAATAAATTAATTTACTAAATCTCAATAAAAACACGTTTTGTGACAAACTCGTATTAATATCAAAGATTTGTTGCTTAACAAATAAAAAAAATAAATAAAAATTACTAGGTAAACCGACCAAGATGAGGATGTAGGTCAAGATCTCCCTATTGAAGTGAAATGCTGTGCTTTCAGCAGTTTAAAGCACAATGGGCAGTTTACCCGCTCCGCCTTTCTAATGGTTGGATGATTTACTTCTTGTGGTATTAACAAATTCTTTTCTCCGCCGACAAGTCGTATCTATATGATGCTTGATCTTTTAATGACATACTTTTGCTTCACAGAGCAGGGAAGAAATTAATTTAATGATATGAAAACTCATAGATGATTCCAATGCCAATTCCCCAAAATTATTCATGTTAAATGTTATTCATGTATTGAAATTAGGTAAAAAATTTCACTGTAAGCATACACTAACAAATTTAAGTAGTTTTTTTAGTATGCATATAGGGATGAAATGCTGTTTAATTATCTGTAAGTTAAGATCGAACTGTCTGAAGTGTTTATGTCCATGTTTAACATGTTCAGTTACATCAAACTATTAATTGATTGGAGAAGTTGTTATGGATTAATAAAAAAAACAAAGCACTGAGACGATACTAATAGGGACAATTGCAAAAAATCTGTATAATTATTTTCATAGGGCTAAAAAAGACTACATCTTAATTAAGATTCTTAAAATTAACTGTTATAACTTTCATAGTTTATTTTGACTATAATTTGACCTGTTCTATTTTATTATCCTTTAGTCCTAGTTTTGAAAAGATTAAGATATCTACAGGGTTATTCAAAATAATGGTGAAAACTAAACTGTTGGTATCGTGTGTTTCCGTGATTTCAAAAAGCTGATTGTTTCAACAGTGGAAAGGGCGTGTTTATAAATTTGTTTTTACCAGAATACATTTCGTCTCAGTTGTGTTTTTGATAAAAAAGTGCATGAGTTTTTTAAATAATAGGTTGCCAGACCATTGGATTGGACGCCCTGTAAATGAAGACAGTTCTGTCCATAAAGCAGGAAATGCTACAGAATGTCTAGGCTGATTTGGAATTTCGCCAGACTTCCTAAAGGAGCTCACATTGAGCATTTGCAGTGCATAATATAATGAAAATTAAAACTGGTTAATATAAGAAACAGTTTTAATCTCTTTTCATTTTTCAACTGAATGAATGCTCATTATGTCATATTTATATAAACAGCAGACTTAATACTACTGCATCTCTAGGGGGAAGTATTTTTTATCTAAAGAAAAAAATTCCATACAGAAATACCATCAGATGCCCATACGTGGCACAGAGACACACATTTCAAACCTCTTGACAGTGTGGAATGTTCTCAGTATCTTACAAAATAACCTATATTTAACGACCACTTTCCGGACTAGGGACGAAATATACTACATTAAGGAAGCCTGTCTATGAGATCCAGCCACAAATATTAACCTTTTATCCAATTACGTCATAAATCAAATTGTAATAATGCTCATTTTAACCACAATTATTGTTTTAAATCAAATTTATGTAGGTTAAGTGGGAAATAATCTAAAATAGTAACAATTGAATTAAATTAACTTTACTTTTGCACCATTCGTTTTGAATAACCCAAAAGGAATATAATAAGCATCATGTTATCGGTCCCTTTTTTAAGTGGTTTTATATCTACCACTAACCTTCACAATTCCCTTCTTCCTTTACATATATTAATAACGAATATATTCCGAGGGATCTATTTTTGAAGTTTTGAGTCATTATAGTTAATTACAATAAAAATCATACTCTCGGTATTTACGTAATTATAATAATCACATGTTTTTCTAACTTAACCACCTGTACATTTTCGAGTTACATTCATCCCCTGAGCATGTAACGCAATAGTTTCGATAGTAAATGTTGCAACGGCGGGCGCGGCGCGGCGGCGGGAGAGGCGGAGGCGACGTGATGGATGCTGTATAGATTTATTACACCCAGGGGGAACTCATCTCGCCTAATGAACATCTTCACTCGCCTTTGAGTCTCTGCATTCAGTGTTACGGATAGACAGATAAGATTCCTCGAACCGGCGTTGCATATTTCATTTGGTATAACGATTCGTTATTTGAACAAGTAAGGTGCTTTTTTATGTTCGACATTTTCAAATCTGAGTCATCGAAAAAGTACTATAAACACGATATTACTATTATTTATTGTACGAATATTGGTATTAAATTTGGGTAATGTCAAAACTAATTATTTAATAGAATAAAAATTAATTTCCACTTCATAGCGGTTATGTTGTAACTATTCTCAAAGTTGGACTAGAATAAAATAACATGATTGAATACATTAAAAATAATATTCATTACAAAGCAGTTTATTAGGAAGTTAAGCAGGAAGACATCCTAACACACTTCAATTGTATATCATAATATACTTTTATATTGTGTTATATAGTTGAAGAATATATTTATTTATATGAATCTAAATTATATACTCCCGAATGTGTAACTGACTGACTCACTCATCGGGGTATCAGATATTCGTCAAAAGTCGGTAATGTAGATCTCCTATATATTACTTACTACAGAGTGATTCCCAAGCGAGAACTAAACTTACCGACCTGTATTATTGAGAAAATTGCCAACATACTGGGAGTCGCGGATTACCGAAACACTCTTTTTAAGAAATTTTATAACATTAACCAATTGTGCCTTTATAGGTAAAGCGGTCTATCCACCGAGAGTAATTTCAATGTACAGGGTGTATCTGAAATTACCTCTCCAGACCGGAAGTCACTGATGTCAAATACTAACTCTCACTTTAAATAATTTTTTTTAGTTTTACACGGGTTTTAAGAAAACTTTACAATTTGATCTTGTACGCGTAATTTTAGCAGTTTATTGAATATTTGAGGTTAAAATTTAGATTTTCCTCATTCTTCTCTGAGCATTTTAGGTTAAGCAAAAATGTCTCGGCACAAAAATGTCTTAGACTCTTTTAAATACGTTTCCAACAAAAATTGTCAGTTTGGTCCAAAAAGTTTTTTTATTAAATTTACAACATGACGGAGATTAATGAACATGTATTTAAATGTTTAGTAAAACTAATCACGTGATAATTGATGTTTTATGATGGTATATTATTTTAAATGAGGTTCTTAGACATTTACATGTTTGGTAAGTTCTGTTATATGTAAAATGTTCAGACATAATATATGTTAAATTTTCCCCAGTTAAAAAAAATAATGTCATGCTATTTATTATTCTAAATCAGTATGATTAGGGTTTAAAATATTAAATTTTAAAGTTGCTTCAAAATTACGTCTGGTCCCCTCTGTATTGAAATCAGTGTCAATCAACAGAGCAAAATGTGTTTACCTACAACGGCACAATTTGTTTTTTTTATTTTTTTATTTTAAAAGAGGTGCCAGGTTGGTATGGGACACCCTGTAAGACAGTATCATATTTGCACGATAGTCCTCCCAAAAATTGGTTCTTTATTTGGGATGGCACTTAATTTCTAACGAACTCATTAAGCCGCGTCCGCACTGGCCGAACATTCGTGGCGAACTTGTTCGGCGAACACAAAAATCAACAAACATTATTAACGAACAATTAACCGGCCATATGATTTACATACTAAACGGTTAGCAACAAACAAACAAAAGTTCGGAAGAACTTTGTTCGGCGAACATGTTCGGCCAATGCGGACGCGGCTTTAGGAAGTACATCATTGACTTTACCTGATAGCATGCTAATGTAAATTTTACAATTCAACAAAAATTTTAACTAAAATAGCAGATTACACAATTGATTTTTCTTTTAGTGCGTAATAAATTAATGTTTAGTTTAAAAAGGTGGCAGTACAGTATTTTCATTTAAAATAAAAAAGCTTTTTTATTTCCTGCCCCAGAAAACTATCTGATTTCAAAATTTAGCGACCAAACATTTTTACCCAAAATAAATATGACATTATTTTTTTTCTACTCTAGCGGCCAAATTATAACATCTGAGGCAATCCTCGCGAACATCTTTCAAGTTACTACAAGTTTGGTTCAATGAATTTTCGCCCCCCAGTCCACACAATTAAACATAATTAAATGTTTATTTATTTTTGTGGGGAATTTTATCCCATGTAGACGTAATTTTACAACTACTATAATATTTTACTCAGAACCTCAACTTTGCACATAGACATATCTTGCACAGTACCAATATCAATTAAATTATCAAACTTAAAAATTATCATGATGATTTTCAATATCACGTATTCTTCTTTTGACTGTGAGTCGGAACGAATTGCTATATCAAGCAACTGATTGTTTTACTTTGATTGTTATTTACTGACCTGGTCCTACGGCTAAAACATACGTCCTTTGATGTGTATGGTAACTTTAATATTTTAACCATTATTTAACATACTTTTGTTAGTAACTACTGTATTATTGTATTTAGAAACTTGAAGTTTTTTTATTTGCCTTGACAGTAATTTTTTAGGAAATTAGGTAAATTTAAAGTTTTACATTATTAAAAACTGAAATGAAGGAATTGTAATGAATGCCAATATTACATTATGTATTTATCATTGTATGTTCAATATTACTGGATCGTTATGTTATTCCCTATTATTCCATATTAAGGATAGTAACTGAATAGTATTTTTGTAAATAAAAGGGGTTTTTGGCAAGTTTTATCCACTTTGTTTAGATTTTCAATTATTTTGTTTTAATGGAATTTTTCATTGTGTTCGATGATCTACTGCACATTTTTATGCAGTTTATCCATTTAATTTTTTCATATATTTATTTATATGAATTTTATAATTTTTAGTAAATACTTATACAATACCTACATACAAAATTTATTCACAACTCCATTAACCTTTATAGAATTCGGGGGAATAAGGGAAGGGGGTTTGGGGAAAGAGTCTCTGAAAACGAGCCGTAGGCGAATATATTTTCATTCCTTAGATTGAGTTAGTTGCACAAGTTCAAATTTAGGTTATTTCTGCAGTCGTGGGAGTTAATTTATGTTATAAATAATCTTACAAACTCATTTATTTTGCTATTTTGCTCATTTACAAACTCTTATATTCATATGTAATCTGTTCATTATATGCGACTTAAACAACAATTAACGAATTTTTGGGCTAAACCCTGAGGGGGCATGGGGGCGGAGCCCCCATCGAGCCGCAGGCGAATGTATACTATATTCATACATTTTATATTTATATAAATACTAGTGGAGTGTAGGGGCAAAGGCCACTAAAAATAAAATGGTGATGTCTCCGAAAATAAGTTTTAATTTATCACCTCCTAAGTGCATTTTTCTCAAGCTGTAGTGTGAATTTACAAGTTTTGGTTTTCTTATAAAATATTTCCTAATCGTGACGAAACTTTTTGGCAGTATCAAATCACTAATTTACTAATAATTTACCCTGTATTAAAATACAGTAGTCTATTTTGTGAAAAAAGGAAAGATTATTGCACTCTTATACTACCAAACGCGGTGAAAATAGTTTACCCTTAAACATGATGAGTTTGTAACTCAAATTAATAAAATAGTTCAATACAACATAAGCCCATTAATACTGTACACTCCTTAACCCTGGACCCCTGTTCCTCCCATTCCCCCACACTCGCCGTGACCCCATGCCTTCCCGTGATCCCGTTTACCTCTCCTGACCAGTGTTTCCTGTACCCCCTATGCCCCTGTACCCTCTGGTCCCCTAATAACCCTGTGCCTTTCATTCTCTCTTACCTACATACCCGCAGTTCTTTTCCGTGCCCCCCGTGCTCTCTATGTTCCTCATTCCTCCCCAATGCCCCCATGCCCAACCAACTTCCGTGCCACCGAAGTGTCTAGTATTCCCCACCCCTTGTGCAGCCATTCCCATTCCCCATACCCTCGTGTTCCATGCCTACCATTCCTCCTCATGCAACGTATATCCATATGCCCCCATAACCCCACGCTCCCGCTCCCAGGTACTCCTGTGCCCACTGGTCCACCGTTCTTCCCCGTGGTCCCCATGCCCTTCTATGTCTCCCAAGCCTCCCCCATGTCCCCATGTCCATCTGCCCCCCGTGCCCATTGTGCCTTCCAATCTCTGCTCCGCCACGTGCCCCTGGGCAGGGCACCCTATATTTTCGTACCCCCATACCCAACGTTACTCAACGTGGAAACTGTGTCCCCCATGCCCATCTACACCTTTTGCTACCAACGCACCTAATGCTCCTGTTGAACCATCACCCCCGCCGCCACGTGCCCCATTCCATCCCCATGCCCCCCCAGAGTGCCGCCTATGCCCCAACACCCTCCATGCTTTTGTACCCTCATGCTCGCCGTTCCTCCCTGTGCCCCTATGTTGCCCATGCCTCCAACTATCCCCTCATGCCCCCTGTCTCCAGTGCCACAGAGACCCCTCGTGCCCTTCGTGCCCCCATATCCCTGAACTCCCCTGTACTCCCCGTGGTGCCATCCCCTCCGTCCCTCCCCATACCCCCGTGTCCTCCTGTGCCCCCCGCCATTTCCCCTATTCCTCCCATGTCTCTCTCGTGCTCCCAGCCCTCGTTACCCTCCGTGCCACCAACGTCGTTCGTACATTAATTGTGGTCTAATTTGTCTGTTCGTCCATGAAGGAGAACACCGATTGGTATATTGTTAGTTTTTGCACACTATCATTTACATAAAAGCTCCCAGTCTTTATGAATTATCGGGCGTTTATTGTTTCCCTACGACGTATGTAAAGAAAAAAGCAGAGAATGGATAAAACCAAAACAAAATATTCCTCATACGGAGGTTATGCAATATTAGTAGTTTACATATAATGATTCAGTCGAAAATAAATAACAACAAAGCAATTCAACTCTTTCTATTAAGAGCCAATATAAAGCAGTAACGTAATAACTAATAGACATTCACTGAGTAAAGACAATTAACCATTATATCAACCATGCCACGTCTAAGATCATTTTAACTTTTTTCTGAATATACCAATCATTCTACTTGTATTTCCTTAGTAACATAGATGGGGTCACGAAGATGAAATCTCCTGTCGATCAGTAATCCGTTCATGACTATTAGTATTTTTTGAATTTTTACTCTATGGAACATAGAGTATAAAATTCTATACGATCGAGTTTAAATTTCACTTAGGCGAATTTTAGACCCCCAAAAGGATTTTTTATTACTAATTTGATTTCAATGAAATTCTCAAGTTAGATTTTAAGTATTTTAAAGTGGGTAATAAACTATAATCGAGCAATTATTTTTAAGTATTAAAAAAGCTTATTTTCCGGAATTTTTGACAGAACTTTAGTTGTTTAGGCTACATGATTTGACTAATGTAGTTGCTATATGATCCGTTTATATTCCCCCATCGCAGCTGAGTTGTCGCTGTGTATGCTGAAAACAACATAACCTTTTCTTGTTTATATCTGCTCGCCGTTATGTTACGTTTTTAAATAAAATTTAATTGATATTTTGACAGACCTATTTGTTAAATTAAATAGATCAACACTGATGTTTACCTGGTGAAGTTATAAATTATACCAAAAGATAGGCATGTTGATGTGGAATGAATTGCTGTCGTACGGAATTATGTGATCAACTAATTTATGGGATACAACTAATATTTATTTGGGAGAAAGATTTAAATTGAACAACTAATTAGAATGTGTTGTGCCATTGTAGCCTATGTCTCAGGTAACAAAATATGCATTAAGTGTTAAGTAAGCGTAATTCTACAATACAGTAATTACATTACTTAATTTTTATTAATTTGCAATTATGGATTTTAAATTATATTGTTTTTTTCGCTCTACAATCTATTAACCTTTAATATTGTAAGCATAATTATTATTAAGTTACTTGCTTGTTTTGAGGTCTTAGCTAAAATCATTCTTTATATGTATTTATTTGTAGGCTAGGCCTAGGATGTACGCCGGTTAACTTTGGACGGTTAGATGACGTTGGACGGTTAGATGACGTTCCACTCTTCACATTCGAGGAGATGGAAACCTCCGTTATCTCCCTAAAGAGCAACAAGGCTCCTGACCTGGACGGGATTCCCAGCGAGGCTTTATTAATGCTGACTTGTTGTTGAGAATTTACAACGCCTGTTTGGTAGAAGGGGTGTTTCCGGCCCCCTATGGAAAACCACAAGACTTGTACTGATCAGCAAGGGCAAAGGTAATCCCGAGCTGTCGTCGTCCCACAGGCCTTTCTACACGTTGGACACGGCTGTGAAGAGAGCCGAGAGCCACAAACATTTCCCTCGCTGAGAAGTGCTTCTTGTTACGCTTATGTCAAGAATGCCTTTAACTCGGCGAGGTGGGTCGATATTTTGGATGCGCTTCGCAACACCTTTCGCGTTCCTGCATATCTGTTGCGACTCATCGAGGATTATCTCCGCTCTCGAAGCCTGATTTACAACACAAGGGACACAACGTGGACGATCGAAGTCACTTCTGGTGCCGGGCAACATTCAATACTCGGCCAGGATCTCTGGAACGTTGCCTATGACAGCCTCCTGAGGTCCGAGATGCCTGAGGAAACCACTTTGGTTGGGTACGCCGATGACGTCGCAGCTCTCATAGCTGCACGCAACGTTGAGCTGGACCAACTAAAGTTGAACCGAGTCATGCGTGTGGTCAACACATGGATGTCCGATCACGGTCTCTTGCTTGCTCTCCGTAAGATGGAGATTGTGATCCTTACGAAGAAGAGGATAGACACCGTCGTTCTGTTCCGAGTGGGAAGGGAGGTGGTCCAATCAACTCGTGCTGCTAAGTACTTCGGGATTATGGTGGACACCGAGTTAAGCTGGAGGGATCAGATCTTCCGTACGGCGGATAAGGCCGCTAAGGTAGTCACTTACCTTAGTAGGTTGATGGCCAATGTCGGGGTTCTACGATCCAGCAGAAGACGTCTGTTGATGTCCGCGGTTCAGTTCACGCTTCTTTATGGAGCAGAGGTGTGGGCAGACGCTCACGATAAAGAGTAGTACAGGTTGCGACTCGCCCGAGTTCAACTTCGAGCGGCGCTCGTAGTGTGTTCCGCCTACCAGACAGTGTCCGAGCCTGCCGTCCTGGTGGTCGCCGGTGTTATCCCTGTCAAGCTCTTGGCAGGAGAGAGAAAGGCAAGTTATCAGAGACAAGGCGAGATTGGCAAGGACACGGCAAGAACAGAAGAGCGCTCCCGAACCTTCCAGCAGTGGCAACACAGCTGGGAGCACGACACCCGAGGACGATGAACTGCGCGACTTATCAAGCACGTCCAACCATGGGTGAAACGGCGGCCAATTCTTGACAATTCACGGCTATTTACGGTCGTACCTGAACCGGATGGGCAAGCCCGGTTCACCGGACTGCATTTATTGCCCGGGCGTTCCCGACGATGCCGAACACACATTCTTCCGCTGCCCCCGTTGGGAAGGGTCCCGCCTGAAGGCCACACAAATTTTTGGTGCATTTTCGGTGGACTCGGTCTGCCAAAAGATCTTGGAGGATGAGGGCAACTGGGCCAAATCCCTTGATCGAGTGGCTGGATAAGGAGTAAGCCCGACCGGCGTTAGCCAAATTTTGTCCTAGCCTGACGTAATGTGATAAACAACTCCAGGTTAGAATCCTAAAGAGTAGAGGATTTTTTTTAGTGGGTAAACCCGTTTTTTAGGGGAGCCCTACACTACAGGCTTGCCACCTGTGAGCGTAATGCATTTTTCTCACCTCTCCCTCAAAAAAAAAAAAAAAAAAAAAAAAAAAAAAAAAAAAAAAAAAATCATAAAAGCGTTACCTAATAACTTAAAAAGTGAGTAAAAATTCTCGTACGGAACGGACATCGGAGCGTATTCCTAGTATATAGTGCATTTCCAATTTTAAAAAGTTATAACTATGCAGTTATCTTAACGCAAAATATCTGCGCAATAACCAGCTGACTTTATGATAAAACACTGGAACATCTGCTTAAACAAACGTGTAGATCCAAAAATATTCTTCCATTAGATTAACATTGGAACTTCAAGGCCCAATGGGGCGAAGCCCAGGAAACTTATGACAATTATGATATTTTTCCTTGGGTTCTTGGCCCTCAAGCTTTAAAATGAGCCATCATACGTTACCCTATCTTTCTTACTCGATATATTTCGTGGGGACCGATTCGCTTACGGAATTATATATATAGAAGATATATATAATTTATCTTTATATATATATAATTTATATTTATTTGAAATATACTGTTCAATTTATATTTTAATATATTTTTAAAAGTATATTAAATATAATATACTTTCAATAAGACTATTTATAAATAATTCAAAATAAAAATCTAAATGCTGCATATTACTTACCTTAACTGCAAATTAATTATTGATGGTAATATGTAGGTATTTATGACTTGTTCCTTTTCTTGTGATTAGATTTTTTCTGACGCTTCTTTAACCAATACAAAAAACAACACATTTATTTAAATAATTAGTAACATTTAGCAGCTGTCTCGTAAGAAATATATTCCGTATTGATTTCAAATGAACAACTAATACTGGCATTCATGTAAAATTAAGTATATTTTACAAAACATCTCTTCCTATGCAAATTTATGATAGTAAAATTGTGCAACCAACGATTCCAAGAAGTTTCTTCCAACCCGATTATTTTATAAATGACGTTTCTTCACATATTGCGACGCAATACTGACAAAGGCGAATTCTTAAACCCTTAAAAGCTTTCGAACCGAATAGTCCAGCAAATGTGATATCTCACATGAGAAACAACAGCTGTCAACGGCAACAATAGGGTCGGCGCCGTCGCGGGTATTTCGGAGCTGAGACTAGACTAGACACCACGGCTGGCAACGTACAAACTGACCGATACAGAGCATTTATGAAAAATGTTTTTTTGAGACGTTCGATTTAAAAACAAACCACTTCAAGTATACAGGGTTAGATAAAAAACAATGCTTTTGAGTACAATATTTTTGCAAACTTCATTCCAAATCTGTCGTGTTATTTTCTACTAATAGATTTTTTTTACATACAAATTTTTTAATAAAGGTTTTGGCCAATAATCTTACCTTAAACGTAAAATTACTTTAAATTATCTTTGAGAAAGGCCTAAAAATAACTTTTACCAATTGACACTAAAACCTTAAAGCAATTTTAAAGTATTTCAATTTTAATATGAATCTTCTTGAATATGTAGGGCCTATAAATAAATGTTATCAAGAACAGATGTTTAACACCTTACTATTCATAAACTGTAAACAATTATACAAGTTAATAGCTCATAAATTGTAGTTTCCAATCACCTAATGGGACAGTGTTTCGCAAGTGCACGGTGGTTGGCAAGACTTAAAGCAGACACTGTGGGATACTGGAAGTGTCCCTTTGTTTTATGCAAGCGCTCACAAAGCCGCTGTCTCTATGATAATTTCCCCTGGCGATGGGGCCGTTTGCTGGGAACGACTCTAGGAATGAAATCGGACTGAATACATCGGCGATTGGAACCCCGACCATGGTAAACTACATAAACATACTCCAAGCTATGGGTTAAAGTAGGGCATTCGTAATTCCATTTGTCAATGTTTCTCATTGATATTTGAAAAACAAATCTGTTTTCGACTCCTAATAATAATAGGTATTTTAGGATACAATTAAGTTCCATACATTTCAGGAAATTGATGTTAAAGAAACATATCTGGCTAAATACAGAGAAATCAATAAATTTCTTGCCCCACAATTTAAAGTTTTCAAAATTTTGAGCAGGTTTACATTTTACTTTTAGTTTATGTTAACAAAAATGTATATTTAAAATAATGTTGTAAACCAATTAACATTTTTAAACTAAAGCTAAACATTCAAACCCTGTAAATCCTTGAACGAGCAACATACTGTTAGTAGAGGAGACCTATCACTATAATAAATGTAATGAATATGAAACAAAGCTTCTAGGGGTTGGACAGCTTAAAAAATAAATAATTACTCAGATAACAAGTTTATAAAGCAAAATATAATACAAATTAATTAGCTTGAAGCTTCGTTCCAAGGAAAAAGACTTGACTGACAAGAGTAAAAAACGACAAGCATTTTTGCCCCGAAGTATAAATTTAACAAAGATATTGAAACTGATAATAAATTTAATATATTTAATATTGCTGTAGTATGTCATTTGTACGACGGCGTATTACGATGTAATATAACTAGGTACAGCCCGGATTGCAAATCTGCATACAAATAGAGGCGACTGATTAAATTACTGTCATTACATTTGTGGATTAATCGTGTTGGCCGTAATCCCCTCCACGGCGTTGATACAACACGGGCTATCGTCACACGTTATTTATAAGCCACTTAACTGATATAAGCCCGTGTAAACAGGTGTTTGATCGTGTGATTAGATTTATGGGAAAAACTGGCAGATGTTATGTTTATATTTTTCTTTTATTGCGGATTATTTAAAATATCTCCAAGACTGTGTTATTTTTCGACGTAGAATTTTCACCAATTGAGCAATACTTATAAAGAAAACATTTTTTTGTGTTATGGTTTGTGTTTTACAAAGTCTTTTAGCGAATTTCCCATAGGGAATAAGCTATTACCGTAGGTCTCATGGTAAGACCTAAGCCCGGGACCATGTTACTTTTTCGTTTTGAGGTGCCCAGAGACCAAAAATAATAGTCATTAAAATTTTTATATATATGTATATATGTATATATATAAATATATATATATATATATATATATATATATATATATATATATGTGTGTGTGTGTCCCTAGACACGATAACTCTCGTAAAAATAGTCCGATCGACACCAAATTTGGTAGAGATGTGTAATCCTACGTTTATTCGGATGAGTTCGTAAACCAGACATATCGACCTACCGGAAGGGGTAGTTTTGGGGGGTTTTGTACCCCAAAAACGGGTTTTTTGCATTTTTCATATGTAAATTTTTAAAATTTTAAATTTTTATTTTGACCATTGGATTTAGCTTAAAAAAACACACAATTTAGTATTTTGAAGCTTCGCTCTATCTCAATTGGTTACCGAGATATTACAAAGTCTAAAGACAGTACATTGTCTTTTGGGGCTCCAATGTTAATCTTATGGAGAATAAGGATGTGTTAATATTTCACTTATTAACCAATATTTTTGGATGAAACTTGGTATTTAGCTTCATGTGGTTGAGATTCATCCATTTAAGATAAAAAATCTAGGTTTTTGTACTTATCATGGCAGCAAACCTGCATACCCTTTTCCTATGTTAATCATATGGAGAATAGGCAAACTCTTTTATTTATGGACAGATATTGATGAAACTTACTATTTGGCTTTATATGGTCGAAATAAATTTTTTCTATGCTAAAAACCTACTTTTAGTGTCCCCCATGGCAGCATACCTGCACACTCTTTCCCTATTAGAAGAATAATAGACATTTATTTTCCTATTAATGAGCACGTGATGAAATTTTGTTTACAAGTTTAGCTGGTCAAAACTATTATTACTAATTTGGAAATTCGCTGAGTACGCAGGTCTGCTGCGACGGGGGGTATTTTATGGTTTTATCTACTTTTAAAATATACTTAAACACATGTAATGCAATATGATATTGTCCTATCTGAAATACAGCTTATGAATAATTCCATACAAGAAGGTTCTAGACCGCAAGAATTTATAATGCAAGAGTTTATCTTCAATTTTATTTTTACTTTAATATTGGGTCGATCATGTTCATTGTTAAATCTAATTACTAAAAACATCAATAAAAACGCTTGTTGTATTTTATTTTAAGTGATAAACTTTTGAATTTTTCGCTTTTAGTCAAAGTGCTCTAGGGTTTCATTACTAGCAGCTAATTTTTAAATTAGTATTAAACTCATCTCGTTCGGAAATAATATTTTTAATACATTCAGTACAATTTTGTTGCTAACTCATTATCACATTTTAATCAAGCATCTTCTTCGTCAGTTGAAAATAACACGGCGTTTTCTTGACCATTAATCCGTTACTACACTAAAGTCTCCGAACAACATTTATAAAAAAATTACATTAGTTTGAAAAAATTATTCAATACCCATACTCGTGATTACAGAAACATTTGTTGTAACCCAATTCACTGCATAAGTTACTTTACTTCCTCCATTGAAAATGTATCATTCGTGTATTATATAGTAGGTAGAAGTTTTTGAAAATAACTGTATTTTGAAACTCCTTGCTTATATCCTCCACTTCCGAGTATGAATTTATAGTATGAATACATTATTTACTTCCTTAAGTTCAAAATAGCTTAAACAATAATTTTGTTGCTTTTTCAGATGAGACGGAGGGATTGGACTTGAGGTAAGAGAAAGAAAAATGAGCATTATATTTGATTCATGTTCGATATAATATTTCTATAACGATCAAATTAAGAGATTATTATATTCGTATTTCACTTCATATAATTTACACAGTTATTAAAAATTACAATTCCAATTACTTCATGCATTTTATGTATAAAAATAAAATAATAAAATTCATCAATCAAGGTATATAGATAATATCTTCAAGGGGTCTTAATTCCTAATTATAATAACGTCTTTACTTGATAATCTTAAATTATAACTTTTTTAATAATCAAGTGAACAAATACGATTTTACCTTGCAGAATAGGTTAATTAAAAAGACAAAATGTAGGGTAAAAGAATAAGAAAGTAAACAAATAAAAGCCAAACAAGAGAAGGCTGAAAGAAAGTAACATATGTGCATCATTTATCAGCTTCAGTGTTGTTGCTGACTTGACGTGTGTTTGGCGTTCCTTAGGATTCCAACCAAATGTACAAAGTATTCCATCAAAATCAGTCTGCATTAGGTAACGAATTGAGCTTGATGAAAATATCGTGCGGAAGGTAATTAAGGTGCAATTAAGGTAATTAAGGTAAAAGGTGCAAGGCAAGTAATTTATATTGTTTATTCAAATAAATGATGTAGGTTAAAAAATCTATATTCATATATTTAATATATATGTATATGTATATAAAATAAGGGACTCCATGATTATTCAATATATGTACAAATTTAATGGTAAAACACTGATACACTGTTTTTAATTTTGTAAGCTAAACTTTAAACTTAAAGAAATAATGAAAAAAATCTCATTTAAATAGTTTATCATATAGAATAAAAAATAAATAAAATTGACTTTGTTATAAAAAAATGCCCTACATTTAAACTGATCTTCCTAGAACTTGCAATTAAAGAAGACAAGTTGGTTAAACAAGACGAACTCGATTTGTAACCCAACGTTTTTCATGTGTATATATTATATTTTTTTATTATTCTTTGAAAATTATTTTGTATAAAAACCAACTACAATTTAATGTATGAATATAAGGCAGAAGATATTGCACTGCTTTAAATTGCACCACACTACACATTTGACTAATTCCACTGTATCATTAAAGTTTGATTAAGCTGCACATGACATTAATATTCCAAATTTATAGCTTTGTAGTTGTATTGGTCGTTATATTTTAAGTAACAGTGAAACTTTGAGAAGATACAAAGCCTTTTATTAGCTATTTCTGATTTCGAAACAGAATTGTCACTAACGGTTTGATCCTTCAGCCGAGAAACAACAGCTGTCACTAGGAACAATGGAATCGGCGCCGTGCCGGGTATTTAGAGCTGGGAGTAGACGCATGACTGGTGGACGAATAGAAATAATCTGGCTTCGAATAGGGACCAGTTTATGGTTAATTGTTACTGTTTTAGTTTATTTCCCACTTTACCTAAATTAATTTAATTTAAAACTATAATTGTGGTTTAAAAAACAATATTACAATTTTATTTATGACGTAATTGGATAACAGGTTAATTGTTGTGGTTGGATCTCATAGAAAGGCTTCCTTAATGTAGTATATTTCGTCACTAGTCCGGAAAGTGGTGGTTAAATATAGGTTATTTTGTAAGATACTGAGAACATTCCACACTGTAAAGAGGTTTGAAAAGTGTGTCTCTGTGCCACATATAGACAGTCTGATGGCATTTCTTAATGCAAATATTTCCTTTAGATAAAAATACTTCCCCTAGAAATGCAGTAGTATTTGGATCGATATGACATAATGTGCATTCATTAAACATACAAATAATATTCATTAAGCGTTTCAAAATGGTGAAAACAATTTTTTCATTAGCTTTACTCTCCTTGTCAATCACCTTTTTATTTCAAGTGTTATGCTTTTGCAAACAATATTAATACAAATTTTATCAGTTATATTATAAAATATTTATTTATAGTAGTTATAAATAGCTACCAAAAATAAAATAATAGTGTCAAAGTTTCTTAAGAATGTTTTTTTATGAATGCAATTGATAGGCTTGGCATTAATATCTGTTTCATTGGCAATTGCTGTACTTAGTGCCATACGTAAATTAACCCATGATCTTTAAGACTGCCTATTATTGTTTTTGGGCAAAAATGCCACATACTGATACCATAGAAAGTGCTAAATAACCAGAAAATAAAAATTGCGGCAATCCCGATTGTTATCAACACCGCAAACCGTATTATTGCTGTCTTGATAATCCGAAAATACAATGACAGTAATTTAATCAGACGCATATTTATATGCAGATGAGAAATCCAGCCTGGTGATACCACGTAACAGGTCTTAATGATAATATGCATAAATGTTAGTCTAACGTAAAATAATTTAACAAATAGATGATAAAACTTATATTTCTCAGTAGAAACAATTAATAATATTTTCCTGGTAGATCTACGTAACGGGGGGAAAATTTGACCCTATTCTTTTTATTTTTTATTTTTACTCATTTTATTGTTTACCAACAGTGGGTACTTTAATTTTTTTTACGTTATTAATCCTTATTTGGATTAATATCCATGTTCATGTAGATGTCAATGAGAAGACGTTATTAGCAAATATGTGATGTGATCTACAAAGGAACTGCATTTTCAAAAGACCCCTTTCCAAAATTTAAAATTGTCATTTATATTCTTTCCTATTTCTTACCATGTGGGACATTTTAGTCCGGAATTCAACTTTGATGTTAGTAAATAGTTGTGTTACTTGAGTAACCGGTATAGGACAGTGAGCTACAGTAATCGGATAGGGTTATGACAATAGTAGTTCTATTGATTCTATTTTTAAATGCGGTCTTCTATGACATAGTTTACTCCCAATGCCTGTTATGCTTTACAATTCAGTAAAAACGAGTCGTTGCCACTCGATACTCGACGAATACAGCTCCAGTCTGAGCGCTAGGCAGATGGTGTGAAACTTTTTGAAATGAAAATAAAATACAATCACATAGTTAAATAAACTAGGGGGCCCGTGCAGCGCATTGCGCTGCATTTATCATAGTACCTATGGTAAATGACCAACTTACTTTGAATTAAAATTAAATTTTAGTGAAAATAAGATTACATCATATTGGTAATCCATAGATTTTCATCAATAATTCTCTAACTTCCCAATGTGATAGTGTTGAGATTTGGTTGTTGTTCTTTTAGATCCAAATTAGCTAGAATTAAATTATAGTTTTTATGCCGATTTGATTTTTTTGCCTAAAACTCCTATCAAATTTATAATAAATTCACAGATGTAAGATCTATATATTAATAGGCAAGTATGTTTCGTTTCCTCCTTTTTTCTCAGCTCATCGTAGGAGAAATCCGTGCATACCGTTAGAAAGGTAGAGTCCTGTAGATGAGCAGAATCCTATAATTCACATCAGACTCTAGGGCTACGCCCCACAGTCTTTCAAAGTTCCAATGTTAATCTTATGACAGAAGGAGAATTGATTGCATCATTAGACAGCTATTGTAAAAACAACTGCTAAAAAACTGGAAGAACGGATGTTTTAGTTATAAAATATTTTTAAACTTCTTGGGTCCAGATCAACTGAAATTTTAGTCGAATTTCGAGCAGGAGGCAAATACCGAGTCTAGATAGTTCATCACAAAAAAAAACTTTAATAATGATAACAAAAGATAAATCAATATTTAACTACAACTCCTCTGCCCTGTATGCCTATGAGATATGCAGCACTCACTGCGGCTGTTTTTCTAATAATGAATGAATGTATGTGTTAGTAGTCGACATAGTGAATGAACTTACACTATTACTATTTATAACAAACTAAATCCTCTTTAACTTGACTTTCCATGGCAATACAGAATTTAAATAAAGAAACCACAAAAATCAGGAAAATCTTTTTGAATCTTATGGAAGGAAAAGTTGAAATTTCCTTTTTACAAACCATTTTTTCAATAAGCTTATTATCTATACTGGAGTTAAAAAATTTTTAAGGTCGTCTCTTTCAAACATTCTGCATTAAATTTACTATATTATCACAGTAAACAGGTTATAAAATTTACACCAATAACCAACTATCCCTTTTCCTAGATAAAATCATTTTGAAAACCCATGCGCAAACATTTAGTGATCTATTTTAATTTTGTTAACTTTTGTTGTTTCAATACCAATCTGATAACCAATAAAACCCACAACAAAATTTTCAATTTTCAAACTTGTTTTTGTACAGGAAAATGAATTTTTCCGGGATTAAGTTACTAAACTTATTTTTGTGCCCAAATACACATATATCCAAAGTTCAAGCAAAATCTACCTGCTACATTTTGAGAAAAAGGTAAAACACACAATTTGTTCCACATAATAGACACTCCTCGTATTAAAGTATGGAATTGTGTTGATATTTCTGTACCAGTTGTTTAATTGCTTCTATTCAGCTAGCTTTTAACATGTGTTTGTTTTACTATCAACAGCTGTTTTATTTTGCAATTCAATATAAATTGTTCCCCATGTTAATGTTATGTACAAAAAACGATCTTTAAGGGCTTCCCGTGCCCTTCAGAATACAAATATCAAAAATCTAAAACCTTTATGCAAAACTACGAATTGGAACAAACATTTTGACATCTCAAACATTGAAATCGGTCCAGAAATAACGGAGGAGTTTTGTTCACAAAAAACAGCCCTCACGTATTAATATAAGAGACTAATTGTCACTCCCTATACTCTCAATGAAAACTGCATGTTAATAAACACTATTCCATTTCGTCAGCCATCGTTGAATTAAAATTTGAAAGTTAACTGAAAAGTAAACAGAAAAACTAAATAAATTAAAATGTCAGGAGGGAGACAGGTTGTTTTTATGAAGGCAGCGGTTTGTTTTCATGAAATGAATCATATGTTATAGGTAAACTTACTAAATTTTGTCTTATATTTAAAATACATGGAAGCTTAAAAGTCCAATGGGGCGAAGCACATTGAACTGAGGGTGGCAAATTATTCCATGACGTCTACAGAGAATTCCCTTTAATTTGACACCTCAATCATCAAAATCGGTTCATAAATAAAAGAGTTTTGCTGCTCACAAGAAATTCCTTACGGAATTAGTAAGATAGATCAATCATTATCTGTTAATCTTATGGACGAAAACCTAACTTTAAGTTCTGCCCAAACCGTTTGGAGTAAAAATATTAAAAACATTTTTGTAAAACTATCAACGGACGACTTGTGTCACAAAAACATGGATCAAAGTATTATATTTAAGGACACCAATGTGTCAGAATTAAATGAAATAGATACTTTTCGAGTTAATGGAAGGCATTTCATTACTATGAGACATGGTGCGTGACAGAAGTAATAGCGGCAGACAGCAGGAGCGACAGGCGACAGGCCAGACAGGCGACGACGACGGAGATGGAGACAGGCGAGGACGGTGGAAAACACGGACCGTCTCGAATGACGCAGCGACACACGCCCTTCCTGTCTCGGGCTCTGACAATGTAGCTCTGATTGGCCGAGAAATGTCACAACTGCTATGTAGGGTGCAATTCCCCCTCCCTCCCCCACTCCGCATAAACCCCACGTCCAGTTGGTGACATATGAGCAATAAAATTTATATTAAATATAATATGATGTTTCGTGACGCATTTTAATCGCAGTTAACATCCCACTCTTTTTAATTCAAACAAATAATAGAATTTAAAATTAACATATTTTTATGAGATATTCTGTATTTAGGTGACTTTTTGTAATAATGAGCTCCGTACGGAGTTCATACAACTATATATATATTTGAGTAGGCTACCCAATCCAATTCTTTTTCGAATCTTCGTACTCGTATAAATTTTATGCATGAAATGTTAAATAACAGAAAATAAACTAAGATTATTTGTTGCTACAAATGAATTTATAAAAAAAAACTTTTAAAAAAATTTTACACAATTTAAGATATATCGTAAAGAGTCGGGTCCATTTTCAGTCAACATCTTAACTTGTCTCAGATGGGAGGGGGGATTTACTTAATGATATTTATAACATATTAGAATTTTATAACACAAATTTTGTCTTATATTATCTTGTATCATATGTTGAACGTTTGTTTATAATATGAATCTTAAACTGAAGATTGATTCAAATGGGACTTTGAAATAAACAAAATTGGGTTTAAAACTATTTTCTAATGTGTAGCAAGTAACAATACTATTACCATGAAAATAAATTTATACAAGGGATTGGTTATTAAGAATGTCATAAATGATTTTTTTGCATTTAAAGTGGTCAAATTATTACATTTTTATATTTTAAATGTAAATGTATGCCAAAGAGTACCTAAGATGTACCTTACGTAATATAACTTAATACCTGCAAACTACGGCATCTAATCATATACTACAATTGCTGCAGAGTAATTATATACAATAACGTATGTTCTGCAGCGTTGAATATTCTACGGTCATTGTTATTAGACAGCTGTGCAACTGATATTTAGGGCACGGGAAATACTAGATCATTGACTTATTATTCAATTTACAATTTATCCTGGGCTAGTGGATTATGTTCATCCCATGGTATAAAGTATCAACAGGCATATATGATATACTGCAATTTAAAATTATTAATCAACAAACAACAACACCTAAAAAAACGACAAAATATCAAGACCTTTAGATTTTATAATTTAGAATGTTTGATTTTTACACTCAATTTTGTTTTTAAAGCACAACTGTTTCACGTAAAGTTAATAAATAGTTAAATAAACTAAAACTGTTATGTATTATCTCCTTTCAATAGTTTTACAAATACATTATGCATGATAATAATGTTTATTTAAAGAATATTGCATTGTCAGTAGTATAATTTTTTTAGTTATAAACACGTATTTTATCACTACTGATGAAGAGAAAAACTACATTTAAAGAATCGAGTAAGACGTGAAGAAAGCTGGGTCAAACAGACTCTAGGGGTTGTCTTTATCTGGTGCCGTTGGATAACACAAAAAAGTTTTGCACTTCTTATTTGTCCATGTGGAATTATTTTTATGTATAATTCCACATTATACAATTTAAATTAGGTATAATTAGTACATTTATAAATTAGGTATAATTTTAGTATCTGTAGTATTAATAATTTGGAAGTAAAACGTGAGTGCCTATATATGTTATTAAAAGCGAAAGACATAAAAAAAAACTTTGACAATTTCTTCATTACATATTTTGTCCTGGCCACTGTTGATCAGTGCTTGGATCATAATAGAAAATGTAAAATGGTAAAGATTTAGAATATTTGAGGTAAATATTTCAGTGAGTACTGAAATTTCTAGTTGTTTTTGCTCATATGTAATGTTATTCTTTATCTGTCTCTCTGTGCAACCTTTTTTTTACTGTGACGAAAAAAGTAGATTTTATAAGTTAAATTATTTTTTGTATATTTTTAAGTTTTAATATTATCTCTAAATAATAATATTTCGTTTAGTAAAATTCCCAATAACATATTACTATGTCAGAGCATTGTTAAGCCAGTTAGAAGCGCCATGACGGGATATATTGCACCCAGGAGGAATTCATCTCCTCTAATGAACATCTTCGCTCGCCTTGGAGAGGCTTGATTTATTGTACCCAACACGATCAAATCAATCTTCAATCAACGACTCCGGTAGATAATTATTAATCGATGAGTTATACTTTTCACGCAGAATCATTGAAAACTCATACAAACAATATGAATTTGATATTTGTGGACTATATTAAATTAAAAATATAGTAAAATGTGTTAAAAAAAGTAAAATATTGATGGTAATTTGACTAGTTATATATAAATGAATAGTAATTCATTTATTTTCCGGATTTCTAGTACTCTTGCTCAAGGCGAATGGCTAGCAAGAGAGTCATACAATTTGAGGTAAAATTTGATCCAAATGTTTAACCAATAAAAAATGCATTTCAATTGAAACTTTACAGATTAATCATAATTTAAAATTAAATTAGACATTATAATTGCATGATTCTTTATATATCGAGTATTCCAGATCGAAGCTGAATCAGTATAAAAGTATTATATTCATCAGATACATTTATAAGTTATTTATTAGGATGTTCGAGATATTTGAATTACATGAAAATACAATGTTATTCTATTAATTACAGAGTTGCTATGTTACATATTGGAAGATATCATATCGAAACACAATACATTCTTAGTGAATTTTAATAATGCTACTCCAAAGAACGTGAAATATTTTAATATCCTGCCTTGACTTTTGATTCAACGGTCAATTATTTAACGAAAGAACGTGGATATTAAATTTTTATCACCATAAAATACTTCGGTTATCTACAAAAAATAAAATCATTTGATATATTTGAATGTTTTATAGGTGTTTTATCCTCATGAAAACTGCGAGAATTTAAAAATATTAATATTCATATCGTAGTTAATACTGATACTTACAAGCCTATAGTCAAATATTTAACTCAGACCTGTTTACATTTACCTTTTCATTTGTTGGATATGGCTCAAGAGCCATTTCAGGATCGCTGACAATTGCTTGCATGAACACCGTTGTGGTGTTAACATACCCTGTTTGGCACAGCTCTGGGGAAGTCAACTGTCAGATTAACAAGTCCCGTGGGGATGCATTGGTGACATGAGTCCAACACTATTGATACTTGACATTCGGTATCTAAAGTAAAGCACTTAGTAATTAAATTGAAATAATTTATAATATAACTACTCGGGAAGATTCCAACAAACAAGACATATATAAAATGTTTTGGTAATTCATAGTGATTTTGTCAGCATTTGTAATTAGTCAATGTGATCATAATAACCTAAAGCCATTCTTAAGCTTTGTGGACTAATTTCTAATTTATCTTGTCAGAAGTCATAAAAACATTTGGTTTAACTTAAATGTTGTATTAGTTTTAGCATCAATGCTTAAAACGAGCACCATTGCAGAAAAATAAAAATTAGCAAAAGTCAATGTGGTTAGAAAAGGTTAGTGATTTTGCCCTCAATAAATATGTTATATTAATGGGATCATAATTTACAAATCATTATATTTTATGCATTTTATGAAAAATATCTAAATACATCAACACGTTTAACTTAATTTTTATCGAGTAGTCCTTGTCTCTTGCTGAAAGTATGTTTGATGAAAAAATAGCTTTTATTTCCAGGGATTATTATATGATTAAATTATGAAATGAAGTCTCACAAAATTGTTCACAGCGTTTGTGACATATCGTAAAAATAAATAAATACTTCAATAAATCATCTTGGTTCTTATTGAGAGAAAATCTGTTAAGTTAATAGGAATTGCGAATAAAAATATTAGTTTATACCAATGAGTTCAGTTGTTGACTGAGAACATGAAAGAGTTGGAATACTCAAGATATTTACAGCTTGTTCATGGAAACAACGAAACCAAAGACAGACGATAAAGAAATCCTAATCATGTATGATAGAACCTCTTTAAATTAACCATGTTTAAATAATCAAATAATTTGGACACATTTGATGTTTTCTATTCGTTGCAATACATAACACAACTAAGAGGCTAAAACATCGAATTTAACATTCTGCCTTAAGAACAAGAAGAATTATACAACAGAATTACACATTATCATTCATCTATTATTCCATGATACGGGAACCAACTTGACAATATTTTGTCACATCATGAATATTCTAAAAAAGTAATGAAGAGGACTTGGATTATCATGATGCATATTTCTTTTTGGCCAATCTTTTCAGTATTGTATAAAAAATTTTGTTTTTAGAAACAAAATCCATTGTCAAGACCTATATTAAATTATCCGTTATGATGCAAGGGTTTCTATCGTTCTGCTTGCCATCCATCAACGGAAGTGATTAATAAACGTCCATAACGTGGATTTCATCAACTCGCCTTGTTGGATTGAGCCTTTAACGTGTAAAAACGGGCGAAATAGTAAATGAAATACACATCTATAAATTTCGATTTACATTTCGCTGAAATGTTTAGTACGAAAAATTATTTAACTGCACATGAAAATCTATTACTTAGAAAATTATATTACAAACTCAATTTTTTCTATCACTGATGATAAAATATCCTAGTTAAATTCTCTATACAGATATGTATTGTGGTTATCAACTAAGGTTTCAAAAAAAAAAAAAAATAATAATAATAATATTATAATTTACACAATACATAGAATAATTAGAGATTTTGCATTAAGTATAATTCAGTATCCTTAGCTTTGTTTAATTTTAAAACACTCACGTATGGAAAATATATTTATAATTTAGAAGTCGAACATTAAAATTTTTTTACCACCTTTGTGCGATTGCAATGATAGAGTTTCAGGAATCATTTAAAGAATTTGGAGATTCTAGAAAATATAACAATTATACGAAACTAATCCTTACAAGAATTTGAATATAAAGTAAAAACAATTATAGTAATTTTATTTTCTGCAGTTATGAATTTATTTTTTTCGAATTAGTTTTTAATGAGTTTGAAAGTTGTAAAGTATAAACCATCTCAGTTAATGGTCAGAGACGGGAAGATATTTATGAGCCTCCTCTTTACCCACTACAATACCTCACAAAAGACCGTCTCAACTTTTAGTTGGAACAGTCGACTTTGTATTCTATACAATGGGTATACGTTGCGCTCCTAAAGTCAGCCATCGCTTATTTAATCCTTTGTTGCTTCTCATTCTTCAATGTCATACATGTATTTCCGAATTCCTCTTTATAAAACTATTTTATGATTTTTTCACAATCAAGATACAAGAAAATTTTAACTTGTTAGCCTACCTTATGTAAATTAAAATATCTTAATTTTTACTATTCAAAACACTTTAAGATTTGGATGAACAAAATACGACATGCAAAATGGAGAAAGAGACTATTGATAAAACATATAAATAGATAGTACTATTGGTTTAGAAACACTTCCATAAAGAAATAATAATAAACCAATTCAAAGTAAAATGTTATACATGTTAAAAAAATTACTTCTTTTCATCTATAAAATTAAAATAAATCATGATGTTTTTTACAAATTATCCGTGTATAACTGTTATATGAATATTTTACTTTATAAATTAATCAACTTTAAGTAAAAAAGACTAGAGTAATGCTTTGTTTAGGTTTGTACACGTAAAACGTCTGTTTTCTTAGTTTTTATCATTAAATAACCAATATACTCCAGTCGCAGCAGTGACTACTAAGTAGCACTAATTGAATTTCCATTAAAATTTGGCGATTTTGTCATTTTAACCATAAATATTATAATGGGGTTCTAAAAGGTAGGTTTACTGCATTTTGGGTTTTATTAGCAAATATAGGTAGAGTACCACCTAGTAGAAGTACCTAACAAATTGTTTGAAGATCTTTTAATTTTTTAATCTTTCCCATAAAACCCTATGGTAAATGAGCATTTAGATTTGCCATCATATGAGCGTTGTAAGCAAATGTAAATTAGTCCCTGCCTCTTGAAGTTTTTCAGGTCAAATTTTACTAAGTTACACCAATAAACAAGTGAGCTAAAAATGTTTGTATTTTCCCTTCAGTTAAGTTTTTATTTACATAAGAAGGTTTTCTATCTTTAAAAAAAATATAGGAAAGTTTTTCATTTATTTAATCCGCGGCAACTAGTAAATCTAGGTTAAACATTTTAAATGGGCCTACTAAATGGCTTTTTGTATGGCTATTTTAGGCGGTATTAGCCAACAAAATTTCAAAATTTTGGCAAAAAAAACAACACTAAAAATCCAATTTTTAACATTTTAAAATCCTATGAAACTCTGTTCGCATGGTCGGATCACACTGATTTTTGAACATTACCTAAAAAACGCTGTCCTACCTCTCCATAAGAAATGATATGAAAATTGGAGAATTTTTTCAAGAGTTATTATATGATTGCGCACTGAAAAAAACCACTTTCCATACGAGTGTTGAAAACTACTATAATAATAATAATAAATAAGAATATAATTTGAACAAACTGTGTTTTTGGCTTCTTGGGATCTCAAAAAAAAGTAGCATGGTCCAAGGCTTAGGTCTTATCGTGACTACCACTGCAAAAGCGTATTCCCAATAGGGAAATTCGCTATAAACAAGAGAACGATAACAGTTAGTTTGATTAGCTTTAGATGATTCCTAGTAAGGAAGAGTAGCATTGTCAACATTAAAGATTTCCAATAAACTAGCAAAACTAGATGAACAGGTTTTAAATACTTTATTATTTTATGATACATTTCGTGACCTGTAAATATATATTTTTTACGTTATTTGTCAGTACAAAAAAGTTAGGTTGTTTTATACTACACTTTCAGATTATTTGTTAATTAAAGTATGTAGTAGTATAGATGTATAATTGCATTTTCAACGCCCAAAAAACCCTTACAATGTTAACAAATATGTTAAAAAACTAAGGCAAACATCTGATATAGCTTTATAATAATGGTTACACAAGGTTTACATTATTATTTAATCATCAAAACATTGTCAGTGCTTTATGTATAGTCAATGAAAATACTACGATAGTCGTACTGTTTTTTAACTTATGCGAAATCAATATCAAATTAAATCAATAAATTATATTAGAGAGATTTTATTTATAAAATTTGATAGCTTATGGAATGGTGTGTGATGAGTATTACTAATTAAACACTATGATGAAAGATATATTAGTTTTCCTTCAGGATGACAGGCATTTAAAAAAGCAATTTCATGAGAATTATATTTGTCGTTACATACTTTGCACATGTAAAGGACTAAATGATGAAACGTAAAATTGTTTTTATGTTTGTAATTTACCATTAAAAATAAAATACACAACGTTTTTGTTTACTTCTCAGTCATAAAACAGATCGAAAGCTTGAAGATTGCTTAAAAAGGTGTCTAATGCTATTTGTTTTTGACACTGAGAAGTTCAATAAGATTTATTGGTGTTCAGTTTACTGTAAGTCATTTCCTTACTTGTGACGCAATTTAACTGTCAGTCACTTTCTCAAACAAATATTGAAAAGGATCAGATTTATATAGAGCTAAGTTCCATTTGTTTTCGCATATTTCACTTTTACAAAATATTTGAATACGTTTAAAATGAGTACTAATTAAAAAAAAAAGAAAGTACGTTCATACGTCTGGCATTGATTTAAATAAACAATTACATATTTTATATTACATCGAAAGTGAACTTTTTGACATTTAAATATTACACATTGTTACAAACAAAACCATATTTGCCCTAAACACTATTTTTATGTATAACTCTATTAATCCCTTACAAACTAATGAGGTGTTGTTTTCTTGGGACTAGTTTTTTTCGAATGTGAACCATTATGAAGCCGGGGGTGTTGACAGATTTATGTCCTCTTGTAACTTTCTAACGCGTCTTCGCTCAAGTAGTGAGTTATTAATGAAGACATCTTGTTTTTTAGTCAGACCGCCGTGTGAGAGAGAAGGCGCTGTATTTGTCACTGTCAACGTCCTTTGGCTCCCCCCTTTCTCAACCCCCTCACCCACCTAACCCTCTATCTGTGCCTGCTTTTAATTACATCGTGTTTTTGCCCCTAGATCGTTAGCACCAATCGAGCTTCATTTAACTTTTTATCTGAAACACGTTTCCACTCTTGTATGTATTTTTTTTAAGTGGCACGTGTTTTATATTAAACCAAAATAATAGTAGTTGTTGGTTTATTGCGATTATTTATTGTATATGAATTTTATGTAGGCCTGTTGTATTAAACTCATACACGTCAGCCCAGCGTTCCTATATTGGATATTTAAGGGGTACTCTCTCCAGAAGATATTTTCGTGTTTTGACACATCGGATTTGTCAGCCTCTAAATTTGTCTGTCACTGGATTTATACTGCTGATAAATCACAAGCTGTTCTTGGAAATATTTCATGAGGCAAGTATTTACTTATGAATCATACAAGATCCTTACCAGATTATTTTAGACTCTTTACAAAACTCACTCAAACACCTTTATGCGATTTTATTTTTACTACAAGTTTCAATTAACTTTAAACGTAATTCATAAATAAACTTGTTTGCAATGAAAAGTAATGATAATAACATGTAGGAAATGGAGTGTTTTTTTTTTCATAATAATTTGAGGTTTGAAATACAACGTGAACAATGATTTTTTCTTTCGAATGTAGAAAATAAAAAGACAATTACTTCAAAAGTCTTATTATAACTGAATAGGTGTTTAATTTCTGAATATTACCAGCTTTTTTCTGAAGGTGATAAAAACTTCATAACAATAACAATTATTTAAAATAGTAATAATCAATAATACAATCAAAAGATTTGGAATGTTCATTATTTGAACTACACCCACTATATTTCCTGAAATCCCGCTTATACTATGAAAAAATATGTTTCTGGAAAAAATCAACATTCTGGCAAAATAAGAACACATATTCACAAATGATATTGTTTTATTTGAATACAACATCCAAAAACCTCAGAGGGGGGACATTAATATAAGGTGGTTCTAAATAATTGTACGCGTTTTAAGATTAAATAAATAATCAAGCAACATAGAAAAATGGGAATTTTTTATTAAATAACAAATTAAACTAAATTTTTATATTGTTGTTCCTAACAAGTTTAAAAATTTTCATAATTAATAAAAAGTGGTTATGAAAAGCATGTAATATTGTATAATTCCTTTGCATTCACATTATAAAGACATTTTACCCTTAAGCCTTTTTGTGCGTTTATGACATGGACAGTATGTTCGCTAAGAAGGTTCAAGACTTTGAGGAGCTTAACAGAAGAGTTATAGAAGGTTATTTGATGCATAACTAGAGGACAGCTCTGAAAAACATGATCTGAGTTTGAGTTCTGACTGCAAACTTTAAGTGCTAACCATGAAGATTACGTAGAAACATTTTAGCTTACTTAAAATAAGAATGATGTAACGGATTATTTCTTGTATTGGGTTAAAATCAATTTTAATTTGCTATTTAATAAAACAATGCCTATGTTTCCAAGTTATGTGGTTATTTATTTATTAAATCTTAAAATGTGACAAATTTTGTAACCACCTTAAATTTTCATTGAGTGCTCAGGAAATAAATACTTTTTTTTCTTTATATTTGTTTGTTATAAAGATTTTTTGTTAAATTACTGGAGGAACAGCTTGATAAAATAATATGGTTTTTTCCTCATGGAGTACTGTACAAAACTCTACATTTTATTGCAGTTATACTACAACATGTTTTTTTCTATTTTTTCTAGTCTGGTTCTTAGGTATTGATTTAAAAATCACTGTTGTCTTAGTTGAGGCAAAAACCTTTTTTTGGTTACATTTATCAGAAGACATTTTTTTGCATCTACTGTTTTAAGGATCATAGGCGACAAAAACCAGCACGCTATTAAACCCAGGCACGAATGGGCACCCTAGTGGGAAGAGTTGTTAGAAAGGGACAGGCCGTTGTTTTTACATAAGACTTACAAGCTTAAACAAAGCTTAAAAACTATCTATTATTTTCGGCCCAAGCAGTTTCATGCCATTTTAAAGAAATGTGTTATTTTACATTAAATAAAAAAAAAATAAAATAAAATAAACATCAATAACAACGAATAAAATTGTATTTTTTCATGAGGTAAATATATAGTGTTTATTATATCTCCTGACAATCAATATACTGTATGATTTATTTTTTTTAAATATTTAAACTCAAACAAATATTTTATGAAAGTAATAAGGAAAAACCTTAAAATTGAAAATCTAAATCTGAAAATCGTACATGGAAATGAGTGAGATTTTGTTGTGATTTTAGTTACAAAGCTGGGTCGAGATAATTTCCCTAGGCGACGGAAGTCGTTTGTGGAAGTGGATTAAAGAGTATCTTAGCTGCATTTATGTTTTATACTTAGCTGTAAATATATGTTGAATGCATTAAGCATTTATCAAGTGGGTTGAGAATACTTGTAATAAAACTATATCGAGAATATTTTATTTTAATGCAAAATTGTTAAGAGTTTTTTTTATAAAACACTTAACGTCTCTGGTTGTTTTAAAAATAAAAGCAAAAAATTATTATTAAGTTAGTGAATCAATGTAAAATATCAATTGATTTATTATAGTTAAACCGATTACATTAACGATAGTTTTACTATAAATTAAAACACTGTTTAAATTTAAAACGTTTAATTTAAATTTAACGTCATGTATAGTTATAATCATGTTTTTCGACCTTTATGAGACGTTTTATTCTGCCTAGATTTAGAAGGCAATGAATGAAGACGTCTTGTTTTTTAATGTGACCCTCTGTGTAAGGGAGAGGACCTAATATTTGTCACTGACAACCCTCTCCCCCTCCTAGCCATCATTGCCACCCTTCTCTGGTTTAACGGATTCTATTATACTTTCATTATAATTTATGTTTTCATTTCGTGAGTTAGTTACTAAAAAAATTGTTTTAAGAAAATGTGATCTATTAATTTATACGCATATTTATTTAGTCCAATACCGATTAAAACGTTTCAGATATAGCTTTCCAAGTTACTAACTAAAAAAGCATGTTATCAGACTTTGCATTTCTAGGATCAATAAACTAAGCATTACAACAATAAATATTGATTCACAAAATATAATACAAAGTCAATTACATTGTTAACAAATTGTTATCCGATACATTGAATTATTTGTTTGAAATAATGATAACCTAAGCTACTTGTTATGAACAATACACAGTTTATAGAATAAAAATAAGTAAAGATACTTATAATTAGTTTCGCACAGCAGTTTTTTAAGGATGGTAAATTCTATAATTTAAATGACAGAAGATGCGCATTTCAAATTTCTCTACATACATTTTCAGATTTAGGAATATATAATAATTCAGCTTAAAATATAGGCTTTATATATGTAAAAAAAAATCGTCACATTGAAGCTAAAAAATATTGTTTGCTAGAAAAATAACCAACATTTCATTAAAATATAATATTGATTACCAAAAAATTTTCACTAAAGAAATTTCTGGCAAATTACGAATTTACAAAACACCATATATTGCGAAATATGATGGAAAGGAGTACTCTCTCAACAAAAAACGTAACCAAATAAAACAAATCATATTAATACGAAGATATTAGAAGATTTTAGTGTTATAGTTAGCTATGGGGGTCCATGTAATTGACTCCAACATGCATAAGCAGGCCGGCGATATAGTGACAGTAATTAAATCAGATCCGCATTTGTGTGCAGATATACGCTTGTAATGGGGGGTCGCATTGCCTGGTGGTGCATTACCGGCGCGAATATTGCCCCAGTGTTGCCAATTACCACTGAACACAATCTGGTTCTCATGATTATATTCATAATTAGCAGTACTATATGAAATAATAATTTTAATGTAATAAATCCTCTTCCAGCTGTAATGATTTTTGTACTTAGTAACTAAAATTGTCACAGAATAACCGATGAGAAAAAAAGGTAGGAGCAATATTGATGTGATACCTTATATAACTTTGTTACTTACTACAAACACTAACGCTAATAAACTTCATGGTAACGGCGTGTTTGGAACCAATTTACGATGGTGCGACCAAGGATCGCTCATGCAACAAAGAGTTAAGTCTTTATTGACAACCACTAAACGCCTATTATCAGTGTTATGAATCAGTAACAAATAGTTCCCTTCGTTTATCTTTCAAATACCATGCATAGTAACACGTCGAAAATGGAGCGACATATAACATATTGGCATTTAGAAGTGTTTAGTATAAAATTAAACAAATATTAGGAAGAAAATACCATTTCGGAACAGTTCATAAAAAATATTGCGACTTACAATAACATTATTTAAACCTCATAATAATTTCCAAGAAAAAAATTGATGTTACTTGCATTATTGTTGTTTTGTTATCAAGCTACAAAATATTGAGTTATGTAACAACCTTGTGTTAACGTTGTAAACAACCTTAAGTACCACTTCCAAAGAATCTGTTGATTTTCAAAGACAAAAGATTACTCTCGTTAGAGTATAGTCCGCTGCGCAGTGTTGACCCAGTTCCCGGTTCTCGGTTCCCGGTTGCTGTATCGGATATATTGCCTTTCGCGTTGCAGCGCTAAGAAGGACTATCAACCCCCTCTAATTAAACGTTGAACTCAATTATACGGTTGGCGCTCAATAAGAATTATCCCTACTACTGTGCTGTTTTACATTTATTTCTAGCTTACTTTAAAATATTTTTCAATGTGACATATCTGTCCAATGAAAATTGTAACATGGTGTTTGATAAAATTTTTTTCAAATATAAAACCCTTAGTAACAACTTTTTGACATATAAGTGGAATAAAAATTCACTAAACACATATTTATGGCTAATTTAATACGTTTTTTCAATTATATTCAGTATATTAATTTTACTCAACATGAACTCTTATATTTTCAGAAAACTTCTAAAGATCACTATGTCATCATACATAGCCTCTCAGCAGCCTCTCCTATCTTACCATTCATTAACATGGTATTGAAGGTATGGAATGTTCTTTCCTAGTCATGGTAATGTATAGGATTATTCTTTGAACCAAACTCACGAAAACGAGGTCGTATGTGGTACGATCAAGACTTAGGCCTGGCTTTTCTTAAGGTCAGGTTTACAAGCTATTTGTTTCCTAAATGCCTGGTTAGTTAATTATTAACATAAAATTAATGTGAGAAAACTATCAAAGTAATTTACTGCAAAACATTAGTGTAAGGAAGCAAGCTTATACACTCAAAATTACTATATTAAAACGTATATAAGTACTCGTATTTGCATACAAACATACAATTTTATATCGCTCACTGGAATTTTTTTTTCAATAAAGTCGTGAGAATTAGGTAATTTAATTACTTTAATATTGTCTCTAGGACGGTTAATACTTAATCATTATCTGTATTTTAACAAGGGAACGGCTATTTTGTAAAAATTAAATAATGCATTAGGAAAGTATTACATATTCCTAATCCCTGTTAATATTTTTTACAGGGCAAAGAGATGTACATAAAATCATTAATAACTGTGTTTTTCTAAATATTAAAATCCATTTTGTGTTTATCAAAACAAAAGAAAAATCCGTACCCACTTTTAATTTAAATTTTTTTTAACTTTAATAATTTGTCTTTATCCGTCTACCAAAAACTCTTTTCATGTCTGTAGTGTGACTCGAAAGAAGTAATAAACTAAATAAGAATATGATGAAAAAAAATAATCAATTTAATAAAATGTAATTTTATGTAAAAAATCAATGGTGAATTTATCCATAATTTTATGATTTCCATGTTTTTTGTTGAACGAACCAGTGGGCTTATGCTCTATTTCATTCCCATAAACCAAACCAACTCAACCGTGAATACAGTCGTGCCAGGCGCTTCCAGTCCACCACATAAAATTACTTAAAATAAACAAAAAAAAAGAGAATAGTAGAAAATAATAAAAATAGTTTTCCTTAAAACATGTTTTATTGACTGCTGAAAATATAGGGGATTTTACTTAGCAGCTCCTGAGTAATTGCGATGATTCTATCTGAAGTGAATAAAAATTTGTCCTTAAACATAAGTTGACACCATTTGGGAAGCTCTTCTTTTTAACTAGTCACGTGATTATTTCAAATACGATATGCTGAAAGTGAGGTTATGGAAAAAATAACAGACTTCTCACAGTTGAGTATTAAAAAGGTGAACATAATTTTAACTGAGCTTAAGTCTTCCATCATAATTAAATGGCTGGGTAGTTATAGTGCTCGCCTTTGAATCCAAAGGTTGCCGATTCAATCCCGAGAAATGTTTGTTAGTTTTTTTTAAAGTTTGATGATGGATACAGTTGCCACATGTCATTGGGCTATTCATTAATAGTTTTCTAACAAATGGTAAAGGTTAGATAGTAACAAGACTGGGGTTTGGACCGTTCCCCGTCAAAACGTAAATGCTACTGGCGTTTATACACCAAATAAATATATAGATAAATAATTTCATTAGTCTGAACCTTTGAAATGCTTCAGCATTTCGTACTAAGAAGATTGTGAACTTGAGGTTATTTTTAAAATCTACGAATAATTCCTTTTAATTTGGTGCACAAAAAAAGATCGGTTCAGTAGTCACTAAGAATGAAGTGTTTCAATCATGTATTAATATGTAGGATTTTATATCATTTTTATATAGGATAAACAAAGGTGTATAAAAAACATATAGTGCATAAATATGTCATACAAACCCAAAAAGTGTTTTTTTTTCTTCTAGTTATATTTTTATTGTTTAGTTTAAACAATTACAAACAATGCCCTCTATCCGGAAAAAATGTTATCTAAAAAGAATACTGCCCAGCCAGTATTAATAAGTTAACAATATACGTTTGTAACATCTGAATACATCAGTCCCATCTACAACAGTAAATTGTTAGACCATTGTCGTTAGGTTGTCGGTGCCGTGTTAACTAGGATTATCGGCAGTCCATACAGTGCTACCAATCTGACATCGCTAACAGCTATTTGTATTGTTAGTGACATAATTGTGGTAGCACTGTGCCGTTGGGCCAATAATAATGGATATTCACTTCTCTAAAATACTTAAAATTATATGGCGTCATAGAAGAATGAGTGATTTTTAACAAGTATTAAAAGCGTTACTTTGGAAGTAATTTAATAAACTATTTGTGTTGTGTACAATCACACGTTGGCCATGAAAAGAATGAATAATTCAAATACATGTTTTAGTTACTATACTATTGTGGATTATGCTGTTTAGCGGTAATGCATATTGAAAGCCTTGTTATAAAACAATGTGCAATTATAGTAATAAAAATATGCATAATTTCTTATCTTGTATTTAGCGTTTTTAAGACTCTATTTCTATTTAACTAAATCAGACAAGTGTTGAAAGCTCTTATGTTTCGGGCTTAACGACAAAAAACCACTATGGAATAACCTTTTTAAAGTTAGTTACATTATAAACTACATTATTAAATGTGTTACAATACTTACGCTTGAGGCTATAATTATGAACATGAGAAATAAAATCAAACCGAAATGCCTTCCATAATATGTAATTTTGAAACAGCTTCAACAATCACCTACAATAATCGACACATAAATAAATGGAACCTCGAACTCAACTATCATAAAATCCCTTACTAATTTGAAATAATACTCTTGGCTTTTTTCTTATTTAACAATACAGTAACTACTTCTTTTAATAAGGAACAGTGAACAAAAATAAGTAGAAATATACAAATAACAATCCTGTCGTTTGTAAAAAGACAGACACTAAGTTTAATGAACATAAAATTAGACAAGCAACATAAATCCATATAATTATACAGTTGTGTGCATTTATGATGTTTGTTTTAATTTATGTTTAAATAATATATGTCAAAAGACCCATGAAAACTTGACCACAAGACTTATTGATAATGGTCCATTAACAGTATAATACTTAATTTTTATGAGAAATGTTATCGTATTGAATTACAATGAATGTGGTGTAATTACTGTTCAGTTTCATAGACCTGGGCACATCACGCTTCCCCCCTCTTCAACTTCCACTTCTAATTTAAATCTATTTCCTTAAAATAACTTATTTCAATCTAATTTGTATGATTTCCATCCCTTTATACATACCTTACCTTTGAATATTATTTATTTCCCAACCTTTTTTGTAATAACACATCTGTCAATTTTTACTTTTAACATATGTTATTTTTCTTATAATAATTTAATTTATTGTTCATTGTTCTTCCAACCACACAACAACAAAAACACTATGTTTATTTTGTACTAATATTTTCCCTTTTTCCAATTTCTTTTTTATTTTCGATTAAATGTAATTATCTTTAAAATTTGCAGCCAAACCTAATATTTTAATTTTTAAATTGATATTATAATTGAATTATTTTGTGGTTGCTATATTGTGTGGTGCAAAAGTGACTCAAAATGAACGCTAAGGTGGATTGAAGAGAATGATGAAACCTCGGACTAACATAAATAAATAAAAGTGAATAAACAAGACTAAGGTGGGTGACAGTATATTTCATTACAAAAAGAATTAACTATATCGTGATTAAAATGAATAAAAGTTGTTATGTTATGGTTTCAAAACAGGCGCACATTATAATCTCTCTTTTAACTAATGTTTTCTTTTTCTTTTCAAGGTTTTGTCATGTTTAGCCATAAAACTTTACTGGTCCTTCACAGATAATTTTCACAGTATATTTCCTACTATAATTGAAACCCATATTACAAAATTATAATAAAGCTTCTACCTATATAACTGGATTTGATGATTACTGCAAAGTCATTAATACTCAGTTTAATATATTCAGATGAGTGGGTGCATTCGACAAAGCATGACGATACTCCAACCAAAGTTTCATCCGTCTATACGTTCTGACAGCGTTTCACTACATATGTCCCTGCCATGTAGTGAACACACTTATGTAACATTTGTAGTGCACATTTTGCACTACAAATGTCAATGAACACTTTGCAGTAATTGTTCAACCTAAACAATTTAAGTTGAAAATTAACTTATTCATTAAGTTTAAATATTTCATTTCTTTAACATTTTTATTAATTTACATTTAAAGTAAACTAAAATAAGTGAAATACCTTTTAGCATTTCTATCCTGTTTTGTCCATTTTAAGAGGAGTATTAAAGTCTTCTAAACTTAAATGACCTATTTAAGTATCATACAATATATACTGTAAAGGACGGCATAACGACATGACCGCCCTGTTTTTCAGCCTTGGAGATCATATGCGCAAACAAGATATACCGTACTTACTTTGCACAAAACCATTGAAATGTTTAAACATTGTTTAAAAATTAGGGAGTAACACAATACGTCGATTTCCATCATAATATTTGTAGTATAAATTAGTTTTTATTTTCTTTTATTATTTTTATAAAGCTTAATTAAAGTAATTCAAAAAATCTTTTCAAATTATTATTGAGTTTTTTTTATAATTTTATGCGCTATCAGTAAAATGAGTTTCAATTTTTATCCTACACAACAGGAACATCCGTCCCTGTAGAATATTACACCGCTACGTGAAGTAATTAGGAATTAATAATGGATCCTCCTCGAGACTCAGGCAAGAATGCGGATTGGGCAATACTTCCAACTGAAACCTTTTCCCCCAGTGTAAACATTAATTGCCGTTTAGCAATGATTTCCCATGGAGGGATGTATAATATATCCGAGCAATCGTTTTATCTAATGAAATGGTAAATATGTAATTCTGTAACAAAATTAATTTGGGAAACGTAAGTATAAGGGAAATAGGAGTAATATGCACTTTTATATAAGAAAGACTTTTTCAAATAAATTCATGTAATTTGCATAGTATTGTAAATAATAAGCTAGCCTTATTTGGGTGTACGTACTTAATGGTTATTACATGTTTGAATTACGTAGTTTAAAATATATCATAGGTGGATTAAAAATTACATTTATGCACACATGGAAAACTAATCGATAAAAATCTTGCTACACTAAGTGATTTGCTTGTCTTTACCCTATAATTAGGGTAAATAACTAGTAAATATTTTTCCATTGGTTGCCGGACACCCTGTATAAAATGAAAATCTTTCCAGACTAAAAGACCTGATTCGAAATGAAATTCAATTAAATGTTGTGCTACCCAAAAGGCAGTGTCACTTATATTAATATAATTGATAAATTATAACAATACTTATAAGTTTAAACTTATAAGTCAAACAAGAAAATAATTTTATGAAACAAAACTAATTTGGAATAAACGTAACCCATATTTACAAACTTTGATAAAAATGTTCATCCAACATTTAATTTTAACATTAAAATTTACTATAAGTTGAAGAGATACAGTATACTAAATACTGAATATCCCAACCTATAAAAATTCTAATATTAGTGCTAAATTCAGGTAATATACGTTTAATTTAATGCTCGTGGTTACTCCTGAAAAGTAACAGGATAGTTGTTTTTCTTTACTATAGAGAACAATAGATATATATAATTTATTTTACTTCGTTTGTTTAGAGTATGTATTTATTTATAATTATTCAATAACATACTGACCTACTAGGAGTAAAAAACACAATGTGATAAATAATTGTTGGCAAAGAAGGCCGGTCGTCATTATATTTGATTATAATTTGGTTAAAAACTAATAACGGAAGATTAATCCATTGTAATGTATAAAATTCATCTTCCAATGATTCATTTTCGTTAAATTTATATTTCGTGGTTGGCATGCGCTACTGAGACTAATCAGCTGAATTTCATAATCTACCGGACTTAATATAGGTTAATTATTACAATCAATACTGAGCCATGGTCGTAATGTATGATTATTAGCTACAACCATTATAGCAGGGTCAAACTTATTTAGGTCAATAGACAATTTGTTTTAATTCAATAGCGTATTCCCGCAGGAAATATTCATGGATAACTTTGGCATAAAGTCACGGAGAAAGTACAATAAAATATCGATGATTCCAATCACCACTAAAGTATCAACTCGATCCAAAACTTTGTTACTTACAAAGAGCCTAGTCAGCCGGTTTTGGAGAAAGTGGAGGAATAAGAACCACTCCGCGGAAGGGTAACATTGTTACGGTGTTTCTGGAAGAACGGAGACCACTCCAGTTCGTTTAGTGTAGTACATTTTCTTAACCCCGCAAATAAGATTTTGTTTAAAAAAAAAAAAGGAAAATAACAATAAAATATATTATTATTATTCAACCAGTCCATCTTTGCAGGATATTTTTTTATCAAAAATTGATTACAAGAAAACATTTTACTTAAATATTAGATTAGTCAAAACCTGGTTGGTTGGGCCAGTTTTTTTCTTTTTTTTTAATAAATTTTGATTTGTTTACTTTGGATTCATTTGACAGTTTAATCACTTGATCAACATATTGTTTAGACATTTTGAACTGTACATTTGACTTCGAAATTGAAATCAGTCAATCAATAGTTCATCCCTCTAAATACTCTAAATTTTGTGTCATTCTGCACAGAAGCAACTGTTTTTTTCTTTAAATAATAGACAAAATGCAACTTTTTGTTTTAGGACCTGATAAATCAGCTGTGATTTTTGTTCAAGTCCTCTGACGTAAATGTCTGCTCTTTGCTAACTTACATACATGACAGAATATATACATAATATAAGCGTTCCTCACCATACGTTATAAAAAGTATTCTTTAACACAAATGTAAACATTGAATATTACTTACTTTGTAAACATAACCTCCAAAATACAACTTTATAGTTAAAATTTTCAACTATTAAAAGTCTAATTCCTATTTAAGATGGAACAATTTTCTTTATCACTCGGATCCAAAGTGTCGTTTTGGTGCTTAATCGTGTTTTAAACTGCCCACCAAAAAGAGCCACATTTTCAATGATGAAAACTAGAAATGTAAGCATTTAACTGTGTTCATTAAACATGTTGGTATTCTTTTTCAACGTGTGATATTTGATATACAGAATAGGGAAAAGTTACGGAACAGCTTGATAATGTTTTACTCAAATCTGACCATTTGTGCCTCGGCCGTCCTGTAATGGTCGGGTTTGCATTATTGTTCTGTATAGACTATGAATTATCTGTGCATCAATATGCACAATCAATTGAATTGGCTGTGCTTAATTCACCCATGCTTACCTATGCTTATATGTGAGATTAACTTCTTTCACCCGGTGGACAGTTCCCGTAGAGATTAAAAAACTACATGATCGTAGATTGAAACGCCACATTTACATGTACTCGTACAAATTCATAATTTAGACTAAATCATTAAGGAATTTGACCGTTCAAGGAATTTTTACCACACTACATCTTTCCTAGAAGGTACTCTTTTTTATTTTTCAATAGTAGGTAACTGAAGCTAGAGCGTCTGATCGCAGGTAATGGACCGGACGTGAGTGATCGGTGCACTATTGACCCACTATGCTACATTGGCCTACATCTCAACAAGATCGGTTGATTGCTTTCTTGATTGTGATCTGATAGACAATGAAGGCTTGCCTCTATTGTAGACCATCAGAGCGTATGTGTCTTGATATTAAACCGCACCTTTTTTAAGTTCGTTGTTGCTGTATCTTTTAATATATAATTTGAAATTGTTTACACATTATTAAAACCAAGCCAAACTCTTAAGGGAAAATTAAGAGATTTTTTCAGGAATGTTTTTCTAAAATGTTTTTTATGTCGTCCAACGATTTCCCTTACAAAAGTTCCCTGAAATCCCCAATGAGGAACACACATACAAATGATGGATGTTCCACGTGAAGTCAGAATAAAATATCACACATTGTTCACACATTGCTGGGGTGCCACAGGGTTCCATTCTTGGGCCGTTGTTGTTCATTTTGTTTGTTCATGACTTGAAGAGTTGTCTTGGTAATGCTCATTTGTTTTTATTTGCTGATGACACCTCAATTGTTATCGATGATCTCTGTCGAGAAGACATGGAAATAAGAACTTTTTTGGAGTCAAACTCAATAGTCCAGTGGTTCCAAGAAAATGGCCTTTTTGTCAATGCAGAAAAAACTACGTTGCTAAACTTCACAATCGCAACAAGGATCTGTGATGGCCTCAGCATTTTCATTGATGATGTTGAAGTCCGTTCCGAACAAGAAGTAAAATTTCTGGGTCTATTTGTTGACAGAAATTTAAATTTTTCCATCCATATTCAAAATGTTTCAAGGAAGATTTGTTCTGGGATTTTTGTGCTCCGTAGGCTTGCAACCTTCACGGACTCATCTGTGCTTCTATCTGCATACTACGCCTTGGTTTTCCCTTATCTTTCTTACGCTGTTTCAATCTGGGGCTCTGAAACTTCAAAAACAAAACAAGTTTTCATCCTTCAAAAAAAGGCTGTTAGAATCATTGCTGGCGTTCGTCAAAGGGAGTCATGTAGGCCTCATTTCCGAAATCATAACATTCTTACATTTCCCAGTATTTTCATCTTTCAAACCATAATATTTTCATTAAGGGAAAATTAAGAGATTTTTTTCAGGAATGTTTTTCTAAAATGTTTTTTATGTCGTCCAACGATTTCCCTTACAAAAGTTCCCTGAAATCCCCAATGAGGAACACACATACAAATGATGGATGTTCCACGTGAAGTCAGAATAAAATATCACACATTGTTCACACATTGCTGGGGTGCCACAGGGTTCCATTCTTGGGCCGTTGTTGTTCATTTTGTTTGTTCATGACTTGAAGAGTTGTCTTGGTAATGCTCATTTGTTTTTATTTGCTGATGACACCTCAATTGTTATCGATGATCTCTGTCGAGAAGACATGGAAATAAGAACTTTTTTGGAGTCAAACTCAATAGTCCAGTGGTTCCAAGAAAATGGCCTTTTTGTCAATGCAGAAAAAACTACGTTGCTAAACTTCACAATCGCAACAAGGATCTGTGATGACCTCAGCATTTTCATTGAGGATGTTGAAGTCCGTTCCGAACAAGAAGTAAAATTTCTGGGTCTATTTGTTGACAGAAATTTAAATTTTTCCACCCATATTCAAAATGTTTCAAGGAAGATTTGTTCTGGGATTTTTGTGCTCCGTAGGCTTGCAACCTTCACGGACTCATCTGTGCTTCTATCTGCATACTACGCCTTGGTTTTCCCTTATCTTTCTTACGCTGTTTCAATCTGGGGCTCTGAAACTTCAAAAACAAAACAAGTTTTCATCCTTCAAAAAAAGGCTGTTAGAATCATTGCTGGCGTTCGTCAAAGGGAGTCATGTAGGCCTCATTTCCGAAATCATAACATTCTTACATTTCCCAGTATTTTCATCTTTCAAACCATAATATTTTTTCAACAGAACCATAGCATTTTCCAGCCTCTTGTTCCACAGTTCAAATACAACCTTAGAAATACCACCAAACTAAATATTCCTCTCCATCATACTTCCTTTTTTAAACGCCATACCTTTTATACCGCCATTACATTGTTTAATGCCCTGCCTGAGATTATACAGTGTGAAAATGATTTTAATTGTTTTAAAAGAAAGCTCAAGGCCTTCCTTATTGACAAGTCTTTTTATTCTGTTAAAGATTTTATTGAGAATATTTATTTTAGTTATTATAGTTTTAAGAATATAATTATAGAATATTTATTTTAGTTTTATTATATTTAATTTAGTTTAAATTTAAGTTTCTCACAAATTTTGTAATTTTATTTTTATTTGTTCTGACGCAAGCCTATGCATGTAAATATGTTTTTATGGCAATAAAGGATATTTGATTTGATTTGATTTGATTTGTTCTCTATTCTAGGAAAAATCTTATTTCATTATTATCTTGATTGAAATCCTAAAAGTTTTCCTAAAGGTCCTACAGACTTTAAAATCAAAACAAAACAATTTATGAAAACAACTGAATCAACTGTTAAAGCACAAACCACGTGCTCCACAATAAACATGTAATTTTGCCATTGTAGCCACTAACTGAATTACTGAATGATGCTACAGTAAAAATAATTTATCTGTTAGGATAAAAGGATAAGCAATGATTGGAATTTTAATCCAATTTAAAAAAAGAATGAGCAACAATCATGAAATATAAGCTGTCAGCCATAGGGGTAGATTCCACAGGTTACAGTTAAAACAAACTCATTCCAGAATGCATCGTACTTAGTCATAAAATAAAACATCTCGAAAAGCGAGTAAGCGAAGCGAACGAACTCGTCGTAGAAGGAAATGAGCGTAGCGAACGAGCTCGTCTGGAAAGAAATAAGCCTTATGGGCTTGGCAATTTAGCGTGCAGTATGTGACTGATATTACTATGACTACAAACAACTTTTTAAGTTTACCAAGCAAATGCTCGGCCCCCCGGTACTCAAACTTCATCGTAACAACTGCTTTGGTATTTCAGGCGACTTTACAGAGGACGATCAGGGGATGCATTAGAACACATTTCAAGAGATATTGGTTGTCTAAAAATTATTTCTTCTTTCACCACCAATTTTGCTACACACTATGATATTTCCTTTACAGCAAGATGTGAAGTCCTATAGTACCGTATTATCTTTTCGCTCTAATGCTTAGCTAAATTATCTCATTTTTATTATTTATATTTCAAAATATAGTATCGGCATTGTTCTATAAAAATAAAATGATTACTTAAGAAAGAGGCTAAAAGCGATACTCTCAGAAGAGCACTTAGAAGAGCCAACACTATGAGGGCGACTTCCGATACTTTAGCTACCGTGGATGTATTTTCTTCTTGTGTTGAGCCATCTCAGAAAAAAACATAATACTGCGAAAAGCTTTTAATATCCGTACACTATGATGTGATTGAGAAATATACATATTCAATAATAAAACTAATATATTTAGAAAAATGTGTTATTTAAAATATTCTTTGCAGTTGCAACACTAAACCCACAAAAGGTATTTAAATTTGTACAACAAAAATATGTTCAGTATACAAAAAATGAAACAACAATGCAATTCCTATATAATGCAACAATGTTGACCTTCGACACATTTGATGTATAAATATTAAAATCTGGTAAATGTTTATTATGCTAAGCGTCAGAGACTTTCATTTTGCATAAATATTTTATTTATCCATCGACAGTACAACAAAGGAAGAAGTAAGGTGTATTGTACAGTCGATGGATAGATAAAATTGTGGCGACCGTTCCATGTACTGAACAAGTTAGAAACATATGATTTATTATTTATATTTACATGTGATATTTTTCAATAACGTTTGATAACATGATAACCATATTGATGGACACATATTGCAAAAATAAATAAAATTGCAATATGTGCAAATAAGAAAAAACAAAACAAAGTCAACAAAATTGCAATATTTTGTCGACTTTGTTTTGTTTTTTCTTTTTCAATTTGCATGATTGTAATAGAGTAATAATTTTATTTTTAGTCATACAACGGATGACCAAAATAAAAATTAGATTTTTCATTATACAAATAAGTGAAACGTTTAGTTTTACTTACCACAATGGAAACTATAAAGTTTATTTATAAAACATATTTAAACGTATAAGTTTTTAAAAGCATAAATTTGTAAAATTGTTCATTAAATATGTTATAATGCTTCGAAGTGTCCACTCCAGCAACCTTAACTTCGCATACAAATTTTGCAATTTCTTTTGTGATGCATAGTTCGATTGATTATTAGTGATGATTTATTAATTAGTGCGGACTTGAAAATTGATGTGGCCAAATTTTTATCGTGTCCGCGTCTTACATATAACTACTACTGGCTTTCGTTGACATAAACAAATGAAAAGTACAAACGTTTTATAACTAATTATAACTAACTATAACTTAACTACGTATTTTATTTTATTTTAAAATTATAAAAAAATCATTAAAGAACCATTGTCTTTTGTAAAGAACTCGCTGGAAGATGACGTGTTACTTAGAAGTTACAATGTGCTGTACTTCGATGTTTTTGTTTATCAAAGAGAAGAATATATATTTTGCAGGCAAAGGCGACACATCGGCTTACTGTGTTGTAACAGGGACAAAACCCTTTCTGACAAAAGATAACATTGTTACTGCGTCTCTGGGTGAAACCCCCCTATACCACAACTTGAACCTTTAAACTTGGTCGTGCAATTAATCAAGTTGTAAATCATTTTCAGCTATATTACATTAATATAAATCCATCATATTGCATAGAAGTAATATTGTATTTGCTCCGGCCATTAATAAAAAAAAGGTGTTTAAACAAAGTCATGTGAACTTTTTATTCAATTTAATGAATCATTCTATAAGAATTTCAATGTTGTCTTATAAATCCATTTATATCGGTGAATTTAACCTTTTTGAGATCGTTTGAGGAGTGATAGATCTATGTTAACGTTTTTTTAGTGATTTGCCATTTGAAGAAATTTTTTATATATTTTTCAACTAAATTTTTCTAATCTCATTACAATAAATTAATTTTTTGCCCATATTGGTATTTGTCCTTGAGCTAGTAAGACAAATTATAACGGTTTTAAATTAACCTAGACTACAAAGAATCCTGTTGCTTATTTACAAATAGACCACTACGTCACCATGACGCAAGTACGTCGAAACCTGAGGTTATATACGAGCAACTGGACAAGAGCTGCAGAGAAAGGTAATTTAAAACCATTATTATGATTTACTTTTATTTTATTATTATCATTATTTTTATTAAATCACCCCAGTTTCTTATTACTGCTCAATAACTTCATTAAGTAAACGACGTATGCCTTTATTTTTAACTAATATTTAGGCCTAATAAAAAACCATCTTAGCAATGAACGTACAAACTAAATCCCATGGTACGCATGAAAAATAAATTGTAGGCCTATACTGTGAGAGAGAGTGATGGAGATAATATGTCTGTTCCTAATCAGCTGATCTTCTGTCTTTTGCATTTGTCAAATTTGTAATGTTTATGTTTTGGAATTTTTAAACATAATTTATCATTCCTTTTGCATTGCAGCTTAGGATATGCATTTTTAAACACACCCATCATTAATATATTCATAGTTATGCTTTAGGTTTGTGGATTGCTTCCTGTATATTTATTTTTCGTCCTTCAACAAGGCTCTCAGCTATACAAAATTCTTTAATTGGATTCTTAATGCAGTTTTTGTTTGTTACAGATACACTTTTTAATCCAAACGATATTATTTAAACGTAAGTATACAGATGCCAATATAAGATTCTTATAATTTACACTCTAAAATAACTTATTGATCAAAACATCGCGAAGTCTTTTTGTTTGAAATAAGAATTTAAATCAATTATTTATTAAACCGGCGAAAAACTAGTTAGTTAAATGGTGTAGAGTGTTGTTTAAACTCTAAATATAATATAATCTATTTGATTTCAATGTTATACAAAAATAGCAAATTATCTATTTATGAGTAGAATTGATAAAGTATTTAATATTTGAGTTGTACATAAATATTCTATATGACCCACTTCATACGTTTTCATAAAGAATTCAGATAAAAACGCAACTAAATGTCCCTTAATGTAATTCTACACTAATTATTCACGGTTTATAATTTAGTCTGCCAAAAGATACTAACATAGCAAATGAGCTCAGTAATAGGAATCATTAATCACTATGGAGTGCTACAACATGTTAGACGAATCATCAGCTGACTGTTCGCTGGCGTCGAAATCGCTCGTCTGCACAAGTTTTGGATGTGGCAGATTAAAAACTAGTTTGAAATTAGTACAAATAAACTAATAGTCTTGGTCATGAACTTATTTTTTATACTTAGTTTCAAACGTAGCAAAAGTGTTAATGCAATAAAAATACTGGTTTTTAATATTTTATTTTGTTTTTGACATAATTAATGGTTTTATATATAAATACAAATGCATTTTTATTGTAATATTCATGATAAAATTTTCAATAGAGGTATTGAGTTGTTAATGAGAGTCATTATCCATAGAAAAAATATTAATATTGATTGTAGATGGGGAAAAAACCGGGTAAAATATTAGCTATTGAGTTTTAGGGTTGAAAACGTTATGTTAGTATCTACGAATTATTACGTTATGAGTATTAATAATTCAGTTTAATATTACCATTCAAGTACTATTTAACTAAATTACATTTACATTGTAGATTCCAAGGATGTTCATTGTATTATACATTGTAGATTTATGTTTTAAATATTTGAATATTTAAAGTTTTTAGGTATTTTGTTTGATGTATTGGTGAATGAATTGAAATATTAATTTTAATAACCGGTCAGATAAAGGCGTTTCTAAAATTAATTGTTTATTTAATTAGTCATATAAGGGGTCTTAAACTCCTTAAACAATAACAAATTAGAATTAACAAATGCAAAAGTGAATAATATACTAAATGGAAAAACAGTGGTAAACTATCATGCCTATAAATTGAATAACTGAAACCAGCAATAGTCGACCGTTAGACAATGAGATATCTGAGCTGGTATTGTATCCAAGTTTCCAAAGATGTGAAGGTTTCTTGTTACGTATCAAGGGTCTCGTTGTTATGCGGTCCACCACGGCCTCCCCCCTCCAACCCCCCAGAGCACCACACTCCCTCCCACATCCCTTTTCATCCCTTAGTAACAACGCAGCCTTTGTTTAAACAAGGTTACACTTCGGTTACTGCCAAACTTGTCAGATGTAGGTCATAAGATTATTATGAAACTCTCATTTAATTTCCTTTCAAAATATCTTTAAATTCTCAAGAGGCTTCTGTAATTTTAGTTGAAATTCAAACAAATGACTTTTACAAATGTATTATATCTTAATATTTTGAAATCAAGCAAGTAGTGTCTAATATTGTATTCTTCCACATTAAAACATTTACTTTGTAATGGTGAAAATAATGTGGTATTGTAGTGGGAAATACATCTTTTTTTTAAATCTAATTCTTGATAAAAATTTTTAATTTCTACAAAATTATAAATTAAAAAATCTTTTCTAGTTACTTATAGTGGTAATCTACTCTTGATAATTGATAGTTAGTTGTTTATTGACATTGTTTAGACAGTTACTCACCCAAGTTTATAATTATGCATGTTTTAACCTCTTTTATACTGCTATAAGATGTTAATTCTTACATTTATTTGTTGAGAACTGGTTACATTATATACATACAATTTTGTAGTCAAACATTTTATTGAGTTAATAAATGTTATGTCAACGTTTAATTAAGTGCGATCCAAATCGAATTCCAAGTATGAGAAGTACGCATAGCTGTCAATTATTATACTCAATTAATTAATAGTTCGTAAATATTATGTACGTTTTTAAATAATAATAATACACATAAGTTAGTTGCAGTACTTCCTGAAATCCTAACAAATTCAACTTAATTTCATAATAGTTCTTTAGTGGTGTGATCATTTTCACAAATTATTTGCATAACATATCGATATTTTAAAATTTTTAATTACATCTTATTCACTTAAAATTTTGTTTAAGTTTAGCCTTATTTTTACTTCCTTGAAACATAACTGATAATTTTTCATTATTTCAATTTTTTTCATTATCATAAAATATTTTTGCCTTAAATGTAAAAACTTAGTTTTAATGATTTTTAAAATTGTATTTGTATCTATAATCCATCTCACTGCATTGATTAAGAAACTGTGTCCCGGTGGACTAGCGAGTTTGCCGTACTTCCCAGCGGCCGGCGGCGCGGCGGAGTGGTTGCTTGAGATAACAAAGCGGCTGGGATTTGTTGTTTCTGTGCACACCAAACATATTGCAGACCCTGAAATTGAATTAGTTCATAAACCCAACCACATAGAGCATGAATGATATTACGGAGAATTATTGTTTTCAACTTGTATTAAGTTGAAATTAAATTTTCTCTTAAACTTTAAGTATAATATACTGCATAACCATGAGGTTTTTTGTGATCTAGACAATAACTTCAAGGTTTTAAAAAACTTTTGACAAGGGGTAATTCAGTTTTAAGCCTTTAAAATACTGAATATACTTTTTATAAATATTTCACTGTATACTATATAAACACTTAAATTATTCTTTATTGTTCTTATTTGTATGAATAATGTTGTCATCTGAACTTTGACTGCTTTATATACAGGGTATCACAAAAACCCGTGACTGGATATACGAGTACATATTCGTATTTTACACATCAAACTAAATCGAAAATGTCCAGTAAAATATTTTTGAATCCGGCTTCGTGTGGCCGATATCCGTCAATTTTTTAAACTAAACATTTATATTTACGTAGTGGATCATTGTATTAGCCTAAGTTCATATTTGGCATAAACCTTTATCACAAAAATTTATATTTTCATAAAATAATCCGATAGTAATTTTAAAAATGGCGTCCGTTAATTTTTTTTAACTGAAATATTTTAAAACTGGTAAAATTTATCAAGAATCAAAAAAGTTTAAAAATAAAATGATATAACCAATGATACCTAGTTTGTAAGAACCTGGCATACAACATACAACAATTTTATTGAGATTTTTTGCAGAAAAACATTAATTAGACATTATAACTTATCCAAATCAAGGTTATGTAAATAGAAAATCTCAATAACTCCGTTATTCATTGACAAATTTTTACAAATTTGGTATCGTTGCTTAGATACCCATACAGCACACTAACCTCTTCAAGATAGTTAAAAAAAGTCTTGCTCCGACATGGTCAACGTCTTCAAAACGACTCGCGAGACTCCTAAACCAGTAAATTAAACGTTTATTTGACCAAACTTTTCGTACACTTAATCGGTCTAGAGGAAGTCTAGATTCCGTCTCGGAGGACATTTTCAAGACATATTTTAGCCGTCTACGGCTAAATATTTGACCATAAGGTAAAATGGTATCCCTCTTTTAACCGTTTTAAAGCCTTCTTTGTAATGTATTGACATTTACTATATATCTTGAACACATTGATAATGTTAAAGAAGTCTTGTCGATGTCTCTTTGAGATGTAATTAAGATGTAAATCTATTTTGTACTAGAAGATGTATTTATTTATATGCCTTGGAGATTAAAATTACTGATGTGACATACAATAGATATCCTGGAAATGTTTAAAATGTTACAGATTTCTTTTTGGAGCCACTTTGAGATGTACTCAAGATATGAAATCACCAAATAAAAAATGTACTCCCAATTATAACTGTTTAAGGTGTTACTGTAACATTAAATTGAGTACATCATAAAAAGTCAATAGGCTATGTATATCATTAAACTAGGCATTTGATACGTTTTACTGGATATAACATAATTTTCAATAATATGTAACAAAATATTTACTACTTCAATTTTTGTAATTAATAATAATAATCATTAAACTCAATTATAATAAAAATTAAAAAAAAAATTAAAATAAATGTACAGCAAAGGATTTTAATAAAAAGCCAATAAAAATGAATCTTAATATATTAAAGATAACACATTAATTTAACAGATAGATTTACACTGTAGCCCACGTAACATGTACAATGTCAAAAGAAGGTTCCCGTTTCCTAATGAGTGACTCATTCGAGAAGACCAGCAACCCAAATCTGAAACAAAAAGAAAAGAAAATCATTAACAACTGGAACCAAACCTTTCATACAGGGAGTTAAAAGCGAGGGGAAGAACTTCAAAAACAAATTGTTTAACAATTATTTTAGAGATGAGGTTAATTTACTCAGTCCAACTGAAAAGAGGTATTTAAAAATCTAGGACTTTATATCTTTTATTGATTCCACAGAGAATAAAAGACAATAAAAACATAGGCTTACATGAAATAGGTGTACTATACAACACAAACTATAACCTATAAGTTCGTAACTTAAAATTCCAATTTTTATCTTGTCAGGGTTACAATTTTATAAATGAGGTGCTGCCCAGGATATGATTAAATTAATAGGCCGATTGTTATATTTAGAACTAACAAAATTTTCTACGGCAGCTTTGTCAATGAGGGAGTGTATGTTCTATATAGCGGGTGGGGGCTACATTTCGAAGCTGTATTAAACAATGTATTAAGAAAAGATCCCCATGTGTTATGTTAAAACAGTCATCATCAGATCCGTCCAAAGCTTAGAACTCTTACTTAATACTGGAATGTTGAGTCGAATTTTAGAAAAAGTTTACAAATGTCCCTAAAATAAAAATAACACAAGTAGTCTACTTAACCAAATCAAAACTTAGCGCCACTAACCACTTTGATATTAACATTAGTTAAATTAACAGAGAATCAAAATTAAAATCTTGAAACTGTACAGCAATACTTCACAGAAATAAACCAAATCAGTAGGATAAATTCCCGCCGACACATTGTTGGTTTTCAGAAAAAAAAAAACAAATAATATTGGGTACAGTATCAACAGTCTACTGTACTGCGAGCATTTTTGAAAGCCTGACTAAAGCTCGGAGTTTTCTAAAAATAAAACTGCTTATGAATTTCTTTTTTAAGGCAATTAGCCTAAATTACAACCAAAACTGTTAATGTATGTAACTTTAAGGAGACTTGGGTGAGATACTTTTAGTAGCTACCGAGCAATAGCCACTTTCCTTAAGAGATAACAATTATTTGGCTTAGAGCTGTATCAAACAAACAATAAACACGTAAGGTTTCTTTGTCAAATTTCATAGAACAGTAGACACCCTCAAATCTGGCCCCCGTGGGACCGGTCCACCTGCCGGTTTTAAAAATGGCTGGATTAACCAAAGGTTTATTGAACAAGTTACAGTTACAAGGGACCTTTTTAAATGTGTTCCTAAGATAAACTATTAGGTGTATTTACGGTAACTAGAAAGAATGGCATAACATTTAATTAATGTTTTGTTACAGACTTTACACTAAAAGGCATAATTTATTCACTCAGATGTTAATAATAGGACTGAAATTCATTTGGCCATTGGATAAGTGATGAAACTGTTTTCAATGAACAAACACCAAGCAAATGTTTAATCGGCTTTATTCGGACAAGGTATATACAGGATGAGTTTTTAATGTCCCCCCCCCCTAATTTTTTCCGCATTCCTTAAGATATTGACTCCCAACCACCACCAAACATCATTGATTAGTTTATACTATTTTTTGGTATGGTTCACTTTTTTGGCCGCCATCTTGCACCCGCCATATTGGACTGAACTTAATTTTTTTTAATGTAAGGGTAGAAATGTTACCCATCATTTCAAAAAAGTGATTTTTTGCGTGGAACAAGACGCCGCAATCCGTTGATTATCTGATTTCGTTCCCGAGATATTGCAGGTTTTTTTAAAACTAAATTTCAAAATAAAAAAATTCAAAAATCTCTGGTTTTATCCAATTTTTTTCTAAATAACATCGTCTTTTTATCACCAGATATCCCATAATTTAAAAGTACTTAATTTTGATGGGACTTAAATTTTTGGCTGCCATCTTGGATCCGCCATCTTGGAATGAAATTAAAATTTTTAATGTAAAGGTAGGGTTGTGACCCATCATCTTAAAGTATTTTTTTGCGTTTAGTACGTTGCCGCAATCTGTTTTTCATTATTTGTTTTCGTTCTAAAAATATTAGCGATTTTGTAAAAAAAAATTAATATTTGTACAAAAAAAACCCTAATATTTTTAGAACGAGAAGAGATAATGAAAAACGCATTCCTGCAACGTACTAAACGCAAAAAAATACTTTAAAATTATGGGTTTCAACCCTACATTTACATTAAAAAATTTTAATTTCATTCCAAGATGGCGGATCCAAGATGGCGGCCAAAAATTTAAGTCCCATCAAAATGAAATACTTTTAAACTATGGCATATCTGGTGATAAAAAGTCTATATTATTTAGAAAAAAATTGGATAAAACCAGAGATTTTTGAATTTTCTTATTTTGAAATTTAGTTTTAAAAAACCTGTAATATCTCAGGAACGAAAACAGATAATCAAAAACGGATTGCGGCGTTTTGTTCTACGCAAAAAATCACTTTGAAAATATGGGTCACAACCCTACCCTTACATTAAAAATAATTAAGTTCAGTCCAATATGGCGGATCCAAGATGGCGGCCAAAAAAGTGAACCACACCAAAAAATAGTATAAACTAATTAATGATGGTTGGTGGTGGTTAGGAGTCAATATCTTAAAAAATGTGGAAAAAATTCGGGGGGGGGGGGGACATTAAAAACTCACCCTGTATATTCAGTATATATACATGGTATATATATTCGGACAAGGACAAAGGTCCTTGATAGTCGTGTCATTGTTTCACGGTATCATACTCCTTGGTAGAAGTAAACAGCATGAATAAACGAGTAAATATCTTAAGCTTTTTAAACTCTCCCCATTCCGCAAATTTTCAAAACCTAAAAGGGTCCAGTCTTGATTATTTTGGATTAGCGGGATTCTACTATACTTTGATAACCAAGGCTGCGTAATCACTAATATAGCGTACATGTAACATATACAAATAAATTAAGAAATTATTAAAAGTATTAAGTTAATGGTTCGAAAACTTTTAAAGATAATCTTGTCCCATTTATGTTGAAATTTGATTACATTATCTAATATCAGAACATGGTGTGTCTAGCCAGCGCACAATAACCACTCTATCAGACGTGCTGCAAAACTGTTCAATCTACCAGACTACAATATAAAAAATACATAGGCCTACAAAGTATAAAAAAATTGACATACAGTCGACTCCCTCTCCGGATGGTTAGGACGAGGTCTTGGAAGTGAGTCACCAGCGCGCCGGGTTTCTCGAGGCCAAAATTGACGGAATTGAACATGTCTTTTTTGGTCAACATGTAAACAAAGAACCTCAGTTCGGTTTACAATTACGCTCGTTCCGGATAGTCATACCGAAGTGTGGCTAATTTTACTAGTTACTGTACCGTATATTGTTTGTGTTTTATTAATTTTGAATTGAGTTATATTATTACGAGATTAATTTGTAGGTAAAATTGTATTAGAACTGCATAGTGATTTTATGAATCTAAAATTGTAGCTCTTTTCTTTACAAAAAAAATTAATCTATGAAGTTTTTATTTAGGGCCACCTTTACATTTTTGTGTTATTTCTTATTGTCTGGTGTCAATTTTGTTTTTATCGATGTCATAAAAATGAGGTTCCAACAAGTTGGTAGCAAAACAGCATAATGTTTGGGGTGTAAAATTGTCTTCAAATATGTTTAGGATTAAATACACACTATTAAAGATTTTAATTTGCGCAAGTTAACGACCGCCGGGTTGCCCAAAAAAATTTTATCCGGACAATGGTCCGATTCTGAGGAGTCCGGATTAGAGGGAGTCAACAGTATAGTATAAACATACTCTTAACATATAGTAGTTTTAAATTAAAACTCCGAAAATCCAATAAATTTTATAATATACGTAACAAATGCAACCAACAAAAATATAAAACTTATTGGATATTTGGAGTTTTAATTTAAAATTACTATGTATAATCCAAAAGGAAGAGCTAACCAAAAAGATACTCTTAACAAACCAATTATCACATCCAGTTAAACTTTAACTCGCCTACCATGGAAAGCTAATAGGTTCCTTCCTTATTAGTTATTTTTAACAATAAATGTCTTTAGCCGGTAGAAATGTTTTTTAGAAATGGGTACGGTAATGGAAACTGCTGATCCGTCTATTCAATTAGCCATCGTACTTCTCCTCCTGAGGATAACTATTAGTGATGGTTCCACTATATAATATCACATTTACTCTATGGAAAACTTAAAGGACACACATTTTTACTTGTCAAATCATTTCCAGTCTTTGTTCTGAGGTTGGTCAAAAGAAAGCTCTTTGTACAATAAGATGTGCGATACGGTAAATAAATATAATAACATCCAAAAGAAATGGGACAAGCTCATCCTTAAGAGTTTTCTGAGCATTGAACTGGTTTGTGCTACACTGATTTTCCTTTATGTAATTATATATTCTTTTTGATTCACTCAGTTCCCATTGGCCTAAGCTTAAATTATTAGCCTACAAAGTACTGAGTACTGTACGGTACAGTATGCCTTGAGTACGGATTAAGAGGTCCACTACAGATGTACAAAATATTCTATGATTTAGAATGGGATTTAGTGGTTTTCTCTCATAATTTACTATAAAAATTAACCACACCAAATAAAACGTTACCGTACCTTCTAATTTTGGAAGAGAATCAGCACAAGTCAGACTGAGGTCCTTTGACGTGGTTCCTGATGGGATGATCCTGATGTCAAATTGCGTTCCCATCTCGAACACAACCTTAAAAGAATGAAAAAAAATGCTTTTAATAAACAATCTGGTTTAGGTTATCTAGTCATAATAGTTGTAGATTTGTATGAGTGTTAGTCAAAACAAATAATATTGTCACAACATGTTTGCTGCAAAATAAATTTTGGTATACATTCTCAATAAATAAGCACTGTGTGAAGGTTTGCTGCCTTGGAGGTGTTGCAAACAAGTATAGGGTAATCAGCACGGTACCCAGTAAAGTCACAAACTAAATGATGGGTTTTACAAATTTTTTCCCATAGGCTAAGTAAGTAGGGTTACCAGACGTCCGAGTTTACCCCGCACAGTCCAGATTTTGAGAGTCTGTCCGGAGTCCGATCCAGGATTGTTAGGCTTACATTGTCCGGAGTTTTCAATATTGGTGCTATACCGTATTGTCATTGACTATGTAAACTAACGTGAGTAGACTTCTCATAGCATAGGCGAGTGTGAAACCTATTGACGGTGGAGTGGTCTCGTGCGGTGTACATTGAAGTACACTTAACATATGATAGATAAATCAGTACCGGTTGGCCTATTACCACTCTTCTCATCCAAGGATGAAAAATTTTATAACTGAAAGTTATGTTTATAAGTTTAGGTAAAGTGTTTTTGCAGCACTGTAAATTCAGCTGAATAATAACAACATCGATGGCAGCAACTCTGGTGCCGCGTACACCGAACTTCCAAATTTTTGCCTCAAACTAAATGCATTGGATGAGAGGTCTATTCACGAGAGTGTACTAAGTCAATGGTATGGTTAAGTTTGGTCTCACAATACACTTTAAAGAAGATTACACAAGTTAATTTTCAGTAATATATGTTAAACGTGTTTATCCTTTACGGTGGACTCCCTCTTAACTGGCCACCTTTTAACCGATCTCAGCTTTAACCGGCCAAGCTGACACAAAATCAACATTTTTTTAACCGGCCATTATTTATCTCAACATCGCTTTAACGGGCTGTGTTTTACCGTAAACGTTGTTTTCTTGTCTATAATTCAATTCAACACTATATTTTAACAATATGTTTGACATTCTCAAACATATTAAATCCTGGACGGAAGTGAATACCACCAGAAGTGAATGCGGTTGGACCTGCAATCCAGTAGACCATAATTAAGAAACAAACGATTATTAGTTTCGTTTAGTAGTGGATATCATGGGTGTCAGAAATTAGCTATAAATTATGGGCTACACAGAAATATTTTTAGAGTTTTTTTCTCAAGTATAACTGCATTTAGGCCATATAAAATTGTAGGTTGGCGTTCTTAAATGTAGGCCTACATCAGTTTAACTGGAGCCAATTCATTATCCGGCTGCGGTCTGGTCCCAGGGTGGCCGGTTAAGAGGGAGTCTACATTTGACTTTTTTCTGGAGAGCGATGAGGTGAATTCAATAATGTTACCAAAAATGTTTCATCTGTTTATCAGTAGGCAATGGATAATCAGTTGCCCGTGCCATTGCTATGGTAATAGGCTATCTATAAAGTGTTTCTATGAACGATAAGATTTCTATTACGTAAGATTTATGCCATTCTTATAATTTTTATGCTCCAAACAATTGAAATAAGACTATAATTGAAGAATAAGCCTAGGCAATTCAGTTTCCCTTTCTAAAAGAAATTTGAAAAATGTATTTTTCAGTAAAATGACGCAATTTTAAGGGAATTCTGTTTGAACATTTTGTTATTGTGTTCAACTTAATATATCGGTATGGCTATCAACACTGCCTTGGATACATTTTATATTGTCGCTATAAAACACATATCTCTTATTATTATTTTCCATAGGCATTGGGGAGGGGGAGGAGGGCTTGAGATATCACTACTGTATCGCAAAAGCGTCATGGGTTGGCTTAAAAAATATCTGGTAGTGGTAAACCCTACACGTAGCCTAAGCCTCCGAACCGGCCTCAGGCAGTTGCGACCACGTTGACCAGTTTTAAGATTTTTAGAAGATTTTTTGACCCAGGAGCCTTTGTTTCACACAACTGTGGAACATCACTTAAAGTCAGTTAAGTTAATTTTTGCTTGGTTAATGTACCAATGCTTTTAATGTGCTCATAGGCACATGAGCACAGCCTATTTCGATAAATGGCTGAACGGGTATTAGAATTTATTGTTTTATTACATAGGCCCCTAATGCCATAGTAAAATTAGGCCTATTTCTACATATTTTACATGTTTATGTAGTCGCCCGCTTTAATTTACCTTTTAGGTTATCCGACCGTAGGCACGGTCCCGAGACTGGTTAAGAGAGGGGGGTCTACAGTAGATATGAATAATATTGTTTTTGGCTTGTGGGTACATCAAAATGAAAAAGTAACATGGTTTCAGGATTAGGGCCAACCATGTCTTCAACCATAATAGGGTAGAAATATTTCCTAAACAGGGAAAAATATTTAAAGAATTAGGGTACACGTTGACGGGTGCAGTTTCTTAACTGGGCTACCATACTATAGGCTAGAATAAAAAAATCAATCGATCCAATCTACAGTACGGTACATCGTATCGGATAGAAAATTACTGCCAAATACAAAATTTGGCTTGACAAATCCAACTGTCATAACCTATACCTATCTCTATTCATATTAAGAACCAACCTAAGTATTCATTCCCAAGAAATAAAAAGAATGTAAGAGTAAACCTTGTTTTTTTTTAACACAGTTTATATATAGCCTACCGGTATATTATGTTATTTTGTCAAAATTTCAGTTGTCAGTACAGTTAATTATTGTCTTTGTTATTTAAGTTATGTAGGTAAATTAAATTGAATCAATAGTTGAATCAATGTATATTGATCGGATCGATCGATATTTTCATTTGATAGTATGGTATCCCAGTTAAGAGACGACTGTGTCACCGCAGTTCATTCGGAGTTAGGGTTGATAGATATGTTATAGGCTAGTATGTAGGTCGAACTTCATTCAAAATTACTGTAAAGTGAGATAAAAGAGTGGATTTAATTTCTTCATTTTGGTGAATTTTCCTATAGGCCCTAAGTTTAAGGGAATCTGCTACTACGGTAATTGTTATGCAAAGACCTAAGCCTGGGACCATATTGGATTTATGTTTTAACTCCATAGGAAACAAAAACCAATCTTTCAAATTCACTGATAGGCTATCTATAAGTTAGGTATACAGTACCGTATAAGTATTGGAACATAACTTAAGTCCCCAACTCCCAGAAAAGGTTGGTTAATCCGAACCAGTTTTCTAATAAAGCCAGATAAACCAATCTCATTCGGGAAAAAAATAAAGATGGTTACCATACCTAAGAGTTATTCTGAGTAGGCCCCTATCAGTTGATCTGGGGTCACTTAATTTAAGGAGAGGATCTACAAATTGATGAAAAAGTTAACGATCAATCTATAATCAACTATCATTTTTGATCCTAGATCTGCAACTAAAGCATCTAAACTGTGATTGCTTTGAGGCTGATTAATGGCAAGCCTAATTTTAATTGGTTTCTTTTAATAAGGCTTCAATTAAAAATTAGTGATTGGATACCTAGATAGTAAACATAGATTACAAACATAAATAAACAGCGAAGAGCCCGATACCAGTGACAAACTTTTGGCTCATCTTAGACAAAGATAAATATTATGTAGCCTAAACCGTTTTTCAGTCATTAAAATTAAAAGCAAATTGACCTGACAATCAGTTTAAAACAGGCAAGGGAATTGTCTTGAGGAAATTGATTAGCTGTACCTAGGCTATAAAATAAATTTGGAATAGGGCCTATTTTAAGGTCCCGATCCAAGATTACAAATGCTATTACCATACCTGGCAATGAATAATTACGAGATATAAAGGTCTGTTGGTCTAATACAAGATATAGGGCAATGACGTAGGGCTGCACTTTGCATGTTCATGTAGTTTTTGATATTTATTCTGTTTTGTGCATTTGAAATGTATTATTGTAATTTGTCTTGTCTGTTCTTGTAATTGTACTTTGTTGCCAAGATTTCACGCTTTGTCCCTGTAAAATTGTCTTGAATTCAAAAGTGTTGTTAAAAATCACTCGCCATTGTATTACATCGTTTCTACATTTTCATGTCTCAAACAAGTAAGCATGTTGATTCACACCAACAGACATTCTGCATGTTTTACTTAGGTTAAAAATTTTGTTGCCAACCCACCATATTGTATTGTTTTGTTGTTCCATAAGTTATTGCAGTATTATATTATATTCATTATTGTAAATTGGCGAATACCGTTTGTAAGTATAAATAAATAAGTATAAATAAAATAAATATAAAATGTTAAAGAATTATACTTACATTAGTAGACAAAACAATAATAGGATTCCTACAGTAGGTTTAGTTCATAGAACGGTATTTCAGAGTCAATTAGGTTAGATGTCTTTTATAGGTAATTCAATGCCTTTGGTTAGAGTACAATATATAACCTGAGAGATTAAAAAAAAACAATTTCACTTTCATAAAATAATACTTTATGCTATATCAAGGTAAAAGCTTGGTATATAAGCTTATGGAAACAAATAAATGCTTACCTTAGGAGAGGAGGGTTGACGGTTGACGGACGGGTTGACAGACACAAACTCAAATCATCAGCAGAGCACACAGAGTATTGAAAAGCAGTTTGTTCAAGGCAGAGAGTAAAGTGGTGAAAACTCAAAACGATAATTATTTATTGTTTTAGATTAAACAATCAAAACAGTTATAAAATTATTAAACTGTTACTGTGTTTATTTTATGAATCAAAAGCAAAAGTTCAAGCAAACTAAATCAAATTAGTTTAACGGTGAAACCCCACGTTACCACACGAACTAACAAGACCAGCTTAAGTTGTTTAGATGAAGAACATAAGAAATAAAGTGTCATACTTTGCATTGGGTTGAAAAAAATGACTTGTAATGAAATAATTAAATATGTAGCCCTATTAAACTTGAAAACAAATACCTAGTTCATTTTCATCACCTTGGGTGGAAACATTAACTAAAAACTAGTGAGCTATACTTTGCAGAGGAAGTGACTTTCTAAAATCATGTGTAAAATAAACACAGAACAATTTATTAAAAGAAAGATTGAATGTCACATGAAATCGAAACTGTTAAATTGCATTTACATTTATCGTAGCATTCGTTTGATTCAATCATTTTCTTAACTCTTAGATTCATATACACTCAGTAAAAGAGTTCCGCAATATTCCTAAATGTCAGAAGAATATGAGTTTTGTAATCGTGCTTCAAAATAAAATCGGAATTATTTCATATGGCATGTTTTATGATGTATAGGATTTTTCTAGAATAATTTACTTTGTAATTAATTTCTTACTGAGTAAAATATTGTTTTATCGACGTGATCGTGAAAGAAATAAAAATTAATTAGGCGATTCGTTCGAAAAAATTGATAAAATCAGAAATCTTTTGTGATTGTTGATCGTCTACAAACAGTTATGGCATTCGTACTTTGCACCTGAAGGAGAGTTAGTGTGACTGCGTTTCTTTGTTTTCGTTTCTGAAAAGGATTAATTCCATTACTTGAGCTGAGACCTGTTTTCGAAAGAGACCTCAAAAGACTGACACAGTTCAAATAGGCTACTTTCTTTGCATATTTTATCAGGTATTTGAATATGACAAGAATCTTTTATTGATAAAACATTAGTTCAGGCTTCAAACATATGTTGACAAACTTATTAAAAACACACATTTAGATTAGCAAAAACATAAGCTTTTAAATTATTTTTAAGTGTACTGAATTCGGGATTTTCACAATTAATTATTAATGACTTTGCAGGAGCCGAGCGGTGATGTCCATAAAACGTAAATTTGACATCTTTTATACGTTAACGACAACAAACACGGAAACATTTAGATGACGTTTTTTATTCATCTTCAGTATGAAAAAAAAATATTTTAAAAAATAGTAATTGTTATATTTTATTGAATTTTTCATTTATAATTAGTTTAATAGTTACAACATACCAATATTTACTACGTATAAGTTTATGAAAAAATTGCCCTGAATTATTATAAAACTATTGTGAACATATAAAAAATAAATGTTAGATTCATAATTTTTCTTGTATATCATTAAGACATCTTAATTAAGGTTAATGCGATTTGGTTTTATAAATGATAAATGAAGACGTACAATAGATGTATAAAAATAAGACGTGTATTGTGAGAGGTTTACAAAACGTCTTTAAAAAAGATAATTGCAAGACGGTTAATTTTAGCCATCCTACATGTTTATTCGACGTGATTTAGACTTTGTGTGCTGTATGGGTAGTTTATTTCGTCTGCTGAAAAATTCTGATAAAATATACTGGTTTTTGAGATATTAGAGTTTGGCCGCAATTTTGAAAATTCACATAGAAAAAAATTTTTTTCTTAAAATGAATATTTGTGTGATAAAAGAACATAAAAATATGAACTAAATGAATACAATGATCTTCTGCGCAAATAAAAACTATGCGCAAGTAAAACAAAATGGCTGAAAGCGGAATGAAATGCCTAATGTTGCTTGAGAACTGGTTTACTAATCGAAATCTAAGCCATCGAAATTAAAATTAATATGTATGTTAACGTTATTTTACTACAAGACCCAGTAAAAATCGAATCGTTAACTTTAAACTCGATAAATTGGTAAAATACACGGATTCTATTTAACTAAACTGATCATAAGGCTCATAAGGGAGGGAAAGCAGCAACATCAGCTTATTTGTTGGAACCGAAACAAAACCCTTTCCTGGAAAGGATAACATTGTTACGTCTACGACTGAAAGAAACTCCGCAAATCATTTTAAACTTCTCCTCTAAGATAATAGAAGTTAAGTTTATAGTTGATTTTGTTTGACATCGCTATTCGTCAGAAAAACCACACTGTCTTAAACATTGTGAAAAGTTTTTTTTAATTGTATCAATTATATGTATTGTGAGAGGAAGAAAAACACTTACTAAGATTTTTTTGCAAACTGTTGACATTATGTATAACGTCTATAACATATAAAGCTATATAACTGGTTCATCGCTAGCAAAAATAGACATACACAGTTTTTTTTCTTATTATTATACCATAAATTTAAAATTTAATAACTTTTGCCTTGATCTACTCCTAGATAACATGATGTTCTAGAATATAAAACGGTTAAAACTATCTATGATGTGAAAAAGGACAATGAAATAGCATAAAAAACTTCCTCTTTGATATGTTCAAAGCTTGATATAGGTTCAAAATGTGTAAAAAAAATTTAAAAATGGTAAAATAGCCCAAGTTTCTACCCTTCATTAAAAACCACTCCCACTTTTATCGAATTTAAAATTATGGCTAAAAATCGAGCAGATGAAGCACGGAATGACGTTCTGACAGCGGCCCTTTAGATAAACGTGCTAGTATTTGGGTACCCCCAGTATAATGGATTCTAGTCAGAGCTTATTACTTTTGTATGTTAATGTGTGAATCACTTATTCGTCAGGAACAATGCACGATATATTTACCAGTAGGGTAACAGAAGGGTGGGGGGGGGGGGATACACGCGTGTTGCCCTCCCCCTCCCAGCACCGATGTTTTATCTTCAGTCTGTCCGTGATCTTGGTGTGCGATGCGCGTGGGAGTGATGTGCGAGTAGTTGTGCGCGTGTGTTTTATTTCACTCATTAACAAGTAATTTATGTTTATGTGTGTTCTTTCAGCAGTAAATAAAGAGGTGCGTCAACGTATGTACGATAGAAAAAATTTTTAAGTTTTTTTTTTAGTTTATAGTTTGTATTACAAACACCAGTTAAGATCAGTTTTAATACTAAGTTTATCATAAGAATCAAAAATGCAAACCCGTTATTATCAACCCGACATTATCTTGAAGACACGCTTTAAATATATCACTCGAAGACAAATAAAATTGTTAGTTCAAAATGATTAAGTCTAAATCATGAAGTCTAAATATAAAATTTTTTCATCATTCATAGAACATTATAAAATTTATTCAACGATTTTTAAGGCACGTGTAGCAACAAAAGGCCAATATCTACTAAATAAATGTTTACAAACATTGCTGACTGTTTATAAAGTTGGTTTGCTTCATGATGCCACTCTTTTTATGGCGAGTTTCCCAAGAGGCAGTAAATATCCGCCTGACAGGTGAACGCTATCCTGAGTGAACTTGAGGTTCTCCCGCATAGCGTTTCTCGTTCTAAATACCTTAAAACTCTTATAGAAACTAGTTTCTATAAGAGTAAGTAGTAACTATGGGTAACCTCCTGTTTGAGTGTAATCTTTTCTCATTGAAATCATTCTTTTCCTAGACTGAATTCTTAGTAAATGTTAAAAGTTAAAAGTGAAGCTAATATCTTCATCATTTGCCAGCTATTTATATAAACATTGCAATGCAAAATTAAATACACTTAGTTCAATAAAAACAACTTTTTATGCACAAATTTAAGTGTTTTGCTTATTAATAAAGTTCATTGAAAAAGTAATTTAAATATAAAACTGCAACGTTTTAAAAATTTTATTTTATGTTTATTATTTATTTTATACTTTTAGTTTCTGTGTCAGTCGAATTTGTTAACGTTTTAATGAGACAACGGAATAAAACCCGAGTTTTTCTAACACCCAAAACCTTTCTTACACTTGTTATTAGATAACATCATTAATAGCTTGATCACAAATGTAATAGGGTTCTTAGTCGAACCATTAACATAGTTAGTTTGCTTTTCTGAGCATCGAACCGGCATCCTCTGGGTTCAAAATCCAGCACTTCAACCACTTATTAAATTACCATGGCATATTAATAAATTATTAGTAG